>CM040122.1:190786803-191386803 GCA_022559845.1 Amorphophallus konjac | reverse complement strand
AACCTTGCCTGATCCCTCTAGTGGGATGAATCTTACCTGTAGGTTCTCCATAGATGTTGATTGAGAATGTAGCTGTGCCAATACATTGATTGATGAGGCTTCTGGAGGTTTCTGAGAAGCCCAATTTTTTCATGGATGCATCAATGAAGGGCCATTCTAGGCTATCATATGCCTTGCTAATATCAATTTTGAGCCCAAAGGAACCACACTTTTCTCTCTTTGACCTAATAGAATGCATCATTTCCTGAACAACAATAATACAGTCAGAAGTAAAATAGTTAGGAATGAATGCATTTTGATTGGTGGAGAAAACTCGGTGGGTGATGGGCTTGATCCGGGTGGCAAGGATTTTGGTGATGAGTTTATATAGCACAATCCAGAGGCTAATGGGTCTAAAGTCCTTGGGTGTCGACGGAGGGTGTGTCTTGGGGATAAGGGTGATGTGTGTGTGGTTGAGGGTGGGGGGGAGGGTGTGGTTGTGGAAGAAGGTTAGAATGAGGTCTGTACATTGGGTTTTGAGAATGTGCCAGTATTTTTGATAGAAAAGAGGTGGGAAGCCATCGGGCCCAGGGGACTTTCTGGGATTCATGGTGTGGAGGGCATCTTCGATTTCTTTGCCAGAAAGTGGGGAGTGGAGTTGTTGGTCTTCAGCCTATGTGATGGGTGTGTTAAAGGGGGAAGATCAGTTGGAAGGGGGATGGGTTTGGTATATGTGTAGAGTTGGTTGAAATGGCTAACAAAGGAATGTTTGATGGCAGTGATTTCCCCAGTCTAGCTGTCATCCGGGAGCTTCACCCAGGAGATGTTGTTTATTTTTCTCCGTTTCAGAACCTTGGTATGAAAGTACTTTGTGCTTCTATCTCCCTCTTTATACCAATGGGTCTTTGATCTTTGTCTCAAGAACTCCTCAATGATCATAATCTGTTCCTCATATTGATTTTCCAACATAGCTTCTTTAGTGACATGGTCTTCAGTGAGGGGCAGGTATCTGATTTCTTTCATATCTTTCTTTATCTCATTTGCTCGGTGACGGAGATCTATAAAATTTCTCTGTCCACATTCTGATCTGAGCTTGTATCTGCTTGGTCTTGCAGGTATAGTTGACTGATAGAGGGATGTAATTGTTCTAGCAGTTGTTGAGCATTGTCTCAAAATCTTTCCTCAGGGTCCACATGGATTCAAGCTTAAAGGTGGTATTCCTCCTTATGTTATCTTCCAGCAGGTTTGTGTAAATGGGGTTGTGGTCACTAGCTATACGGGGAAGATGGTGGACCGATGTTTGTGGGAAGAGTAATCTCCACTCTACATTGGCCAATGATCTGTCCAGTCTTTCCTTGATGTGCCATTTGGCCATCCTTCGGTTGGTCCAGGTGTAAGCAGGTCCATCATAGCCTAGGTCTAGCAGTCCAGTATCTTGGATAAACTTCTGAAAGTCTTTGACTTGTTGAGAATTTATAGTGGAACCTTCGGATTTGTCAGCTTGACCTAGAATTGAATTCATGTCTCCTGTAACCAAGATGGGGGCTCTGTGAGTGTTTATGTAGTTTGTAATTTCTGCCCAGAAAGCATGTCTGCTGGCTCTCCTTGTTGGTGCATAAATGCATATAAGTATCCAGTGCTTCTGAGGAGGGTTTTCGATATCCAGAGCAAACCAATTCCTAGCTGCATGAAGGATTTGGGCTTGGATGTCTGGGTCCCACCAGATCCAAAGGCCCCCTATCTGTCATTTGGTTCTATCACACAATAAGTGTCAATGCTTCTAGTAGCAAAAAAGGAGTTACTGGTGGTTGGGGAAGCTTTCGTTTCTGACAAGAAAACGATTTTCGGTTTGAGGGAGTGCTTTATTTGGTTTAGGTAGGGAATAGTGGAGTGACCACCCACACCCTGACAATTCCACGATAGGATTTTCATTGTCTCCCTTGTGGCTCGTTGAGGTCGGCCGCAACAACCTTAGTGGTTTCCTGAACAGTTTGGTCAGTAGGTGTCTTCCCTTGAGCAAAGTATTTGGCTCTTACTGCTTGTTTGGGATTTTGGGTTTTGATTTTCTGTGGATGGTTTGTTTTGGTTATTCCTGGATGGAAAGGTGCATGGGGGATAGCGAGAGTATCACTTTTGGCTTTTTTGGTGTGGCTCTCATGTGGATTCTCTGTAGGTGGGTGCTCTTTTCTTTTTTCTAATTTGATGTTGGGGGTGGTGGGTGGGTTTGCTTTTGTTTGGTGTATGGTGATAACGGGTGTGGGGGGAATGGAGTTATGGGGTGGGAGTTGAACTTGGAGTGTGGGGTATTGGGGTATTAAAGGTGGGGTATGGGGTAAGGTGGGTAAGTGAGGGTCAGAGGTACTGTGAGTGGTTGTGGTAGAGGCTGGGGGAGTGGGTTCGTGTACTAGGTAGTGGGTGTCGGTTGGTACGATATGGCTGACTTTGTGGGGGGGGGGGAGACGTCACTGGGGAGTGGAGGGAGGAGTGGTGTACCATAGTAATATTCATTGTGTGTACCTCATCCTCACAGAATGTCAGTTGGGGGGGCTGGGTTGCTGGCGTCTCTTCAGAAGAATGACCTTCAGCAAAAAGAACTTTCTGACACAGAGGTGAGGGGGTCTTCTTCCCCAGCTCCGATGGGTCTTTGGTAGCAGAAGTGCTTTCACCCGTGGTGTTCTAAAGCGGTGAGGTTCGGTCTGTGTGGTTTGCCTTTGTGCTGGTGGTGGCTGGGGAGTTGACTCTCATCCAGTCCCCGAATTCAAAATCTATCATGTTTTCTAGTTCCTGTCTCAATTGTGGGGAGTAGGACTGCTTGATATGTCATTTGAGATCCTTCAACTCATTGCAATTTTCTGACTCATGATCCATACATCCACAGTAATGGCAGAACCAGGGCAGTCTTTCGTAGGCCACTTGGAAAGTTCTGATGCAATCTCCCGGGAGCTTAGCTTGAATGTTTGGTTTGAGGGGTTTATCAATATGGATTGACACTTTGATTCTAGCAAACCAACCCCATGAAGATATCTCTCTTGGAATTGGGTCGTATGGTTCCCCTAGTTGGTTTGCTAACAGCTTGACCACAGCTGGGGAAAGAAGATCTTCTGGTAGAGCGTAGATTCTGACCCAGAGGTCGGCCCTTGTGAGGGAGTAGTGGGTTGGCGACATGTATGGTTGCCCTCTTTGTATTAGCATGATATCCTTTTTGAAGAACCAGGGAGATCTCTTGCATATGAGGTCCACATCTTTTGGGTCAGAGAACCTGATGAGGTATGAATCATTTGGGTAATCGATGAGTTGCCACTCACCTTTGGGCTTCCAGATATTTTCCATCCATTCCTTCAGACCCACAACTCTGATTTTGGACTTTGATAGGATCTTCACCACTAGGGAGAGCTTCCATTGGTCTTGGCCAGCTCAACCAGGTTCTCTTGCATTTATCACCTTGTAGGATTTTCCTCAGACCGTCAGTCTTCTGAAACTACTTTGCATAGCCTCCTCGTCCTCCTGCATTGGTTCACCTCCGTTCTCCATGGGATCTCTGTTGGTGAGGCCCTGGGGACAGGGATGGGGTGTCGTGGGTATCGAAGTTTGCAGAGTAGTGTGTTCTGGTTTACGGTCAGAAACCAAGGGTTGGGGGAAGGTGTGGAGGGGTAGGGGGTCGGGTGAGAGGGGGAGGAGGGGAGAGGGTTCCGGCGGGCCGTGGTTCTAGAGGTTCCATTAACTAAGGCTCTAAAGGAAAGGGGTAGACGGGACAGGGGGGAACATGGTTTTCCGGTGATCCCCAAGGGGTATCTAGGTTTTCTGGGGGGAGGGGAGGGGATTCCAACAGGGCCGAGGATTCCTACTAGAATGTAGTGGGTATGGCATTGGAGGGAATGGGGGGTGGCCGAGGCAGGGGGGGGGGGGGCAAAGTTTTGGTGTTCGCTGGGGAGACACCGAGGTTTCCAAGAGGGAGGCCTCCTGTGCCTGCATAAATGTTTGCCAGATTTTATTAAATAGATTGAGTGGTTGTTGCTCCTGCTCGGAGATGTCTTCGGTTAATTTTCCTTGTGAGATATTTGTATAAATAATTATTATATAGGGTGTGGCCTTCGGTGTGCCGCGAGCATAACACACTACCAGAAAAAGCGGGATTTCAGACGGCCCGTATCCGTCTGAAATCCGTCTGAAAATCCGTCACAAACCACGTTTGTGACGGATTTGCGACATATTTAAGACTGAAACCGACCGTCTGAAATTTTTAGTCACAAATTTGTGACAGTTTATGTTTCCGTCGGAAATTCCGTCTGAAACGAAGACAGAATTTAATCAGTCACAAATTCCGTCTGACTTTCATACGAGTAATTTCCATCTGAAATTTACGACGGACATATTTTCCGTGTGAAAATTCGTCTGAAATTTCAGACGGCTATTACGACGGAATATAGTTACCGTCTTAAAATGAAGCCCAACTCTTAGTCTGAAATCATGTACCGTATGAAAAGTCGTCCGAAATCCGTCGCTATTTCAAACGGATATTACGACAGATACAATAACCGTCTGAAATTCAACTCATTTCCTGTCTGAAATGTGGTTTGAAATCCGTCTATATTTCAAACTGATTTTACGACGGATAATAGACGGACAAAAATCGTCGCACATCCCGTCTGAAAATCCGTCTGAAATCTACGTTTTTTTTTTAAAAATCTTAAATTATTTTACAAAACCTGTTTAATCATAAGTAAACATCAAGAAATTCTACATGTTGAAAAAAAATATTGGGAACCTGCTAATCAAATAAACACCACCGAAAAATAAAATTCTGATCAAATAAATACCACAAAAAAAAGACATTAACCCTGCTGATCCGTCTGAATATCAAGAAATATCCGGTACATCGTCCATATCCTCATCGTCCGTATCCTCACCGCCCTGCTCATCTCCTCTGTCGCCGCCCGCAGAAGGATCCCCCTATATTAAAAAAATAATAACATTCATTCATAGATAAAAAAATTAGTGCGAAGAAATTAGCATAAATTGAAAGCAAACATATCAAATTGATAACTGCATATTTTATAAATCAACCACTAGCCTGAAACAGTATTTAAACTAAGTGTATTTTAGAAATGAATTTTGATTCCGTCAGTTCTGACAAGTCACTTTCATCTCCCCGGTCGTGTTGGAACGATCGGCACGGGCATTCGGCCGGTATTTCAAGTTTTAGACCCCCGGCCCCGACCTGGCAGTTCATTTGAACCAAGTGTATTTTAGAAATGAAGTTTGAGCGCCGAGCTCAAACCGGGCATCCGATTTGGATTCCGTCAGTTCTGACAAGTCACTTTCATCTCCCCGGTCGTGTTGGAATGATCGGCACGGGCATCCGGCCGGTATTTCAAGTTTTAGACCCCCGGCCCCGACCTGGCAGTTCATTTGAACCAAGTGTATTTTAGAAATGAAGTTTGAGCGCCGAGCTCAAACCGGGCATCCGATTTAGATTCCGTCAGTTCTGACAAGTCACTTTCATCTCCACGGTCGTGTTGGAACGATCGGCACGGGCATCCGGCCGGTATTTCAAGTTTTAGACCCCCGGCCCCGACCTGGCAGTTCATTTGAACCAAGTGTATTTTAGAAATGAACTTTGAGTGCCGAGCTCAAACCGGGCATCCGATTTGGATTCCGTCAGTTCTGACAAGTCACTTTCATCTCTCCGGTCATGTTGAAATGATCGGCACGGGCATCCGGCCGGTATTTCAAGTTTTAGACCCCCGGCCCCGACCTGGCAGTTCATTTGAACCAAGTGTATTTTAGAAATGAAGTTTGAGCGCCGAGCTCAAACCGGACATCCGATTTAGATTCCGTTAGTTCTGACAAGTCACTTTCATCTCCCCGGTCGTGTTGGAATGATCGGCATGGGCATCCGGCCGGTATTTCAAGTTTTAGACCCCCGGCCCCGACCTGGCAGTTCATTTGAATTCCGTCAGTTTTAGAAATGAAGCTTGAGCGCCGAGCTCAAACCGGGCATCCGATTTGGATTCCGTCAGTTCTGCCAAGTCACTTTCATCTCCCCGGTCATGTTGAAATGATCGGCATGGCCATCCGGCCGGTATTTCAAGTTTTAGACCCCCGGCCCCGACCTGACAGTTCATTTGAACCAAGTGTATTTTAGAAATGAAGTTTGAGCGCCGAGCTCAAACCGGGCATCCGATTTGGATTCCGTCAGTTCTGCCAAGTCACTTTCATCTCCCCGGTCGTGTTGGAATGATCGGCACAGGCATCCGGCCAGTATTTCAAGTTTTAGACCCCCGGCCCCAACCTGGCAGTTCATTTGAACCAAGTGTATTTTAGAAATGAACTTTGAGCGCCGAGCTCAAACCGGGCATCCGATTTGGATTCCGTCAGTTCTGACAAGTCACTTTCATCTCCCCGGTCGTGTTGGAATGATCGGCACGGGCATCTGGCCGGTATTTCAAGTTTTAGACCCCCGGCCCCGACCTGGCAGTTCATTTGAACCAAGTGTATTTTAGAAATGAAGTTTGAGCGCCGAGCTCAAACCGGGCATCCGATTTGGATTCCGTCAGTTCTGACAAGTCACTTTCATCTCCCCGGTCGTGTTGGAATGATCGGCATGGGCATCCGGCCGGTATTTCAAGTTTTAGACCCCCGGCCCCGACCTGGTAGTTCATTTGAACCAAGTGTATTTTAGAAATGAACTTTGAGCGTCGAGCTCAAACCGGGCATCCGATTTGGATTCCGTCAGTTCTAACAAGTCACTTTCATATCCCCGGTCGTGTTGGAATGATCGGCACGGGCATCCGGCCGGTATTTCAAGTTTTAGACCCCCGGCCCCGACCTGGCAGTTCATTTGAACCAAGTGTATTTTAGAAATGAAGTTTGAGCGCCGAGCTCAAACCGGGCATCCGATTTGGATTCCGTCAGTTCTGACAAGTCACTTTCATCTCCCCAGTCATGTTGGAATGATCGGCATGGGCATCCGGTCGGTATTTCAAGTTTTAGACCCCCGGCCCCGACCTGGCAGTTCATTTGAACCAAGTGTATTTTAGAAATGAACTTTGAGCGCCGAGCTCAAACCGGGCATCCGATTTGGATTCCGTCAGTTCTGACAAGTCACTTTCATCTCTCCGGTCGTGTTGGAACAATCGGCACGGGCATCCGGCCGGTATTTCAAGTTTTAGACCCCCGGCCCCGACCTGGCAGTTCATTTGAACCAAGTGTATTTTAGAAATGAAGTTTGAGCGCCGAGCTCAAACCGGGCATCCGATTTAGATTCCGTCAGTTCTGACAAGTCACTTTCATCTCCCCGGTCGTGTTGGAATGATCGGCACGGGCATCCGGCCGGTATTTCAAGTTTTAGACCCCCGGCCCCGACCTGGCAGTTCATTTGAACCAAGTGTATTTTAGAAATGAAGTTTGAGCGCCGAGCTCAAACCGGGCATCCGATTTGGATTCCGTCAGTTCTGACAAGTCACTTTCATCTCCCCGGTCGTGTTGGAATGATCGGCATGGGCATCCGACCGGTATTTCAAGTTTTAGACCCCCGGCCCCGACCTGGCAGTTCATTTGAACCAAGTGTATTTTAGAAATGAAGTTTGAGCGCCGAGCTCAAACCGGGCATCCGATTTAGATTTCGTCAGTTCTGCCAAGTCACTTTCATCTCCCCGGTCGTGTTGGAATGATCGGCATGGACATCCGGCCGGTATTTCAAGTTTTAGACCCCCGGCCCCGACCTGGCAGTTCATTTGAACCAAGTGTATTTTAGAAATGAACTTTGAGCGCCGAGCTCAAACCGGGCATCCGATTTGGATTCCGTCAGTTCTGACAAGTCACTTTCATCTCCCCGGTCATGTTGGAATGATCGGCACAGGCATCCGGCCGGTATTTCAAGTTTTAGACCCCCGGCCCCGACCTGGCAGTTCATTTGAACCAAGTGTATTTTAGAAATGAACTTTGAGCGCCGAGCTCAAACCGGGCATCCGATTTGGATTCCGTCAGTTCTGACAAGTCACTTTCATCTCCCTGGTCATGTTGGAACAATCGGCATGGGCATCCGGCCGGTATTTGAAGTTTTAGACCCCCGGCCCCGACCTGGCAGTTCATTTGAACCAAGTGTATTTTAGAAATGAAGTTTGAGCGCCGAGCTCAAACCGGGCATCCGATTTGGATTCCGTCAGTTCTGACAAGTCACTTTCATCTCCCCGGTCGTGTTGGAAACGGGCATCCGGCCGGTATTTCAAGTTTTAGACCCCCGGCCCCGACCTGGCAGTTCATTTGAACCAAGTGTATTTTAGAAATGAACTTTGAGCGCCGAGCTCAAACCGGACATCCGATTTGGATTCCGTCAGTTCTGACAAGTCACTTTCATCTCCCCGGTCATGTTGGAATGATCGGCACGGGCATCCGACTGGTATTTCAAGTTTTAGACCCCCGGCCCCGACCTGGCAGTTCATTTGAACCAAGTGTATTTTAGAAATGAACTTTGAGCGCCGAGCTCAAACCGGGCATCCGATTTGGATTCCGTCAGTTCTGACAAGTCACTTTCATCTCCCCGGTCGTGTTGGAACGATCAGCACGGGCATCCGATCGGTATTTCAAGTTTTAGACCCCCGGCCCCGACCTGGCAGTTCATTTGAACCAAGTGTATTTTAGAAATGAAGTTTGAGCGCCGAGCTCAAACCGGGCATCCGATTTGGATTCCGTCAGTTCTGACAAGTCACTTTCATCTCCCCGGTCGTGTTGGAATGATCGGCACGGCCATCCGGCCGGTATTTCAAGTTTTAGACCCCCGGCCCCCGGATTTTCTCAATTCTTCTGAAGTAAATGAGTTTTAAAATTAATAATGAACATAATTGAGTAATTCCATCAAAATAAAAACATAGTAAACACTCACCTGTGCGGGCTGTGGTGTGGTGGTGGTTGATTTCTGAGGGACCATTCCGCTCTGGGAGAGGAGGCCACTAATTGCCTGCAAGAATACTGACACTTGGCTAGAGATCTCTTGCTGGAAATGCTGCTGCTGCCGCTGCATATCAGAAATCTGCGATCGGACCATGTCCATCATGTCGCTGGCAGAAGCGCTGGGGGCAACAGAAGGTATAGTGAAGGCACTGCCACTGGAAGAAGTATAGCTAGAACTCGCACACGCTGATGTCACCGTGCTTGCGTCTAGGCTCTCCCCAAAACCATATAGTCGGCCTTTCTTCGGTACGCCAGCTGCTGCCACCCACTCCACCGGATCGAACTCCGGCTGCTGCGTGTCTCCCTCCCCGTACTTCTCTGTCACTGCTTTGCTATATGTTTCCTACAAATTGAATAAAATAACTAGTCAATTTCATATGAATTACATGGGGGATTTAAATGAACGGTACAAGTTACATATGTAGATAAACTTACCGCTGCTGACTTAGCTGTGTCACTCACAAAATCATTAGTCTCCATTTTTTTGTGTGTTCTGTCGAACACCTCGAGGAACGACGGAGGTCGATTAAGCTCCACAGCCTGTTATACAATTCATAGTAAAAAAAAGTCAAATATTGGGATAAATTGTAAGAAGATAAATTGGTATATTACTTACCAATTTTTGTTTATGAGCCGCATAAGAGATGGACCCACTCGTATGCAAATTTGAACCTGGTTTTGACGTCCTGTTTGCTTTGGCTTTTTCGGACTTTTCTATCCACTTGGGGTCGGCAAAATGGTCACAAGATATCTCCTAATCCTCCTGCCTCATCCATAGAGGGCGATGCGTCTTCCACAATTGTCGATCTTCACTCCCCCCACTCAAATTTTTAGCGTGTGCTCGGGCCTCATGTATTCTCCTCTTGTAACTTGAGAGCATAGTAGACTCCCAGGCACGACGACATCTCGCCGCGTCATGTCCACATGTGAATTGAAAAGACCGCTGTAAATCAATTACTTTTCACACTTAGTATAAAGTTGTAAATTGACTTTGGGAAATACTTGAATTAAATGACGTAATTACTTACTAAGAACATGTTGTACAATGAATCACGGACGGACATCGGAAAATCTCTGAAAGTGGAAGCTGCCCCGGGCACATGTGCCAACATGAGTTCGGTGGAATGATGGACATCGCTGTGGGGTTCAAATTTCATACTGCAATTGCAAATGTCAAAATATTCATATTAGACAGTTGAGGGCTAATTAATGTAATATAACCTTATAGATTTACCCGGATACCCAACACGGGCGACGTCTATCATGGGTCGTGCCTCCCTCGTGACAACTGCCGACATCGTCAAGGGGCTGACTGGTGGGGGTGGGCCCTGTACAAGTGGGAGGTGATGGGAGGGCACTGAGACCTGCAAGAATTTATTGTCATGTGGAGTGATACATATACTGCGAACATATAATTAAAATATACATACCTGCAGCGGGAGGTGGTGGGGGTGGCGTATGCACAACAGGTGGGAGGGCACTGAGACCTGCAAGAATTTATTGTCATGTGGAGTGATACATATACTGCGAACATATAATTAAAATATACATACCTGCAGCGGGAGGTGGTGGGGGTGGCGTATGCACAACAGGTGGGAGGCCACTGAGACCTGCAAGAATTTATTGTCATGTGGAGTGATACATATACTGCGAACATATAATTAAAATATACATACCTGCAGCGGGAGGTGGTGGGGGTGGCGTATGCACAACAGGTGGGAGGGCACTGAGACCTGCAAGAATTTATTGTCATGTGGAGTGATACATATAATGCGAACATATAATTAAAATATACATACCTGCAGCGGGAGGTGGTGGGGGTGACGTATGCACAACAGGTGGGAGGGCACTGAGACCTGTAAGAATTTATTGTCATGTGGAGTGATACATATACTGCGAACATATAATTAAAATATACATACCTGCAGCGGGAGGTGGTGGGGGTGGTGTATGCACAACAGGTGGGAGGCCACTGAGACCTGCAAGAATTTATTGTCATGTGGAGTGATACATATAATGTGAACATATAATTAAAATATACATACCTACAGCGGGAGGTGGTGGGGGTGGCCTATGCACAACAGGTGGGAGGCCACTGAGCCCTGCAAGAATTTATTGTCATAAGTAGAACAAATATTGAAGAATTTAAATTAAAATATACATACATGATCCTCGAGTCTTTTTGCCACTGAGACCTGCAAGAATTTATTGTCATGTGGAGTGATACAAATATTGCGAACATATAATTAAAATATACATACCTGCAGCGGGAGGTGGTGGGAGTGGTGTATGCACAACAGGTGGGAGGCCACTGAGACCTGCAAGAACTTATTTTCATAAGTAGAACAAATGTTCAAGAATTTAAATTAAAATATACACACCTGTAGCGGGAGGTGGTGGCGTATGTACAAGTGGTGGTGAGCCGACACTTGCACCTATAAATAAATTCTTTTAAGTTTGTAAATAATTAAAATATTTATATAGCTAACTTATTGATCAAATATACCTGTGTCTGAAGAAGATGGTAGCGAGGAGGTAGTAGTGCCCCTCTCACTGCTAGATCTCCTCCCACCCCTAGTACGACCTCCTCGCACCATTTCCTTATTAATAATAAAATAATTAATACATATTAATCCATAATTATATAAGGCTAGACAAATGTTATTTAAAATTATGCTTAAAAGTAAGAATCTTCTTACTAAATTATCAAAACATGTCTCCCTCATGTTGATATATCTAGCTCAACTTCATCATCTTCGTCATCCATAGTAGTCTCATGAGATTCAAAATCTTCGTCTTCATCTGATTCTTCCTCCCCTCTAACATCAACATTTAGCTCCGTCGGATCGACTTCTTCCACTCCATCTCGCGTACGTAATGACAGTGGCTCATCAGATTCGTCCATATTAAATCTAGAGGAATCGACAACGCCAACTTCGTCTGATTGATAATATTCAGCACGAGCAACCTCTGAGACATCTCCACTCATAGTTAACTCATAAGTGGGAAAGAGTTTTGAATTAACCCTGCAAACTGTCCACCAATCTCTATTCTTGGATGATGGATAGCTTGAATAGTACACTTGCTGGGCTTGTGCGGCTAAAATGAACAGTTCATAGGTCTTAAGTTTAAACCTATGCTTGACATTGACAATCCCATAATTTGTGTCATGTAGAACAGAATTAGGATCAAACCATTGACACTTAAATATGTATACATGATTGTCTTGTCCCAAATACTGAAGTTCTAAGACTTCTTCAAGAATACCATAGTAGTCCAATTCCATTTCATTGTATAAACTTCCCTTCACACATACGCCGCTGTTCATCGTAGACTTATTTCGCCCATAATCCCTTGTATGAAATTTGTATCCATTCACAATATATCCCGGATAGGCACGTGTCTGGTTCGAGGGGCCATAACTTATCTGTTGTACTCTTTGATCAGTAATGAGACATTGTTCAACCTATATTCAAATTAGAGTAGTTAAAATAATAACAATTACCTCAACATACGTAAATACAAACATATATATTCAGAGTTCACACTAACTCGGTTTCTTAGCCATTTGGAAAAAAACTTCTCGCGTTCTTTTTCAATCTCCACATCCTGGATATTTGGACATTTTTCAGCTAATTCTGAATCAAATTGTCTGCAATATAAATGTAGCACCCCGTAAAAAAAATGATTAAAAAAATTTGATAAAGCCAATGTATAGACTTTGTGAAGTCAATGTTGTATAGACTTTGAGGAAGCCAATGTATAGACTTTGAGGAAGTCAATGTATAGACTTTGAGGAAGCCAATGTATAGACTTTGAGGAAGCTAATGTATAGACTTTGAGGAAGTGAATGTATAGACTTTGAGGAAGCCAATGTATAGACTTTGAGGATGTATAGACTTTGTGAAGTCAATGTTGTATAGACTTTGAGGAAGCCAATGTATAGACTTTGAGGAAGTGAATATATAGACTTTGAGGAAGCCAATGTATAGACATTGATGATGTATAGACTTTGAGGAAGTCAATGTATAGACTTTGTGAAGTCAATGTTATATAGACTTTGAGGAAGCCAATGTATAGACTTTGAGGAAGTGAATGTATAGACTTTGAGGAAGCCAATGTATAGACATTGAGGATGTATAGACTTTGAGGAAGCCAATGTATAGACTTTGTGAAGTCAATGTTGTATAGACTTTGAGGAAGCCAATGTATAGACTTTGAGGAAGTGAATGTATAGACTTTGAGGTTTGAGGAAGCCAATGTATAGACATTGAGGAAGTGAATGTATAGACTTTGAGGAAGCCAATGTTTAGAACTAGACCAATGTGTTGTGTTCAGTATTTGGATGATGTCTAATTATGACTAAAAAAATAACAATCTAATCTTGTGTGTGCAACTTAGACAAATATGTCAAAGTCAGGATGTATAAAGTCTCCTAAGTAATTTACAAAGTGTTTGATTCCTAGGATATCTAGTTGACCAGAAGAAGGGGGGTGACTTTAATCTTGTTTTATCTCCCGAGGAGAAGAAGGGGGGCACTATGGGCTATATCAATTCCATGACTGATTTCCAGGTCTTCGTTGCTCTCCCAAGTACCGAAACATAAAGTTCTATCATCTTCAAGTGAAACAAAGGAGAGCTAGAATGACCATTGACAAAATCAAAACTGACAATGGAGATTGGTGTGATAAGGAGTCTCTGCTGAAGGACAACTGCTTATTTTAAATCCACAAGGGGTGTCCGATAGGGTGACCCCTTGGCCCCAGCTTTGTTTATCATTACTGAAGAAGCTTTAGGCACAGGCATTACCAGCCTTTTTAGCAGTGGGAAAGTTTAACACTTTCATGTGTCTCGTGGTAGTATGCAAATATCTCACTTACTGTATGCCGATGACACATTGGTGTTTTCTAATGGTTCATCCAAGAACGTCAGATGTCTGTTGGCTTTCATAAAAGACTATGAGGATTCTCCTGATCAGAAAGTTAACAGCAATAAAAGCAGCTTTATAGTTTCCCATAAAGCTTCTCTTGTTGTTATCAGAAGAATTGTAGACATAACAGGTTTCGTTTACAAATGTGTTCTCCATATTAATTAATGACTGGCCGGATCAGAGATTTTGGTGCCCCAATAGCATCGGTTTATTTTCTGTTGCCTCCTTTCATAGGACTCTTGGTTCAGCATCCATGTGTTCTTTTTCCTTGAAGATATGGGATTCCTTTATTCCATCAAATACTTCTCTCTTCTTATGGAGGGTCTACCATTCGGCGGTGCCAACTGATAATCAGATCAGGTGCGGTGTTTGCATATGCTCTATGTATCTCTACTATCGAATGCCCCATGCTGAAACAAAGGACCATTTGTGCCTTTCTAGTGACCTTGCTAGATCATCTTGGTCTTTGATCGCCGCTATCTCTAATCTAAATCCCGCTAATTACATTTTTGTGTGCTACTTCCTGTCTGGCTTTTTTTGCACTGTTAGTGACACTTCGTTTACCCGGGATGGTGAGTAAGCATATACCTCACAAGGGTTAGATAGGGTCATGATATTGTTGTAGTGTTCTACTCGTCGCGAGTCATGACCCCCTCCCAGACCTCCTACTGGCCCCTCCCCCCCACCGGAGCCCCCCTCCTGCTGGCACCTCCCCCTCTCCCCTCCCCACCACCCACCGCACCCCCTCCCCCCAGCGACCACCTCTTGCTGCTCCTCCCCCTCCCCCCCACCCACCGAAATCCCCCTATTGCTAGCCCCTCCCCCCCACCCAGTGCACCTCCCACCCCCCAGCGACCCCCTCCCTGTTGGCCTCCCGGACGCGGGAGCTAGCTAGGGTGGGTGACGATCTCCCGGACGCAAAGGCACGGTGAGAGGGTCGTGCGTGTATTAGGGAAAAGAAATTTTTTCCCACGGATTTGAGACAGAAATTCTTCCGTTACAAATTTCATACGGTAATTCTGACCATCTATGATATGTCGTCTGTATTTAAGACTAAATGCAGACGATATATTGTTCGTTGTAAATAACGTTGGAATTTCAGACGGATATTCTGATCGACATAATCCGTCTGAAATGCAGACGGATATTCTGACGAAAATCACAAGCAGAATTTTTTGAGTATTTACCTATTGCTATAAGTCGACTATTGTTGTGGGCGCACTAAATTTTTTTTTAAAAGTTATTCCTTTATTTACAAGTAGATGCATTCAGAAACAAATTTCTATATTTATGTATATGGGAACCTTCTCCGAACTTAGCCATACGCCAATGGGACCTCTAAGTTCATGCACTAAGTTTGCATTTCTAATTTCTTGTATGCAGAACGAAACCCCTTTGGGCTTATTCATGGCAAAGTATGCTTGAACTCAGGCATGTAGAATGAAATTCTTGAATTCATGCACGTGAGATGACGTTTACACTGTCTGAACTTGAGTTCCCAGTTTTCCCATTTTCAGAACTAAACCTACCTTTATGGTTGCAATTCGTGCATTCAGTTTGGAATCTTTGGAGCATGGCACAATAATGTTATATGATGCTGGTTATGTGGGTTCTAAGTATACATGGCACAATAATCAACAAGGCAAGAAGGGGATTTGGGCTACATTAGATAGGCTTCTCATTTATACTAATTAGCTTAATTTGTACCCAATCACGGTGCAACACTTATCTAGAGAGGCCTCAGATCACGCGCCTCTACTTATTAAATTGATGTTTCCCAACAAATTTAAGAGTAAATTTTACTTTCAGCAAATGTGGACTAGCCATGAGCTTTTTCTTAAGGTTGTTGATCAATATTGGAGAACCATCCCTATTGCTTCATCTGCTATCACTACTTTTTGTCTTAAACTTAAATCCTTAAGATACATGCTCCGAGAATGGATTAGCTAGCTGCTAAGGACCAAATTCTAAAACACAACAGATTCTTCAAAGCCCCTAGGCTATTTTCATTCTGGAAAGATACATGGCTTGGTGATAAACCCCTCAGTGACCTTATTTTACCCAGTCAATGGAGGCTCATCGAGGACAAAAATATCACCATTCAAGATTTGAGTAATACTCTCAATCCAAATTGGAATGTTATTCGGCATGTTCTTCCACAAAACATTGCTCGGGCAGCCACATTTTATATCAACAAAGATCCTTTGCCCAATGATACAAGGGTATGGTCTCTCACTGCAACAAGAGATTTTACTATCAGCTCATGGAGGAAGCACTTGACTGTAGCTGATCAATCCTTTCCATACTCTCTCATTTGGTCTACCTTCATTCCCCCCAAAGTTTCTCTATTCCTGTGGAAGCTCATCCATAGAATTTTACCCACTGATAGAAGAGTCCAGCAGAGTGGAATATCTTTGTGTTCTAAATACTTATGATGTCCAAATGCTCAGATTGAGTCAACCACTCACCTTCTCTTGCATAGCAAGCTGTCAGCTGCCACTTGGGCTCTGCATAAACCATGCATTCATATTGATCCCCCTCATGATGGCTGCCAACGTCATCTTACTGGACCCCCCTCTCCAGTCTCTTCCCACTAACCCCCCCCACCAGCCGGAGTGGCTCGCGTGATCTTGCACCCCCACCCCCACCCTTCGACCAACAGTCCTCCCAACCCCTCCCTACCCCCTTTCTCCCTCTAGCAATATTCAGGCGAGCTCGCGGCCCCACACCCTCCCAGCCAGCAGTCCCCACCGCGGACCCCTTGTAGCACCTCTCCCTGAACCTCCCACTCCCAGAGTAGCCCCCCTGGACCAACCGGAACTCTCCTCCCCCGGACCCCCCACCCTCCCAGAGATGAGCCCCCACCCGAGACCCCCTGCCGGATCCCCCCTCTCTGAACCACCCCACTCGCAGAGCAACCCCCCATCAGACCTGCCGCAATCGAACCCTCCTCCCCCAGACTCCCCCCCACTGGAACCCCCCACCCTGCCAGCCAGTGGCCCCCACCCCGGACCCCACGTCAGAGACCCCCTCCCTGAAATCCCCAGTCCCAAACAGCCCCTCACCCACCGGAACCCTCCTCCGGACCCCCCATTGGAACCCCCAACCCTCCTAACCCGTAGCCCCCACCCAGGACTCCCTGCTGGATCCCCCTGCATGCCTGAACCGCCCTCTGCCAGAGCACCCCCGGCCCCCTCCGAGCCTGACCCTCCTCCCCCAAAATAGTTGTTGGAAGCCCTCCCCCTCCCAGACCAACCTCCCCCTCTCAGATCGGCTAGAACCCCCGCCCTCCCTGATGATCCCCAAGCTTTAAAAAAAAAGGAACAACAAATGCAGCAATGGCAATGGAGGAGGCGCGGCAGGTAGGGAGAGTTTTACAGAGAGAGGGTGAGGGAGGGGACTTACCAGACCGGAGAGGATGGCGACAACGCGCCACCGACGGTGACGACGAGGACGGGTTTGACGGCAACGATGAGGACGGCTTCGACGGCAAAGGTGAGGGCGGCTCTGCGGGGATGACGATGACGAGGAAGGCTTCGACGGCGACTGCGAGGGCGGCTCTGGCGGCGATGATGACGACAAGGAAGGCTTCGATGGCGACGGCGGCTCTAGCCGCGACGGCGACTACGGCACCGGTGGACCTCTCCTCGGCAAGGAGATAGTGGAAAGAGAGTGAGAGGGAGAGTGGGAGTGAGACGGAGATCGCGGGGGAAGGGGGGAAGAAGAGGGAAAGCTCGATCCGTCGCGGGGGAAGGGGGGAAGAAGGGGGAAAATTTCACTAGAGGTAATAAATATTTGTAACGGATTTTAGATGAATTATTTCCATCTGAATATCCGTCCTAAATGACGACGGATATAAAGACGGAATATATTCCGTCTCTAATTATAGACGGATATTCAGAGGGAATATAGTATGTCTTTAATAACAACGGAATTTGTAACGGAAACTAATCCGTCACAAATACAGATGGATTTTAAGACGGAAAAATATCCATCTGAAATATCCGTCTGAAATCCCGCTTTTTCTGGTAGTGACATTTACCAAGGTTTGCATGGTACGCACATTGACAAGGTATGATTTTTTTTATTTTTTTTATTTTTTAAAATTTAAACATCTTATTTGAAGAGACAAAAAAGATATGTTAACTTGTTAAAGTGAACATATGCATAATTCATGACATCATTCAACTCTACTAATAAAGTACAAAATGTCGAAACTCACTCATCTGACTCATCTGTGAATCCCGAATCCCAATCAGAATCAGATACACGAGACTCATGACTCATATAATATATCTCTATCCTAGTTGGTGTTCGTGCATGTGGGTGAATATGAAAATATGTAACCATCTGCACAAATAACGGGTCATGTGCAGCGGTGGAGGGTACATGAAATTCTCTAAAAAAAGCTCTAACTACATCTATACATGCATGTCTATCATTTGCTACTAGTGCGACTGGTGCTGGTGGTGCTCGAACTTTAGACGTGGAGGAAGATCCTGATCCACCCTGTGCTGGTGGTGGGGGTACCCTGGACGTGGAAGACGATGCCCTGGCTCTGCTGCGAGAAACATATCCCTCCCGTAACTGTGTCCAAAAGTGATCTCAGACATCCGCTCGAACTAAGGAGCATGCACGATAATCCCGTCCCACTCCCGCAAGATGCTATGTAAATTTATGTATGCCGGTGACGTGATGTCCGCAGTATCTACTGTGCACATGTCGATCACCCTCAACAGTGTACCCATGCTTCCACGCAGGGTGACGTTGTCTGTCCATGATGACCTGTAAATGTTGAAAAAATTTACATTAGTAATTTGAATGGCAAGTGCAAAACTCAAGATATGAAGAAATTTATGATTAATTTATAGTTACTTATAAATATAAACAAATGATACATACTCCTAATCATACGGGCCCAAACTTGGCCACATCCTATCTCCAAACAATCTGACATTATACTTTCTCCGCATATAGAACAAATAGTCTTCATAACGCATGGAATTTGTATAGTGCTCCCAGTACATGCGTACGTAGTATTCATACTGTTGGGAACCTTGTCAGTACAAGACCGGTGGTGGTACAATTGAGAGCCGACCGTATCCTTCGGTATATTGCGTCATTGAAGCATGGGCATAAGGATATGGATACGATGGGAAGAATGAACTACTGCTCTTAGAATCGTCATGATATATTGGCTGCTATTGTCATGACCGTCCATACTCACTTCCAGATCCCTAAGAGTCATGTGTGCTCATCCTCTCAAAATCAGACAGCATGCCTTGATAGCTGGTATTGTCTGCAATAGAACTTCTATAGTGGGGATCTCAATAATCAACTGCCCGCCTCGCCCCCGGCGGTGGAGCACCGTGGTCCTCATCTTGCGTGGCATGTGTGAAGTGCTACTCCTCTCTCCATACCACACGTTTATGGCCCCCATGACCTCTACCTTGACCACTACTATACTCTCTGTCACCAGCACTAGTATCCCCATGATGACTCTGTTGACCACCCGAGAACTGCCACGACTATGGGATGAAGACCCTGTCGGTGTATTGTCGTCATTGGAGTCATGACTCCCACTGATGCGGGGCTCAACAGATGGCTCGGGAGTGTCGTCATCTGCATTAGGATCTAATGTCTCCAAGTCTGCAATGTCCATCAGATTTACTGGTGGTTGTGTGTCCTTTTTACTCTTAAATAATGTGGTCCATGATGATTTCTTCTTCTGTGGAGTAGACGGCGGCTTATCTGCTGCATGTTGTCTCCCTCTGGATGCCTGAAAAGCGGAGGTTTTGTTAGATAAGAAGTTTAAGCAATTTTGTAATGTGTAAGTCTATACGTATGAGTATACTTGAGACGACTGAGTGGGTGCCTTAGACACCGAGCGTCGTAGCGCAACAGACTGAGATGGTTGTTTGGATGCTGCCGAAGGCTACACAAGTGAAAGGATAATATATTCAATTAGCAATGGAATATAGCATATAAATCTTCTTGTAGCCATATAATTTCACCTCTCTAAATGACAAACTCCCCCTAGCCTCTCTAGAAGTGGATATCCTTCTAGGTTTTGTGGATAATGAATGTCGCAGTGCAGCAACTCGAGACCACTGTACAGTTGTCGGATCGGCCTATAATTTATTTCTTACATCATGGTACATAGATATATGCCTACGCTCTTTAATTAAACATGCGATTCAATTTGTATATATTATTTCACATGAGCTAGTGGTGGACGTTGATTTGTTGGAGGCTACATCAATCGCTCCCATGCTGTATCATTGTACGCATATGGTGTGTCTTCGCCCCCAATGATGAGGTCTTCATCCAAATTAACGTCCTCATCACGTACCGCCGCTGACCCGTCTCCAACCGTCTGCACATCTGTGTCATCTCCCTCCCCTACTGCCTACTGCACAGCTGCTGCGAGAAAAGTATTAGGTCGTGGTGTCTCCCCTAGTTCTTCGCCCTCCTCGTCAAGTTCTGCCTCACCACGCTCAGTTGTTGTTCTTGCAACCCATGAAATCATAGGGTCATTATCGTCTCGCAAGTACACATCATCTGTTGGGTCGTAATCTCCCTCTCCTCTCTTTGCATCCATCTGCACAAGCTTAACCTTTACCTTCATGTTGTAATGAACATAAACCATTTTGTCAAGCCTTCTGTGTGTTAGCCTATTCCTGAGCTTGGTATGTAAGAAGGAGAATGTCGACCATTTTTGCTCGCACCCACTCGAGGAGGATGTTTGTGATAGAACTTTCATTGTAAGTTTCCTTAATGTCGGTGCAATTGTGCCATAACTGAGCCACTACACAGCTATTATTAAGGTGGATGATGAACATTATAATAATTAGATGCAATAATTACTTGTCGAGCTATAGAATGTGCATTGTCAAAGTACATTACCTGCATCAAATCTATCATGGCTGACAACGGCATTAGATGTCGCAAATGAACCATTTGCCTCTCTAAATATTTTCATCTGCATTATCAGAAAAAAATAAGTACATAATTATTTTCATGTTCAAAAGTGTAAAGTATCCAAATATATCTCATTCAACGCATCAGCAGTATCTGTTGGGCTGCGAGACAGTCAGTCTACCACAATGTTGACGGATTCCATCAAAGTATCGTCATAAGCGAGACCCCAAGTATACTGAAAGGTTGGGTGTAGGTAGTACGCTACAGTCACAGGATATTAAAAAAAATTCATGTAACTACAGATACCGATATTAGAGACTCTAAATATTTACCTGCCATATGAAGATCGCGGCCCATTTGTTTGTCCCATCTGTCCTCCACAATGTCTAAGATGGTGGGTCCATATTTCTTGGACGTTACAAGAATCTTCCGCTTTGTAGTTTCAATTTTGCTGTACACCAACCCCATGGTTGGTACTCTATCCCGATCCAAACATCTCAATACCACATATAGTGACTCTATCAATGAAACTAATATCTTGACTCTGTCCCAAAAGTTGCTGGTGTTGACAATCCCTTCGACCTCCCCACCTTCACGTGAAGCGGCAAAAGAGGAACTCAGCCAAGGCTCACCTCTGAACATTTGCTTCAACCCATCCTTGTGCCTCAGAAGACTCTGCAATGTGATGTTGTTGGTGGCAAATCGTGTGATGCCAAGTCTCAATAGTTTGCCACCACAATGCTCTCTAATCCATGCCAATATCAGTGTGTGGTCGTAGATGTATTTCATGACCTTATGTGCCACCTCGACCACAGACTTGACTATATGATGTCACGCCCCGAGAGATATGTACATCAGAAGTAATATCGGGGACATGAGTAGTCGGCAAGATAAGCCTCTCGCAATCAAGATAACATTCACACATAAGAGGAATGCACAATAATTGACAAAAAAATCCAACTTTATTAAATAATAATCGAAAAGTTTACATAATGTTGACTCTTGACTCATTTACCATTAATATTCTCTAGACTCAAGAAAAATAGAAAATACATCATAAGACTCGACTAGACTCATGACATTCTAGGTCTTCACTTGATCATCAATCATCGCTCTCGGACCCATCACTAGCATAGTCTGAATCCGACTCACTTGAATTTCTTGAAAAGATTGGAAAGTAGGGAATGGGCACACTTGCCCAGTAGGTATCTTCGTATCAATATGAAGATAATGTTTAAGTAATTAACATTTTAGCTCTAGAAGGTAAGGTACATGAAATGCGATGAAACATGTGATAAAACCAAAGCAATAACACAAGTAGCAAGACGTAGATCATAGGGATATGAATGTTCATGTAGAATGATAACATGATCAAGTAAGAATATAAAGTAGAGTGGCCTTTCATGTAACGAGAATGTACTAGCATGTAACAAGAATGTATTTTTTATAACCATAAAGGCTATGCAATAGAAAGTCATGTAACAAGAATGTATAATTTCATGTAGAGCCTCGTGGTTTTCACCCATTTATAAAAAAAGTACCCTCGGCGTAATGCGACGTTAGTGTTCATCATACCCCATGGTTTATAGCATGTTTCCGGCAATCAGCCGTGGGGGCTAGTCTCAAGCCCTTGGACACAATCAGTGCTCGATCCGCATCTTCAAGTTATAAATCAAGCTACTTCCACGAGATATAACAATAAAGTACGGCCAATAATGTAAAGTTCCAACAATGGTTTCATGATAACAATATCAAGGTAAGAATGCACCAGTTAAGAACATATGAGAGTTCAAGGATGATTTAATGACAGGGTCATGCCACTGGAGGAATTCGGCAGCATAATAGTATATTCTTAAATTTCTATAATTTATCAATAGCTTTTTAAACATAATGTTAGGCTCCAGATAATACAAGGACCATCTAGGAATTGAGTAGAACCAACCCTTGGGTCAAACCACGAGTTAGGACATATTCCAGAAGAACACGGTCTTGCAGGAACCGCTATTATCAATCTGCGGTCGAGACAGAACCGCTACTATATAGAGTCGACGCAAGAAGGAAAAAGAGTCGACTCGAGAGCACAGCAGGACAAACATGAGAAAACTCAAGTGCTTTCTAATCCATTGACTTTGAGGGTACAACCGGCTCGGCGTCCTAGTGGGAATCTGTTGGGTTCGGTGCAAGTATTCAGAGGGGGGGTGAATGAATATACCCTTTAAAAACCTTCACCCAAAATAAGATTTCGCTCACTTAAAGATTGGAATGCTAACAAGATAAATTAGAACACTCATCTACTGAACCTATAAGCAAACACATGGAGCGCCCCTATGCATTCATCTAGCGGAAGCAAACAGATAGAAATATCAAACCACTACACAGAGGTTTTTAGGTGGTTCGGTCCAGCAGACCTACATCCACTCCACACTCAACCCGAGTGTGGCTTACTGCTGACTCACAGCTTGAACCGCTGGGCATCACAGCTTGCCTACAATCCATTGGGAAACACAGCTTGCCGTCCGAGGAATCCTCCTCGCCCGCTGAGCAACACAGCTTGCTGTCCAGTGAAATCCACCACTGCAAACCGTTGGGGATTACAGCTTACCCGTCCAGAGGCAGCACCTCTGCAAACCGCTGGGCAATACAGCTTGGCCATCCAGTGGAATCCTCCACTGCAAATGCTGAGCAACACAGCTTGCTCCGCTGACAAATAGCTTGAAGAAATGATAAAATGGAAAACGAAAACAGAACAAGATAACAATCGGAAAGCTGTAAATGAAATACACAATATAGCTCTCAACAGAGCAGACTGGGCTGGATTTGATCCATGGTCCAGTAAACAAATCTTCAGACTTCACTCTTCTTCTCTCGATCTCACTTTCTCTATCTTCTTCTCTTCTTCTCTTTCTCTTCTCTTCTCTTCTTCTTTCACTTCTGCTCTCTTTACTCTTCTTCTGCTCTTCTGCTCGATCGAAGTCTCTGCACTTCTGCTTTTTCTTTCTCCACTTTGATCACTCTTCATCTGAAGACGAAGACTCATATATATAGCAGCAGCAGCAACAACACGTGTGCTCTCCACATTTCCCACCCAAAAACCTTGGACCACGTGTCAGTCTCTCAGCCAGCTTCAGCACACGTGTCACGATCCTGTCTGTCCTTCCAGCCTCAGATCACGTGCCCTTCATTAGTCTCCACGAGCAGAGCACCTGTTAGACAGAGTATCGGAATATCAGGTTAAGTGAAGAGCTCTGTATAGACTTGTAAAGACGATCATGATGTATAGACTTGTAATGTAAAAGGGAATGCATGTAATACAATTCTTTTAAATACCCAAGGACTAGTGCGTTCTCGCACGGGAGCATATGAAGTCTCAGGGGAGTATCTATGGCCTCTGGACAGTATCACCAGCGTCAGGGGAGCATGTGGAGCACATGCTGTCTCTGGGGAGCAATCGCTGCTCCAGGGGAACATCCTCAAAGTTAGGGAAGCATTAGCAGTCACTGGAGGGCATACTCGGTCCCAGGAGAGCATCCGGGGGGACATGCGAGCATGCACGTCTGATGTACAGACTCTACCAATGTATAGATTTGGTGGATAGTGATGCATGGCCAAACGGATGTACAGACTTCACTGCGAATGCATGAACAGTGAATGAGTGTATAGACTTGATCAAGAGAGACGCTGGCCAATCGGAGCATTAACAGTCACTGGAGAGCATACTCGGTCTCAGGAGAGCATCCAGAGGGACAGGCGAGCATGCGCGTCTGATGTACAGACTTCCTATATGAAGACAATGGCTGTACAGACTTTGCCAGCCAATCCGATGTAAAGACTTGAGGCATGGAGGCCAATGTACAGACTTGGAAAGTTAAGACCATTGTGCGGACTTCACCTCCTGCCAGCTACAGTGAAGGAATGTATAGACTTCACCAAGACACTGCATGAACAATATGATGCGATGTACAGACTTCAGAGGATGCAGACTCTGTATAGACTCTGAGGTCCAAAGGCAATGTACAGACTTTGCCTTAGAAATGTAGACTTGCCCAGTGCTGCCAATGTATAGACTTTGATGCTCAACGTCAAATGCGATGTACAGACTTTACCTATTAGTTCAATGTACAGACTTTCGAAGCAAATGTGAAGCCAATGTACAGACTTGCCACCTACCAATGTATAGACTTGGTGGAAGTCATGCAATGTACAGACTTCACGATGAAAGCATGAACAGTCCGATGTATGGACTTGGCAAGCCTAAGACGCTGAATGAGACGGTGGGGTCTGTATAGACTTTGCTCAAAGCCTTAGACGCTAACAGAGACGGACGCTGTACACACTTTAAGTCTAGTGTATAGACAATGCCTTATACTCTAAATGAGATGCTAAGAAGATGCATTGTATGGACTTTGAGAAATGCTTCAAGTGGATGGCTGTACAGACTTCATGAATGTGCAGACTTGACAACGAGATGCACAATGTATAGACTATGCACATGCATGAACGATGTAAAGACTTTGAAATGCTTTACCCTGCAGTGTATAGACTTGCTAGTCATCAAACTACATGCAGACAGAAAAGCAACGTACATGCACAACCAGTATATCAGTCATACACATGCATTCTCCACAAAACAAGTTATGTTGCTATCATCAAACCACAATCTCATAAAGCACTCACTGTGTTGCTATCATCAAAATAAAACAGCATTGCTATCATCAAATCAAGATAGCACATGCTTGTGCCTAAGAGGCACAACATTCTCCCCCTTTTTGATGATGGCAACACACTGTGACAGTGAGTCACACACAAAATTTTCTCCCCCTTTGACATAATCAAAAAGTGAAAAAATAGTATAAACAAGAGTGCAAAGTGCATTATGCATGCAAATTCCTCTAGAGCAGTAAAATCCTCCTGAAGATATGACTCCCCCTGAACTGATTCTCCCCCTTAATAATTGCTCCCCCTTTGAGAAGGAATATGAACAGATAGGTAAAGGTAGAGAAGGTAGGAGGGTCAATAGACAATAGCTAAATCATTGGTTCAGAAAATAAGCCTGATTATAAACAGTAGTTAAAGTATAAGAATCAGCAACATACAATTTTGACAAAAATTCAGGTTTAATAGTGATAAATCTAGAGTAAAACACCTGACCTTTGAAAGAGAGTTTTAGACTCCATTTATATCAATGAATCTAAGGCACATGGTATTAATAGATAAGTCAGAAATAATACCCTTTTGTGATTAAACATGGAATTTCAAGAAAGGCAACTTGGATATGTATTGAGAAAAATAATTTTCACTCATTGACTTTTGATTTCAAAGGGTTACAGCAGTTTTGTATTTCACTTTTGAATTTTCAGAAACTGAACTAAGTGAATAGACCTGTGGCATTTATGCTGTTGACATTAGGTGTACACCTTGATCAGAGGCAGGTACCCCTAGTTACTAGGCATAAACTACAAGACCTATTTCAGATCAAGACCTACAAGGAATAGTCTTCACTTTTGACATTAAGAGTATACCTTGATTAGAGGCCAGTACCCTCAGTTACTTGGTGAGGACTCCCCCCATAGATTCGACCATATGAACAGAGATATTCTGAAGCACCTCATGACATGTGAGTTCTCCTACTTCTTTGGTGGAGTTCACAGTTTCTCAATGCAATCAGCCATTGCTCTGTCACTATGTTCAGCTCTTTTACATTTATGATCTTATTTACTGCTGCCCTTAATTCTTTTAGAGTGATTGTTAAAAAAAAAATCATTACATACTCTTATTCACCTGTTCTAGACATTTCCAGATTAACACATTCAGGTAAAAAAAAAAACTTTTTCTATTCTTACCATGAAATAAAGATTAAGAGCTATAAAAGTTTTCTTTTATCTCAAATTCTGAAGTGCAGACACTTAACTCTTCAATTTATGAAGGTTAAACCTTTAGTTCTTTTCAATTTGTAAGAGAAATTCTTATAAGAGAACAATTGCAATAATCACAACTCAATGTACTAAACCAGATACAGAACTGTTGTTCAGTGAAGGTTAGGGAAATGATAGCAATAGGCATTGAGTTCCAAGAGCATTTGATGTCAAAGGATATGAAAGAATTAAATGGGGACAGTGAGAAGTAGCAAGGATTCAATGAATTGAACAGAACTCTCAGCTCCCCCTGACATCATGATGTAAAAGATATGCTATGCAGCACACTGCTCTATATGCAAACTATGCAACAATGAAACATGAGACAAGTATGTAATCAATTCAAGCTTTATGCAACCAAGTCATGAACATTTTTATCATTTTTCAGATTTTTCAAAATATGATGCAATGCACTATTCTACATGAAGACAGGACCCATGGTACTAGGCGGAGGACCTGGTCTCAAAGACCATCTCACACATAGTAGGAACCTCCGGGCAGATTTTTCTGCCTTTTAGTAACTTACCATTTGATATACCAGGGTTAACAAGGACAATGCAACATAGAGCAGTCCTACATGCATTGAACAGCATCAATGACAATCATGCAAATGATGTATGCAGACATAAGACACATGCATTGACTGTGTGTACTAAATGACCCATTTAAAATCAGTGCAAGTTATGCATTTTAACAACAAATATGCAATGCATTGACACAAAAAACATGCATTGACACAGAGTCTATATAGTGCATTAACTGTATATGCTAAAACCATTCAAATTTAGTTCAACAATTGGCAAGAGAAGAGCATCAGATATATGCAGAGTAAAACTCAGTAGCTGAGTCTGGAATGCAGACTGATCAGCTAGACAAGAGAAGATCATACATCAAACAAGCAAATCAACATGATGTTCACATTTTTTCATACTCACAAATTCAGATGATGAATTTTAAAGCAAAGTTCAGAACTGACCTGAAATGGAGTATCCTGGGGTTTTCTTGTTGAGTGCCTTGGTTAACCCCTTTTATTTCTCCCACCAAGGCACACCTGCAGCATGTCAATCAATTTGATCCTGTAGGGACCCAAGCAGTCTTGGGTCCTGCACTACCCCTATCAGGTGTTCTAAACAGTTTCTTAACAACATGGTCATCAAATTTCATCAAAAAACAATTGTCCATAGAGTGACCAAGTTTACCACAATTAAAGCATGAAGCCACAGAATTAGCATAAGCATGATTGTTTCTTTTATTACCTTGAACATTTTCTTTTACATAATCAGCCAGCCAACAATTGGCAGCTTTGTGGCCTAGCTTACCACATCTAAAGCATGCAATATGCTGAACTTTTGAACCAAGAACATTTCTAGCAGAGTCATAGAAAACAGGGAATTTTACTGATTTAGAATTAAAGTTCTTCCCCTGAACATACCAACAGTCTTTGACTGTATGGTTATGCCTCCCACATTCGAAGCACCTTGGGTGCTTGCCTTTGGAGCCAATGTCATTTTTATCAAAAATCTTTTTGTTGACATGGAAATTAACAGGTTTAGAATTGAATCTCTTTCCCTGAGCATGCCAGCAGACGGCAGCAATGTGGCCAACATTCCCACAGTAAAAACATTGAATTTTATTTTTCTGAGATGCATGATTCTTAGCATGGAACAATTTATCATGCATTCCAACAGCAGCAAGATCATCTAATTTCATTTGTCTACAACTATGCATAAGATGACCTATTTTATGACAGTAAAAATATTGGATTCTTTTGGTTTGAACAGAAGAAGGTTTCTTCATAGAAGACTTCCTAACATGAATTCTATCTTGTTTCAAATCATCCTTCTTCATCACAAAACAGTCATCCATCTTATGGCCAGATTTACCAAAGTAGAAACATTTCACATTTTTTCTTTTAACATGAGACATTTTGGCCTGAGAAGTTTCAGCATACAGATTCTTATTATGTTTTATTTTTTTTCTTCTGAATTTTCTTTTGTTTTTCCAATTTTTGCTTTTCTCTCTGATTAGAAGGCATATTTGAGGAGGAAGCTGAAGTGCTAGCTAACTCAGAGCTACGCACAAATGTTATATACAGTCTTTTTCTCTCTTCCTGCTTACTACCTCCATCAAAGACTTTCTTCTTAAAAGCATCCTTCAGATTTTCTTTATTCTTAAGAGACTCAGATAGGGAATTGTTCAGTTCAGTGATTTCATTTTTGAGAGAAGAAATGAGCATTTCAGAATCTGTGATCTTTTCATTAAGTAAGACATTAATGGCTTTGTAGCTATCAATCTCTTCTATCAATGTGCTCACTCTCTCACATTCATTTTCAACTGAATTCTTCCCTTTTTCAAGCATTAAGAGTCTCTCAGACATGGCAGAATTTAGCAACCTCAATTCTTCATTTTCTTTTCTTATTTGTTCATTCTGAACTAGTTCATTAGTTAAGATTTGATCATTTCCTAATGAATTCAGCTTATCTTCTAGTTCAGAAATATTGACAGTAAGTTCATCATTTTTATTTTCCAATAAAGAGATTTGTTCCTTACTCATATTCAGATCAGCTAAGCACATATCATGAGATGTTTTTAGTCTTTGACAGTTTTCACAGGGAACATTAGAGTTAATCTGTTCACATCTCTTTTTCAACCTTCTATTTTCAGATTTAATCTTCATACATTACTATCAATTCATCAAAAGTGTATCCATCTGATTCGGAGCTTACCTGAGATGAGGTTTCCTCATCATCACTTCCCCGATTGGCCATTAAGCATATGGACTTTTCTCCTTCTTCATCACTGTCTTCGGTGTTCCCTTTGAGTTTTGAGAATTCTGGACAGTCAGCCTTCGTGTGGCCAGCCTTCCTGCATTTGTAGCAGATGTTAACGTCAATATTCTTGGCAGGATTAGAATTATACCTTGTTTGCTTTCTGCCTTCACCAAGCTTTCTTTCTCTTTCTCTCAGAAATTTCCTGAATTCACTGGTCACCCTTTCAATGTCTCCATCAATTTCAGACCGCGAGAGGCTGCTTTTATCGCTTAATGATTCACTGTGGCTGGATCTGTTTGCTTTGATGGAGCTATCCTTCAGCGCAATTGGTTCCATTGTAAACAATCTGAAAGCACAGAAAAACTGAAGGACCTAGACCAAATGAGCAAGGCAAGGCACTAAGTCGGAGAAACAAAATAACTAACACAAAAAGCACACTATGAAATGCACCAAACAGAAATGCGCTAAACCAGATGATCAAAGTAAATCGGTAAGATAGTGAAACAAATCAACGAGCACAAGAAGTCCACTCTGATGTGCACCAAAACTAGCAGGATCCTCTGCAGATTGTTAGATCTGATAGATCAGAGACCCGCTCTGATACCAAGTGTTGGGTTCGGTGCAAGTATTCAGAGGGGGGGTGAATGAATATACCCTTTAAAAACCTTCACCCAAAATAAGATTTCGCTCACTTAAAGATTGGAATGCTAACAAGACAAATTAGAACACTCATCTACTGAACCTATAAGCAAACACATGGAGTGCCCCTATGCATTCATCTAGCGAAAGCAAACAGATAGAAACATCAAATCACTACACAGAGGTTTTTAGGTGGTTCGGTCCAGCAGACCTACATCCACCCCACACTCAACCCGAGTGTGGCTTACTGCTGACTCACAGCTTGAACCGCTGGGCATCACAGCTTGCCTACAATCCGCTGGGCAACACAGCTTGCCGTCCGAGGAATCCTCCTCGCCCGCTGAGCAACACAGCTTGCTGTCCAGTGGAATCCACCACTGCAAACCGCTGGGGATTACAGCTTACCCGTCCAGAGGCAGCACCTCTGCAAACCGCTGGGCAATACAGCTTGGCCGTCCAGTGGAATCCTCCACTGCAAATGCTGAGCAACACAGCTTGCTCCGCTGACAAACAGCTTGAAGAAATGATAAAATGGAAAATGAAAATAGAACAAGACAGCAATCGAAAAGCTGTAAATGAAATACACAATATAGCTCTCAACAGAGTAGACTGGGCTGGATTTGATCCACGGTCCAGTAAACAAATCTTCAGACTTCACTCTTCTTCTCTCGATCTCACTTTCTCTATCTTCTGCTCTTCTTCTCTTTCTCTTCTCTTCTCTTCTTCTTTCACTTCTGCTCTCTTTACTCTTCTTCTGCTCTTCTGCTGGATCGAAGTCTCTGCACTTCTACTTTTTCTTTCTCCACTTCGATCACTCTTTATCTGAAGACGAAGACTCATATATATAGCAGCAGCAGCAGCAGCAGCAGCACGTGTGCTCTCCACATTTCCCGCCCAAAAACCTTGGACCATGTGTCAGTCTCTCAGCCAGCTTCAGCACACGTGTCACGATCCTGTTTGCCCTTCCAGCCTCGGATCACGTGCCCTTCATTAGCCTCCACGAGCAGAGCACCTGTTAGACAGAGTATCAGAATATCAGGTTAAGTGAAGAGCTCTGTATAGACTTGTAAAGACGATCATGATGTATAGACTTGTAATGTAAAAGGGAATGCATGTAATACAATTCTTTTAAATACCTAGAGACTAGTGCATTCTCGCACGGGAGCATATGAAGTCTCAGGGGAGCATCTATGGCCTCTGGACAACATCACCAACGTCAGGGGAGCATGTGGAGCACATGCTGTCTCTGGGGAGCAATCGCTGCTCCAGGGGAGCATCCTCAAAGTTAGGGAAGCATTAGCAGTCACTGGAGGGCATACTCGGTCCCAGGAGAGCATCCGGGGGGACATGCGAGCATGCACGTCTGATGTACAGACTCTACCAATGTATAGACTTGGTGGATAGTGATGCATGGCCAAACGGATGTACAGACTTCACTGCGAATGCATGAACAGTGAATGAGTGTATAGACTTGATCAAGAGAGACGCTGGCCAATCGGAGCATTAACAGTCACTGGAGAGTATACTCGGTCCCAGGAGAGCATCCAGAGGGACAGGCGAGCATGCGCGTCTGATGTACAGACTTCCTATATGAAGACAATGGCTGTACAGACTTTGCCAACCAATCCGATGTAAAGACTTGAGGCATGGAGGCCAATGTACAGACTTGGAAAGTTAAGACCATTGTGCGGACTTCACCTCGTGCCAGCTACAGTGAAGGAATGTATAGACTTCACCAAGACACTGCATGAACAATATGATGCGATGTACAGACTTCAGAGGATGCAGACTCTGTATAGACTCTGAGGTCCAAAGGCAATGTACAGACTTTGCCTTAGAAACGTAGACTTGCCCAGTGCTGCCAATGTATAGACTTTGATGCTCAACGTCAAATGCGATGTACAGACTTTACCTATTAGTTCAATGTACAGACTTTCAAAGCAAATGTGAAGCCAATGTACAGACTTGCCACCTACCAATGTATAGACTTGGTGGAAGTCATGCAATGTACAGACTTCACGATGAAAGCATGAACAGTCCGATGTATGGACTTGGCAAGCCTAAGACGCTGAATGAGACGGTGGGGTCTGTATAGACTTTGCTCAAAGCCTTAGACGCTAACAGAGACGGACGCTGTACACACTTTAAATCCAGTGTATAGACAATGCCTTAGACTCTAAATGAGATGCTAAGAAGATGCATTGTATGGACTTTGAGAAATGCTTCAAGTGGATGGCTGTACAGACTTCATGAATGTGCAGACTTGACAACGAGATGCACAATGTATAGACTATGCATATGCATGAACGATGTAAAGACTCTGAAATGCTTTACCTTGCAGTGTATAGACTTGCTAGTCATCAAACTACATGCAGACAGAAAAGTAACGTACATGCACAACCAATATATCAGTCATACACATGCATTCTCCACAAAACAAGTTATGTTGCTATCATCAAACCACAATCTCATAAAGCACTCAATGTGTTGCTATCATCAAAACAAAACAGCATTACTATCATCAAATCAACATAGCACATGCTTGTGCCTAAGAGGCACACCAGAATCCCATGCTCGCAGAGACTTATGAAGGCCTTGAAATATGATCACCTAGTCTGGTGGAAGGAATATCTAACGGAGAGGATCACAAGTCCAAGAGAGTGTGCCTATAAGTGCAAAATGTAACTAAGGGCTACGTACCGGAATACGCGCCATGTACTTAAGAAAGACTTGAGAGGAGAGAGTGATATCGTGATAAAATAGCGATCAAAACATCATTATAACACGTTTCTCAACATTTAAAATAGCTTACTACAAGACTATATGGTTTTGGCCAAATTTAACATATGATTAAAATAAGTTTCTATCACATGATGATCATGAAAACTAGCATGAAGGATGCACAATATAACAGTGAATAAGGCATGGTAATCATGTGGATAAAACGTAACTAATAGATAATTTAACTAGGAATCAAAAGAAGGCAATCTGACTGCCGTTTAGAGTGAATTGCAGACAGACAAGCAAACGCGGTTAGAAGGGAACCGCCGTTATGAAGCAGCGGTTACGCCTGAACTGCTTCTTGGAAGCCGCAATTTTTGTGAAACCGCCTTCTTTCCGTCAGACAAAAGGGTCAAAATCACGTATGCCAGGCCTATTCTAAGGCATATAATGCATAACAATCATGGTAACTATGAGTTTAAACACGCTAAATAGACGTGGATCATGGAGATGCATAGATTAAGCCAAAATTATAATCTTTTCCATTAAGGGTACAAGGTTATGCATGTAGAAATGACCTAGATGCGTAATGAAAGTAAAACATGAAATACGCCGTGTATAAAGCATGAAATTGTATGAAACCAGAGGACTTTTTTTCCTAACATGTTAATTTAGCCATCCATGAGATAACCTACCTCTGGGTAAGGCTCTAAACTTCAAATTTTGGGTTGAAAGTCGATGCAGGCTCTAGCACGTCCTGCGTCGAACCAGCGATTTTGTGGCCTTCTAACTCTTTAACCCCTTGACCTAAATTTGTGAAATTTGGAGGGTAGGTAGAAGATATAAATGAGAACAACTTCTTCTAAAGACTCAACCTGAAATTACCTTGATTAAGGCTTCTAATTTTACGTTCTTCCTCAGACGGACACACTATTTCCTGCGCGTTTTACAACAAAACAACAACTTTGGGGGCTTCTATCTCTCCAACGGCTCGACCTCCTAGCATGAGATTTGGAGGGGAGTTAGACAAAACTAAGGAGAGTAAAAACATCTAAAGAACCTACCTGAGAAGACGTCTCCTTACTTTCGATCCACGCACTCCAAAATTAGGGTCCGTGCAGGTAGAATCTGGGCTCTATTTATAGAGTTTGAGTTAGGGTTGATGGATTAGATCAAACTAGGAGTCCTAATTTGGGGTAGGATCGATCCCCAAGGGTCCTAGACTAGGCTACCATGCCAGATAGGATCGAACCTAAGAGATTGGGATGGAAAAAATCCCATTTTTCCACGTTTCTTCAACTTGCGTTCACAGAACATATCGTGGTTAGGTGGCAACCGCTTCTGTGAGAACGCGGTTGCTCGATAAACCGCGTTCTTGCGGTTAAATCTAAAAATATCAGATTTTGTAATTATCTCCTATTTATCCAATCTAAATCTAAAATAAACCCTAATTACGTTTCTTTAGGTGGGCTTGGGCCTAAAAGGCTTTGGGTTGGGTCCTTTGGGCCTATTTAAGTGAGCTTAACCCTTTGGTTAATATAAGGTCTTTAAATTAAGTTAATGGATCCATAATTTATTTAATCACCCATTAAATCATTTTTAAATACTTAATAATTTTATTTAATTACTAATAATTCTAAAAAAATCAGGGTTGCTACACTCTCTCCAACTTAAGAGAATTTGGTCCCCAAATTCAATGCATGGGTTTTATGAAGAGTGATTACACTTACAGTTGAATAGTTCGGGAAATCTTTTACGCATAGCTTATTCTGTCTCCCATGTGACTCCTTGCTCTATACATTTATTCCATTGGACCTTTATCATGGGAATAGTCTTATTGCGAAGCTGACGTGCCTCTCGATCAAGGATTTTGAGTGGTCTTTGCTCGTACGTTAGATCCTTTTGTATCATCATATCGTCATGACTTATAACATGAAATGGGTCATAGACATACCTCTTAAGCATGGATACATGAAATACATCATGGACACTGGATAGTTATGGAGGCAATGCTAGTCGATAAGCAACCTCGCCAACCCTTTCAAGAATTTCAAAAGGGCCGATGAATCTCGGAGTAAGCTTGCCTTTGATGCCGAATTTTCGGATACCATGACCTGGGGAAACCTTGAGAAATACATGATCTCCCACTTAGAATTCTAAGTCTCTTCGCCTGATATCAGCATACGTTTTTTGTCTATTCTGAGCCATCTAGAGTCTTTCTCTAATCAGCTTCACCTTCTTGGTTGTATCTCGAATAAGATCAGGGCCTAGAAGTTATCTTTCTCCAACCTCATTCCAGCATGTGGGTGAACGGCAACTCCTAACATATAGTGCCTCAAATGGTGCCATTTGAATGCTAGATTGATAGATATTATTGTAGGCAAACTCTACCAGAGACAAGTGGTCGTGCCAACTTCCACCAAAATCAATTGTACATGCCCTGAGCATATCTTCCACCACCTGATTGGTTCTTTCAGTTTGACCATCAATTTGTGGATGGAATGCAGTGCTGAAATTCGACTGGGTCCCGAATGAGTGTTGTAGACTCTTCTAGAATTGAGATGTGAATCGAGTGTCTCGATCTGAAATTATGGTAACAGGGACACCGTGCAATTTCACAATTTCCTTTATGTACAAGGCAGCCAAAACATGTACGGACCATCGGCTTTTAATAGGGAGAAAGTGAGTCGATTTGGTCAGGCGGTCGATGATCACCCATATACCATCATGTCCACCTCTTGACTTTGGTAGACCCATGATAAAATCCATTCCTATACTCTCCCACTTCCACTCGGGAATTTCCAAGGGATGTAACTTTCCAGCGGACCTTTGATGTTTTGCCTTAACTTACTGACAAGTGAGTCAGCGCGATACGTAGTCCGCCACTTCTCTCTTCATATTGGGCCATCAAAAGTTCCCTTTTTGATCTTGGTATATTTTGGTAGCACCTGGGTGAATGGCATACCTTGATTTATGAGCTTCTTCCATGATCATTTTCTTAGTATCGGCATGATATGGTACACAGATCCGACCTAGGAATAGCAATCTTCCATCAGTCGCGATAGAGAAATCTGACCATTGATCAATATTAGCCTTGATCTCCATCAGTGTGGGGTCATTCTCTTGCAACTTGACCAGGTCTTCTATTAGTGTAGGTTGTGACCGGATATTGGCAATAAAACATTCTTCTTTCTCCGTATCAATGTCTAGATTTAGCTGAGCAAACTTAACAGTGAGATTAGTCATACCTTTCATGAGACTTGATAACATTCCCATTGGTTTCCTGCTGAGCGCGTTGGCTACAACATTCGCCTTGCCTGGATGGTATTGGATGGCAAAATCGAAATCCTTGAGATACTTTAGTCATCTCCTTTGTCTCATATTTAATTCCTTTTGAGAGAAAAGATATTTCAGACTTTTATGGTCCGAAAATACCATGAATTTCCCCCCCTAAAGATAATGACGCCAAATCTTTAAGGCGAATATAACGGCAGCTACCTCCAAATCATGAACTGGATAATTTCTCTCGTGCCGCTTTAGTTGCCTTGAAGCATAACAAATGACCTTTCCATGTTGCATAATGACACACCCGAGGCCAATTCCTGAATCATTTGTCTATACTTCAAATCCACCACCTTCGACAGGTAGTGCCAGAATGAGTGCAGTGGTGAGATGTTCCTTGAGAGTCAAAAAAACTCTCCTCGCACTCCTTTGTCCACACAAAGGGATTTTCTTTTCTAGTAAGCCGTATTAGAGGGACGACGATCTTGGAGAAATCCTTGATAAATCATCGATAGTAACCAGCCAGACCAAGGAAACTTCTAATCTCAGATATAGTTGTTGGTCGGCTCCAGTTCTTGACATCTTCTACCTTAGAAGGATCCACGGCGATACCTTCTTTAGAAATAATATGGCCAAGGAATGAAACCTCCTTTAGCCAGAACTCACATTTACTTAGCTTCGCATATAGTTGATGTTCTCTTAAAGTTTGCAAAGTAATTCTTAGGTGTTCTTCATGTTCTTCCTTTGTCTTGGAATAAATAAGGATGTCATCAATGAATACGACCACAAATCGGTCGAGATACGGCCTGAAAATATTGTTCATGAGTTGCATAAATGCTGCAGGGGCGTTGGTTAACCCGAACGGCATAACCATGAACTCATAATGTCCGTATCTACTATGGAAAGCTGTTTTGTGAATATCTTCCTCTTTAATGCTCAATTGTGATAGCCAAACCTAAGGTCAATCTTGGAGAAATACTCCGCACCAGAGATCTGGTCGAACAGCTCATCGATACGCGGTAGTGGGTACTTGTTTTTGATGGTGAGTTGATTTAACTGCCGGTAATCGATGTATAGCCTGAGGGATCCATCCTTCTTTTTGAAAAATAGGACCGGCGCACCCCAAGGGGATGTGCTTGGTCGAATGAAGCCTTTCTCCAACAACTCCTGCAGTTGCTTCTTCAATTCTTTAAGCTCTATGGGGGACATCATGTAGAGAGCTTTTGACACAGGTGCTGCTCCAGGTGTGAGTTCAATAGAGAAAATGACTTCCCTTTCGGGTGGTAGACTGGGTAGATCTGAAGGGAAGACATCAGGAAATTCTTTTACGACAGAGATTTATTCTATAAAGATTTCCTTGGACTCGGTAATAACTACGGAAGCAAGAAAAGCTTCACAACCTTGAGAGATGAGTTTGCAGGTGTGAAGAGAAGAAATAAGGGTATGATGCTTTGTATACTTAAGGCAAGGAAAGAAAACTTTGGGGAATCTGGTTTATGAAAAGGAATCCTCCTATTGCGACAATTTATGTAGGCATAATGATCACAAAGCCAATCTACTCCTAATTTGGCATCGTAGCCTTCCATGTCAAGGCAAACGAGGTTTGCAGAGAGATTGTGGCCTTCTATGGTAACCTCACTATCGGGGTAGTATTCCAGAACCTAGGGGTGTAACTATAGTTAAATCCAGGGTTTGTCATCCCGGGGAGGGTCGTCCTAACCCGCACGACCCGACCCGACCCAGGCGGTGGGTGGGACACCCGGGTCGTGGGTCGTCACCGAGATGGTTTATTATTTTAATAGTATATTATATTATATTATAATATATATATAAAGTGTCTTTTTCTATTTATTCTATTATTATATATATATATATATATATTATTTTAACATGGAGCGAGATGGACCGAGACGGAGCGGGTCAGGACCGACCCGACCCGTCCCAGGCCGTGACCGAGGTAGGTGGGTCAGTCGAGACGGCGAACCATGGTTAAATCTAAAGGTAAAGGAATAGGTGAATTTGGTAGGGTTTTAGCAAAAGTGCTAGAAATAAGGGAATGAGAAGCACCAGTATCAAATAACATGAATGTAGGATGTGAATAAATTTAAATGGTACCTTCAATGAGTTCTCCTTCTCTTGTGGTTTCCTTGTCCATAACGGCATTTAGACGGGCTTGTCGCCTATGTCCTCCATCGTTCTTTAAGGGTTGTTCTTTCATTAGGGGGAAATCGGGCATGCGATGCTCTCGACTTCCACAACGTAAACAAGCGCCAAGACGCTTCCATCACTCTTCGGCCGAGTGACCGAACTTCTCGCAAAATGAGCAAGCCATAGCAACTTGCCTTTCCTCCTCCTGGATCTTCTTGTTTTTGCCATTGTCGCTCCGGTTTCTAGTACAGAATCGTTTCTTGTTGTCACGGGATTTGTAGGTTCCCGTGATACTGAACTTGTCTTCTTTCCATCCGTGCTTGTCAAACTTGCGGCCTAACTCCTCGCCCTTACCTTTAAATTTCTCGACCTTCTCCAAGGTCCTCTATAACACCCCAAATTTTTTTTTCATTTTTCCCGGATTAGGATCCGTGAGTTCGGAGGGTCGTTGTGAGTCCCGGAACGTGTTTTGGGCTTTACGCGGGTTTGTGTCTGACGAGCCTTCGGAACCCTGTGCAGGGTGAACCAATGTGTTGTCGGGCTCCGAGACGTTGCAGGCACGTTGTACATTTTTCGAGTATCATGAGGAGTATTTTCCCCTATTTTCATATTTTCTGAATTTTGGAATTTCCCCCGTGGGTTTTCTATTTAAACCCACTCACCCCCTCGCTCTCCCCATTCTCTCTTTCACTCTCTCTTCTGTCTCGTTCTCTCCTATCCCCCTCTCTTCTCTCCGGGTGGCCGACGGAGGTGGACGAGGGGGAGGTGGCGACGTTCGTGGGGTGAGGAGAGGCGTCGATGGGGTGAGAATCGAGGCGTGGTGGAGCGAGGAAGCTCGGGTGCGCGTTCGTGAACCGGCGGTGGTTCACGGGGCGTTTCGCGACGGAACGGCGTCCACGACGCGTGAAATCTTTGGTGGAGGTAGGGGGATGGATCGTTAACCCCGATACTTCCTTTTCCGCGAGTTTGGTAGCCCATGGTGAGCTGAGCATGGGTTTATTGCCATTGGAGGGAAAAATCATATTTTTAGGGCGTGTGACGATTTTGACGGATCGAGCGTCATTTTCTCGTTTCTTTCCTTCCATTTTGGGTTTTTAGTACCCGAGGAATGATCCCCGTTGTTTTCCCCATCACCTGGGGGTGATCGGGGTGTGGAGCCGAGCTCCGAGGTCGAGCTCGGATGGGGTTCTGCCATGTTCGGTCGACCTACCTGGGCGGCCCCCTCCCCTGCGCGTGGCCGGTCGACTGACCGCCTTGGGCCGGTCGACCGACCCCTGTTGGTCGACCGACCCCAAGGGATTGGTTGACCGAAATGCAAAGGATTGGCCTGTTTTGGCCTCCAGTTGGTCCGGTTGAGACCTAATGACCGACCTTTGGCCCCGTGGTTGTCCCGGACACCCCGTGGGTACCGTGACTGTGTTTTTGGGTGTCCGGAGGTACCGTTTTACCTCGATCAGCATGCCCTTGGGTTTTAAGGGTTCATGCGACCCTCTTATGTTCCGGGCTTCTGTGCTTTCGCTAGATTGAGTCGCCGTATATCGGCATAAGTGCGGTGGGTTATTCCCGCACGTCGTGAGCTTCTCCGGAAAGCCGTTTCCGTATGGGTCATGTGTATGGCCTGTGGACTATGAGTCCAATTACCCAGCCTGGGGCTGGAGATTTCTTAGTTCCCTTTTAGAAGGGATTAAGTCGGCGGTTATGTCCCGCCCTAAAAGCTATATCGGATCGTGATTTCTAACCTAGGGATAGGCCAGATTGACAGCCTAGGGCTGTCCTATGCAACGACCTTGACCCGAGTCTTGTGACTCAAGCGCCGTTGGGTTTAATAGGTTTAGTAGACTGCCCAGAGTCCGGTGGCATCGTGCCACCTATTTTCTGAGTTAATTTATGACAGACTCGTGCGTAGCCTGTCCGTATTCCGTAGGGTTTTTCTGAGAGTCGTTTGCTACTCAGTGAGCCCCCAACTAGTTGTAGGTTGCCTTTGCACGCGTGTGCATACCCACCAAGGAGTAGCTGGAGAGCTACACCCGAGAGAGACGATTTTAGGCTAGTTGCCGTAGGGCCTCCCCTGTACACTGCTCAAGTCCGAGCTGGGAGGAAAAGTAGCTAGAGGGCCTGACCACGGGCAGAGAGTCAGTGTGTGCACACGTGGTCGAGGACTTCAGACGGGTGCTGACGAGCACGACTATGACTAGACCCTTGTTTCACGGTTACTAGTACGGTGTCTCAATTCTCGCTGGGCCGGAAGGAGACACCTGAGGTGCGGACTAAGACATCAGTGGACGCATTCGGCCTTGCTTCTGGTGGGCAGTACTCCTGTCACACGAGACGGGTTTCCTCGTGGTTTTACGTGTAGTTTCCGGGCGTTTCCCGACACCGAGGTCTAGGGTTTCCGATTACGTTACCGAGGCTTTTCCCTAGACGGCACCGGGTTCACGACAGTGAGGTCGTAACCGTGCTCCTAGACCGCATGGTCTTGGGCTAGGCCTTAGTCAGCGAGGACAGGCCTCCGTGATAGCATTGTCGTGGTGTTTCTCCTGGCAGCGTAGCCGGGGTTTTCTCGTTAGTGCGGTGGTCCCTCGACTGTGAGATCGGAGCATGTTTCCCAGTATAGTAGGAGTAGCTATAGAGCCAAGATTTTACCGACCACCGTGTTTGCCGTTTCCGCTGTTGTTGCTACTTTCCGTTACCGCCATTATTTACGGTTGGGGTTCTGCGGGACCCCTACTGAGCCAGCGAGATGAGGCTCACCCCTGCTTTTCAGGTGCGATGGTTCCTCCTCGAGGTTCGGAGGTGCAGCGTAGAGGTTCATAGTTGCCAGCTCACCGGGTCGAGTGTTCACTCGGCATTGGGTACGTTTTGTTTCTGTAGACTATACTTTTTGGACTAGACTATATAGTTAGTTTATATTATCTGTGTTCATGCTTTATTTCTTATTCCTGTATACTTGCACTCACACACACCTTTTAGCCCTTCTGAGCCCTCTGGCTCGTGGGCAGCGGACCAGGATTCGAATGGTATCGGGTCTTTTCCCGGTATCCGGATCTTGGGTCGTTACAGGTGGTATCAGAGCGAAGTTTGTTTGTTGTGTGTATATAGGGATTTGAGATAATTACAGTGATCAAAGTCCTTAAAGTCCAGTACAGTTGGCAGCTGACATAGGGTTTTGTGTTCATTTTCTGACTCGTTTCTCGCTTGAGAGCTTGAGTGCGCTTCGTTGGCGCTATGAAGGCGGTTGCTGTTTCGTTGGAGTGCATGCATGGGGCCTGAGGAATGAGATAGAGAGATTTCTTCCCGATAGGTGGTGGCCCCAGTTGTGCTACGTTGGTCAGAGGTTGCTGGCAGGTGCATTGCTGTGGTGCTGCGTTTGAGGAATTTGCTGCGAGGTCAGGTGGCTGGCGAGGATTGTTCGTGGTTAAGTGGCCATGAGTGTGCTCCGAGGGAGTTATTGTCGTTTTGGTCACCCCAATTTGAGGTTTTCCCAGCCCCTGTGGCGTTAAGAACGTGGCTTAAGGTGGCAGAATAGGTGCTCTGGTCAAGAGATGTACTCAGATGAGCGGAGGATCTTCCAGATGAGCTGCTGATTGGTGAGCCCGATGTTCTTGTCATGCTCTGTGGCGTCAGAAATGACGTGCTAGTCCCGATTATTTTACTGATTTCGAGGCAGGATTGGGTAGAGATGTTCCATGAACCTCTAAGTCCTACGTTTCTGCGCTCGAATGAACTACATTAGTCCTGGATTTTGTCCGATATTATGTGGCGGTGGCTTGGTTTTGGCCCAGATTGTGGAATTTGGGGCCATATGCGCCACTCTTGGATGCGCTGTGCGAGATTGCAGGCGAGATGTGAAGGTTCTGCGGTAGATTTGGGACATAGGATGAGCGTTGACAGGTGCCGATCGTGGTTCGTATGGTGGCTCTTGGGGTGGTGGTCCACGCGGTGGCAACTCAGAAGATGGATGTTTTGACGATCTTAGTATCGAGGATGGATTGGTGTTAGCACAGACATAATTGAGGGAATAATGTCCGATGGCTAGAGATGTAGCAGCCTTCGAGCCTGGTGTTATTTGTGGTTTCTTCGCTCCTTGGTAAGTGTTTTGGCGTGTTAATGGATTCGAGATCCGAGGTAGGTGTAGGTGAAGAGTGTGTGGCAACGGCTAGCTCAACTGCTGTGGCAGTGTGTGGTTGGCGATTAGCAGAATCAGTGCTCAAGGCCTGGAAAGTTGCAGTTCGTGAAATTACATCGGTGGTGCATCGAGAGATGCTATGATCATGATCCGACAGAACACTTGGCGAGTATTGTCAGAGGAGCTGACCTGACGAGAGGCAATGGTATTCTCAAGGTGCTGGAAGGTGCTGTTCCTAGCATGTGCAAGGTTCGAGGTCAGGTCGAGTGTGGAGATCTCCTGATTTGCAGGAGGTATGTTGGTTTCTCCTTGGTTGGAGAGATCATGTTTTACCAAGTTCTTCGTCTTGCATTATGTGTTTGGATTGGTTGGCCTCTCTTGTGTGCCATGAAGTCCGTGCGAGACACGTCCTGTGTTGCGATAATGAGGTTGCCCGTGAGAAGCGTTGTCCTTTTCCCCTTGATGCGTAAGGGCGTTGGCATTATTCCGAAAGGATGTGTGCCAGTTGGGCGGTGAGTGCGAAGACTCGTAGCTGGTGTTGTGGTTCCTGATGTGTTGGATCGGAACCTGCGGAGTTGTGGAAGATTGCCAGATTTAGAGAGAGAATCTGTGCTTAGGTTCGAGGTAATTATGTCTTTCCTCACCCTGTTCTCCAGAGTTAGCCAGCCGAGTTGAGAATTGTCGGGATAGAGGATCCCGAGTCGTTGCTATGGTTTTTGCGTGCATAGATCAGAGTGCGTAGCTGAAGTCAAGTGGGATTATAACCCCGTAGGCCCATGATCGTAGCGTTGGTTACTACGGGCGGATTCCCGAGGATTGGTGTGGAGCATCAGAGGATTGCTTCCTCGGTGTGAGATTGTCTCTGGCTATGTGAGCCTTATTGGTTATCATGCCATTATTGGAAGCATTATGGTTCGTGGCACTGGCAGGATGGAGAATCGGAGAAATATGTCGGCAAGGTTGCCGCATGAGTACCCTATTCCTTTGTTGGAAGCTGTGTCAGGCATCTGGTTCTGAACCCTGATGGAGTTGCTGAGGAATTGCCGAACGGAGGATAAGGATGTGCTGGTCAGAGTCGGTGGCTTGGTGCTCGACTTGTATTGGAAGCTGTGTCCTCGGATGAGATCATGGTTCCCCAGGAGTGATCTCCGACAGATTATGGGTCCCAGTTGGTAGCTGTGAGTGGCTGGTAAGGCTAGTCGAGTGGTCGACCATGGCAAGGTCTGTATTATCAAGAGGCCCAGTTGAGTTCGAGAGTTTCAGGATGATGTGGAAGAGGAATCAACGATGATAAGAATCTGTGAGGTTTGAAGACTCGTGTGCATTGGTCGCGGCTTCGTCGACCAGGATGCTGTGGTGGCAGGCGGCACTTGTCTGTTCTGATGACGTGTGCCGAGGATCATTCAAGTGTTGTTCTGTGGCTCTGTGGCGAGAGCGGAGCCGAGGAATTTGTAGGCATCCATTAGGAGTAATTGAGATGAGATAGGATTCGATGAGACAAGACGATGGACCCCGCCTGTATGCAAGTTTCCTTGAGGAAGTTGTCATGGATGGTGAACCTTGGTCTTGTCACCAGCAAGGGAGGTTTTCCATGTAAGCCTAAGTCGAGTGAGGTGAGGACCGAGGATTCCGGAAGCTTGTCATTTGGTCTCGCCGTGCTCCCCTAAGAGGGTAGAGTTGGCATGCGGATAGGTCTAGATGCGGTGTCCGAGTGAGGATCGGCTCGTGATGCAGTAATGGTCTCTGTGAGAGTCAGCGGATGGCCTGTCGAGATTTGAAATGTTCTCATCGGATTTGGTGGAGGACCATGAAAGAAGGAAGAAGTCGAGCGAGTGAAGGCCTCCCGTTGACGAGTGTCTGGTGACCGGTGTATGGTCTTTCACAGATAGAAGATGCTGGTTATTGTACGTCGAGAACGGTAAGATCCGTGCGCAAGCGAGGCCTTTGGTAGCCGTTTCCGTGATGTGCCTTTTCCCGGACAGGATCTGGGCTTTGTCGAAGTTTGAGTTCTGACAGAGCTGGTCCAGTGCGGTTATTGGCATTTGGCTTGCGAGGTGTGAGATGGTTCATGGTGCAGAGCTCACGGAATTATCACAGTCAGTTGGAATGACTGTGTGAGCTGGCGAAGCTCAGTGATGGTCGTCCCTTGGGGAGGGCGTGAGATCAGTCAACTGGTAGCGAAGCTGATGTTTGATTGGTCTGCCTAGCATGGGATTTAATCGGTGGCTGTTTCTCGTAGCGAGGGTTACGTTCCCTCGATGAGCAGGATTGTGGTGGCTGAGGCGACGCCAGACTTGTTCCCTTTTTGTGTTATGCCTGCTCTGATGATCGATGTGTGCTGTGAGCAGAGCAAGGTGTTTATTCGTGATTAAGATATGGCTGTCCCTTAGGATTCATGTTTCCGCGAGTATCGAGGTTTTTGAGCTGGAGCTTTCGGAGCGTTGCCAGCTTGGTGTGTTATTCTTCCCCTGTGCCTTGGTGGTTGCCTCAATTTTGAGGATGAAATTTCTGTAAGGAGGGGAGGACTATAACACCCTGGAAATTTTTTCGTTTTTCCCGGATTAGGATCCGTGAGTTCGGAGCGTCATTGTGAGTCCTGAAATGTGTTTTGGGCTTTACACGGGTTTGTGTCTGAAGAGACTTCGAAACCCTGTGCAGGGTGAACCGATGTGTTGTCGGGCTCCGGGACGTTACAGGCGCGTTGTACGTTTTTCGAGGATCATGGGGAGTATTTTTCCCTATTTTCATATTTTCTAGATTTTGGAATTTCCCGTGTGGGTTTTCTATTTAAACCAACTTACCCCCTCTCTCTCCCCATTCTCTCTTTCACTCTCTCTTCTCTCTCATTCTCTCCTGTCCCCCCTATCTTCTCTCCAGGCGACCGACGGAGGTGGATGAGGGTGAGGTGGCGACGTTCGTGGGGCAAGAAGTGGCATAGACGGGGCGAGGATCGAGGCGTGGTGGCACGAGGAAGCTCGGGTGCACGTTCGTGAACTGACGGTGGTTCGTGGGGCGATTCGCGATGGAATGGCGTCCACGACGCGTGAAATCTTCGGTGGAGGTAAGGGGATGGATCCTTAACCCCGGTACTTCCTTTTTCACGAGTTTGGTAGCCTGTGGTGAGCTGAGCGTGGGTTTATTTCCGTTGGGGGGGGGGGAGAAATCATGTTTTTAGGGTGTGGGACGATTTTGACTGATCGAGCGCCGTTTTCCCGTTTCTTTCCTTCCATTTTAGGTTTTTGGGACCTGGGGAATGATCCCCGTTGTTTTCCCCATCACCTGGGGGTGATCGGGGCATGGAACCAAGCTTCGAGGTCGACCTCGGATGGGGTTCTGCCGTGTTCGGTCGACTGACCGGCTGAGTTCGGTCGATCGAATGATAAACAGGGGCGTTCCGCCCCTCTTAGGTCGACTGATCGGTCTGGGCCGGTCGACCGACCTGGGCAGCCCCCTCCCCTGCGCGTGGCCGGTCGACCGACCCTTGTTGGTCGACCGACCCCAGGGGATTGGTCGACCGAAATGTACAGGATTGGCCTATTTTGGCCTCCAGTCGGTCCGGTTGAGACCCAATGACTGACTTTTGGCCCCCATGGTTGTGACCCCGTGGTTGTCCCAGACACGCCATGGGTACCGTGACCGTATTTTTGGGTGTCCAGAGGTACCGTTTTACCTCAATTAGCATACCCGTGGGTTTTAAGGGTCCGGGCGACCCTCTTATGTTCCAGGCTTGTATGCTTTCTCTAGATTAAGTCATCGTATATCGGCATGAGTGCGGTGGGCTATTCCCACACGTCGTGAGCTTCTCCGGAAAGAGATTTCCGTGTGGGTCATGCGTATGGCTTGTGGACTGTGAGTCCAATTACCCAGCCAAGGGTTGGAGGTTTCTTAGTTTCCCTTCCGAAAGGGATTAAGCTCGGCGGTTATGTCCCGCCTTAAAAGCTATATCAGACCATGGTTTCTGACCTAGGGATAGGCCAGATTGACGGCCTAGGGTTGTCTTGTGCAATGGCCTTGAGCCGAGTCTTATGACTCAAGGGCCGTCGGGTTTCATAGGTTTAAAAGATTGTCCAGAGTCCAGTGGCATCATCCCACCTGTCTTCCTAGCTAATTTATGACAGGCTCATGCATAGCTTGTCCATATTCTGTAGGGTCCGAGAGTCGTTTACTACTCAGTGAGCCCCCACTAGTCGTAGCTTGCCTTTGCACGTGTGTGCATACCCACCAGGGAGTAGGTGGAGAGCTACACCCAAGAGAGACGGTTTTAGGCTGGTTGCCATAGGGCCTCCCCTGTACACGGCTCGAGTCCGAGCCGGGAGGAAAACCAGCTAGAGGGCCTGACGACGGGCAGAGAGTCAGTGTGTGCACACGTGGTCGGGGACTTCGGACGCGTGCTGACGAGTACGACCCCGACTAGACCCTTGTTTCACGGTTACTAGTACGGTGTCTTAGTTCCCATGGGCCAGAGGGAGACACCTGAGGCACGGACTAAGACGTCAGTGGACGCATTCGGCCTTGCTTCTGGTGGGCAATACTCCTATCACACGAGACGGGTTTCTCGTGGTTTTACGTGTAGTTTCTGGGTGTTTCCCAACATCGAGGTCTAGGGTTTCTGGTAGCGTTATCGAGGGTTTTCCCTAGACGGCGTCGGGTTCACAACAGCGAGGTCGTGACCATGCTCCCAGACCGCGTGGTCTTGGGCTAGGCCTTAGTCAGCGAGGATAGTCCTCCCCGACAGCGTTGTCGTGGTGTTTCTCCTGGCACCATAGCCAGGGTTTTCTCGTTAGTCAGGTGGTCCCCCAACTGTGAGATTGGGGCGTGTTTCCCGGTACAGTAGGAGTAGCTATAGAGCTGAGGTTTTATTGGCCACCGTGTTTATCATTTCCGCTGTTGTTGCTACTTTCCGTTACCGCCGTTGTTTACGGTTGGGGTTCCGTGGGACTCCTACTGAGCCAATGAGATGAGGCTCACCCCCTACTTTTTAGGTGCGGCGGTTCCTCCTCGAGGTTCGGAGGTGCAGTGTAGAGGTTCATAGTTGCCAGCTCGCCGGGCCGAGTGTTCACTCGGGCTTGGGTACGTTTTATTTTTGTAGATTGTACTTTTGGGACTAGACTCTGTAGTTAGTTTATATTATATGTCTTCCTGCTTAGTTTCTTATTCTTGTATACTTACACTCACACACACCTTTTAGCCCTTCCGAGCCCTCCGGCTTGTGGGCGGCGGACCAGGATTAGAATGGTATCGGGTCTTTTCTCAGTATTCAGATCTTGGGTCGTTACATCCTCTCACATAGATAGGCTCGTTGGACCATTTCCGTATATGTGTGGATATTTTGAGGCCCAAGTTGTTGAATAAAGTCGGGCCTCAAACCGTCCATAAAGTGATTTACCTTTAAGATATCCGTGCTCACCAGATGCGGAGCATAAGGGGTCAGGCGAGAGAATTGGAGTTCATACTCTGCCACAGACATCATGCCCTGACGAAGTGAGGCAAATTCCGTGGCCTTTCTTTCCTTGACATTCTCGGAGAAATATTTTGCATGGAAAAGTTCAAGAAATACCGCCCAAGTGATTTGTCTATTCTGGAGAGGGGCCGATGTTGCTTTCTACCACATGCGTGCATCTTTGTGAAGTTGAAAGGTGGCCAAAAGGACCTTCTCCCGGTCTGCGCATTGCATGACGTTAAAGACTTGGTCCATTTCATCCTTCCAACTCTCAGCTTCATCCGGGTTAGAGGATCCAGAGAACCGCGGAGGGTTCAAACTCCAGAAATTTCGGTGCAGATCACCTGCGCCTGCCCTCGCGTCACCCTGGGTCACGGTCTGCAGGGCCTGGGTAAGACCCGCAATAGTTTGTTGCATCTCATCCCAGTTAACCCGGTGGGCCATTGCGAGAAAAGGTACCGAATAAAATAAACACTTAGTTATTTTCCTTGAAATTGGGAAGATTTACCATAAGATAATTTATAAATAACTATCTCATCTCGGTTTCTACCCAATTCTCACATGGGTTCAAAAATTTCTTCCTAGGTCATAGGTGTGGGTCCTTAATCCTTGGACTTAGCCTATGACATGACATTTTTTTAAGGACTTACTTATGCCTAGACTCTGATACCACTTTAACTATCACGTCCCGAGATATATGTATAGCAGAAGTAATATCAGGGACATGAGCAGCCGGCAAGATAAGCCTCTCGCAATCAAGATAATCAGAGCGCTAACATTCACACATAAGAGGAATGCACAATAATTGACAAAAAATCCAACTTTATTAAATAATAATCAAAAAGTTTACATAATGTTGACTCTTGACTCATTTAACATTAATATTCTCTAGACTCAAGAAAAATAGAAAATACATCATAAGACTTGACTAGACTCATGGCATTCTAGGTCTTCACTTGATCATCAATCATCGCTCTCGGACCCATCACTAGCATAGTCTGAATCCGACTCACTTGAATTTCCTAAAAAGATTGGAAAGTAGGGAATGAGCACACTTTCCCAGTAGGTATCTTCGTATCAACATGAAGGCAGCGTTTAAGTAATTAACATTTTATCTCTAGAAGGTAAGGTACATGAAATGCGATGAAACATGCGATAAAACCAAAGAAATAACACAAGTAGCAAGACGTAGATCATAGGGATAAGAATGTTCATGTAGAATGATAGAATGATCAAGTAAGAATATAAAGTAGAGTGGCCTTTCATGTAACGAGAATGTACTAGCATGTAACAAGAATGTACTTTTCATAACCATAAAGGCTATGCACTAGAAAGTCATGTAAGAAGAATGTATAATTTCATGTAGAGCCTTGTGGTTTTCACCCGTTTATAAAAAAGTACTCCCAGCGCAATACGACGCCAGTGTTCATCATACCCCATGGTTTATAGCATGTTTCTGGCAATCAGCCGTGGGGGCTAGTCTCAAGCCCTTGGACACAATCAGTGCTCGATCTGCATCTTCAAGTTATAAATCAAGCTACTTCCACAAGATATAACAATAAAGTCCGGCCAATAATGTAAAGTTCCAACAATGGTTTCATGATAATAATATCAAGGTAAGAATGCACCAATTAAGAACATATGAGAGAAGGATGATTTAATGACAAGGTCATGCTACGGGAGGAATTCGCTAGCATAACGGTACATTCTTAAATTTCTATAATTTAGCAATAGCTTTTTAAACATAATGTTAGGCTCCAGATAATACAAGGACCATCTAGGAATAGAGTAGAACCAACCCTTGGGTCAAACCATGGGTTAGGACATATTTCAGAAGAACGCGGTCTTGCAGGAACCGCTATTATCAATCCACGGTCGAGACAGAACCGCTACTATACAGAGTCGACGCAAGAAGGAAAAAGAGTCGACTCGAGAGCACAGCAGGACAAACGCGAGAAAACTCAAGTGCTTTCTAATCCATTGGCTTTGAGGTTACAATCAGCTCGGCGTCCTAGTGGGAATCCCAAGCTCGCGGAGACTTACGGAGGCCTTGAAACATGATCACCTAGTCTGGTGGAAGGAATATCAAACGGAGAGGATCACAAGTCCAAGAGAGTGTGCCTATAAGTGCAAAGTGTTACTAATGGCTACGTATCGGAATACGCGCCATGTACTTAAGAAAGACTTGAGAGGAGAGAGTGATATCGTGATGAAACAGTGATCAAAACATCATTATAACACGTTTCTCAACATTTGAAATAGCTTACTACAAGACTATATGGTTTTGGCCAAAATTAACATATGATTAAAATAAGTTTCTATCACATGATGATCATGAAAACTAGCATGAAGGATGCACAATATAACAGTGAATAAGGCATGGTAATCCTGTGGATAAAACGTAACTAATAGATAATTTAACTAGGAATCAAAAGAGGGTAATCTGACTGCCGTTTAGAGTGAACTGCAGACAGACAAGCAAACGCGGTTAGAAGGGAACTGCCGTTACGAAGCCGCGGTTACGCCTGAACCGCTTCTTGGAAGTCGTGGTTTTTGTGAAACTGCCTTCTGTCTATCAGACAAAAGTGTCAAAATCACGTATGCCAAGCCTATTCTAAGGCATATAATGCATAACAATCATGGTAACTGTGAGTTTAAACATGCTAAACAGACGTGGATCATGGAGATGCATAGATTAAGCCAAAATTATAATCTTTTCCATTAAGGGTACAAGGTTATGCATGCAGAAATGACCTAGATGCGTAATGAAAGTAAAACATGAAATACGCCGTGTATAAAGCATGAAATTGCATGAAATCAGAGGACTTTTCTTCCTAACATGTTAATTTAGCCATCCATGAGATAACCTATCTCTGGGTTAGGCTCTAAACTTCAAATTTTAGGTTGGAAGTCGATGCAGGCTCTGGCACGTCCTGTGTTGAACCAGCGATTTCGTGGCCTTCAAACTCTTCAACCCCTTGACCTAAATTCATGAAATTTGGAGGGTAGGCAGAAGATATAAAGGAGAATAACTTATTCTAAAGACTCAACCTGAAATTACCTTGATTAAGGCTTCTAATCTTATGTTCTTCCTCGGACGGACACACTATTTTCTGTGCGTTTTACAGCGAAACAACAACTTTGGGGGCTTCTATCTCTCCAACGGCTCGACCTCCTAGCATGAGATTTGGAGGGGAGTTAGATAAAACTAAGAAGAGTAAAAACTTCTAAAGAACCTACTTGAGAAGACGTCTCCTTACCTTCGATCCACGCGCTCCAAAACTAGGGTTCGCATAGATCGAATATGGGCTTTATTTATAGAGTTTGAGTTAGGGTTGATGGATTAGATCAAACCAGGAGTCCTAATTTCGGGTAGGATCGATCCCCAAGGGTCTTAAACTAGGCTACTATGCTAGATAGCATCGAACCTAAGAGATTGGGATCGGAAAAATCCCATTTTTCCACGTTTCTTCAACTTGCGTTCATGGAACATAGTCACGGTTAGGTAACAACCGCTTCTGTGAGAACGCGGTTGCTCGATAAACCGCGTTCTTGCGATTAAATCCAAAAATTTTAGATTTTCTAATTATCTCCTATTTATCCAATTTGAAATAAACCATAATTACGTTTCTTTAGGTGGGCTTGGGCCTAAAAGGCTTTGGGTTGGGTCCTTTGGGCCTATTTAAGTGAGCTTAACACTTTGGTTAATATAAGGTCTTTAAATTAAGTTAATCGACCCATAATTCATTTAATAGCCCATTAAATTATTTTTAAATGCTTAATAATTTTATTTAATTACTAATAATTCTAAAAAAATCAGGGTTGCTACACACGAAGCTGACCAATCTCTTTCAGCATCAGGTCTGCACAGTGTGCTGCACAGGGGGTCCAAAAAATATGTCCTCTGGTCCTCATCAGCTCCTCCCCAGTCTTCTTATAATGCGATCCATTGTTTATCACCACTTGAATAATGTACTCCTCCCCAATCTCGTTCACCACTTGTTCCATCAATGACAAAATATATTGGTAATTGTGGACTTGACCTGACGCATCCACCGACCTGTGAAATAATACATGTCTGTCACAATAAATAAGGAAGTTGACCAAGCTACTTTTACTGATACCTGACCATCCATCACATATTAGTGTGACTCCATACTTTGACCATTTCTGTTTAAATGTGTCCACATAACTCTTGATCTCAGCAACTTGTTCATAAAGATATATGCCGACCAACTCTGTCGATGTAGGTGGTTACATGTGTAACCCAAGAACTTGTGCTTCTTGGAACATTGGCTCGTAGTAAGGGTTGTTGGCCGCATTGAAAGACAGTTCCGTGTGGTGCCACTATTTGGCAATGGCATGTCTGAGTTTCCATTTTGGCCCCTTCTGGACATATGCATCGTCCATCCTCGTTTGCTTGCCATGCTCTCAGGATAGTGCACTGGGCTCCACATCTTCATTGTTGATCAATTGTGTCCTTTTTCTTTGTGAACCCAAGTAACCAGTGAAAGAACCCCTGATGCCCCATGGTTGTTGAGTAGTAGATGAACCACCACTGGCTGATGCTTCGGTCCTTGCTACCTCGCGACTTCACATTCTCGTCTCCTCGGGATGTCTTGCCTCATCTCTACTTGACGTACTGCCTCACATAACTACGCTTCATATGGATCATTCACCGTGACATACACATTAGGCTGGTCAGTACGAATCCTCTAGTGGCAGAGATCGAGATCTGTGACTGAGGTTAGAAGTTTCTTGGGTCTTGCGGGTTACTACAGGAGGTTTATTCAGAATTTTGCGTGAATTGCAGCACCAATGACTAAGTTGACTCGGAAAAATGTGCCATTTGTGTGGTTCGAGGATTGTGAGTAGAGTTTCAATGAATTGAAGAAGGTACTCAGAACTTCCCTAGTGCTTGTCTTGCCTTCTACTTCTGGCAAATTTGTTGTGTGTATCGATGTGTCTCGAGTGGGTTTGGGTGTAGTATTGATGCATCATGGCAGAGTTGTAGCTTATGCATCCCCGCAGTTGAAGCAGGATTAAGAAAATTTGTCACACCCCGAGCTTTTATGATAGCGGAAGACTCGCTCGAGGAATGTGAACAGCCGGCATGGTAAGCCTCTTGCAAGCAAGAATGATCAGAGCGCAAGACAATCACACACATAAATGTAATTGCACAATATTTTAATCAAACCTTCAACTTATTTCATTGATAATCAATATTCAAATACAATAACTTTCAACTTCTTTCAATCTATCAGACTCAAAAAAATAGGAAAATTACATAGACTCAATCTAAACAATATAGACTTTCCTAAGTCTTCACTCTCATCTTGACGATACTTTCATTCGCTTTCGGACCCGCTACTTGTATAACCCGAATCCGAATTCGAATCACGTTCATTTCCTGAAAAGAATGGAAATAGGTAATGAGCACACTTGCCCAGTAGGTATCTTCGCATCAACATGAAGGCACCATTAAAGTAACTAACAATTTAGCTCTAAAGAAATAAGGTATAATCATGCGAAATGCGATAAATCATGCGATCAAATCAAAGTAACAAGACGATCATGTAAGATAGGGTGAGAGCAAGTATGAACTAGTAAGAATGTAACAAGTATGATCAAGAATATAGCATGACCTTTCATGAACAAGAATGTAACGAGAATGCACTTTCACTTTTCACTTTCATAACCATAAAGGTTACGCACGAGAACATCAATCATAAAGCAATTCACTAGATTTTCACGAGTGCTCATGGATTTCACTTATTTATAAAGAAAGTACTCCCAGCGCAATGCGACGCTAGTAGCATCATACCCCATGGTTTATAATAGTATGTTTTCGGCAATCAGCCGAGGGGACTAGCATAGAGCCCTTGGACTCAATCAGCGCCCGAACTGCATCTTTACGTATAAATCAAGCTACTTCCATGAGTGTAACAATAAAGTATGGCCAAGAATGTAATAAGTTCAATCAATAAGCTCATGACAACAATTATCAAAGAACGAATGCTTCAATTAAGAATATGAGAGATCAAGAATGAATTAAGACAATGTTATGCTTATAGAAACAAATCGGCAGCATAACGGTACTTTTCTTTAACTTCCATTCAGTATTTTAAGTTTCTTGATCAATATGAGCAGTCCTAGACCATTATCAAGCCATCTAGGAACTTAGAATATCAACCCTTGGGTCAAACCTGGGGTTAACTAGCTCAAGCATTGTGACGGTCTTGTACTGGGCCGTTACGTTCACGTGACGCTCCAGTGTTGGGCCGTTACATTGGTTTGAATCCAGAATAATAGAATAGACTCAGTAAAATGTGACGGTCGTATAGTGGGCCGTTTTATGGGCCTGACGGTCCAATATAGGTCCGTTACATTGCTAGAACTAGAAAATATCGATAGTGCTTTCTAATCAATTGGGTTTTAATGGTACAACCGTCCTAGTGGGAATCCCAGGCTCGCAGAGAATTACGGAGGCCTTGAAATAAGATTTCCTAATCCATTGGAAGGAATATCTAATAGAGAGGTCCTCATGTTCAAGAATAATGTTCCTATAGTGCAAAGTCTGAACTAATGGCCAACATACCGGAATATGTGCCATGTACTTAAAGAAGATGAGTCTATTGATAGAAAAGACTGTGAAACGATGTGAAATCATGATAAAACTCCGTCAATACATCATTGAAAATCCATGATTTAAATACAAAACTATAAAGTTAGTCAATGAAATTAACATATGCTTTAAAATAACTCAAGATCATGCAATTCCTATTATGAATCAGTAGATAAACTTAAAGTCATTCTAACAGGTCAAAACTTAGATAACTAGGCATATTTATAAGTTAATGTGACTGTTTTCCAATTTTATTTACAGTTCTCCTGACGGTCGAGAGTGGGCGCGTCACAGTGATTGTGATGGTTTATCGTGTGGCCGTTACAGTGTTGTAACGCTCCATCTATGGTCTGTCAGAGACAACAGAGTAAATTTCCATACAACAGAGAGTGTGATGGCTTATAGTAAGGCCGTTACAGTGTTGTGACGGTCTAAGTATGATGCATCAGAGTCCCTGCTAACAGTATAAAGAAATTAAAAGACTATGATTTGAAACTATGTCATGTTTTGAAAAGATTTAACTACCCCAATCATGATAAAACAAAGTAAAGGTCGTCTAGATGCATAGGTTGCAGTGAATTGACAAGATAATATCTTTGATCTTTGATTAGGGCTAATGATATGTATGTATGCATGAACCCACTAAAACATGAAATCCATGATCTATAGTCATGAAATCAAGCACAATCAGAGGGCTTTTATCCCTAACGAGATGTTTTTACCAATCATGAGATAACCTACCTTTTAATCTGGGTTTTAAACTTCTAATTTGAGTCCGAAAAACCGTGCCCTAGTTCTTCTTTTCCAGTGATTTTCCAGCAATTTTCCTGCTGCTCTAACTCCACGACCTCTTAACCTAAAGATGTGAAATTTTGAGGGTAAGAAGATGAAACTAAGGTGAATAAAAAGTTCTAAAGGATTGAACTCTAGTTACCTCGTTTAGACATCCTAATCTCTTGATCTTTAGTGGTCTTTTGCTCTGAATTCTGGGCTGCTATGACTGAATCAACGACTTTAGAAGCCCCTATCTTCTTGGTTACTTGATCTCCTAGCACGAAATTTGGAGAGCTATTAGACCTTAGTATTATAAACAAAATCTTCTAAAGAACTTACCCGAAATTGTGACTCCTTACCTTATTTCTTCACGAGCAAAAGTAAGGGTTGCTCAGGTCAAAACTAGGTCCTATTTATAGGGTTTTGGCTAGGGTTTGAGGATTAGATCGATTCTAGAGTCCTTAATTTGCCAGAACCTGATCCCTAAGAGTCTTTAGTAATGTTATAAGCTCTCCCAAGTTGATCTCTTGCAGGTAGGATCCCAAAGTTTCAATCTTTTTGCTCGTTCTTCCATTCACGGAACTATCAGGGTGTAACGCATCAAGACTGGTGCATTACGTGGCTGTGGCTGTGGCTGTCGCACGATAGACCGCTACATCCAACGTGCATAGAATTCAACATAAATCAAACTCTTTTGTTAATTATCCATATTATTATCCATAAAAATGGTATTTTATCCTTAAAATACGTAAATAGGCTAAATAACCTTCTAGAATATGGCCCAAACTTAATGGGCTTGGTCTTTTAACCTATTGGGTTTCAATTATCAAAGCTAGATTAATTACTTATCATAAATTGGGCCTTATAATGATTTATTTAATCTAATATTTATTTATTAATCCATTTTGGGTCTTTAAAATTCCTAGAAAATAATTAAATATACCAAAAATAATTTATAAAATTCTGGGGCCTTACACCCTCCCCCACTTAAGAGAATTTGGTCCCCAAATTCAATATATGAGTTTTTTATGGAGAGTGCATGTATTTTAATTTATTAAAAATTAACGTAAGGCGAATGGGTTAAGAGAGTACCTTTTATCATCTCACCTCCCTCGTCTAGAATGGCATTTAATCATCCTCGCTTCCCGCATCCGTTGTTATCCCTTGAAGATTGTTCATTTATGAGAGGACACATGGGCAAGCGATGTTCCCGGCTTCCACATTTGAGAGAAGCGCCGAGACGCTTCCAACATTCTTCTACCGAGTGCCCAAATTTTTCATAAAATGAGCAGGGTGCTACGGCTTGCTCCGTCTCTTCTTTAACTTTCTTGTTCTTTCCATTTCCATTTCCATTTCTTTTTCCATTACCGTTCCCATTACGGGACCTCTTAATGTGACGATTTTCACCCTCATCCACTTCTTGTTCTTCTTGCCTATCATGTTTTTGGCTTGACCTTCCTCCTCGAAGCCTTTCCACCTTCTCCATGGTTCTTTCACATAGGTGCGCTCTTTGAACCATCTCAGTATAGGTGTGGATATTCTGGGTTCCAAGTTGTTGGATAAATCCGGATCTTAAACCATCCATAAATCGGTTGGCTTTTAATAAATCAGTGCTTACCAAGTGAGGAGCATAAGGTGCTAGTCGAGAGAATTGTAATTCATATTCTACCACGGACATCGCGCCTTATTTTAAGGAGGCAAATTCCATAGCCTTCCTCTCTTTTACATGTTCGGAGAAGTACTTGGCTCGAAAAAGTGTAAGAAAACCCTCTCATGTATGAGGTGCATCCGCAGGCGGCGTCGGAATGGATTTCCACCATGTATGAGCATCCTTGTTGAGTTGGAATGTGGCAAGTCAAACTTTCTCCTGGTCGGTGCATTGCATGACATCGAATATTTGATTCATCTCGTCGATCCAATTTTTCACTTCATCTGGGTTAGAAGATCCAGAGAATCGTGGGGGATTTAAACTTCGGAAATTACAGTGTAAGTTACCCGCGCCAGCCCTTCCACCAGCTTGGGCCACTTTCTGTAGGGCTTGGGTAAGTCCCGCAATAGTTTGCTGCATCTCGTCCCAGTTTATACGATGAGCCATTGAGAATCAAGGTACCTGAGAATCATAGACATTTTAGTTATTTAGAGTCGGGAAGATTTATCCTAAGATAATTTCTATATAACTATCTCATCCCGGGCTCTACCCAATTCTCACATGGGTGAGAAAATTTCTTCCTTAATTCATAGGTATGGGTCCTTAAACCTTGGACTTATCGTAGGACATGACTCTTTTCCTTAAGTCTTGAGACTTAGGCTCTGATACCAACTTAACCGTCACGTCCCGAGCTTTTATGATAGCGGAAGACTCGCTCGAGGAACGTGAACAGCCGGCATGGTAAGTCTCTTGCAAGCAAGAATGATCAGAGCGCAAGACAATCACACACATAAATGCAATTGCACAATATTTTAATCAAACCTCCAACTTATTTCATTGATAATCAATATTCAAATACAATAACTTTCAACTTCTTTCAATCTATCAGACTCAAAAAAATAGGAAAATTACATAGACTCAATCTAAACAATATAGACTTTCCTAAGTCTTCACTCTCATCTTGACAACACTTTCATTCGCTCTCGGACCCGCTACTTGTATAACCCGAATCCAAATTCGAATCACGTTCATTTCCTGAAAAGAATGGAAATAGGTAATGAGCACACTTGCCCAGTAGGTATCTTCACATCAACATGAAGGCATCATTAAAGTAACTAACAATTTACCTCTAAAGAAATAAGGTATAATCATGCGAAATGTGATAAATCATGCGATCAAATCAAAGTAACAAGATGATCATGTAAGATAGGGTGAGAGCAAGTATGAACTAGCAAGAATGTAACAAGTATGATCAAGAATATAGCATGACCTTTCATGAACAAAAATGTAACGAGAATGCATTTTCACTTTTCACTTTCATAACCATAAAGGTTACGCACGAGAACATCAATCATATAGCAATTCACTAGATTTTCACGAGTGCTCATGGATTTCACTTATTTATAAAAAAAGTACTCCCAGTGCAATGCGACGCCAGTAGCATCATACCCCATGGTTTATAATAGTATGTTTTCGGCAATCAACCGAGGGGACTAGCATAGAGCCCTTGGACTCAATCAGCGCCCGAACTGCATCTTTACGTATAAATCAAGCTACTTCCATGAGTGTAACAATAAAGTATGGCCAAGAATGTAATAAGTTCAATCAATAAGCTCATGACAACAATTATCAAAGAACGAATGCTTCAATTAAGAATATGAGAGATCAAGAATGAATTAAGACAATGTTATGCTTATAGAAACAAATCGGCAGCATAACAGTACTTTTCTTTAACTTCCATTCAGTATTTTAAGTTTCTTGATCAATATGAGCAGTCCTAGACCATTATCAAGCCATCTAGGAACTTAGAATATCAACCCTTGGGTCAAACCTCGGGTTAACTAGCTCAAGCATTGTGACGGTCTTGTACTGGGCCGTTACGTTCACGTGACGCTCCAGTGTTGGGCCGTTACATTGGTTTGAATCCAGAATAATAGAATAGACTCAGTAAAATGTGACGGTCGTATAGTGGGCCGTTTTATGGGCCTGACGGTCCAATATAGGTCCGTTACATTGCTAGAACTAGAAAATATCGATAGTGCTTTCTAATCAATTGGGTTTTAATGGTACAACCAACTCGGCGTCCTAGTGAGAATCCCAGGCTCGCAGAGAATTACGGAGGCCTTGAAATAAGATTTCCTAGTCCATTGGAAGGAATATCTAATAGAGAGGTCCTCATGTTCAAGAATAATGTTCCTATAGTGCAAAGTCTGAACTAATGGCCAACATACCGGAATATGTGCCATGTACTTAAAGAAGATGAGTCTATTGATAGAAAAGACTGTGAAACGATGTGAAATCATGATAAAACTCCGTCAATACATCATTGAAAATCCATGATTTAAATACAAAACTATAAAGTTAGTCAATGAAATTAACATATGCCTTAAAATAACTCAAGATCATGCAATTCCTATTACGAATCAGTAGATAAACTTAAAGTCATTCTAACAGGTCAAAACTTAGATAACTAGGCATATTTATAAGTTAATGTGACTGTTTTCCAATTTTATCTACAGTTCTCCTGACGGTCGAGAGTGGGCGCGTCACAGTGATTGTGATGGTTTATCGTGTGGTCGTTACAGTGTTGTAACGCTCCATCTATGGTCTGTCAGAGACAATAGAGTAAATTTCCATACAACAGAGAGTGTGACGGCTAATAGTAAGGCCGTTATAGTGTTGTGACGGTCTAAGTATGATGCGTCAGAGTCCCTGCTAACAGTATAAAGAAATTAAAAGACTATGATTTGAAACTATGTCATGTTTTGAAAAGATTTAACTACCCCAATCATGATAAAACAAAGTAAAGGTCGTCTAGATGCATAGGTTGCAGTGAATTGACAAGATAATATCTTTGATCTTTGATTAGGGCTAATGATATGTATGTATGCATGAACCCACTAAAACATGAAATCCATGATCTATAGTCATGAAATCAAGCACAATCAGAGGGCTTTTATCCCTAACGAGATGTTTTTACCAATCATGAGATAACCTACCTTTTAATCTGGGCTTTAAACTTTTAATTTGAGTCTGAAAAACCGTGCCCTAGTTCTTCTTTTCCAGTGATTTTCCAGCAATTTTTCTGCTGCTCTAACTCCACGACCTCTTGACCTAAAGATGTGAAATTTTGAGGGTAAGAAGATGAAACTAAGGTGAATAAAAAGTTCTAAAGGATTGAACTCTAGTTACCTCGTTTAGACATCCTAATCTCTTGATCTTTAGTGGTCTTTTGCTCTGAATTCTGGGCTGCTATGACTGAATCAGCGACTTTAGAAGCCCCTATCTTCTTGGTTACTTGATCTCCTAGCACGAAATTTGGAGAGCTATTAGACCTTAGTATTATAAACAAAATCTTCTAAAGAACTTACCCGAAATTATGACTCAATACCTAGTTTCTTCACGAGCAAAAGTAAGGGTTGCTCAGGTCAAAACTAGGTCCTATTTATACGGTTTTGGCTAGGGTTTGAGGATTAGATTGATTTTAGAGTCCTTAATTTGCCAGAACCTGATCCCTAAGAGTCCTTAGTAATGTTATAAGCTCTCCCAAGTTGATCTCTTGCAGATAGGATCCCAAAGTTCCAATCTTTTTACTCGTTCTTCCATTCACGGAACTATCAGGGTGTAACGCATCAAGACTGGTGCGTTACGTGGCTGTGGCGGTCGCACGATAGACCGCTACATCCAACGTGCACAAAATTCAACATAAATCAAACTCTTTTGTTAATTATCCATAAAATGGTATTTTATCCTTAAAATACGTAAATAGGCTAAATAACCTTCTAGAATATGGCCCAAACTTAATGGGCTTGGTCTTTTAACCTATTGGGTTTCAATTATCAAAGCTAGATTAATTACTTATCATAAATTGGGCCTTATAATGATTTATTTAATCTAATATTCATTTATTAATCTATTTTGGGTCTTTAAAATTCCCAAAAAATAATTAAATATACCAAAAATAATTTATAAAATTTTGGGGCCTTACAAAATTATTCCACTTATGACCTAGAGTTGGCAGCAGTGATTTTTTCAAGTAAAATTTGGAGGCATTATCTGTATGGTGAGAAATTTGAAATTTTCACCGATCATCAAAGTCTGAAATATGTCTTCTCTCAAAAAGACTTGAATCTTTGTCAGCACAGGTGGATGGAGTATATGAAAGATTATGATTTTACTCTGTCTTATTAACCTGGCAAGATGAATGTGGTGGCAGACACACTGAGCAGGAAAGTGCAGATCAGTCACTTGATGGTGCGAGAGTGGACGCTATGGGAGTAGGTTCCAAGCACGACTTTCAGATTGAAAATTCCTCGTCATCCGATGACGGCTGTTCTTGCTAGTCTAGTGATGACTCTGGCTATTTATCGGCAGATCAGGGAAGCACAACAGGCAGATTCTGAGTTGTCTCATATTGTGACAATGCCAGATGTGGAGTTATGTGATTATGCAGTGGTGCGATTTAAGGGCTGAATCTATGTTCCAGCTGAAGATTATTTGAGGAATGCTATTTTGCGTGAAGCACATGGATCTCGTTATACCATTCACCCCGGAACTACGAAGATGTATAATAATGTGAAAAGGCAATTCTGGTGGCCAGGTATGAAAAAGGATGTGGCAGACTTCGTGGCTAATTGTTTAACATGTCAGCCGGTAAAAGCCGAGCACCAGAGACCCGAAGGTATGCTTCAACCTTTGGAAATTCTGATGTGGAAATGGGATCATGTGACTACTGACTTTGTTGTGGGTTTGCCTCGAACCCCTGAAGGCTATGATGGCATTTGACTGTTGGTTGATCGTTTGACTAAAACAGCTAGATTGTTGCCGATCAAGGTAAAATGGAATGTTCAAAGATTGGCCAAGCTTTATATTGAAAGGATTGCACCATTGCATGCAATTCCAATATCTATTGTATCAGACCGTGACCCACGCTTTACCTCTGGTTTTTGGCAGAGCTTCCAAAAGGCATTACGCATGGACTTGGCATTCAGTTCGACATATCATCCTCAATCTGATGGTCAGTCTGAGAGGACCATTCAGACTTTAGAGGATATGCTGAGATCTTGTTGTCAGGGTTCGTGGAGCCAGCACTTGTCTTTGGTGGAGTTTTCTTATAACAACAGCTACCATTCTAGCATCGGTATGGCACCGTATGAAGCCTTGTATGGTCGGCCTTGTCGTACACCGTTAGACTGGTTTGCGGTCAGTGATCGGTTGATGACATGACTGGATTTAGTGCAACAGTGTGTCGAGGTAGTACGTCTGATCAAGCAGAGACTATTGATAGCTCAAAGTCGACAGAAGAGTTACGCCGATCGGTGTAGAAGACCATTGCAATTTGAGCCAGGAGATTTTATTTTTGTGAGGATATCTCTGATGAAAGGTGTTATGAGATTCGGCAAGCGTGGAAAGCTCAGTCCCCGGTATATTGGTCCATTTCCTATTCTGGAGCCTGTGGGCCAAGTGGCTTATCATCTTCAATTGCCACCGACGATGGGAGTGATCCACGATGTATTTCATGTTTCAATGTTGAGGAAATATGTGCTGGATGAATCGCACATTCTAGATGATTCTGTGTGGCCTAAAGTGCGGCGGATCTATCTACTCCAGAATTTTTGATTCGTATTGAGGATCATCGTGAGCAGCGGTTGAGGAACAAGGTTATCCCGCTGGTTAGGGTAGTATGGCAGCGTCACTCCGGTAATGAGGCTACATGGGAACTCGAGGAAGATATGCGCATGCAGTTTCTGAATCTGTTTGAGTAAGTTTGTCTCTCCTTTTCCTTCCTAGTGTTTTCTTTAAATTTTGAGGATGAAATTTTTGTTAGGAGGGAGGGACTGTAAGATCTGTGAATTACGGATTCTTATCAGATTTATAATTCAAAAATTTTCCAAGAAATTGGGTAATTTTGTGGGCTTTTTGAATGAGTTATAAATGAATTAATCCATTTATATAATGAATTATAGAAAATGGTGGGGCATTAACATGATTTTGGTTTTCTTAATGCCTTCTTGCAATTAGAGGTTTTATAACAAAAAAAATAGGCCAAAACCAATTTTTCACCCACGTAGAGAGGAACCCCACGGTTCCCCTCTCTCTCCTCACGCACCGTCCCTCTCCCTCCCTTGTTCTCGCGACGTGCTGCTCCACCCGACCGCGGGCGGCTTGGAGGAGGAGACTCCGGCGAGCTCGGGGCGACGGTGGAGTGCTCGTGAGGCCTAGAAGGCGGGTTCGTGTGGTGGGTGGAGTTTCTCCCGGTTGGGAGGTGGTTTTGACGTGAGGAACAACTTGATTTCAAGATTCCAAGTAGGGGGATGGATTCTACCTTGCTCTAGCATGTTTTTCTATTATTTTTAGTGGTTATATGCATGTTAGAATGGTTATTTGGATCAAAGACTTCATGTGGGTTGAGTTCTTAAAATTCTAGCATGTTTAATCTTGTGGAATGCTTCATTTATTATGTTTTTGGGGCTTAAAGCATGTAAAAATGATGTATGACAGGTTAAAACATGTGTTCCTCTTATAATCCCATCATTTTGAACGATTTGGGAGGGGTTTAAAATGGGTAAACCATATTTCGCACCGTCCGAAATAGTAGCGGTTGTCACCGGACCGTTACTGTGGTTTAACGACCTCCACCAGACCGCCAAGGTGGTTTAGCGGTCTCCAGTGAGACCACCTTTCATGAGCTAAGGCAGTGGACGAGTAGCGGTCATGCGAATGACCGCCTCTGTCCAGTTGCGGTCATCCACATGACCGCTACTGTACTTTAGTGGTCCAGTGAGGACCCCTAATGTTCTCCGGCCAGTTTTCAGCCGTGTTTGTTCGGCCGTGTGTTTGGGGTCGTACCCTTGATGTCTTTACGTGCTATAATGATTTGAAATGCGTATTTATGTCCCATTTTGAGCTGACTTCTCTTTCCTATGTGAGTGACCCACTAGTCGTAGCCCGACGACCCTTAGAGTCGGCCCACAGAGGAGAGGTGGCGGGGCAGTCCCGGTGTACGGTTTTTAGGCTAGTTTCCGTGGGCCCCCTTGCTTTGCAGTGGTGTCCGACTGGGGGGAAAAACCAGCTAGAGGCCTGGCTCAAGGCATTGAGCTTGTGTGTGCACATGTGGTCAGGGGTGTGGACTTGCGCTGACGAGCGTGACCCTGACTAGTCCTTGTCCTTGGTTACAGTTACGGTGTCTCAGTTACCGTGTTCTAGGTGAGTGAGAGACACCCGAGATGCGGTATAAGTCGTCAGTGGACACGTCTGGTCTCACTTCTAGTGGTTCTTTTTCACTTGTCACTTGGTTTGTGGAAATTTGACTTGAATGGTGAATGAAAGATTCTCATGTTTAATTATGTGCCTTAATTAGCATTAATTTATGTGGCATTTATTTTTAAGCTGTATTAATTAATTGATATTCTTGCACAACTTTCATTAATTAATATAGTTGCATGCGAGTTAGTTATTCCTTGTGATTAACTGTTTCTCTTGTGTTTTTAGCTTCGAGGTAGGGATCTACGGGAACCCTACTGAGTCAATGAAATGAGACTCACCCTTTATCTTTTAGGTGAGGCGCAGCAGTCCTCAGGTTTCCCGCGTGGTTTTGGCGGACAGTCCTAGTGGCAGTGTGGTCCACTCCGGGGTATGCCCCATGTAGTTGTTCTCTTTGGTTCTTGTATAAGTTTTGGACTTGTACTTTGTACTTCTGGACTAATGTATAATTACAAAACTCTGGTAATGTAAATTTTGCTTCTGTTTAATGTAATTATTTCTTTAAAATACGCGTGTGATTGTAGATCTTGATGCACCCACATCCTCTTTTCCAACCCTTTCAGAGCATCATCAGCTCTTGGGTGGCATCTCAGGGTCCTGGTGGTATCGGGTTTCCGATATCCGGGAAGCTGGGTCGTTACAGTTTAGCCTGAGAGAACACCCACCTTTAATTCAGATTAGGGAAAAAGAGAGAAGAAGAATACGAACACCTAAACCTCCGATCCTCCTCCTCGATGCATGCCCTATCACGATCTCGAGTCTCTGCCATGAACTATTAGGGTTGATTAGAATGATCTAGGGTTCTATTTATAGAGCTAAGAGACCGTAAGAGTCTTAATTAGGCTAATAATTCTAGAGATACTTCCTACTTCAAAATTTTTTGAATTTTTTCTATATCTTGGGTCACCTATCATGAGATTAACCCTAATTAGGCTATAGTTCCACTAAAAAATGGCCATATCTAGATAGATTAGGGTTTAGTTGTGATTTTAGGCCCAATACTTGAGTTTTAACCTATTTAGCCCAATTAGAATTAGGGATTTGAGTCATTACGAATTTTAGGGATTAATTTCTTCTTTTAAGCCCAATAAGCCTTTAATTATTTGTCCATTCCATAATTATAATTATTATAAATTTTTATTTCACTCATGCTAATTATAGTAAATTATACTTTAGAAATTATATTTATTTATTTATTATTATTTTTTTAAAATTAGGTTGTTATACCCTCCCCCACTTAAAAAGAATTTGGTCATCCAAATTCGCATGATATTCTTTCGAAAATAGCTTCAAGATTACACTATGACCTTAATCACCAAACAATTTATTCTACCTAGAAAGATAACAACGAAATCTAAGCTCTAAAAGAATGAAATAGAACTAACTTAAGGTTAAGGATAAAAGGGATACCTCCAACTGCTCCTCCTCCACTAGCAGGTTCAGGCTCTCTCAAAGCTTGAAGCGTTCTTTGATGCCTTGCTCCATTATTAGCTTGCGGGGGTTGGTCCTTCGGAAGAGGGCAACTTGCAATCTTTTAATCCTTACTCTCGTAACGAAAACATGTTCATGTCTTCCACCGACACTTCTCAGATCGATGGCTATCATTACGACAATGCCTACACTTTTCTTCCTTAAGCTTCTTACCATTAGAAGATCCATCACTACCACCAACCTAGCTTTAACTTTCTCGGCCATCTCCATGGCATCCTCTAACAATTGCGCTCTCTTAACTAGCTTGGCATAAGATTGGATGTCCATCGGTGCCAATTGAGGTATAAACTAGACATCTAACATATTCATAAACCTTTTAGTCTTCATCTTCTCGGTCATAATCAAATGAGGCACATATCGAGATAACCTAAAAAATTAAGCATCATACTCGACTACCGACATACTCCTTTGTTTAAGTGAGGCGAATTCCACAGTCTTTATGATGGAAATGTCGGCCCAAGAGTACAGCACAACAACGCGAATGAAGATGGCAAGAGATCTAATAGTCATTTTATTTTATTAAATATAAATATATATTATCTTTATTTTGAGTCATATTATTGGGCCTCATTAGTGGGCCTAGTTATTAGTCTTTTGGGCCGAAGAAAAATATCCTTATCATTTATATTTCCCATGTCAAGTGTCATTATTAGTTTATTTGAGTTTTCTAGGTAGTGTTTAATTGTCCACAACTACTTCTTGTATTTTCTAGGGAGTTTTAAGTCTTGTCACTTCAGTTTCCTAGGTAGAGGTCTAAGAGTCTATTTAAACAATGTACTTCTTCACCTTGAGAGGTAATGAAAAACATGAAATGAAAGAGAAATGTTTTGAGAAATCTCTTGTAAGGTGAGAAGCCTTCGTAGCCTCTGAGATGGAGGAGGGGTGAGATGCCCCAGGAGTGGGAAGCTCCAAGGCTACATCATCTCCGTGAAGGAGATGGGTGAGAAGCCCTAACTACCCCTTCCTATCCTCGATGCCATCATCAATCTCTTCTTCCTTCATAGTTCTGCCATCTGAGCACCCACGCCCCCTACCATCCTCCTCCTCCTTCCCTCACCACCATGTCGTTTCACCTCCCCTACTCTGCCATCGCCGTTCCTAGCATCGCTCATGCTCTCCCCTCCACCCAGTCTCCATTCTCCACTGAACATCCCACCAGGACCATCGTCCATCACTGTTGCCCTTCCCTCCCATGTGCGCCCTTCCCCGTTTTGCCTCCAGCCACTGCCCTCCCCTCTCACCCTCTCTGCTTGCACGTAATCACTATCGTCTCCCACCCCATTGGTGCAGTCCTCCCACACTGGCCACACTCTACAACCCTCCCCATTATAGTTCTATCCCGGTCAGCCAACTCTATTGCACCAGACGTCACTGCACTAGCCCTCCACACAACCCCACCATATCTATCTCTCTCTGTTCTATTTCTCTCTTTCTTCCCATCCCCATCTCCACCACCTGCTCTTCCCCTCGTTGTTGTCTGTGTGTTCTCCATCTGCCACCATCATCGCCAGCTCCTTCCCCTCTACATCCACCTGGCCGTCACCCCCAACTGCAACACCCTCCTCCTTCCTGCCGTCACCTCCATCGAGACACCATCGGGCCATCCCCACCGTCCCTCCTATTCCCCTGTCCACCGTGCAGAGCCACCCCATGGCCGCCCGAGTTCACCGTTTCATCACCCCTGCTTACACCTCACCGGACCACCTTCCCACCCCTTTCTCCACTCTCCTTTCAGTTGTAGCAGCAAGCACGTTCTCCGTTGTCAGCATCGACTGATCGCACAAATCACTCATCGTTGAAAAATGCCTTGCTCAATTTTAAAATAATAGCGCACTCACTCGCAAACAAAATCTTAGATTAAGCGTAAAGTGATGAGCACGTGTCGATCCCACGAGGAGGAAGATTCTTTTATTAAGTTGAAAACTCTTGTATTTTGAGATCAAAATCATGGAGTGAGTTTTATGAAATGAAAAATTAAAATTACTTGAAATAAAATCTAACTAAAGAAAAATGGAGGGTTTGAGAAGAGAAAATTGGAAGAAGTAAGGAGAGAGAGAGAGAGAGAATTGCAAAAATTGAACTTTTATTACTAGAAAAGAAAATTACAATGCTAGAAAAGTGACCGTTACAAATCAAAATAACTAAAGAAAAGAGGAAGAAATAGAGCCAGGAAATAATTAAGAACGCCGCTATCTCCTCCTCGCCGAGCCTTTGACAGGATCGTCCCGCCTTGAAGGAGAACACCACTGTGAAAGGTAGATGAAGAAGACGTTGTTGTCCACGCCGACAAGCCTTGGAATGTCCCCCCGCCTTGGAGTGAACGCCGCTGTGAAAAGGAGATTGTAAAGGAGAGATCTAGGAGAGAACTAGGGAGAGATGTGTAGAAAAATAAGGGCTAGCTAATGGAGGTTTAGGGGGTGAGTTTGGTGTTGGCAAGAGGTAAAAGGAGTGGGAGAGGGAGAGGTCACCTACCTATGTGAATGAAGAGAAGAAGAGAGAGAGGTGTGAGGGCGCAAGAGGGAGATTGGGTGAAGAGAGAAAGGGGGTGGCCTAGGGTTTGGAAGAGAAAAAGGGGAAATTCTATTTCAGCAAAAGGCAAAAAAATTCCCTTTCTTCTCCTTGACAAGGGCTATTTATTGAGGAAATAGGTCAAACATAGGGTGGAGATCATGTTTGATGGAGTTGGAAGGCTGAGATTGAAGGAGAAAGTGATGGAGGATGGGGAGAGGATGAGAGGGCCGCCCCCCTTTGGGTAGGGTTTGGGCGCCCCTTGCTTCCTTCCTAATTGGGAGAAGATTCTCTCCTAATTTCTCTCCTATAATTTCTCCCCAAGATAAATCAATAAAAATGCTTCCTTTATCTCCTTTCACACAAAAAAGAAATGTCGGCTACCTTGACTTGATCAGGGGAAGAGGAGGGCGCCCTAGGGCAACCATGCCCTGGTCTTGGTGACAGTTTTTCCCCTGGGCCTTCTGTTACATGCCTTGAACGTCCTGCACACGCACAATTTGAGTTTAGTCCATTAAAAATTATTGCTTTGTGCATATAAACCATGAATGTATAAAATTATGCAATGGGAAATTAATTCTCATGACTCTCAACCCCTTTTCATTGAATAATTATCCATAAATTAAGTTAATTTGCGTGAAAGGCCCGATTTGTATGAAGTTGAGGTTAATTGTAAAATATGCATAATTGTCTAATTATGTGCATGTGAAATGGTGTGTTTGTCACGAATTATTATAAAAAATGAACACTCATCACACCCCCAACTTACTCATTGCTAGTCTCTTAGCAATGCAATTAGATTAAAATTTAGGACCAACAAGAGTTTGTAAAGTTCATACCTTCATATCTAGATTCTCCTTCATAGAATCAACCAAGGATTAGGAATCTGGAAACATTAATGCACACTAGCCTTGGATTATAAATTTAGGTACATGATTAAGAATACAATCCAAAGTTCAATAGCACTTTGTGTAAGTGTAATACTAAATCCACAGCATGAACAATTGCATCCCTCATTTGTCATTCTCGATAGTTATCCTTCAACTCTACACCTTCTAGATCAGAGCATTGAGTACAATAGCTTTTGTCTGCCTCCTTTCTTCACATTTTTTTTCTTTTCAATACACACATGATGCTGCACAACCCTTCACTGTTTAACGACGCGAATCTCAACTCTTACCTTAGGAGAAGCATGCCCAGTTACTAGGATCAGGGGAATTTTTCATGGTGTTTTTTTTTCAACAATGCGCTTTTGCACTTATTTGATGGATAACTTTGACAGATAGCTCTAGCAAAAAGATCTCATCTCTAAGAAATGCATAGTATCAGACACCACTCTAAAATAACAGAAGGCTTATCCTACTTGTTTCATTAGCATACAGAGTGATATTTCTTTTTTTCTTTTCTAAAGTGCTAGTGAGCTTAAAGAGATTCTTAAATCAGTTTTCCATGGCTATATCGAATAAATTTTTCATAATCTTTTTCCCTAGTTTTTCCTATTCCAGAATTACTTTCAATGAGAGCATGAATCAAGAAAACTCAGTCGGGGATTTCATCTTTCCACTTTCATTTCAATGCAGGATAAAGTGAATGCAGAGCATCTTGACAGGTTGTACTATGGTATCATGAAAATGAAAATCCCCCCCCAACTTAAATGACATTATCCTCAATGACATGGTGAAACAATAGAACAATAGAACAATGTAGCAATAAATACTGCTGAGAAATAAGGGTACTACCTGATATGCGGGGTGAATTTTTCCTTGGTGATGATGGCAACAACGTCATCTCCTCGGCTCTTACCTAACCACTAAAAAATATACTAAACACAAAGCATCAAATAACAAAAAATATTAGGTTGTCTCCCAAGAAGCGCTAAGTTTATCATCTTCAACCAGACACTTACAAGTTCAGACTCTATTCCAGGTCACTCAGAGCAATTGATTTTTATTTTTTTTGGTATAAGTCTGCCAACAGTGTAAGAACCTGCTAACCAACAAAAACAAACCAAAGATGAACTTTTATGCGATAGTCAATATTCTAGAACAGAAAAATAGAAAGGCACATCAAGTACGCCTAACCTTCACAAGTGGTAGAATTACCATTGGCATCTGTTATCTAAAAGGAATTGCCTTGGAGAGAGCACATTTTTCTACACGAATGGTGCAGGAACACTCCGACAGGTACCATTCTTCAGAGAATCACATATTACTAACACAAACCATGTCCTTGAATCTGGAAGTACGTTGAAATAGGCGACAATCTAAAATTGACATCCCACAAATTAAGGCATGCTCTTTATGTGACACAGACGCAACAAATGTTCCAATCGTACAGGCAGACACGTTTAAATATTCCCGTAGCAGCTTTGCCTACAGTTTCTGGATCACAACTGAGTTGGCGAGACCTGCCTCTTCAATTTTATGGGTCACATCTGCGAGTTGCTTTGGTGGAAAACCAATGGTCTGCAGCTGATAGCTCCTTGCTGCTCTAGGCCTCGACGCATCAATGAACCCTCCGATGTCTCCCACTATATGGTGGTGATTGAAGCGGGCAACCATACGAGTTCCGTCAGCCAACCGGAGTTTAATGGAGGTCGATGGCAGCAAATCATTGACATAAAGGCCTGCTGCATATGGGGGAGCACTAGTGGGGGTAGCAGATGCAGATGTAGAAGCAGCCTCAGGTGCTACTGCACTAGTGGATGATCCAGCGCCTAGGGTTCTTCCAACACCCCCAAATGGGTTAAAGCGCTTCATAGTTTCTGAACACTTCTGTTCCCTCCTTAAAAGACTAACATGAACAACGGTTCTCCTATCTGCTGGTTCAAGCTCCTTCGGACATTCAGACCTCTTGATGCTCTCTAAGAATGCTGCATTTTTTGGGTAATCAAACCTCCTCAATGGACCATCATTCACAGTGAATCCATTAGCCCATAAAACGACTTCGTGAATTACAGATTCAGGTGGCTGAGCGGTAGCTTGCACAGTTTCCCCTGTGAGTAGCCTACCAGTTCTAGTGAAACTTTTAGAACTAAAGGATGGACGAAAATGTTCAATTGGCTCTGGTGTTGCTCCCATCTTCCTAGCTTGCTCAAATATCGAGTCAATATCAGGATTACCCTTAGAGGGGTCTTGGACAAGCATGCCACTCTTCTCGCCACCAGTATAATACTCCTGCGGCCCGTCGGATTCCTCATCGGTGTCCGCTCCGGAGCCGTATCCCGACCGACGGTTTAGATCGGCCATCGTGCGGATACCGCCAGCGGGGCGAGCGCCTGGGCCCCTCGAGGGCTTTGATGACGGCCTGCCGCTCCCCAAGGAGGACGCCATGGCAGCGGCGGTCAAGCGGGTCACTGGGCGCGATGGGGGGGACTCATCAACGAGAGGAGGGACGTAGTCCTCGTCATCCTGGCCGTCATCCTCCTCCTCCTGTAGCTGGCGGGGGCGGCGCCTAGAGGAGGCGGCGGGTTGGGGGCTCGGTGCGACGGCCGCAGGGGGGAGGGGGTCTTCGTCAGCGTCGAAGAAGGACTGGACGGCGGCGTCGAGCTGCCAGGCGTGGCTCTCGAGGAAGAAGAGGGCCTCGGCGGGGGTGGAGGAAGTGATGCCGCGGAAGGACTCGATCAGGTTCTGCTGCTCCTGCTGGGGGGGCGGGGGGGCGGGGGGGGGGGCATGTTGGCGATCCCTTCTCTATCGCCAGCTCCGCCACCACCACCACCACCGCCCGTCGCTTCCATGCGCTCCTCAGAGCAATTGATTTTTTTTTGGTATAAGTCTGCCAACAGTGTAAGAACCTGCTAACCACTCAGAGCAATTGATTCTTTTGGCATTAACTAAACGTTTTCCAAGTAGGGCTTTAATCCTTGACTGTTGACAGTGAAAATTTGACCATTGTTAGGATTTAAAATCTTTACCGTGCCATGATTAAAAGCTTTGATAACAATAAATGGTCCATCCCATCTGGATTTTAACTTTCCTGGAAATAAGCGTAGCCTTGAATTGAAAAGCCAAACCTTTTGATTTGGTTGAAAAGTTTTTCTGTGAATGTGCTTATCATGAAAAGCCTTTGTCTTAGCTTTATAGATTTTAGAATTCTCATAGGCTTCATTGTGTAGTTCTTGCAGTTCATTTAATTGTAGAGCTCATTGGGATCCAACCGGCATGAGATCAAAATTGACTTGTTTGATGGCCCAATGTGCTCTATGTTCCAATTCTACAGGGTAGTGGAAGGCTTTTCCAAAGATGAGTCCATAAGGGGACATGCCAATGGGAGTTTTATATGCAGTCCTGTAGGCCCATAATGCATCATCTAACCTATCAGACCAATCTTTCCTATCTGGCCTAATAGTCTTATGCAGAATGTTTTTTATCTCCCTATTAGAAATCTCCACTTGCCCACTAGTTTGGGGATGATAGGGGGTAGCGAGCTTGTGAGTGATACTATACTTGCGAAGCAAAGCTCAGAATTGAGAGTGAATGAAGTGAGAACCCCCATCACTAATGATAGCCCTAGGACAACCAAATCTAGAGAAAATGTTCTTCTTAACGAATATCATCACAACCTTGTGGTCATTAGTCCTAGTTGCAATAGTTTCAATCCACTTAGAGACATAATTGACCGCCACCAAAATGTATTCATTGCCAAAAGACGGTGGAAACGGTCCCACGAAATCTATACCCCAAATATCAAAAATCTCAACTACCAGAATTGGACTTAGCGGCATCATATCCTTCTTCGAATTATTGCCCACAGCCTGGCACCTCAAACAAGTTTTAAGAAATTCATAAGCATATTTAAATAAGGTGGGCTAGTAAAATCCGCTCTGTAATACCTTTACCGTAGTTTTCTTTCCCGAAAAGTGTCCCCTACAAGCCAGAGTGTGACAAAAATTCAAGACAAAATGTTGCTCTTCCTCGGGGACACACCGCTTGATAATGTAATCTGGACCCATGTGAAAGAGCTCAGGGTCCTCCCAAAAATAATGTTTTACCTTTGAAAAGAAGTGGTCCTTCTCCTGCTTAGTCCACCCACCCGGGATTTGGCCAACAGCCATGTAATTGACGATATGAGCGTACCAGGGGGTTGAGGCATGAGAGACAGCGAGAAGATGTTCATCGGGGAAGGAATCAGACATTGGAGCACTTTCTGGAATCACAATTCTGGATAAATGGTCAGCAACAACATTCTCTAACCCCCTTTTGTCTCTGATTTATAAATCAAATTCTTGAAGCAACAGAATCCAGCGGATGAGATGGGGTTTAACATCCTTCTTGGAAAGCAGATATTTTATAGCTAAGTGATCGGAATAGACAATGACCTTAGCCCCTAAAAGATATGAGCAAAATTTCTCCAGGGTGAAAATGATAGCAAGTAATTTCTTCTCTGTGGTGGTGTAGTGGATCTGAGCATCGGCAAGGGTGCAACTTGCATAATAGATCATCACATGTTTCTTATCAATTCTTTGCCCTAAGACAACACCTATAGCATAGTTAGAGGCATCGCACATGATTTCTAAGGGTAGCGACCAATCTGGAGATTGTACAATTGGGGCTTGAATAAGGGTTGCCTTCAAGGAATGGAAAGCCTCTAGACAAGAATCATCTAACTGAAACGGAGTGTCTTTTGCCGACAACTGAGTGAGAGGATGGGCAATGGCAGAGAAGTTTTTGATGAATTGTCTGTAAAAACCAGCATGGCCAAGAAAAGATTGAATTTGTTTGACAGAAGTAGGGGAAGGAAGATTAGAAATCAAATCGACCTTAGCTTTGTCGACCTCTATTCCCTTTTCTGAAACAATATAGCCTAACACTATCCCTTCTCTTACCATGAAGTGGCTTTTCTCCCAGTGTCGCGCCCCAACGCGGAATATCGGGACCGGTAGTAGAAAACGCTAGTAAAGATAACATGCTAAGCTAAGAATTAACATAACGTAATGAACAGAATAACTCCAAGTCTATTACAAATACCATCAAACTGACTTAAACATAACCAAGCATAACCATCTACTCGACTCCATTATAATAACTAATCACAAGTTCTAAGACATAGCTAGATGTAAACAACTAAACAAACTCAACATAACTACTAGCTGATACACTCCAAGTCATCACTCTCGCCCATTCCCATCCATCTGTGAATCTTCACCTGAGCTGTCTGGAAAGGGGGGAAACAACTATATGAGCGAACGCTCAGTAGGTAACAACAGGCAAGTGTAAGTGATTAACCATTTAATTACATGTATATGAAACGGAAAGAAAAGAAATAACGATCGAATGAAACAACATAATAAAAGAAAATGCTAAAGAATGGAATGGAATAACAATATGGTAGAATGATATAACTACAAGAATTGCAAGTTAAGAACAATATATATAATAGGAAATTGAAGGAAATTGGCCAACAAGCAAGAATATAACCAAGTAGAACACGATTCAAGTAAGAGATCATTGTCATAGACATCACGCTAGTCATGCACTCGGTGTAATGTCTTACCATGTCGTTACAAACTCCCATGGGCACAAGTACTTTTCGGGCGCTCTCCCCAGGACCAGACCGGGCCCCTACGGTGCGTTGGCATTGATTTATTGGATCCAAGATCCCAAGTTCCGTCTAGACTTTAATCAAGTTAAAATGGCCAATTACAATCAAGTACAAACTTACCTTGGAACATCCCAAGGCTAAGTTGAAGAGATACTGTCCAGAATTTCTGTCCAGAAGTTCAAGTTATCATGAACCAACATGTTCTTGGATTCAAAACCATAAAACACGGAGAAAACTAGTCTCTGGATGATATGCGGTTCCTACTAGACCGCTCAAAACTTGTGCGGTCGACACTGGGCCACACTAACAGCAATTGGGCTGAGGTTTAGACCTCGGGGGTCAAGGTTGAACGACTGATAAAGGGCCGCTCTAATATATGAACGGTAAGCATTGGGCCGCACAAGGCCAGAAGTTTATAAAATCGAGGTCATCATATGTGGTCCTGGCAGAGCAACTCATTAGTTGAACGGTCCACTCAGGGCCGCCTATAAGATGTACGGTCCATTACTGGCCGCAAAACATAGGGCCTAACCATGAGTTAGAACTTAGCCCAAGTGGGCTCCCGGGCTACCATAGGCAGGGTGGAACTGAACCAGAGTCCAGCCCACTGTCTGCTGGTCGGCCTAGGGTCTACTGGACTGATCAAATCAGGGATTGGCCGAAGATGGATCAAGGATAATCGGTCAAACTAATTGGCATAAGTCAGAGATAAACGGTCTCTATTGGGCCGTTCAGGGATATATACGGTCCACAAATGGCCGCGCAAGTCCCTGTTAGTCCAATTCGGACTAAGACTTGAATCACAGCGGTTCGATTGAGTCTAAATCAATTCTAGAGAATAATAAAGGTTCAAGATTAACGGTTCAGGTCTAAGGATAACAATGTAAACCTAATAGCCATTTTAATTATCAAGAATTCATAATTAAAATTGACATTCATTGGAAAGATGGATCAAGATCAAGCTCAAATTAAAAAAATCAACAAGAATGATTTACTGTCATGAATTATAATTTATTAGGTGTGTTGCTAACATGCAAATAACCAATAATCTACTAACATAACATGTTGTAATGATAATTAATCTGTTCTGTTATAGATGTGCGGTCGGTTCTGGACCTTACATCCCCTTGAACGGTTACAGACTGGCCGCACATGCCCTCTCAGGTCCGAAGACCTATTGGATATGGACGGTCGGTAATGTGCCGCCTGATGGATGTGCGGTCTGGAACTGGCCGCGAGAAAGACATGCGGTTAGGACTTGGCCGCACGTTCCAGGGACACGATCAGGGTTCGAAAGCTATAAACGGTCAACAGAGGGCCATCTGTCTTGGATGCGTGGTCTGTCGTGTGGCCGCACAAGTCCAGACAGGTCGCTGCCCCTTCGCCTTGCCCGACTCCGGCGAGGTTTCTAGGGTAAGAACCAAAACATGAAATTCGCACGATATAAAGCATGGAATTTGGGGCTTTTACTACCAAAAGAAAGAGCACAAAAACTATACAAGATGCACGAATCAATTTTATGTTTACAGTTTGAAATTAATACTTAATCGAAAGGGAACAATTATAACCCTAAATGTGACATGCTTCTACTAAAACCTAAAATTTTCATAGCACACTTGATAAAATTTAGGGCTGTCTATATCAATGAAAAGCTAACACGATGATGCTTCCAACCATATATTATTTATAGGATTTGGCTTGCTATCTCCTACCTGAATCGGATGAAGAAGGAAGGAGAAAGAAACCTACAGACGCCGGTACACGCAGTCACTAATCGCTGGAGATCTCCCTCGATCTAACTCCTCTGCAGTCGCCGCTGGTTCTAAAGGATTCTAGGATTAGAGAGCTTCATTTTTATAGGTCACACACCTTCTGGAGGGTTCTATGAGCAGAGTATTCATCCACGCAAGTCGAGTTGATGTGAACGCCGCCACAATAGTTGACTCGATCCAAACTCCGCCGAATGCATCTCCTAGGGTTAGGGTTTCGAGAGATTAAGAGAGGGTAAATGATCCTCTCATCCTGACCTTCCATTTGCCACCGATTTGGGCTCAATTGATGGAGTATTGGGCTTGAATTTGGCGTTTCAAGGTATGGTTAACCAAGTGTTCAATTTGGGCTTAATCCACTAATTCGGCCTACTTACAGATTTTATTTGGGTTGGCCACAGAAGACAAGTTTGTTAAACGCGTTATTCTCTACAAGAATATAATTTTTATGGATTTTTATAAAATGGTCAAAATATAACTTATTCTATTTATTAAGAAATTATTCTAATTAATTTCTAATTAATTTTGAATCTCTAATTAATTTCTCAAAAAATCGGGGTATTACACCCTCCCCCCCTTAAGAAATTTGGTCCTCCAAATTCAATGCACTTAATAAAAAGAGGGAGTGAGACAGCTCACCTAGAATAAGTCGGGGTACTATCTCTGCATAGTATCTTCTAACTCCCAAGTAACTTCTTCAGTTCCACGCCGACTCCACTGCACTTTAACCATCGGTATGGAACGATTCCTGAGTTGATGTTGCTTCCGATCCAAAATCTTGATCGGTCTTTCTTCATAAGTCAGATCTTCCTTCAATTCGAAGTCCATATGCTGAATAATGTGAGTGGGATCATACAAATATTTTCGTAACATAGACACATGAAAAATATTGTGTACTGCAGATAACTGAGGTGGTAGTGCCAAACGGTAAGCAGCCTCCACCACTCTTTCCAGAATCTCGAATGGACCAATGTATCTTGGACTCAGTTTGCCCTGAATACCAAACCTTCGAATTCCCCTCATAGGAGAAACCTTTAAAAACACATGCTCACCAACATGAAATTCTAATGCTCTCCTCCTGGTATCGACATAACTCTTTTGTCTTGATTGTGCTACTTGCAACATATCTCTGATAATACAGATGTTCTTGGACGATTCGAAAATGAGATATGGTCCAAGCCATTGCTTCTCACCTACCTCGTCCCAATATAACGGGGATCGACAACTTCTACCATACAAAGCTTCAAATGGAGCCATCTGAATGCTGGACTGATAACTATTATTGTAGGCGAATTCAACCAATGCCAAATGATCACTCCAACTACCTCCAAAGTCAATCATGCATGCTCTAAGCATATCTTTCACTATCTGGTTGGTCCTTTCAGTCTGTCCATCTGTTTGTGGATGGAAAGCAACACTGAAATTCAGACGAGTTCCCAAAGACTCTTGCAATCCTTTTCAAAAATGAGAAGTGAATCTGGGGTCTCTATCAGACACAATGCTGACTGGTATACCATGTAGTCTTACCACTTCCTTCATATACAAAGTAGCCAAAATATTAACTGTCCATTTAGACTTAATGGATAGAGCCGATTTTTTCAATATGTCGACAATCACCCATATTGCGTCAAATCCACTACGAGTCCTAGGTAGACCCATAATGAAATCCATGCCAATGCTCTCCCACTTCCATTAGGGTATATCAAGGGGTTTTAATTTCCCTGCTGGTCATAAATGCTCCGCCTTGACTTGCTGACAAACCAAACATTTACTTACGAAGTCTGCCACTTCCCTTTTCATATTCGACCACCAAAAAGATCTTTTCAAATCCTTGAACATTTTAGAACCTCCAGGATGAATGGTGTATCTGGATCTATGAGCTTCCTCGAGGATCTTACTCTTTATCTCAGCTACATCAGATACACAAGTTCTTCCTTGAAATAACAATCTTCCCTCATCAGCTATCATGAAGTCAGGTCTGTTACTCAAGCTTTCCTTGATCTCTACCAACTCTGGGTCATCATCTTGCAGAGACTTGATTTGCATCAATAAATCGGGCTTAAGTTGAATCTGAGCAATCATAATCCGATCCTTGTCAACATTAAGATCAAAACTAGCTAACTGCTCCAACAATTTCCACTCCTATAACATGAGGCTTGACAACTTAGCTATAGGCTTGCGGCTTAAGACATCTGCCAAAACATTACCTTTTCCAGGATGATACTCAATGGAGAAATCAAAATCCTTCAAATACTCCAGCCATCTTCGCTACCTCATATTGAGTTCCTTCTGAGAAAATAAGTATTTCAAACTCTTATGATCTGAAAACACCGTGAATGCTTCTCCATACAAGTAGTGCCTCCATATCTTCAAGGCGAACACCACTGCTGCTAGCTTGAAATCATGAACATGATAATTCTCTTCATGCTTCCTCAGCTACCTAGAAGAATAGGCTATCACTTTCCCGTGCTGCATGAGTACACACCTTAAACCAATACCTGAAGCATCAGTGTATACCACAAAACCTCCTTCATCAGAAGGTAAAGCCAAAATAGGTGCAGTAGTCAAATATTCTTTCAAGGTCTGAAAGCTTCGCTCGCAATCTTCTGACCAATCAAATTTGATCTCCTTGCAGGTTACTCTTGTCAGAGGTACCACAATCTTAGAGAAATATTGAATAAACCTTTGGTAGTAACCTGCTAGGCCTAAGAAACTTCTCACTTCAGTCACATTAGTAGGCTTATCCCAATTCTTTACTGTCTCTACCTTCAAAGGATCAACAGAAATACCTTCTTTTATGATGATATGCCCTAGAAAGGACACATCTTGCAGTCAAAAATCACACTTACTAAACTTGGCATATAACTGATGATCTCTCAATAGTTGCAATGCCATCCTCAAATGTTCAGCATGCTCCTCCTCACTCTTAGAATAAATCAAGATGTCATCAATGAACACCACGACCCATTGATCAAGATAGGGCCGAAACACATCGTTCATCAGCTGTATGAAAGCTGCAGGTGCATTTGTTAGCCCAAAAGGCATTACTACAAATTCGAAATGTCCATACCTGCTGCGGAAGACTGTTTTATAGATATCCTCCTCCTTAATTCGCAACTGATGATATCCAGATCGAAGGTCGATCTTCGAAAAATACTGAGCTCCTGCTATCTGATCAAATAACTCATCAATCCTTGGCAATGGATATCTGTTCTTGATAGTCAATTGGTTCAATTGCTAATAATCGATGCACAACCTCATCGAACCATCCTTCTTCCGGACGAATAATACAGGGGCTCTTCACGGGGAAGTACTAGGACGAATGAACCCTTTCTCAAGCAATTCCATCAACTGCTGCTTTAGTTCCCTTAGCTCCGTAGGAGACATATGATAAGGAGCTTTGGAAATAGGGGTCACACCAGGAATTAGATCAATGGAAAAGATAACTTCCCTTTCAGGAGGGAGTCCTGGTAGTTCCTCAGGAAAGACATCTGTAAAATCTCGGACGACAGAAAAGTCCTCAATCTCAATCTTCTGCTCGGGGGTCAGAGAAACAAAGGCTAGAAAAGCCTTACATCCTCTCCTCATCAGCTTATCAGCTCGAAGAGCCGAAGTAAGTGGAACAGACTTATGGTGTCTAATTCCTATAAAAGAAAGTCCAGGGTGTCCAGTGAAAGACACAGAACTAGATCTGCATTGAACATTGGCCTCATACTTAGCCAACCAATCTGCTCCTAGGATTACGTCATAATCCTTCATGTCCATACAAACTAAATCAGCTGGTAGGTTTAGTTCATTGATCATGACCTTACTGGAAGGATAGAAATACTTAATTGCTGATCCGGAACCAATAGGGGTCGAAATCTCTAACGGAGAATTCATCAAAACTGGCTTCACAGCTAAAGACTTCGCAAATCTCTGAGAAATAAAAGAATGAGTGGCACCAGTGTCAAAAAGAACAAAAGCCGATTTATCATGTATAAAAAGAGTACCTTCGACAAGTCCACCTTCCTCGACGGGTCCTGTCTCGTCTTCTTGTAGAGCCTGGAGCTTGCCTTGCTGCTTCTTGATTCCTTGCGGTTTCACCGGGGTAGCTCGCTCAGATAAAAAGGGACACTCGGGAATACGGTGGTCCCTACTACCACAACGTAAACAGGCGCCCAGCTTGCGCCAGCACTCCTCCATCTCGTGACCTGGACGGTCACAATACTTGCATACGCCCTTGAATGGAACAATAGGGCCAGGTTTCTTGTCTTCAATCTTCGGCATCTTGCCCTTCCACGAACCAGACCCGCTAATGGGCCTCTTCCTGCCATGACCAGGCCTGATACTTCCAGAACCAGTATGGTGTTGTTCAATCTTAACACTCTTCCCACGGATTCTCTTCGTCATTTCCAAAGTATCTTCCAATACTTGAGCCTTTCTCACCATCTCGGAATAAGTTGAAATTTCCATCGGTGCCAACTGGTTGATATATTGCAGCTTCAGCCCATTAAGAAAGTGCTTAGCCTTCATCTTCTCGGTAGATATCAAGTGAGTAGCATAACGAGATAGCCGAGAGAATTGAGCTTCATATTCAGCTACGGATAGATTTCGTTGCTTCAAAGTAGCAAACTCAGCCGTCTTTATCTCTTGTACTCGATCAGAGAAATATTTACCATTGAAGAATTCCTCGAACTCTTCCCATGTGACTTGTCTATCACCAAGGGTAGCCTTCACTGCGTCCCACCATGTCCTCGCATCACGTTCAAGTTGAAAGGTCGACAAGAGGACACGTTCCTGATCGCTGCATTGCATCACTTCAAAAATCCTCTCTATCTCTTCAAGCCAGTGCTCGGCTTCATCAGGGTCAGTCGAGCCACCAAATCGTGGGGGATTCATCCCACGAAAGTTCCGATAAAGGTCACCAGTGTCATGGTTTGCAGCTCCTCCTTGGGCCACTTGTTGCAAAGCCTGAGTAAGTCCTTGAACCGTACGTTGCAAGTTCCTCCATTCTGCGCGTTCTCCTGCCATTGCAAAAGCCTACACGTGGAAAAGGTTAAGTTAGGTTCAATTTAGAATGGATAATCGTGCAATGAGATTATTAACTCAACCCCAGTCTTCTACCCAAATCTCACCAGGTTGGGTCCTTATACTTATAACTAGGTTATAGGTCCAACAATATCACTTAGGATCCTAGAACTTAGAGAACCTAGGGATATCGGAAAACCTAGGCTCTGATACCATCAAACTGTCACGCCCCGATGCGGAATATCGGGACCGGCAGTAGAAAACGCTAGTAAAGATAACATGCTAAGCTAAGAATTAACATAACGTAATGAACATAATAACTCCAAGTCTATTACAAATACCATGAAACTGACTTAAACATAATCAAGCATAACCATCTACTCGACTCCATTACAATAACTAATCACAAGTTCTAAGACATAGCTAGATGTAAACAACTAAACAAACTCAACATAACTACTAGCTGATACACTCCAAGTCATCACTCTCGCCCATTCCCATCCATCTGTGAATCTTCACCTGAGCTGCCTGGAAAGGGGGGAAACAACTATATGAGCGAACGCTCAGTAGGTAACAATAGGCAAGTGTAAGTGATTAACCATTTAATTACATGTATATGAAACGGAAAGAAAAGAAATAACGATTGAATGAAACAACATAATAAAAGAAAATGCTAAAGAATGGAATGGAATAACAATATGGCAGAATGATATAACTACAAGAATTGTAAGTTAAGAACAATATATATAACATGAAATTGCAGGAAATTGGCCAACAAGTAAGAATATAACAAAGTAGAACACGATTCAAGTAAGAGATCATTGTCATAGACATCACGCTAGTCATGCACTCGGTGCAATGCCTCACCATGTCATTACAAACTCCCATGGGTACAAGTACTTTTCGGGCGCCCTCCCCAGGACCAGACCGGGCCCCTACGGTGTGTTGGCATTGATTTATTGGATCCAAGATCCCAAGTTCCGTCTAGACTTTAATCATATTAAAATGGCCAATTACAATCAAGTACAAACTTACCTTGGAACATCCTAAGGCTAAGTTGAAGAGATACTGTCCAGAATTTCTATCCAGAAGTTCAAGTTATCAAGAACCAACATATTTTTGGATTCAAAACCATAAACACGGAGAAAACTAGTCTCTGGATGATATGCGGTTCCTACTAGACCGCTCAAAACTTGTGCGGTCGACACTGGGCCGCACTAACAGCAACTGGGCTAAGGTTTAGACCTCGGGGGTCAAGGTTGAACGGCTGATAAAGGGTCGCTCTAATATATGAACGGTAAGCACTGGGCCGTACAAGGCCAGAAGTTTATAAAATCGAGGTCATGATATGTTGTCCTGATAGAGCCGCTCATTAGTTGAACGGTCCACTCAGGGCCGCCTGTAAGATGTACGGTCCATTACTGGCCGCACAACATAGGGCCTAACCATGAGTTAGAACTTAGCCCAAGTGGGCTCCCGGGCTACCATAGGCAGGGTGGAACTGAACCGGAGTCCAGCCCACTGTCTGCTAGTCGGCCTAGGGTCTACTGGACTGATCAAATCAGGGATTGGTCAAAGATGGATCAAGGATAATCGGCCAAACTAATTGGCATAAGCCAGGGATAAACGATCTCTATTGGCCCGTTCAGGGATATATACGGTCCACAAATGGCCGCGCAAGGCCCTGTTAGTCCAATTCGGACTAAGACTCAAATCATAGCGGTTTGATTGAGTCTAAATAAATTCGAGGGAATAATAAAGGTTCAAGATTAACGGTTCAGGTCTAAGGTTAACAATGTAAACCTAATAGCCATTTCAATTATCAAGAATTCATAATTAAAATTGACATTCATCAGAAAGATGGATCAAGATCAAACTCAAATTAAATAAATCAGTAAGAATGATTTACTGTCATGAATTACAGTTTATTAGGTGTGTTGCTAACATGCAAATAACCACTAATCTACTAACATAGCATGCTGTAATGATAATTAATCTGTTCTGTTATAGATGTGCGGTCGGTTCTGGACCTTACATCCCCTTGAACGGTTACAGACTGGCCGCACATGCCCTCTCAGGTCCGAAGACCTGCTGGATATGGACGGTCGGTAGTGTGCCGCCTGGATGGATGTGCGGTCTGGAACTGGCCGCGAGAAAGACATGCGGTTAGGACTCGACCGCACGTTCCAGGGACACGATCAGGGTTCGAAAGCTATAAACGGTCAACAGAGGGCCGTCTGTCTTGGATGTATGGTCTATCGTGTGGCCGCACAAGTCCAGAAAGGTTTCTGCCCCTTCGCCTTGCCCGACTCCAGCGAGGTTTCTAGGGTCAGAACCAAAACATGAAATTCGCACGATATAAAGCATGGAATTTGGGGCTTTTACTACCAAAAAAAAGAGCACGGAAAACTATACAAGCTGCGCGAATCAATTTTATGTTTACAGCCTGAAATTAATACTTAATCGAAAGGGAACAATTATAACCCTAAATGTGACATGCTTCTACTAAAACCTAAAATTCTCGTAGCACACTTGATAAAATTTAGGGCTTTCTATATCAATGAAAAGCTGACACGATGATGCTTCCAACCGTATATTATTTGTAGGGTTTGGCTTGCTATCACCTACCAGAATCGGATGAAGAAGGAAGGAGAAAGAAACCCAAAGACGCCGGTATACGCAGCCACTAATCGCTGGAAATCTCCCTCTATCTAACTCCTCTGCAGCCGCCGCTGGTTCTAAATGATCTAGGGTTAGAGAGCTTCATTTTTATAGGTCACACACCTTCTGGAGGGTTCTATGCGCAGAGTATTTGTCCACGCAAGTCGAGTTGATGTGAACGCTGCCGTAATAGTTGACTCGATCCAAACTCCGCCGAATGCATCTTCTAGGGTTAGGGTTTTGAGAAATTAAGAGAGGGTAAATGTGTTGAGTTATGGTTTTGATGATTGTTGTGATTATTATTCATGACCGTTATGGTTTTGATGATAACTAAACTTAATGAGTGATTACGTGATGATAACTAAACTTGCATGGTTCGGATGGCAAATGACAACGATTACATGGTCTTGATCCTTGGTTTGTATATAATCTTTGGTTGAATGTTTGATGTCAATGGGATGCATATATAGATCATTTGGATTCACAAAATGAAGGCTTCATGAGAATCTTGGTTGAAAGTTGTAGATGGCATCGAAGTGATTGAACTTGCATTGTCTTAACTTCATTTACTCTCTTATGTAGGTTTAAAATGGAATGCCAATCCCATATGCAAAGGTATCAAGATTCATGGTGAGAACTTGACACTTTGCATGTGTATATTTTTGGGAGAAAATGATAAGTTTCCATTTGAAGTTTTTGATCTTGATAGGATATATGATTGATATGTGTTCTCACATTGCATATACACTTGGCAAATTAGACCCAATCCCATTGTTGAATGGCATCCTCATGATATATGAAATTTGGTTCAATGATGCTATCTTATTGCACAAATGGGATAGCCATATGATCTTGATGTTATGTTATGGTTGATTGAATTTTTCAAGTGTTTTCATCCTCCTTGTTAATAATTTCATGTATGTACTTCATGCATTCATCACTTGGGATCATTGGGCATGTGTTCTTACATGTTTACTAATGTTTTTATTTTTTCTGTATTTTTTCTGCAGGTTTAGGTCAACCTAAAATTACGGTAGCTAGCGGTCGACCGCCAGGAAGTTTAGGTCGACCGAAAATCCCAGAAACCAACGGCCAACAGTTTTCTCAGTAGCGGTTGATCGCCAGAAGCTACAGGTCGACCGCCAGCCCCGAGCCAACAAAAGTTGACTTTGTTCTCCACTTCGAGAAGAGCCATTCTCCTTGTATTTCTTTAATCCTAATGACACCTAATCATCCACAAAATGTGGATCTGGTCTGGAGGATGTCCAAGGACCATTCAAAGGTTATAAAATCTCCACAAGAAGGGTTAGAAACCCTAATGCTTCAAGGGGATCAAGAGAGATCAAGGGAGGTTAGAAGAGGAGATTCACGGTACTGTAGCACCTCCGTGAACAGTGCTTCGAGTTGAAGTTCTTCATCCTTCCTCAACACATTGAAGGTAAATCTGAAGCCAATATACCCCCATCCAAGTGAAGAAGCAAGCAACCAACAAAAAGAGATCAAGAGGGAGACCATCAAGGCAAGAAGAAGGCTGCAGGAACTCTTGCAAACATACTCCATTTTGTAAGTTCTTCATCCATCTCCAAGGTGTTTCAAGCCAAAGCTGAAGCCAAGAACCTCCAAGGAAGTGAAGAAGCAAGCAAGCAAGGATTCAAAGGAAGATTGCCCAAGGGGGAAAGAATAAGAAGCAAGCAAGCACCGATTCGAGAAAAGGCTACTAAAAGGTGAAAGAATATTATTTCTCAAGATCCATATGAAGTCTTTCAAGCTCTGCTCAAGTGAAGATTGAAGCCACGTTCAAAGATCAGCAGCATACGTTCAAAGGGAAGCCAAATCAGGAGTTTTCTAAACTGTGCCTCATTACCTTTGTGTTTTGAGTGTTATTTTTGTGTTCCTCATAAACTGTGAAAACTTGTGTGTGTGTGGATCGTTGTTGGATCCGTGGTCATGTGTGTGTGTGTTGTATTTTATTCATGTGTGCGTAGGTCTTCTTAGATCTACGTGTGTGTGTGGTTTTATCTAGATCTTAGTGTTTGTGTGTGTGGAGTGCTGCACTTGTCGCAACGTGTGTGTGTCTTGTTGATCCGCTTGTTGGATCGTGTTGGAGACCTCGTCTCCGCGCGTGTGTGTGTGTGTTGGGGTGTGTCCCCGTGTGTGTGGGCAGGCGTCGTCCTGCGTGTGTGGTTGGAGCGTCGTCTCCGTTTGGGGATTTATCCCCGAGTGAAGCCTCACCAGGTTTGGTGAGGGGTGGACGTAGGATTACCGTCGTTGCATCCGAACCACCTTAAAAACCGCTGTGCATTGCGTGTTATTTGTGTGGTTTGATTGTTTTTGTTATATGGTCGTGTGGGAACAGAGAGATTGAGAGAATTAGTTAAACATTTTTCAAATTGCTAATTAATGTTTATGACATATTTTGTAAAAAGCCAAAAGTTTCTTTAAAATTTGTAAACACCCAATTCACCCTCCTCTTGGGTGTCATTGATCGCGGGACTTCAATTGGTATCAGAGCTAAGGCTCTAATTTCATAGATCTAACGATCTAAAGTGATCCGGATCAATAACTACCATGATATACACTTTGAATTCTCCACCGGTATTTGATGGTTGCAATTTTGATTTGTGGTTAGGTAGAATGTTTAGTCTAGTCAATTCATATGACCCTAAGCTATGGAAGCTTATTTCACATGGTCCTCATGAATTGCCTAAAGATAAAAATGTCTGGATTGAAAATCAAAAGTGCAAACATGATCAAAATTGCTTGGTTTTGAAATTACTTATTGCTGCAGTTGATTCTAACTATTTCCCTTTTGTCTCCCATTGCAGGTCTGCGAAGGATATCTTGGATGGCTTAACCAAAGTCTGGAAAGAGTATGAAGACCAAGGCCTTGTGGCAGGTATGAGCGATCAAGGGAGTGATCAACAAATTGAATCAAGCTCAAAGGTAAATTCTGATTCTGATAATTAAAATGAAGTTACTTATGAAGATTTGTTGATTGCATATGATGATCTTGCTGAAAAATACAAGAAGCTAAAATATGAAAACAAAAAATTGAAAAAGGATGTCGAACAAAACAAGTGTAATTCCTCTTTTAAAAAATGCTTGCATCTATGGTGAGGACACGCGCCACACTTCACGACGGAGTACACGGATCTCGCCGGCATCCCTTTGGCTCGGCGATCACTTGGCGGACGAGCAGAGTTATCTTTAGTTATTTATGCTTTAGGCCATGCTGGGCCTTGGTTTAGTCCCTGCGTGGACACTTTTATTAGTTGTGTGGACCTTTGTAGGCCAATTGGGGCCAATTAGGCTTTAGTTGGGTCTTTTTATGCTTATTAGGTAGGAGATAGGGCTATTGGGCCACTTTCTTGGTTCAAGCCTTGGCCCATTTGGCATGGCTGCCTAACCCAAGGCTTGGCCCACCTAGGGTTAGGGTTTTGGGCGCCCCCCACCTCTTTCCCTCCTCTTGGAAGGTGGCAGCCGCCCCTCTCCTAGATTATAGGAAGAGGGGTGCGGCCCCCCCCCTTTCCCTTCCCCATCCGATTCCCCCTCCCTCCTTTGGCCGCCCCCATCCCCCAATCCACTCCTACAATCAAGGAGTGGTGCGCACCCCCCCCTTTCCCCCCTTGCCAGGTTGCACACCCCCCCTTTCCCCCATGCCATGTGCGCACCCCCCTCCCCTCCCTCTTGGCTAGGGTTTCACCCTAGCATCTCCCCTCCCCATATAAAAGCTTGTAATTTTCTTTGAGAAAGATAATGAAGAATATTATTGAGCAAGACTCTATGGTGGCTGTGCCCCCCCTCTGTTCCTCCTTGTTCCTGCGACGGGAGCAAACCCGGGGTGCGACTCCCCATCCCTCGGTGCGACGCCGAGGGCCCCTTTCTCTTCTATCCCTTCTCAAGTTCTAGTTCGGTGCGCCCGGACTTCTCCTCCAGGAGCAGCGATGATCACCCCCTGTTCGTGAAGACCTTGGGCGACCAGGCCATTTTTGGGTGACTCTTCTGCGAGTCGCCAACGCGTGCGAGGTGGTTTCGCCTCATTTGGAGATCGGCATCACCCGTGGTGATTTTCTTCGTGAGCACGCGCAGGACCCCCTCTCCCTGCGAGCCAGATTCTGTCCGCCCCCTTGAAAAAATCCCACAGGACGGACGTCTGCGAGTTTGGACGTGGGATCTTCACTGGTCGTACCTCTCTTCGTCCTCTGTCCAACGCCGCCGACCTCGCCTCGTTCCGACGTCCGAGCTGTTCGTGGCGTCCATTCCCGTGAGGTCGCGCAGGTCTGCCCTGTCCACCCGGCGCCAGGACCACCGGCGGATTCCAGAGCCTACTGCTCTCAGCCACGACCAGATCTGATCGAACCCTTCGATCGGGACCTGCTTCTCTGAGTCCTCTTCGTCCTGCAACAAGCGGAGCTCCGTTCGCTCTTCGGATCTAATTCTTCTTAATTTTCCCGCTCGAGCGTGCAGTTCTGGGAGCAGAATCCAGTCGCAACTTACAAGTGCGCCCCTGGCCTCCACGGACGGAATCTGCGCGCCCACTTCGGCCGAGACTTCCTCCCGTGACCCAGCTACGCACCATCACTGACGGCGCCTCATTCGGACGCCGGATCAGGTCGTGGGAGCTTTCACCGCCGAGTCACGCATTGCTGCGAATCTGCCGACCACTGTTCGGATCCTCCTCGCGGCCAACCCTTCACCGAGTGCTGCCCGTCAGCCCGTACATCGGCAGCCCCAAATCTCTTTGTGTAGCCTGTTATCTCCCTGCGAGGAGTGGGCATTTGTGGTTGGGTTGTACTATTGTTCGTCCTTGTGTATCGGGGTTGTCGATCTCGGCCGGGGTTCCTTCCCCACGCCTAGGCGTGGAGGTACGTGCGAAGCTCCTCACTGTTGGCATTTTTCTTTACTAGTATACTTTCTAGCATGCCGCGTGAAGTGTGTATAAGTTCCTAGCTATTTTTTTGCTATTCACCGCGTGGTTGAGAGTTGAGAGCACCCATTCCGTGGCCCTAGTCGAGCGCCGAGCTCGGACTAGATTCCCATAGGCGCACGGCGGCTTCTTAGTCGCTGAGATCCCCGCGCTTCCCTCATAGGGACGGTCGTTGGGCTTGGATTTCTTGTTGAGAGACGCCTCCACCCGGAGGAACGGCACGGAGGTCAGCCGCCCGGCTTACCTTTGGCGTGCGAGTGCTGGCCGCACTTGTTGCATTCGTAGGTCTTAGCCCATTTCGGTCCCGTCCCGCATCAAAGTGGTATCAGAGCTTAGGGAACCAGTTTGTTCTAACAAATTGGGGTCTTAGGTCATTTGAGTCCTTAGGATGTATAGGGTGCAATTGAAGCATTAGGTTTGTCTAAGTTGCATTTGAGTCATTAGCTTTGTTTTAGGTGCATTTGAGTCCGCATTCTTCCCCTTTCCCATCACCATTTTGAGTTGTGTCTAGTCCCATGCCTTAGTTGTCCTGCATGTCCATTCCATAGATTCCCCTCCGAGTCTCCCATGAGTTCCCAATCGCCTCGATCATATGAGTGGTGGCATAGCCCCCATGGGCTTGGGAACCACCCCCTCTCGTTCCTTAGGTCCGAAGCCCCTACATTTGACGGCTCCCATGACCCGAGTGTATACCAAACTTGGGAAGCCGCAATGGATAGATATTTTGATTGTTATCCCATGTCCAAAGCCACACAAGTCTCTTTTGCCAAGGGGAGGCTTCTGCATGAAGCCAAGGATAAGTGGATACACATTGAGAGTTTGAGAGACATTAGGTGGCAAAGGCCCATCGAGTCTTGGCATGACATGAAACATGAGCTTAGGAGGACCTACCTATCCCACCCTTTTACCTCCAACCATGAAGATCTAAGTCGGAGGCGAAAGGCTCCACTTGTGCATGAGTCTAGGTCCACGACTAGGCCTACTGATTTAGGGCAAATTCACCATGGAGCCCCCACCCCAAGTCCCACCTTTGCCGAACTCTTGCAAAAATTTTCAGATCGGTTGGATAAGAGGCATGCTTATATTGAGTCGCTAATTTCCCCTAGCCCACAGTCCACTCCGCCTCCAGGCTCATGCCTGCCACCACCCCCGGAGCCCGCCCCTGTGGCCCCCTATAGTGGGAATGCTCGGTTCTCTGACCAGTGTTCTTCACGTTCCCCTATCTTGGAGGACACACATTCGGAGGATGCCCCACCAGGGCTTGTTCCGGTGACTTACGAGGCTGAACAGGAGTTGGCTAAGGAGTACCTAACTGAGGTTGAGGAGTTAGGGAGTGACCCCATGGAGCACCCAGTCGTGCCTGAACCTTTGGAAGTTAGGGCCGACACTCTCGGCCTGATACCCTTGACTGAGAGCCAGGGGCCCCTCCACATCATGGAGGACTCTGTTTCCATTCCCGAGAGAGATGCTTCACCCTTAGACCCTCATATAGAGCCATTCTTACCTTCCGAGGGTGAACTGGTCATTGGAGAGTCTTTAGCTAGCTGGCTAAGGGAGGGTCCACTTCTTGATGTCTCCATTCCTTGCTATACACCCATGGGACCAGCCCTCCCAATTGTACCCCTTGACTCCTTTCACACCACTTTTCGGTCCTTCTGCTTTCTTGAAAATGTGAAGGGCTTCCTTAGGAGTTTAGATTGTCAATGGGAGTTGACATATATGTTGACCTTAGGGTCTGACCAACCCTATAGTCATAGTTTTACACTCCCTGCTTTGGGGTCTATTACCTCGATCTACACCATAGGACATATCACCTCCGAGGTCCTTTTATTCTTTCCCATACCCATGGAGGTTGATTTTGTCCCCTCTTATGGTATCACGGTCCCGAGGGAGGAACCTTGCCTTCCTTGCCTTCCTCATGAGCCTCTTGCCCCATACATTAGAGCGCCTGAAGGTGATCATCTGCACCTGGGCGAATGTCGCACATGGGCAAGCATAGTGAAGGGACCTGTCGGGAGGGGTCATCATTTCTTTGATCCATTCGATCCCCTCCCTAGTGAGCCTCTCGACTCATATTCTCTTCCCCACCTAGTCGAGGAGGTATATCATCACACCCTATCCAAACCTGCTAGCCAACACCTCACCTTGCATACTTCCAGACGCCAGAGTTTAGGAGGCCAGGGACACATGTCTCACTCTCATGTTTCTCCATGTCCCTCATCATATAGGGGTAATGTCATGAGTGAGTTTGAGCAATCTAGTCCCCATGAGTCTACCACATTCAGTAGGACACCCATGCATGATAGATACAACTTTGGTTGTCCAGGTCCTCCCCGTGTTGACTAATCAAGTAGGAGTCATAGGCATGCTAGGTCTGTGTTTGGATGTCCAGGGCCACCACTGCATTCACATAGGTATGAGTCAACACAGCTAGTTCGGAGTCTGCATCATCACCACCTCGAGGCCAGCAACGCACGTTATAAGGAGTTAGCTGATGCGCATCGACGCACCCGTGAGTTCCGAGAGGGAGAGTACGTCATGATCAGGGTCAGAGCTGAACGGTTTCCTTCGGGGGCCGTGAAGAAACTCCAGGCCCGCGGTGCTGGACCCTTTCGAGTCTTGAAGCGAATCGGGTCGAATGCGTATGAGATTGAGCTGCCAGACGACTATGGGATATGTTCGACGTTCAATGTCTCAGATCTGGTGGCATATCGGGATCCCGCGGTGATTCCCAGTGAGCTTTTGGGCCCTCCCCTCCTGTTGAGAGTATTACACCTTCTGAGCGTCCACCTCTTCCAGCCCCATTACAGAAACGCGAGCATATAGATTGTATACTGAATGAGCAGGTGACCACGACCAGGAGCGGAGCCTACCAACGCTTCCTAGTGCGTTGGAGAGGGCGCCCTGCGACAGACGATGCCTGGATCACACGTGGAGAGCTGGAGAGGATCGACCCGGACCTGCTGGAGCGCTACTGGAGCGACCAGGACCCGTACTCAACAGGGTCGAGTTCTTCCCACCCGGGGAGAATTGGTGAGGACACGCGCCACACTTCACGACGGAGTACACGGATCTCGCCGGCATCCCTTTGGCTCGGCGATCACTTGGCGGACGAGCAGAGTTATCTTTAGTTATTTATGCTTTAGGCCATGCTGGGCCTTGGTTTAGTCCCTGCGTGGACACTTTTATTAGTTGTGTGGACCTTTGTAGGCCAATTGGGGCCAATTAGGCTTTAGTTGGGTCTTTTTATGCTTATTAGGTAGGAGATAGGGCTATTGGGCCACTTTCTTGGTTCAAGCCTTGGCCCATTTGGCATGGCTGCCTAACCCAAGGCTTGGCCCACCTAGGGTTAGGGTTTTGGGCGCCCCCCACCTCTTTCCCTCCTCTTGGAAGGTGGCAGCCGCCCCTCTCCTAGATTATAGGAAGAGGGGTGCGCCCCCCCCTTTCCCTTCCCCATCCGATTCCCCCTCCCTCCTTTGGCCGCCCCCATCCCCCAATCCACTCCTACAATCAAGGAGTGGTGCGCACCCCCCCTTTCCCCCCTTGCCATGTTGCGCACCCCCCCTTTCCCCCATGCCATGTGCGCACCCCCCTCCCCTCCCTCTTGGCTAGGGTTTCACCCTAGCATCTCCCCTCCCCATATAAAAGCTTGTAATTTTCTTTGAGAAAGATAATGAAGAATATTATTGAGCAAGACTCTATGGTGGCTGTGCCCCCCCTCTGTTCCTCCTTGTTCCTGCAACGGGAGCAAACCCGGGGTGCGACTCCCCATCCTTCGGTGCGACGCCGAGGGCCCCTTTCTCTTCTATCCCTTCTCAAGTTCTAGTTCGGTGCGCCCGGACTTCTCCTCCAGGAGCAGCGATGATCACCCCCTGTTCGTGAAGACCTTGGGCGACCAGGCCATTTTTGGGTGACTCTTCTGCGAGTCGCCAACGCGTGCGAGGTGGTTTCGCCTCATTTGGAGATCGGCATCACCCGTGGCGATTTTCTTCGTGAGCACGCGCAGGACCCCCTCTCCCTGCGAGCCAGATTCTGTCCACCCCCTTGAAAAAATCCCACAGGACGGACGTCTGAGAGTTTGGACGTGGGATCTTCACCGGTCGTACCTCTCTTCGTCCTCTGTCTAACGCCGCTGACCTCGCCTCGTTCCGACGTCCGAGCTGTTCGTGGCGTCCATTCCGGTGAGGTCGCGCAGGTCTGCCCTGTCCACCCGGCGCCAGGACCACCGGCGGATTCCAGAGCCTACTGCTCTCAGCCACGACCAGATCTGATCGAACCCTTCGATCGGGACCTGCTTCTCTGCGTCCTCTTCGTCCTCCAACAAGCGGAGCTCCGTTCGCTCTTCGGATCTAATTCTTCTTAATTTTCCCGCTCGAGCGCGCAGTTCTGGGAGCAGAATCCAGTCGCAACTTACAGGTGCGCCCCCGGCCTCCACGGACGGAATCTGCGCGCCCACTTCGGCCGAGACTTCCTCCCGTGACCCAGCTACGCGCCATCGCTGACGGCGCCTCATTCGGACGCCGGATCAGGTCGTGGGAGCTTTCACCGCCGAGTCACGCATTGCTGCGAATCTGCCGACCACTGTTCGGATCCTCCTCGCGGCCAACCCTTCACCGAGTGCTGCCCGTCAGCCCGTACATCGGCAGCCCCGAATCTCTTTGTGTAGCCTGTTATCTCCCTGCGAGGAGTGGGCATTTGTGGTTGGGTTGTACTATTGTTCGTCCTTGTGTATCGGGGTTGTCGATCTCGGCCGGGGTTCCTTCCCCACGCCTAGGCGTGGAGGTACGTGCGAAGCTCCTCACTGTTGGCATTTTGCTTTACTAGTATACTTTCTAGCATGCCGCGTGAAGTGTGTATAAGTTCCTAGCTATTTTTTTGCTATTCACCGCGTGGTTGAGAGTTGAGAGCACCCATTCCGTGGCCCTAGTCGAGCGCCGAGCTCGGACTAGATTCCCATAGGCGCACGGCGGCTTCTTAGTCGCTGAGATCCCCGCGCTTCCCTCATAGGGACGGTCGTTGGGCTTGGATTTCTTGTTGAGAGACGCCTCCACTCGGAGGAATGGCACGGAGGTCAGCCGCCCGGCTTACCTTTGGCGTGCGAGTGCTGGCCGCACTTGTTGCATTCGTAGGTCTTAGCCCATTTCGGTCCCGTCCCGCATCAATCTAGAGGAAATGATTGAGGCTCATGTGTTTGACATTGAATTTCACAAAGATCAAATATGTTCTTTAAGAAATAAAAATAAGGAGATGACTGCAAAACTGAATTCTATGACCGATGATCAAACATTGATAAATGAACTGATTCATGATGAAAAGCTTGTTAAAGAAAATGAGAAACTGAAGGAATTGAACAAGGCCATTTTTGAAAGATTGTTAACTCTTGAAAAAGGAAAATATGTGGTTGTTAGAGAATGTGAAAATGTGGATGAACTTAGGTAAGAAGTAGAATGCCTTAAGACTACCAATGCCATGTTGAATGTTAGTCTTTCCACTTGTGAAGAAGAACTTGCCAATTCTAAATTACAAATTTCATCTCTTCAATCTGAAATTCTTGACTTGAATGATTCCTTGTCTAGATTTGTAAATGGTCAAGAAAACTTGAACAAATTGCTTGGGATGAAAGTGAATTTTCAAAGGGAAGGGTTGGGCTATAATCCTGTGAACAAAAAGAAGTTTGAAAATAAAGTTTATACATCATTTGTGCACAATTCAAATATAGCCAGCACATCAAATGAAGATCAGAAAAAGGAAAATCATGTTCCACACACACATGCATCCACAAAGAAAATCAATTTGCATCAAAAATCTAAAAATGCTGCTAGCACACCCATGCATGTTGAACATTCTTTTGCCATACACAGACAACCAACTAGAAAGAAACTCACATACTTTTATTGTGGAAAACATGGACATGCTATGCATAATTGCTTCATTATGAAGAATGATGACTTGAGAGCATGTAGGAACCAAGCTGTTTTGAAAAATGCAAAGGAAGTCTTCACCACAAAACCTTCCATGCATTGTAATTATTGTGGTAAAAGAGGTCACACCAAGTCATACTGCTGGTTATTCATGAACAAAGAGAGTTTTCACTCAACAAGTCATGCTCACATACATAAACTAGTAGAGCCAATGAGAAAGAAAAACGTGATGCCACGTGCTTCCCCCCATCACTTTGGCAAATCTGGGAATGTTAAGCATGATTATTTTCTCATGAAAAATTATGACTTGAATGTTGTTAAAAATTGGAAATTGCATGCCAAAGTTGCTGCTAACCCACAAGGACCCAAAATGATTTGGGTACCTAAGAAGGCCAAATGAGAAATCTATTTTACAGGTGTGCCTTGGGAATGAAAAGTATGAAATCTATTTTCATCAAGAAGGTAAGGCACATGGGCTAGTGACATAAGTCAGCTTAAAAGAAAAACCAAAACTGAAATTTGGAAACTCAGGTGATATCCCTCTAACTTTCTTCAGTAATTGTGTCATTGGTTTGATTCATATTGTGCTGAATAGTCTTGTGATAATGCATATATCTGTACATGCATTCCATCCATAGTTGTTTGCATATCAATGTGTACATCACTTGTCATATAGCATCTTGTTGTAGGAGAGCTTGAAGATTCTTCAGATCATGATTTCACTACATATTTTGAGTCTGCATACACTTTCACGTACTGTCATGTATAAGTTGAATATTGTGAATTCATGTGATAATGCATAGCAATCCTCCTACCTTCACCACCCTTGACTATATAGTATATCAAATAGTGACATGTGGAAGGGCAGGTTTCGCATGTCTGAAAGCTATCACTACGCGTGAGGTGATCTTCGGATCTAAGTTCTCCGCCCGATACTGTGAGTCAATTAGTTACAGGCTGCATATGACATTAGATGGCAACTGAACATCTTACATTCATGCACACACTAAGGGGGAGCAACCGCATTAGTTATATATGATTAGTGTTTAGGTTCACACATGAGTCATGCATTACATCTAGAGCTGTCAGGGGATGTTGGTTGTTAAAATAATTTATCATGCCATTGTCAATAAATTTGAATCGAAATTGATAACTCAAGTCCTCTTGTCCCAGGATGTGGATTATACTCCAAAAAATTCAAATGATGATGGGCTAGTCATGACCAAGCTTGAATCAACTGAGGAATACCTTGCAAGGATGAAAATGATAAAAATCTCCTCAATCCGCCACCAGGAGACAGAAAGTGATCTAGATAAGTACCCAATGTATGGTATAAAAGGTCCGCAACAGGTAAAGTTGATCTACCATTATTCATGAGAAAATCAGGTAAAGTCCTTTTAGTGGTTCATACATATGTGTTTATTATCATCTCTCGAACTACTAATAATGCTTTATATGATTATTTTGCAGGGATTATACAAGAAGATTTTGAAATGAGCATTATGGATGAACTGATTTGTACTTTCTTTTAATTGAAGGTGGAAGATTTGAAAGATGACGGATGCTCAAGGCACAAGTATTGGGAAATTAACTTTTGAGCTCTGTTTGAAAAACTCATAGTTGTTTTAACCATATTTCCATGAATGAAGATAAAAAAAAATTAGTTTTGTTATTAGAATGCATATCCATTTTCATGCATAAACATTTGTGATGAATCTTGACATTTGCATGTGGAAGATTATGGAATGCACCTCTCAACAAGTCTGTTGAACTCAGGTAAAAATTCTGGAAACCTGACATGTTGTTGCCCTAGTATGATGTGATGATTTTATCAAATTACTTGAACCAAATTAAAAATCTTGAGAAATGTGTATGAGGTGATTGGCTATTGAATATCTCTCAATTTGAATTGCATGATGACATCTGAGCTCAATTGAGTATCTAGTATATCAAATACTTAGTAGTGAAAAGGTGGGTCACATCCACCTGGGAATTCTCACTATGCGTGAGTTGGTCTTTGGATCAACGTTCTCCGCCTCGTACTAGAACTCAAAGAAATCAAATGGTTGATCTATAAATGAATCTTTGAACTGAGTTATTTCAATTGAAAATATGTTTTTGCTCATGATTCAAACATTTGGCTTGTGAATGATTTCTAATTTCAAAACTTGTAAAAGATTTTTGAAAATCTGATTTTGAACAATTCTGAAAATTGGGTTGCATTGTTTAATTTTGATCATGTATGCAGCCTCATTCATAAAGATCATGTCAAAAAAAAATGTTTGGTTGATCCATTAATTGAATGTGAATAGTCTCATGTGGAAGTTGTCACATTGGATTGGAATCAAAGCTCTCATCGTGCTTTTACATCATGCTTTCCATTTGCATATAGTTATAGGTTGCATGCATCATCATTCAATGCATAAAGTGCTTTTAGATCATACAAATGAATATCATAAGTCTGAATCACTTTGCACACTGCATCGCATTCTTATATGCTCATACGTTGTATTGCATTGAAACTCATGCATTAGTTGCACTTAGTTCATTCAGTTAGCATCCATTCAATTGGTATCATATTGTCCATTCAATTGGTATCAAATTGACATCACATTGCTCGCATGCATGTCATAGTGCATTTGCATAAACTCCCAATGAGTGCTGGCTTGTTATTATATGTTATTCACCCACATCCTTGAAACTTCTATGACCTTATGTCTTCTTGATAAATAATGCTGCATTTGAGTCATTTTTGGAGTGCTTTATATCGTACACTCTGGGGGAGTTTATATTTCATAAGTGCATCTATTTAAGGGGAGCTGTACTGTTATGTATTCATGATATTTTCGGTATACATGCTGAATCAAATTCGCACACTTCTTGCACAAAATGTGAAAATGAGTGTTAATGATAAGGATATATGAATTTCTTTTTAACACTCTCGAGACGTTAAACTTGCTGCATGTATGTTGAAGAGACAGTTGAGGAAAAAGTTGCCTACCCATCCTTATTGAAAAAAAAAATCTGAAATGATAATGAAAGATAGAGCAATGCTCGGTCTCACTGAGTAAACTAGGCACATGTCACCTGAGACGTGATGTGGTTCATATCTGAAAAGTGTTGACTAGTATCTCTGTTCAAAATGAGGTGAAATGGTTCAGTATTCTGAGTAACCGTGGATTCTGGCATGAGCTCCATGCGTCTACTCGCGTAAAAAGGAATCATTTGAACCTGATCACTCTTGAAAAATTCTGACTATTATGTGATATTGGTTGAGTTGAAAAATATTGGTAAAAACTCATTGTGGTAGAGCGTAGCCTCCAATACGCTGTTCTCAAAATTGAAGTGTAGTCTGTAAAATGTCTCCTTGTGTTGATTTGAAAATCTGAATATCTATATTGCAACTATCATTTTTCATGTTACTCACTTACACTCTTGAAATTTGATTTAATATGTATTCAGAAAGTTGATTGACTGCATTAGCAATTGCATGAATCTCCTATATGCTTGCACAACCTCCCATGTGCTACACATGTGCATTTCAATTGCCATGACTCTCTTGCACCCTTCTTATACCTATCCTCTCTTAAACAAGTCTGGGGGAGCTATGTTGCATGTATATATATGTATTTGGTTGATTGTACATCTCATATGGCATCATTTGCATATATATAGCTTCATGCACTATAACCAAAAATGTCAAAATCTGAAAATCCATCACATTCCAAAAATGTTTTCTGAGTTCAAAAATTGGCCTAGTTATTTTTCATTCCATTGTATGCTTGCATTGAGTTTCATATGATTGCATTCATATTGTCATCATGTCTGTTCAGTTACCTTGCATGCATTCATAGTGTCACATGAGTTGTATTTCATGCATTTCAAACCAAAATATAAAAATCAGAAAATTTAAAAATCAAAAAAAATCCTTTTGATATGCATTCCTGCTCTTGCTTGTTGTGAAAATTTGACATGGGATCTAGATTCTGAATGCTATCATGCTGAACACCCCATCCTGTGCACATCTTCCCCCACTGGTTCATATCCTTGAGGCCAATCACCATCTTCAATTTGTATCTATACATGCTTGACTGTATTTACTTTGGATGGTATCATATTGACTTGTGAGACTAATCACCAATTGATCTCATCTGATTGGAATCATGTTGATTTGTTTGTCCATGATTTGCCCTTGCTTCTTCTGATTTGATAAGATGGGATATTACTGTTTTAAAGGGAGATGCTGTTTCAAAGGGAGATTAGCTTGTTCTTCCAAATTTGGCTTCTTCCATCTTGTTGATATTGTTGATCATGTCACAGGGGCAGAAAGATCAGCATTATCCCGCTTTTTGATTATGACAAAGGGGGAGAAAAATTGATGATTGTGTGTGATGATTGAGGTGTAACAAGGGGATTGTGTGTGACAAGGGGAGAAGAACATTTTGTGTCATTCTGTTATATCATCCTAAGTTTATCATTAAATTTATCATCATCACTAAGTTTGTCATCATCAAAAAGGGGGAGATTGTTGAGTTATGGTTTTGAAGATTGTTGTGATTATTGTTCATGACCGTTATGGTTTTGATGATAACTAAACTTAATGAGTGATTACGTGATGATAACTAAACTTGCATGGTTCGGATGGCAAATGGCAACGATTACATGGTCTTGATCCTTGGTTTGTATATAATCTTTGGTTGAATGTTTGATGTCAATGGGATGCATATATAGATCATTTGGATTCACAAAATGAAGGCTTCATGAGAATCTTGGTTGAAAGTTGTAGATGGCATCGAAGTGATTGAACTTGCATTGTCTTAACTTCATTTACTCTCTTATGTAGGTTTAAAATGGAATGCCACTCCCATATGCAAATGTATCAAGATTCATGGTGAGAACTTGACACTTTGCATGTGTATATTTTTGGGAGAAAATGATAAGTTTCCATTTGGAGTTTTTGATCTTGATAGGATATATGATTGATATGTGTTCTCATATTGCATATACACTTGGCAAATTAGACCCAATCCCATTGTTGAATGGCATCCTCATGATATATGAAATTTGGTTCAATGATGCTATCTTATTGCACAAATCGGATAGCCATGTGATCTTGATGTTATGTTATGGTTGATTGAGTTTTTCAAGTGTTTTTATCCTCCTTGTTAATAATTTCATGTATGTACTTCATGCATTCATCACTTGGGATCATTGGGCATGTGTTCTTACATGTTTACTAATGTTTTTATTTTTTCTGTATTTTTTCTGCAGGTTTAGGTCGACCTAAAGGGCAGTTTAGGTCGACCTAAAATTACTGTAGCTAGCGGTCGACCGCCAGGAAGTTTAGGTCGACCGAAAATCCCAGAAACCAACGGCCAACAGTTTTCTCAGTAGCGGTCGACCGCCAGAAGCTGCAGGTCGACCGCCAGCCCCGAGCCAACAAAAGTTGACTTTATTCTCCACTTCGAGAAGAGCCATTCTCCTTGTATTTCTTTAATCCTAATGACACCTAATCATCCACAAAATGTGGATCTGGTCTGGAGGATGTCCAAGGACCATTCAAAGGTTATAAAACCTCCACAAGAAGGGTTAGAAACCCTAATGCTTCAAGGGGATCAAGAGAGATCAAGGGAGGCTAGAAGAGGAGATTCACGGGTACTGTAGCACCTCCGTGAACAGTGCTTCGAGCTGAAGTTCTTCATCCTTCCTCAACACATTGAAGGTAAATCTGAAGCCAATATACCCCCATCCAAGTGAAGAAGCAAGCAACCAACAAAGAGAGATCAAGAGGGAGGCCATCAAGGCAAGAAGAAGGCTGCAGGAACTCTTGCAAACATACTCCATTTTGTAAGTTCTTCATCCATCTCCAAGGTGTTTCAAGCCAAAGCTGAAGCCAGCAACCTCCAAGGAAGTGAAGAAGCAAGCAAGCAAGGATTCAAAGGAAGATTGCCCAAGGGGGAAAGAAGAAGAAGCAAGCAAGCACCGATTCGAGAAAAGGCTGCTAAAAGGTGAAAGAATATTATTTCTCAAGATCCATATGAAGTCTTTCAAGCTCTGCTCAAGTGAAGATTGAAGCCATGTTCAAATATCAGCAGCATACGTTCAAAGGGAAGCCAAATCAAGAGTTTTCTAAACTGTGCCTCATTGCCTTTATGTTTTGGGTGTTATTTTTGTGTTCCTCATAAACTGCGAAAACTTGTGTGTATGTGGATCGTTGTTGGATCCGTGGTCATATGTGTGTGTGTTGTATTTTATTCGTGTGTGTGTAGGTCTTCTTAGATCTGTGTGTGTGTGTGGTTTTATCCAGATCTTAGTGTTTGTGTGTGTAGAGTGCTGCACTTGTTGCAGCGTGTGTGTGTCTTATTGATCCGCTTGTTGGATCGTGTTGGAGACCTCGTCTCCGTGTGTGTGTGTGTGTTGGGGTGCATCCCCGTGTGTGTGGGTAGGCGTCGTCTTGCGTGTGTGGTTGGAGTGTCGTCTCCGTTTGGGGATTTATCCCCGAGTGAAGCCTCACCGGGTTTGGTGAGGGGTGGATGTAGGATTGCCGTCGTTGCATCCGAACCACCTTAAAAATCACTGTGCATTATGTGTTATTTGTGTGGGTTGATTGTTTTTGTTATATGGTCGTGTGGGAACGGAGAGATTGAGAGAATTAGTTAAACAGCTTTCAAATTGCTAATTAATGTTTATCACATATTTTGTAAAAAGCCAAAAGTTTCTTTAAAATTTGTAAACACCCAATTCACCCCCCTCTTGGGTGTCATTGATCGCGGGACTTCAAAATGATCCTCTCATCCTGGCCTTCCATTTGCCACTGATTTGGGCTCAATTGATGGAGTATATGGCTCGAATTTGGTGTTTCAAAGTATGGTTAACTAAGTGTTCAATTTGGGCTTAATCCACTAATTCGGCCTACTTACAGATTTTATTTGGGTTGGCCACAGAAGACAAGTTTGTTAAACGCATTATTCTCTACAAGAATATAAGTTTTCTGGATTTTTACAAAATAGTCGAAATATAACTTATTCTATTTATTAAATAATTATTCTAATTAATTTCTAATTAATTTTGAATCTCTAATTAATTTCTCAAAAAATCAGGGTATTATACCCAGCTTAGCACCAGATTAGCCTCCATGAATCTTGGCAGTACCTTCTTTAGATTCTCCAAACATCCATCAAATGAATCACCAAACACTGAGAAATCATCCATGAAGATCTCCAAAAACTCACCCACCATTTCTGAGAAAATTGCCATCATACATCTCTGAAAAGTAGCAGGGGCATTACAAAGCCCGAATGACATTCTTCTAAATGCAAATGTTCCACAAGGACACGTGAAGGTGGTTTTCTCCTGATCATTTGGATAAATGACAACTTGATTGTACCCAGAATATCCATCCAAAAAGTAATAATATTTTTGTCCAGCCAATCTCTCCAAAATTTGATTTACAAAGGGGAGAGGGAAATGATCTTTCTTTGTCATCAAATTCAATTTTCTTTAATCAATACAGACTCTCCACCCTGTTTGTAATCTTGTGGGCACGCCTTCTCCTTGATCATTCTTTATGATGGTAAGCCCTAACTTCTTTGGAACCACTTGCGTTGAGCTTACCCACTTATTCTCAGAAATAGGATATATAATCCCAGCATCTAACCACTTCACCACTTCTTTCTTGACCACCTCTTTCATATTAGGGTTCAATCTGCATTGCATCTCCCTACTTGGTTTAGCATTATCTTCCAAATATATGTAATGCATGCGCACATCCGGACTAATTCCCTTTAAGTCCGCCACTGACCAACTTATTGCCCCCCTATGCTCCTTAAGAACATCTAAGAGTTTGGATTCCTAAACAGATGTCAAATTGGAGGCAATGATGACAAGAAGAGTGTGATCAGGGCCCAAAAATGCATACTTAAGGGAGTCCGGGAGAGGTTTGAGTTCAAGAACATGGGGATGTTCTAGAGATGGAAGAATTGGTTTGAATTATAGTGCAAGAAGTGGCTCTACCCTAGACCAGGGTGTATAAGGAAGAGGGGAATCCTGAAGCATGCTACCCTCCTCTAGGGTGTCCTTAATATCATCCAGACTTTCATCAATCAAATCATCAAAGACATCAATAATATTACATTCTTCCTCTTGGTCCAGGTATTGAGATGCTTTAAAAACATTCAATGAAATTTTTTCTCCTCCAAATGAGATATCCATCATTCCTGTGGCACAATTAATATTGGCCTTGGTTGTAGCAATAAAAGAATGAGCCAAAATAATTGGCGTGTGCTTGAGTTCCTGGGACGAGGCCATGTCCAAGATCAAGAAATCCACAGGAAAGTAGCATTCACAAACCTTAACAATTCCATCCTTCAATAAACCCCTTGGTGTCTTTACAGATCGATCCGCCAATTGAAGGATTATAGAGGTAGGCTTCAATTCCCCCAGATCAAACTGTTCATAGATGAAGGTGGGCAACAAATTCACACTAGCTCCAAAATCCAACAATGCCCGATCAAAAGTGACTCCACCTATATCACATGAAATCAACGGAGCTCCGAGGTCCTTCAATTTCTTAGGAAGATGATTCATGACAACTGCACTAACATCCTCAAACAGACGGATCGTTTGAGTTATTGCCTTAGGCTCCCTTTTAGGTGTACACAACTCCTTCAAAAATTTTACATATAACGGCACATACTTGATTGCATCCAAAAGTGGAATATTGATATTTACTTGTTTGAATAATTCCATCAATTCTTCTTGTTGAACCGGCTGCTTTTTGCTAGCTTTTGACTTTAATGCATCAAGAAAAGGGACCTTTGGAATGTATTCTTGGGGGCCTTCTTCCTTTTTACCTTTTCCTTTATTCAGTTCCATCTTTCGCTCCTCACCTTTCGGCTTCTTCTTTTCCTTCATGATCATGGGCTCCTCCTCCTCACTATCACTTCCATCCTGGGCCTCTTGGCCCGAACTACTGCCCACCCCCTAACCTTATAAGGATCTTCAAGCACTTTCCCACTCCTAAGGGTTGAAATGGCCTTAGTATTCTCAAATTGAGGTCCTATAGGAGGGGAAAGTTGAGGTGGGACTAGCTGAGGAAGGAGGGGAGCTTTTTGGGGAAAACTAGGAGGTTGATTCTTTGGGTTAGCCACAGGTTGGCTAGGGAGCTGACCTACTTCTCTCCTCATATTAGCTGCTGCTAACTGCCCTATCTGGCTCTCCAACTTAGAAATGGATTGTTGTTGAGAAAGAATAAGTTGATGGAGTTGATCAAATTTCTCATCAAAGTTGGGCTGCGGAGGTGGTGGCTGATATGGAACTTGAGCTTGATTGAATTTGTAAGGAGGATACTACTGATATTAGCCCTGCAAAAATTGAGCTTGATGATATGGGGCCTGCGAATGCTGATTTGGAAGTTGCTGAAATTAGGGTTGATGTGAAAGAGGTGCATAAGAGAGGTTTGGCTGAGTTTGGATTGGAACTTGGAATGGTTGTTTCTGCATTGGTTTATTTGAGGGATTAGATGGTTGGGATTGTCCTTGTTGATTTTTCCAAGAAAAATTGGGGGAAATTTCTCCAACCTGGATTGTAAGTGTTAGAGTATGGATCATAGGCCGGCTTGGAGACACCCTGAGCAGCAAAAATCTATTCTTGGATGAAGGGGGGAGTTAGGCCGCTGTAGGGCAATCAGAAACATGATGATTCGGGCTTGAACACAGAACACAAACTTCCTGATTATTGGAGTTTGAGAAAGGTTGAGAATGAGAAGCAGATGGTGTTAGGTGCGTTGCTAGGATCAAGAGGGGGGGTGAATAGATCCAGCTAGGAATATATGCCCAATTTAAAAACTCTATGCCTATTTAAACAATCAAAGCCCATTAACACAGATTATACATCAATTACTTTACCACACGAAGCCTTCAGCTCAGTCATATGTAAACCAATGTGTAAGATAGAATAACGCAACATGCTCTGCTGTAAGCTAGACAACCAAACACCCTGTGAAGGAGGTCGAAGATATGGAGCAGTCACACTATCAAACCACACTAGACAGAGATTTTTAGGTGGTTCAGTCTACTACCCACAGACCTATGTCCACCCCTCACTCAAACCGAGTGAGGCTTCCCTTGCTACGCAAGAACATGGAGACACCTCCACTACAAATGCTGCCTAATAGCTTGGACCGAGGGAAACAAATCCCTCACACCCTGACCTTGCAACACACAAGATCAGACCCACTGCTACACGTAGTGACAGGAGAAACAAATTCTCCCTGCTTCTGCTACACAGAAGGAACCATGAACAGCCCCTGCAGCTCACAACCAAGAGGAACAAATCCTCTCTTCTTCTGAATCCTCAGAAGGAACCGGAGGAACAACTCCTCCACCATTCTGATCTCCCAGAACAACCCACGCACAGTAAAGACTATGCGCAACTACCTTGTGTGCACCAAGCACACCAAGGCAAGGACCAAACAAGAGATAAACACGAAAACAAAAATGAAAGGTGAACTGAAAACAACACAATGAAAAACCTCAATGAGAAACAATGACTGTAGCTTCCTGTGGAAGCACTTTGAATGTTGTCTCTGATGCTCTGCAGATCTTCCTTTCTTCTCTTCTCTTTTCTTCTCTCGAACTCCCCTTTGATCTCAGCTGCTCTCTCTCTCTCTCTTTTTTCTTATGCTCCTTCTCTCAACTCACTAGAGTAGCCTCTCTTTTCTCTCTTTGCTTCACTGCCTTCCTTCTTCTTCATTTTTCTGCTCTCTCTTGTTCTCCCTGTTCTCCTCTCTTCTTCCCTTCTCTTCGATGCTCTGGTTGGGCTCTTTCTTTCTCTGCAAGCACTCTCACCTTACTCCTTTCTCGTGCTCTCTTTTTTGTGCACACTTGCAGTCCCTTCCTTCTTCTCTCTTCGATTGAGTGAGTGAGCCTCTTTCTTCTATCATCGAAGGTTCTATATCCCTGGAGGAGTGGCCACTGATTGGCACAGAGAAGATGAGGTATGATGGCCTTTGATTGGCCTGCCAATAAGCTTCATGCAGTACACCCACGTAGGAACCTTTCTTCCCAAGATAGGAGATATTTCAGAATAATTTATCTTCAACATATTATGATTGGTCCAGCTGGAAAGGTTGGAAATATTCCTTCTTTGGAAGCATCTGAGAGTGTGCCAATCATCTTGGGATCACGTGCCAATGATTGGAGGGCTGAGTCATGTGACTCGCTTAAGTCGCTCACATGACTGCATTGAGCTTTCACGCTGCTACCCATTTGCTGCCGACCTATTTTTCACCCTTAAGGAGTTATTTATCGGCCTTACTGAGCCATTTGTCACCCTTAGCCTGCACGATCTCCTTTTCATTCCAGTTGACCATTCTTTACGATTGTTGACTTTTTGTCAACTCTACTGCCCATGAGACATCCTGATAAACCCTTCTTCACAGATATTTTCTTCTCTATTCTTCATAAACGAAGCTTCTTTTTCGCCGTCCCTGCCAGACTAGCAGGTTCTCCTTTAGCTTCTTCAAGGGCTTTTCAGCTTCGACTTCTTCTTCTGTTCTTCTTCTCTGGGTGCTTGAACAAGCTCCACTAAACTGCCAATCTTAGTTCTGCTAGAGCACTTCACAGACAGATTCTATTTGAACTAAGGATGAGATTCTTTGTTTGATCTTGAAGAAGCTTATCAGCATCGTCCAAAGCTTAATGAAGCTCCAGATATGAAATGACAGGGTTTAGAAACCCATGCACAACTATTTTCAATGAAGGAGCTTGATCATTCTTCATGTTTCACTGCTACGACCCATTTGTCACCGTCAGCAAGCTATTATTCACTGCTATCATCCATTTGTCACTGGTAACTAGCTATTTTTCACCCTTAATCTATCGCTAAAAGCACTTCTTTCATAATGTGAATTTCCTTCTATTTGGAGTTGACTCAATATAGTACCTACGTCGACTCTGCTTCTTCAACTTCTGAAGCTTTTGCACAACCATCCATTTGTTAGCCATATCATGCATTTGTCACCCTTGAGGATGTATTTTTCACCCTTATTCATTATTCTTAAATGCTGCAACACTGCATAGCTTGACTCAGATTGGCTTCAGCCTTACTTGACATTAGTTAGCCCGGGTGGCAATTTTTCACCCATATGGACCTATTTGTCACCACTAGGAACCTATTTGTCACCCTTAATATGTAGTTGCTGCATGGCATTTCGGTCGACCGAAGCGGTCGACCGTTCTTGGCTTTGAGCTGAATCTTCGAGTTACTGTGCTGCATTGCTAATGTGTGAGACACTTGAAGTCTTTCAACATTGTTAACATAATCATTACATCAAATCAAGGATATGAAGACATCAATCTCAGGGACTATGAACACACGCTCATAATGAAACTTATGGGGCTTGACATCATCAAGGCATGAAGAATATGAAGACTATGAATGCTGTGAATGACTCATAAACTATGACTTTCATTGATCATCATCAAAGCCACATGATGACTTGTATTTCGTCATAAACACATGATAACTCATATTTTGTCATCATCAAAATCACAGGGTCACAACATTCTCCCCCTTTTTTATGATGGCAATTATGAGTCATTATGAACAGTATAAACAGGTTATGAGCAGTGTAAACAAGAAAGCATCACAAGCATCACAGCATTGCCACAGCATTAACACATCATATCTTAATGCATCTCCCCCTTATTGCAACATCTCACGGCCATCTTACTTAGTGACTCAACAATAAACTCTCTCCCCACAGCATCTCACAATCAGCATCTCACAATCTCCCCCTTAATGACTCAACAAACACTCTCTCCCTTTGACATCAGCAAAAAGAAGGGAGTATGACACCATCTTGCAAAAAAGATAGTCAGGAATCAAAACCACAGGAGGGGATGTCAAGCAGAAATGTGTGGAGATATTCAGATTCAAGTGCATAGTAGTAAAGTATCCAAGAGGGGATGAAGGTAAGCAAGTAAAAGTGCAATAATTGTTTTTGGACAAGTTTTCTGATACCAATCAAGGTGATGAGTGAGCAACTTCAGACAAGAGAAGTGTAGATATGAATGAGGCTTTATTAGTATCACAGATTCAGAGGGCAATTGAGTGAAAGCATTAACATGACATGGATGGGTGAGCAATTGTAATTTGTGAGCAATTTACAGGTATGGCAGACAAAGAGTGTTCAGAGTTGGATGGTACCTCATCAAAAGCAGTAGGTTAGATACCAATTTGAGAGGAAGGAATGTTCATCAGTGTAATCAAGAAATTTCCAACAATGGCAATATCAATTAGCAGCAAACAAGAATTTAGATTCAGATTATGAATAATAGCAAACAAGTACTGAAGTAACAAATTTCAGCAGTGGTCATGTAGCTCAGGAAAAGCATTGCATCAGTAAAAATTACAATCAGAGACATTGTTCATTAATCAAGCTTTCAATATTCAGACTCTTCTATTATGTGAACTCTTATGATATAGCCCTTATTGTTCTGCTTGGTTTAAGTATAATGAATTTAGAGTTTATCAATCAAAATGTTGACGTATTTGCACTCAGACTTAATAGAAATAAACCAAAGCTACATGTTTAAATCTTGTTTAACCTCCCTTTATCCTACTCATTTGAAATCAATGACTCCTTTGGATTAACTCAAGACAAGTATTGAGATTAAACATATTTAACATTTCTGGTTTTACCTCAGGGTTACAACACTTTTTTTGATGTTTGGTCTTATTTTCGGATTTTCCTTTTTGCTCATAATTTTTATGAGCATTCAAGTTTTGCCCTCATCTTTTACATAAGGATGCACATTGTTTAGACGCCAGCACCCCTAGTTACTCAGTGGGACTAACTATCCTGCTTCATTTTGAGCAGAGATAGCAAGGGCACCTCATGACATAGTCCACTTTATTTCTTGATGAGGGGACTAGTTTCTCAGTGAACCCTTTATCATTGCTCTACCTTGAGCATTAATTCACAATTTTATCATGTGTTGCCCTTTGAAATTTTTCAGATTATTCTATGTTCAAGAACAATACTTAATCTAAGTTTCTCAACCAAAGTTGCCTTCACCTTACATTTTTAGATTTTGGGCGTTTGCACAAGACACAACATGTATGGATTGGTTGAGGCCTATTAAGTTCTGAATACAATATTTTTCATGAAATTCAATTTTCTAAACGCTTGAATTCATTACGCTCAAATCATCAGTTTTATTCATGGGTTGTCATAAGGTCTTATAAAAGAAGATTCCTTAATAGGTTTGCTCAAATTAATGAATTTGATGAACTTATTGGAATCATTCTGATATAAACTGTAGTTCAGTGAGTTTTCAGTAAGGTTCATCAAGGAAGATAAGTTTTCAAGAATGTTCAAAATAGACCAATTTCAGAATTTGCAGAACTGACATGGATGTCAGTTTTGATGAATGCCTGTTGGCACGGGCTTATTTTCTCGAATTAATCAAGGATTAGGCATAGGGAAATACTCCCTAAATGGGGCAAAATGGCACATCGCCAAAGTCACTCTACCAGTCGAGTTGTGCTCGAAAATCGAGACGTTTCATCGGGTCAAGCGACGCATCATAACAACCGGGCATCGGCCCCGAGCAAATGGCACTATGCCAGCCAGTTTCTCGACAATCGGGTCGATTTTGGGATTCGGGACAACCTTCCGTACCTTACGGCACTCTGTGAAAATTCGGGGATCAGCCCCGGACACCCTGCATATGGTATTATACCGCCGATGCTTCAACAACCGGGTTAACCCGGGACTCAGAATAGCTTGCCGCATCATACGGCTCTTCGCCAAGGAGCGAGGGTCACCCCGACCACCAAACAAACGGCATCATCATGTCGACGCCCCAGTCACCGGGCCCAACCGAGGGTCCTAACCAGCTAGCCGTGATTCACGGCAACATCAACGATCGATCGGGTCCACCCCCGACCACTCAGTTTACGGGTTTGCCCGCATTCAACATAGCTACCCGAGCCGACCCGGGGGCACCCTGACTACAAGCCACGCCACATGGCGCCCAGCAATGAGGCCGGGGTCTATCCTCGAGTCGCCTCCCTCCAGCCCCCTGAAGTCAAAGGAAGACATGTCAAGGCCAACCGTAAGCTTCAGGAGCTCACAGCACCCTTACACAGCCCGCACACGCGTGTCGGGAACTTCCCCGAGCACCTGGTGGGCGCGTATGATCCAGCCACTTTACAGCAAGTCGGAGCTCGACTCGGGACTCCCAGTAACCCACCGTGTCATGCACCACCATCGTGCGGCCTCGCACGCGGATCGACCTATTTATAACTGGTCAAACCCTCAGTCAACTCTTAGTCAAACCCTCAGTCAACCCTCAGTCAAACCCTCAGTCAACTCTGATGTGACACAACCTAGGACTTAACAAGCAAGCACATTTGGCAATCAAGACGGACCGATAACGGCGGCCGCTCGCCCGTCACTCACCCAAGACCCGGGGTAACTTGGCAATGCCAAGTGGAGGTTGTGTGGGCTGGGCCCTTGCTGGTAGAGGGCCAGCAAGGCCACAGTTTGTTTCCCCAAGGGTGTGGAGGCCCAATTCAAGGGGGCCGACAAAGTGCCGAGGGCACCGGCTTCACTCTTCCCCACGGTGATCTCTCAAAGCAACGGGGCTTGAGGATCGAGCTCTCACTCTCACGGCCAGCGGAGTTTATGAAATAATATTAGAAAGAACAAGCACTAAATGGAGTTTGGAGTGGAGCACTTACTCGACCGGTTTGAAGAAACCGGTCCCGCTCGGAGACGTGGGCGAGCGGGGAAGCGTGGGTTCCCCACACGCCGCGCCGGGGTAGCTTGACCTGCTCAAATTGTTACAACACTACTCCCTATGCAAGGGGGGGATCTAGGGGTGGGGGTTAATTGATATTACAACTAAAACTACCTCCACACAGGGAGGGGCCTTCAGCCGGCCAAGCGGGGAGGGGAACTTGGACTAAAAGTAATGAAAAGATGGCGAAGCTGAATCTGCCTGCTCTCTGCGATAGGAAACAGGCAGACAGAGTTGAAGCCGTAAAACTTGATTGGGAATTTTGATGAAGACGGGACCAGTGGGGAACTTTTCGTAACTGGAAGTGGAATGCCTCAGAATTTTGTTGATTTCTTCTGGCACCGATGCTGGTCTGGGTGGAGGCTCGAACAGGGTGGAAGATTCTCGGACTGACAGCTTCAGGTTTCCAACAGCAGGAAGAAGAGGATGCCCCGACAGCTCCCGGACTCAGAATCAAGAACCGCCAGAGTTGTTGGAACCGTGGACAAGTCCTCTTCACAGTAGAACTAGCGGGGAAGCCAAACGATGCCGGAGAAGACCAGTGGACTCTGAACAATGGTGACAGGTCGGTGCAGACTATGGGAAGTAGAACCGCGTAACCGAGGGAGAAAATTGATAACTATGGCCCACGGATGTCGATTGAAGTTCTGCTTCTTGATTCTGAAAGTAGACAAGACGAGGAACAACTTTGCAGAAGAATTCTTGGCCTGATTCTTCCGAGGTTCATCGTGGTAAAGCTTCTACTCCGGTTCAGATGCTCAGCAGGGGCAGCTCTGCGCAGTTGTGGGAGAACGGATATCCCGGGCACCACGGAGCTCGGATGGAGATGAAACCACCGCCGTTGCGAAGAATGCCAGTATACGCTTCCGTGGATACCTCTTGGGCCTTCAGATTCGCTGGGATGTGATCGGGGTCACCTCTGCAAGCTGCTACTCTTCTGCTGCCTGCGAACTGAAAACTGGAGGTTGAAGATGATGGGGGGAAATGGGGTATATGGGAGGGGAAATGGAGGTGGATGAGTGTGGGGAGAACCCTGGCTGTGAGGGGGTTTAGGAGGGGGTGTTCCAAGGTGTGGGAGGGGAAGAATAGGGTCTGGAAGGGGGTCTAACAGGTGGTAGGAGGAGGAGCTACGAATTTGGGTTTGGAGGGAGAAGGGGGAAGGTGAGGGGGGCACAAGTGGGTGGAGAGAATGTGAGTTTGAATTTCCTTTAATGTGGGGTGATCAATGGTGGTCTTGGGGATGGGAAGAGGTGCCTTGGGAAGGTGGAGGGCTGCTTGGGGAAGGGGATGGGTAGTTGGGGGTTGGAGGGTGGGGTGTGGATTGGTGGAGGGTCTATTGGGACTAGGGGGAAGTAATGATGGCTTATGGGAAGTTGTAGAGGAGTTAATAGAGGTAGGTGGGAGGGTGGAGGTGGTTGGGAGGGGAGGAGAGAGAAAATTTTCAAAATTGGGTGTAGAGGAGAGAGAAAGGGGAGTGAAAGAGAAAAATTAAGAGAGGGATGGGTGGGGAATCTCTCCCCTAGGGTCTCTCACCCAAATAATGGAATCTCTCCACTAGATAAGAAGTTTGAACTCTCAAAATAGCAAGTTTTTCATTCATTGATTCATTAGTTCAAATGAAGGAAATGAGGTCCTATATATAGGTAACCCACATTTCTGTAAAAGTCCCTGACTCTTACTACAATGACCAAAGACCAAGGGGGTAGGGGCGCCCCTGGGCCTAGCCCAAAGAATTGGGCCCAATAACCATTCTAAACAATCTAATGACACTTAACCTAGGTAGATGACTCATTAACCTAGGTACATGACTCAAATAAAAGAGAAAATACATCAAATGACTCAAATAAAAATTACATAGGACTCAAAATTAAATAACTAGACCATGCCGGATGCAACCGGGGCGAGGAGACGAGCTGTGAACGTGGGCATGGGAGGTGATGCCCCCATCATACTCCCGGGGTGCGGAGAACTCGACTTAGTCGAGTAAGTGTCCTTCCCTCCTCGGAGGGTGTAGAAGTGGTACTGCCCATAAGTCTTCCGAATGAGACCGATCCATCCACCTGCCGAGATAGCGCTCGTATACGTTGCTCCTGGTGGTAGTGACCTGTTCATCCAATATTCGTTTAATGCGCTCACGCTGGGCTCTCTTGGCTGGTGGTCTCTCCTCACGGGTGGGTGCTCTCTCAACAGAGGGAATATGCTCAATATCCTCACTGGGTACCACCGTGGGTCCCTTATATGGCATTAGGTCGGCTACATTGAATGTGGGACTCACTCCATACTCCTCGGGGAGATCTAACTCATAGGCATTAGCGCCAATGCGCCTTAGGACCTGGAAGGGATCAGCCCCACGTGGCCTCAATTTGGAGATGACTCCCGGGGAGAGCCTCTCCTTCCTCACCATCACAAAGTCACCCACGTGGAATTCTTGGTGACGCCGAAGGGAGTCAGCCTGCCTCTTATAGATCTCATTTTCCTTGCTTATGTGCTTGCAAAGGCTTTCATGCAATTTTATGAATGTTGACATTCTAGGGGTGATGGGTGGACCTGGGCAACCAAAAGTAGACCAATCATGCTTTGACGCCAAGAAGACTTTGATGGAATGGGGAGGACCGGGGCATCCATAGGTGATCCGGTCATGTATGGGGGTGACAAATGCTGGGGGACCCGGACATCCATGAATACTCCTATCATGCCTACGACTCATGATGAGTGAAGGTGGACCACTACATCCGAATTTGGACCACTCATGCTTTCTACTTGACATGTGGGTGATATAAATGAATGGATCCAACATAGTGTTCATGCCAAGGGGTGTGGAAAGCCTAGACACATGCATACTTTTCCCAAAAGTGACTTCCATGTGTATAGGTGTGGGACAACCTTTGAACTCCCATTGGAAAGGATCGAATGGATGTAAGAAGGTGGTCATCATGCGGTGGGGCACAACCTTATTACCTAGGGATATATGGCCCAAGGTCATGGCTCCCAAGGTGTAACCCAGGTCATGGATGAGGTGGGTTTGGCCCAATATGGTGGGTGAGGGTAGGAAAGGGTGGGTGGTGGTTAAGATGGTTGGGCCACATGGGTATAGGAAGGGGTCAAAGGGATCGTGGAAATGGTTACCTAGAGAGAGGAACTCCACATCCTCAAAGCCCCAAAAATATGGGTCATCCTCCTCCAAGATAATTGGGCCATGGTCGTTAGTGGGTTGGCCGACCAAAGCACTTGGGATCTCAATGGTAGGGGAGTGGACCGAGATGGGTTCTTCCACCATAGGGAGAAGGAAAATAAGGTCGCTAGTGTAGCAACCAATGGTGCAGACCGAGGTGATAGACCCATCACAAGGGTGGATGAGACTAAGGTTTGTTGGGTGGGCCATCCCTAAGGTCAACAAGCAAGTCAACTCTAGCTGCCATTCTAGACCTTTAATGAGATCATCAAAACCCTCTACTTCGTAGTAGGATTGGATTGTTGTGTGAGGAGTGTGGATGGGCACTAGATGGTGGTCTTGCTTCAAGAGTAGGTAGGTATGGGTCATGATTTCTCTAATCAAGCTCTCCCTTAGCCACCTAACAAGGGACTCTTCTAAGATGAATTCGGCCCTATCTAGAGGGGGTGGTGTAGGGTGAAGATCCTCGTGCGAGGCTTCCTCTTCAATTGGGACATGGGTACTCTCCATGGAGGGGATAGGTTCCCGAGGGGTATTTGTCTTCACGTGGCAAAGCGGGTGGACTACGTCTTCCAAAGCTAATGGAGTGGGAAGGTTCTTTGATGGTGGGGTGATGATGGCCGGAGTATGGTGCACCCGGGGTGGTGAACAAGGGCGGGATTCCCGCGGGTGGGAGAATACAAGGTTGTTGAATTTAAAGGTTCCCGAAAGGTGTGGCGGATGCACTAGGCAAGTCCGACGTGTTGGGTCGATGTTGGCATTCCGTTCATCTAACCATTTCTTTCCTAAGATTATACATGGACCCGCCAATGTTCCCTCTTGACACCAAGCTCCATCCAAATACTTAGTCTTCCCGAACCATTTATGGAATTCAATAAAGACTTGGTCTCCATTGTGCACAATTTGTCCGGTCCTACAAAGAGAGGTAATGATATCGGGGGACACCCAATTTTCAGATTCTAGGTCAATGAAATCAATTTCTACGGGCTCTCCATTAGGTAAACATGCATGGGATATGATTGGGAGAGGGGCCATGATGATCGGGGGGATCAATGCAAGGGTCGGATTGATGATGACTCTAATGCAAGTATGCCCTAGGACTTGATTTGTAGAGACAAGTCAATGACTTGCTCTGATACCAATTGATGTGACACAACCTAGGACTTAACAAGCAAGCACATTTGGCAATCAAGACGGACCGATAACGGCGGCCACTCACCCGTCACTCACCCAAGACCCGGGGTAACTTGGCAATGCCAAGTGGAGGTTGTGTGGGTTGGGCCCTTGCTGGTAGAGGGCCAGCAAGGCCATGGTTTGTTTCCCCAAGGGTGTGGAGGCCCAATTCAAGGGGGCCGACAAAGTGCCGAGGGCACCGGCTTCACTCTTCCCCACGGTGATCTCTCAAAGCAACGGGGCTTGAGGATCGAGCTCTCACTCTCACGGCCAGCGGAGTTTATGAACTAATATTAGAAAGAACAAGCACTAAATGGAGTTAGGAGTGGAGCACTTACTCAACCGGTTTGAAGAAACCGGTCCCGCTCGGAGACGTGGGCGAGCGGGGAAGCGTGGGTTCCCCACACGCGGCACCGGGGTAGCTTGACCTGCTCAAATTGTTACAACACTACAACCCATGCAAGGGGGGGATCTAGGGGTGGGGGTTAATTGATATTACAACTAAAACTACCTCCACACAAGGAGGGGCCTTCAGCCGGCCAAGCAGAGAGGGGAACTTGGACTAAAAGTAATGAAAAGATGGCGAAGCTGAATTTGCCTGCTCTCTGCGATAGGAGACAGGCAGACAGAGTTGAAGCCGTAAAACTTGATTGGGAATTTTGATGAAGACGGGACCAGTGGGGAACTCTTCGTAACTGGAAATGGAATGCCTCAGAATTTTTTTGATTTCTTCTAGAGCCGATGCTGGTCTGGGTGGAGGCTCAAACAAGGTGGAAGATTCTCGGACTGACAGCTTCAGGTTTCCAATAGCAGGAAGAAGAGGATGCCCCGATAGCTCCCGGACTCAGAATCAAGAACCGCCAGATTTGTTGGAACCGTGGATGAGTCCTCTTCCTAGCAGAACTGGTGGGGAAGCCAAACGATGCCGGAGAAGACCAGTGGACTCTGAACAATGGTGACAAGTTGGTGCAGACTGTGGGAAGCAGAGCCGCATAATCGAGGGAGAAAATTGATAACTATGACCCACGGATGTCGATTGAAGTTTCGCTTCTTGATTCTGAAAGTAGATAGGACGAGGAACAACTTTGTAGAAGAATTCTTGGCCTGATTCTTCCAAGGTTCGTCGTAGTAAAGCTTCTACTCCGGTTTAGATGCTCAGCAGGGGTAGCTTTGCACAGTTGTGGGAGAACGGATATCCCGGGCAGGACGGAGCTCGGATGGAGATGAAACCACCGCCGTTGCGAAGAAGACCGGTAGACGCTTCCGTGGATACCTCTTGGGCCTTCAGATTCGCTGGGATGTGGTCGGGGTCACCTCTTCAAACTGCTACTCTTCTGCTGCCTGTGAACTGAAAACTGGAGGTTGAAGATGATGGGGGGAAATGGGGTATATGGGAGGGGAAATGGAGGTGGATGAGTGTGGGGAGAACCCTGGCTGTGAGGGGGTTTAGGAGGGGGTGTTCCAAGGTGTGGGAGGGGAAGAATAGGGTCTGGAAGGGGGTCTAACAGGTGGTGGGAGGAGGAGCTACGAATTTGGGTTTGGAGGGAGAAGGGGGAAGGTGAGGGGGGCACAAGTGGGTGGAGAGAATGTGAGTTTGAATTTCCTTTAATGTGGGGTGATCAATGGTGGTCTTGGGGATGGGAAGAGGTGCCTTGGGAAGGTGGAGGGCTGCTTGGGGAAGGGGATGGGTAGTTGGGGGTTGGAGGGTGGGGTGTGGATTGGTGGAGGGTCTATTGGGACTAAGGGGAAGTAATGATGGCTTGTGGGAAGTTGTAGAGGAGTTAGTGGTGGTAGGTGGGAGGGTGGAGGTGGTTGGGAGGGGAGGAGAGAGAAAATTTTCAAAATTGGGTGTGGAGGGGAGAGAAAGGGGAGTGAAAGAGAGAAATTAAGAGAGGGATGGGTGGGGAATCTCTCCCCTAGGGTCTCTCACCCAAATAATGGAATCTCTCCACTAGATAAGAAGTTTGAACTCTCAAAATGGCAAGTTTTTCATTCATTGATTCATTAGTTCAAATGGAGGAAATGAGGTCCTATATATAGGCAACCCACATTTCTGTAAAAGTCCCTGACTCTTACTACAATGACCAAAGACCAAGGGGGTAGGGGCGCCCCTGGGCCTAGCCCAACGAATTGGGCCCAATAACCATTCTAAACAATTTAATGACACTTAACCTAGGTAGATGACTCATTAACCTAGGTACATGACTCAAATAAAAGAGAAAATACATCAAATGACTCAAATAAAAATTACATAGGACTCAAAATTAAATAACTAGACCATGCCGGATGCAACCGGGGCGAGGAGACGAGCTGTGAACGTGGGCAAGGGAGGTGATGTCCCCATCAAACTCTCAATCAAACCCTCAGTCAACCCCCAGTCAAACCCCCAATCAGACCCTCAGTCAACCCCCAGTCAACCCCTAGTCAAACCCTCAGTCAACCCTCAATCAAACACCTAGTCAACCCTCAGTCACCCCTAGTCAAACCCACAGTCAACTCCCGATCAAACCCCAGTCAGGCCCTCAGTCAACCCCCAGTCAACTCTCAGTCAAACCCTCAATCGACCGTCAGTCAACCCTTAGTCAAACCCTCAGTCAACTCTTAGTCAAACCCCCAGTCAACCCCTAGTCAATCCTCAGTCAAACCCTCAGTCAACTCTCAATCAAACCCTCAGTCGACCCTCAGTCAAACTCTCAGTCAACCCCCAGTCAAACCCCAGTCAGACCCTCAATCGAACCCTCAGTCAACTCCTAGTGAACCCCCAGTTAGGCCCTCAGTCAACCATCAGTCAAACCCCAGTCAGACCCCAGTCAAACCCCGGTCAAACCCTCAGTCAACCCTCAGTTAAACCACAGTCAGACCCTCAGTTAATCCCCTGTCAAACCCCCAGTCAGACCCGTGGTAAAACCTGCCTAAACCCCCATGGGGGGAGGGTTTACGCGGACCAGCGAGGGCCCCCTGGCTGGTCCGTGAAAACCCCCATCCAAGCGGGGTTTACGCGGACTAGCTAGTCCGCGTAAACCCCCATTCAATTACAAAATTTAATTTTTCAAAAAAAAAAAAGAAAGAAAAGACCGGAGCGAACTCGCCTAAACCCCCTTGGGGGGGGGTTTAGGCGGACCCGCCAGGGCCCCCTGGCTGGTCCTCCTAAACCCCCATGGGGGGAGGGTTTACGCGGACCAGTCAGGGCCATCCAAGGGGGGTTTACGCGGACCAGCTCAGGCCCCCTGGCTGGTCCGCGTAAACCCCTTCCCCCTCTCTCAACCCGTGTAACTCCCAGTGACACTATTCACTTGGGTTTACGCGGACCTGCTCGCCCCCCTTAGCTGGTCCGCGTAAACCCCCTGTGACCCTTCACCCATAAAAGCCCCCCCTTTCGGAGCCCAAATGGCATGGATGAAGCACAAAATGCATCAAGCATCAACGCAAGGAGCTCAACCCGGGACTACAAAGACGCGCTAAGGAGAATTGTGTGTGTTTGCTAGGCTCACGTCAGGGGCATGCCGTATATGCATCCCTCATACGGCGTCTAGCCCAAACACCCGTCTCCGAGAGATTTGTGTGTGTGTTTGCTAGGCTCACGCCGAGGGCATGCCGCATGAGCATCCCTTATACGGCGTCTAGCCCAAACACTCACCTCCGGCGCCCTGTTGTGATATGTCATCTCGATAATCGTGCATAACCCCAACTTTTGCTTGATGAAAGCACTCTGCCCGGGTCCTATCTCGATACTCGTGCATGACCCTGATGTCGCTTCGTAAGAGCGCCATGCACAGTCCCTGCCTCAATGATCGTGCACCATCAAACATCGCTCGATCGAGGCACCCTGCTCAATCTCCGCCTCGACATTCGCGCACAACGCAGACGTGGCTTGATGAAAGCATCCTACCCAGTCTGTGTCCCAATGGTTGCACACCATCAGACATGGCTCGACCGAGGCACCCCTTTGGGTCCTCTGCTTCGACAAGCGTGCCCTTAGCACTGTCACTTGGACAATGGGCATACTTCACAAGTCACGATGCAAGATGAAGTGTCAGGCCCCTGCCTCCGCAAATGGGCCCCGAGCACGACCATCGAGGTCTCCCGATGCCCGCCTCCTTCAATCACAACGGTGCCTCCGGCACCCGACTGCCAGCTATCCCAGTCACAACGGTGCCCCCGACGCCCGACAGCTCAACAACTCAGTCACAACGGTGCCCCCGGCACTCGACTGCCAGTCACTCCAGTCACAACGGTGCCCTCGGCACCCGAACACTCAACAACTCCAGTCACAACGGTGCCTCCGGCACCTGATTACCCAGCTACTCTAGTCACAACGGTGCCGCCGGCACCCGACTACCCAGCTACTTCAGTCACAACGGTGCCGCCGGCACCCTACTACCCAGCTACTCTAGTCACAACGGTGCCGCCGGCACCCGATTACCCAACTACTCCAGTCACAATGGTGCCACCGGCGCCCGACTACCCAGGTACTTCAGTCACAATGGTACCCCTGGCACCCCACTGTCAACAACTCCCGTCACAACGGTGCCCCCGGCACCCGACCACTCAACAACTCCAGTCACAACGGTGCCCCCGGCACCCGACTGCTAGCTACTCTAGTCACATCGGGGCCCACGGCACCCGACCACTCTGTCACTCAGTCACAACGGTGCCCCCGGCACCCGACTGCCAGCTACTCTAGTCACATCGGGGCCCGCGGCACCCGACCATTCAACAACTCCAGTCACAACGGTGCCCCCGACACCCGACTGCCAACTTCTCCAGTCACAGTGGGGCCCGCGACACCCGACCACTCAACTTTCCCAGCACAATGGTGCCTACGGCACCCCTACTGCCCCGACCTCGACACTGTTTCATGTCGGGAATACATTGTGACGCCCCTCGGGCGCCATCCTGCTATGCCACAGGTCTCTTGGCGGACACTACGTACAGATACAGAACTACCCATAGAATAACGCAATGACCCGGGGACCGTCACAAATGACGGAATTGTCCCGCGACTTGCAAGCAATTGTAATCGTGCTCTCATGCCCCCATATAAATGCCTTTCATGGCATATAAGTCATGTAATCCAGCCAGGGAGCGGGTCCCCCTCCTCGCTGGAACCAGTCTCTCTGCCCCCAGTTATCCCTGTTGTGTTGCTGTTGCCCTGTCGCTGTTGCACGGACTAGACCCTCCCAACGTCACGGCTACCAAGGTCCCTGACTCTCTCTTTGGCAGAAGAAACAAAGGTATTTGGATTCAATCTGATGTAAAATAAACACCGGTTGGTTGCGGCCGGTAGGGAAAGACGTCCAGTACACGAATCCCCACAATCGCCTGCGCACTCGCACCCGTGGAACCCCTTCTATCCATGTGTCGCCCGATCTCTTGAGCCACATGCCGCGTCCTGGCAACGCTTCCCTGGTCAATCCTCGGTTCCATAGGTGATTGTCGAGAAATCGACTGGCACACCCGCATTCCACCCATCCATCCCTGTCCCAATCTCCTAGAATGACGAACCATATGCCATCCCTTCCAGTGCGTTCATATCGTTCTCTCTGCCTTCTTCTTAATACCCCCAGAATCCCCCCGTGGCCAGTCAACCTATCTCGACCTTCCGTAAATGGTGAGTATACACCCTCGCCGTGAGGACAAAACGACAAGTGACTCCCCGCGGTCGCAAACAAAGATGGCACGCCCGGTGGGACGTCTCCTACCTTTCTTCTTTCTGCTAAAGAAGAGTTACACCTGTCAAGTGTATGCCACAATGCCCTCTCCTTTTCTTATCGGAGAGGAAGAGGAGGGCCCCTGTCCAAGATGCAACATGCAACCGGTCGTCATCGAGCGACCAACCTGTACCAGCAACAGCAACAACAAACCGGTGGCGATAGTGACCTACGGTATAATCGTCATCGCTATCTACGCCGGGCACCTACGGTTGGCAACGCCAATCGTGTTCGGCAACGCTGCCTCGACTTTCGGCTTGCCCTAATCCTCGGGCACCATTACCGTGGCCGACAAGCAGCCCAGTCCGGTGACTGCCCATACAGGCAGCCGGCCCCTCTGCTCCTCCAGCAACAAAGACCCATGCAGTCATTGACCCCTGGGTCCCCAGCTCCGCCAGCACCCGACACGGGCTTTCTGCCCTGGGTCCTCACCTCCTCAGCACCTCACTCGGGCTCTCAGCTCAGAGTCCCAACCAAGCCTACCCCTAGTACGGGTTTCCCACCCCTGGGTCAAGGCCTCCCGGCATGCTATTCGGGCCTCTTGATCCGAGTCTCCGATGAGCCGGCACTCAATACGGGCTTTCAACCCTGAGTTCGAGGCTCCCCAGCAGCTGGCTCAGGTAGATGAGCCCGAGTCTCATCAAGGTCGGTCCCCGATGTGGACTCTCCGCATTGGGCCCCTGGCCTCCCAGCTCTACGATGGGATCTTTACCCCTACGATCCAGCAATGCCAACTCCCAACAAAGGGTTTCCGCTTCGGGACAAGGCCACCTCAACACCCAAGACGAGCATCTAGCCCTGGGTCTCAGCTCCAGCAATACCCAACACGGGCGTCTAGCCCTGGGTCTCAGTTCCAGTAACACCCAACGCGGGCGCCTAGCCCTGGGTCTTAGTTCCAGCAACACCCAACACGGGCGCCTAGCCCTGGGTCTCAGTTCCAGCAACACCCAACACGGGCGTCTAGCCCTGGGTCTCAGTTCCAGCAACACCCAACACGGGCGCCTAGCCCTGGGTCTCAGTTCCAGCAACACCCAAGGCGGGCGTCTAGCCCTGGGTCTCAGCTCCAGCAACACCCAAGACGGGCGTTCAACCCCGGGTCCCAGCTACATCAATACCCAAGATGGGCGCTCCGCCCTGGGTCCCAATATTCCCGCATCACCAGTACCCAAGACGGGTGTTCAGCCCCGGGTTCCAGCTCCAACGACACCAAAAAAAAAAAGAAGGAAGGGGCCGTCCAGCTCTGGGATCTGGCTCCAGCAACACCCAAGGTGGGGTTCAGCTCCGGGTTCCAGCTCCATCAACACCTAGGACGGGTCCCCTGCCCTGGGATCCAGTTCCATTAATACCCAAGACGAGTGTTCTACCCTGGGATCCAGTTCCACCAACACCTAAGACCGGGCATTCAGCCCCGGGTCTCAGTTTCAGCCACACCCAAGACGGGCGTTCAGCCCCGGGTCCCGGCTTTATCGACACCCGAGACAGGCATTCGGCCTCGGGTCCTAGCTTCATCAGCACCCGAGACGGGCCTCCAGCCCCAGGTTCTAGTTTCGACAACGCCCAAGACCGACATCCAGTCCTGGGTCCCAGCACCATCAGTATTCAAGACGGGATTCTAGCCCAGAATCCCAGCGTCATGAAGCACTCATTTTGGGTTTCTAGTCCCAGATCCCAGCTTCATCAGCTCCCAATACAGGCTTTCAGCCTCGGATACTAGTTTCATCAACACCCAGTATGAGCGTCAAGCTCTGGGTCACCATCCCTCTGACATCCTCAGTTCACAACATGGGTCACGAACCCCGAGTTTCGACAACAACTCTGATGGACCAAGTGAACCCCAAGTTCCATGTCGCCATTCTATCGGCCCCAACTCAGGCACTGCACTCCCGAGTTCCAACTACATCGACGCTCATCAGAAATGCCATGCTCCAGACAACCCCGGACCGGGTTCGTTCGGTCCACTACATTGGTGCTGAGTCAACCTCGGCCCTGCAAACAAAAAAAGGGGTGCCATAGCGGCTGCAAAAATGGGCGACCCACCGCCGCCACCCCTGCCTCCAGAAGACAAGGTGAGGCTCAGAGAAGCCGATGCACCAGTATCACACTGGGGGCAATCACCCCAATCCAGTATCCAGCCTTCCAAGCCCAAACAATGGGGGCAACTCCAAGGAGGAGCGTCCATCCTCCCTCAAATGAATATGGGTCATTAGAAAAGAGGCCCAACCCATTCGGAGGTCCCGAGTCAAGAGGTCCCTCCACTCACCAGAATGGTACCAAGCTCAAAAGCCAGCAGGGTGAAAGGGGGTGAATCCCGCCGACACCCGCCCAGTAGCTCCAAAGAAACTCCACATGCGTCAGCTAACAACTCGGTGGAATCCCTGCCAACGCCAACTGATGACACCAGCAAAGCTCCGTCGGGTCCCCACCGGTGACTACCAGCAAACCCTGGCGGGAGGTCTATCCCTTCGCTATTTACCATGTCTCAAGGTGTAGCAACACCCTGGCAGACACTCAGTCCAAGCGCAGCTTCGGTCGTCATGATCATCATGGCCGAGCCTCCCAGACCCCAGTCAAAGTCATAGTCACCTACAGCAAAGACCAGCCATTCTCTGGATCCACCCTAAAGTCCCGAGCTACTTGGTTGAGGGTCGATCCACGGTCGCTTCTACAACAGCAACAAGTCGCCAATGACGCGACCCCTGGGCAACGTCCCCCGACAGCAACAAGCTAAGGACGACAGCCGCAAGGCTCGCATGTATCAAAAACAAAAAAGGGGGGGGGGGGGCTAAAAATAGAGATGCCCTACCGGACTCAGCCAATGTTTCCATAAGGTGGCTAGGGGCAAAAAGGCCGCAAACCTAGCTGAGGTGAAAACCCGCGAGGGCGCCTCAGGAAAAATCGGGTTATCCCTCGGTGTGAAAACCCGTAAGGGCGCACCGGAAAAAGTAAAACGGGGCCAGCTCTGGCGAAAACCCGAAAGGGCGGTAGAGCAGGTAAAGAGAAAAAGAAAAATCTCTCTTCCTCTTTAGGAATAGCCAACCACCTCACCCTAAATCCCTGACCGGTCCACTACAATAGTGGATCAATATACCCTCTTTTGGCCTTCACACCACGATGGTCGGCCTACACCCTGTCCTTGACCAATACACCATCACGGTTGGTCACCACCCAGCATCCAGGTCAATACACCGTCATGGTTGACCTACCTGTTCCTCCTAGTCTCACACTATCTCCGTTTGCCTCTACCCTTTTGACCTATATGCTGTCATAGCTGGTCAAGCCTCCACTTTGGTCATCCTCCTTCACAATCGACCTACACGTACCCTTGACTAAACACCTCCACAGTCAATCCAACACCTGATCTCAAGCCAAAACACCATAATGCTTGGCCTACATATCACCCAGTTCCCGATCGATACACCTTCTTAGCCGGTTAAATCCCTAACCTTTGGCGAATATGCCTCTTCGGTTGGCCTACGTTTACTCTTGGCCTATCGCCACCACAACGCAGAACCTTAGCCTTTGCATCACCAAAGTCGGTCCGCTCAAGCTTCGGTTCGAGCTCCAGCCACAAGCTACACGGATCAGCCAGCCGGAAGGTCTACGTGAGGCTCCAGATCGCTTGGAAACCAGCCAAGCCCCAGCAAGCAACTCCAGCACCAACACAACGGATCAACATCAACGATCCAACCAGTAATGTCCTTCGATAGCAACAAGCTAACGACACCCAGTGCCAGTCACCAAACAGTTAAAAGGCTCTCAGGTAAACAAAAAAAAAAGAACAACAAAAAATGGGGTTAAAAATAGAGATACCCCGACGGACTCAGTCGTTCTCTTTTTCAAGGAAGCGGCTGAGGGAAAAAAGGCCAGTAACCCGGTTGAGGTGAAAACTCGCAAGAGCACCTCAGGCAAAATTGGGTGACCCCTCGATGTGAAAACCCGCAAGGGCGCATCAGAAAAAGCAAAAGGGGGTTAGCTCTGGCGAAAACCCGAAAGGGCGACAGAGCTGGTAAAGAGAACAAAAATAAAATTTCTCTTCTCCCCCAGTTGGGGCAACCAGCTATCCACCTTCCAGCAACCATATCCCCGGCCAGTTGGCCTGTACCAGTCCCTGACCAATCCCCTGCTCCAGTTTATAAATCCTGCACCTCCCTGTCGGCCATATACCATCACGTTTGGCTTAAACCAGCTCCCCAGGCCACTCCCCTCCCTTGGTGGCCTATACCAGTCTCTGGCTAGTACGTCTCTCTAGGTCATTGATCTTACACTCCCCATTTAGCCATACACCACCCCAATTGGCTCACTGATGGGAATCAACACCGGGCACTAACTTTTATTTTTGTATTTGTGTCCTTTAGTTTGCTTTTATATCCTTGGGAAAACACATGTGCAATTGTAAGGCTTTATAAGCCACTTTGTCATTCCTTAGGATTCTTTAGGTTTTTGTGCAAAAGTCCAGTAGGACCATCAAGGGGCCCCCATACCCTTTCTCATTGGTCCACCTAAGCCCTAGGGGTCCATGTGGGGCTAGTCAAAGGTCCAAGGTGGGCTTCTAGATGGTTTGACATTCAAAGGGGACAAATGGACTAAAAAGTCCAAGATGCCTTCCTTCCTTTCAAAGGAGTGTCCCCTCCATATGTAATTTATTTATTTTGGGTTTTTGACCACATAGGGGAAGAAAATGGCCTCTCTTCCACGAAATTTTCATCCCCCCACCCCTTTCCATTTTCTATATAAGCCTATGTATAGTGTCATTAGAAGAAAAAAAATGAAGAATTAAGCATTTTTACCAAGAGCAAGTCCAAGGGGCACCCCTTGTGTCTCTCCTCTCCCCCTTGCAGCAGTGATTGCTACCCATTCTAGGGTGTGAAGCTCTCATCTTTGTGTGACTCTAAGATCTCCAACCTCTGTTGGATGCGACTTCCGGCCGCCGCCTTCCGTTCGTGCCGCCAACGCGCCGCCATCGTCGGAGTTCTGTCTCCATCAGGACAGAACCTCACCTCTGGATTTTTATCTTTTCTTCTTATTTTCTGATCGAGCCCTAATTTTGAGGGTTTGTTTTGTCCATCTCCCTTAACCTCCAGTTCAAATTTCGTGTCATTTGAAAGTCATTAGGTATTTTCCCATATTTTTGTTTGTCCTCTCAGTAATCTGCCCTTTTATAGATTTACATGACAGAGTCACCTTGTCGCATTTTCCCCACCCCCTTATTTCCATAAAATCCCAAAAAATTACTCAGTGTTCCACACATATATCCCCTTCCACCATAATTTTCGTAGAGTCTAGAAAATTCATTTGCCCTCGGTCAAAGGTCAGTTTCAGGCAGATCCCTTGCTGCCCTGTGTGTCTGTCAGTCCGATTCAGAAAAAGAAACAGTCATACAGTCATTTTCATTTTCAATCCGTCCACTAGATGGAGTTGTAAAAATTATATGTTGTAGATCTATGAGTGCTCTTTCCAACGGTACCAGCCACGCCTCGATCGGCCTCCGGATCTGAGCGTCGTAATTAGTGTCACCGAGGCCTACAGATCTGTTCCCTGTGCAGGTCTGAAATTACAGCCCAGGAGAAATTCAGAAATAAATATCAAAAATCAACTTCAGGAGCCGCCACTTCAGGAAGTCGTTCAAGGACGTCATGCCATAGTCCCAGTGAAGCGGCGCCTGCAGAAGATCTTAGGAAGGTGACGTTCCTTTGGAAACCGCTGCTTGCTGTCCAGTGAGTCAGCAACCGAGTTGGCGCAGCACCGAGTTGGAATAGTGCCGAGTCGGACCAGCAGGCCGAGTTCGTGCCGTACGCACCTCCAGATTGCTGCCCGTCAACCTAGGGTCGTTCCTCCCGGGTTCCACTTGTAGCCCTTTACCTCCCTGCGTGGAGTGGGCAATAAAATTCACTATTGTAATTAACTTTTACCGTTGTTATCGGGAGTTACTGTACTTGGCCGGGAACGTCTTCCCCACGCCCGGAGCGTGGAGGTACACTCGCTACCTTCCTCGTAGGCATTGCTTTACTCGTATATTTTTGTATATGCCGCTGCATAAGTGATAGGTTATCTAGCTTGTTATCATTTTATCACCGCTGTGAGAGCGAGAGTGAGTGACCGTCCCGTGACTCGACCCTAGTTAACGCGGAAAGGCCGGTACCCGAGACTCACTGCCGATTTCTCAACCGCACACGGTCCACGTCTTCCCTCGCTTAGGGACGATCGCGAGCTAGAGTCCCAGGTCGCGTGTCCGTCCCGCATCAATTTGGTATCAGAGCCAGGTTGAGTCTAGGGTAGTCTTTGTGTCTAAGTCTGCAAAAGAAAAAAAAGTGTCTAAGTCTAAGTGTCACATTTGCATACCATTAATCGGTATATCAAAAGGTGTTGTCCGAACGTTAGGCTACGCCTATCGGGAAGGCCGCACACTTGCGCGAGTGATCTTCGGATCGATTAACTCCGCCATGTACCGAGTCTTGGTTTACGTCTAGGGTCCTTAGTGTGCATTAGTTAGTGCATTCCAACTTGCATTGTCGTCGTGTCTAGTGTCTTGTCTCCTTGTGTCGGCATGTCGACCTTGTAATTCCCCATTCCCAATGGAATCTCGGTCGCCCAGGCGATCTGACCGTTGGCCCACCCATGGGTTGGGCAACCATCCTCTCCACTTCTGTAGGCCCGAAGCCTCGGATTTTTATGGCCCCAACGACCTGGGCGATTACCTACGTTGGGAAGCCGCCATGGAAAAATACTTCGCTTGCTATCCCATGTCCGAGGCCGGACAATTATATTTTGCCAAGGATAGGCTTCATGACCGGGCTACCGAAAAATGGAGAACCATCGAAGGCTTAAGTCAGGTTAGGAGGTAATGCCCCCTCGAATCATGGTGGGATATGAAGAGAGAACTTAGGAAGGTCTACGTTCCCCAACCGGTCCCCTCCAACCAGTCCCACCCAGTCACCTCCAGCCAACCCCGCCAAATCATCTCCAAACAAGTGGGTCACACCTCCAGTCGACCCCACACCCTCACCTCCAACCAAGTGGGATATAGTCGGAGGCAAGAAGCCCCACCGGTAGCCGAGCCTAGGCCCACCCCCAGGCCGAGAGATGAGGAGCGAGTCCACCCCGAGGCCCCTACTCCAACCCGCACCTTAGATGAAATCAAGAAAATGCTTTCAGATTAGTTGGATAGGATGGAAAGGACACGTGCTCCTTCACCACCCACGAGAGCTCCAATGCCACCACCATCTACTTCTGATCTTTATTCGGAACCATCGCATTTGGAGCCACTTATTCTGAGCCACCCGTGTTTCTAACGGGTACGCTTTTCATAGCCGAGCCGCTTCTTAGTTGGCTCAAGGATGGCTTGGTCCCGCCTCCTTATCCATCAATGGACCCCACCCTACCATTAGTACCGGTCAACTCATTCGATACCACATTCCCGTCTAGTCACCATGTTGACATCTTGGATGACCATATTGTGGGATTAGACTCGCAATTGAAGTTGACGCACTCATTGGCCCGAGGCTTCGATCAACCCACTAGTCTTAGCTTCACCCATCCGGCCTTAGGGTCCATTACCTCCGTGTGCACCGTGGGTTATGTCACCACGGAGATTCTCTTATTCCTCCCCATGTCGACCGAGCCCGACTTCATACCCTTTTGCCTGAGGGAGGAATCTTATTTTCTACACATGACCGTCGTCCCACCGATCATAATGTATGACGGTGACTATGAATTTCAAACTTAGGACCATGTCATGTTGGAACCCATCTCTCGGGGTCATACCTTCTTTGAACCTTTTGACCCCTTCACTAGTGAATCTCCCGAGCTATCATCTTCACTCCACTTTTTCCGCGGAGTTCACTATCATACCTTTTCCACTCGGGCCAAACAACCTCCACATAGCAATAGGTCTGAACCATCATTTGGGGGTAATGAAGACTTTGGTTCCCCCTGGCCCACCCAAACCATCCGAACCTCCCGGACTTCCCACATCCAATCCCAATGTCCATGAGTGGTGCATCGTAGGATGTCTAGGAGTTCCCCATGGTGTTAACCTCCAGTTACGTCAAATGCATGCATGGCACATATTCAGGTGTCCTTGTCCACCATCGCCTATGCGTAGGTTGGACTAATATTAGGTTTGTTTAGGTTCATGTGTGAGTCTTTAATTCGTCTGGTTTATTTGTTGAGTGCATTGTGTGTCTGTGCATACATCGAGTCGAGTCGGTCCTTTGTACGCTCGCCTTGTCAGTCCCTTTCGAGTGCGAGACTTGTCAGACTTTGGGATCGGTTCTACCTCACATATCGGATCTAGTCACATAAAGGGATCCATCGGTGATTCCTAGTGAGTCTTCGAACCACCTTCCCCTCTTTTGAGAGTGACCCTACCCCGGAGTGTCCACCTCTAGCCTCATACCCACAGCAGCGTATGCATATCGAATCTATACGGGATGAGCAGGTGTCGATTACTTGGAGTGGACGTACTCTGCGCTTCCAGGTTTGATGACGGATCCGCCGGAGCTACTCGAGCAGCCGCACCCCTACTCGATGGGTCGAGTTCTTCCCACCCGGGGAGAATTGATGGGAATCAACACCGGGCACTAACTTTTATTTTTGTATTTGTGTCCTTTTGTTTGCTTTTATATCCTTGGGAAAACACATGTGCAATTGTAAGGCTTTATAAGCCACTTTGTTATTCCTTAGGATTCTTTGGGTTTTTGTGCAAAAGTCCAGTAGGACCATCAAGGGGCCCCCATACCCTTTCTCATTAGTCCACCTAAGCCCTATGGGTCCATGTGGGGCTAGTCAAAGGTCCAAGGTGGGCTTCTAGATGGTTTGACATTTAAAGGGGATAAATGGACTAAAAAGTCCAAGATGCCTTCCTTCCTTTCAAAGGAGTGTCCCCTCCATATGTAATTTATTTATTTAGGGTTTTTGACCACAAGGGGGAAGAAAATAGCCTCTCTCCCCCGAAATTCCCATCCCCCACCCCTTTCCATTCTCTATATAAGCCTATGTATAGTGTCATTAGAAGAAAAAAATGAAGAATTAAGCATTTTTGCCAAGAGCAAGCCGAAGGGGCACCCCTTGTGTCTCTCCTCTCCCCCTTGCAGTAGTGATTGCTGCCCATTCTAAGGTGTGAAGCCCTCATCTTGGTGTGACTCCAAGATCTCCAACCTCTGTTGGATGCGACTTCCAGCCGCCGCCTTCCATTCGTGCCACCAACGCGCCGCCACCGCCATCGTCGGAGTTCTATCTCCATCAGGATAGAACCTCACCTCTAGATTTTTATCTTTTCTTCTTGTTGTCTGATCGAGCCCTAATTTTGAGGGTTTGTTCTGTCCATCTCCCTTAACCTCCAGTTCAAATTTCGTGTCATTTAGAAGTCATTAGGTATTTTCACATATTTTTGTTTGTCCTCTCAGTAATCTGCCCTTTTGCAGATCTACAGGACAGAGTCACCTTGTCTCATTTTCCCCACCCCCTTAAAAATTTCCAACAAATCCCAAAAAATTACTCAGTGTTCCACACATATATCCCCTTCCACCATAATGTTTATGGAGTCTAGAAAATTCATTTGACCCTCGGTCAAAGGTCAATTTCAGGCAGATCCCTTGCTGCCCTGTGTGTCTGTCAGTCTGAGTCAGAAAAAGAAACAGTCATACAATCATTTTCATTTTCAATCCATCTACTAGATGGAGCTATCAAAATTGTATGTTGTATATCTATGAGTGCTCTTTCCAACGGTACCAGCCACGCCTTGATCGGCCTCCGGATCTGAGCGTCGTAATTTGTGTCGCCGAGGCCTGCAGATATGTTCCCTGTGCAGGTCTGAAATTGCAGCCCAGGAGAAATTCAGAAATAAATATCAAAAATCAACTTCAGGAGCCGCCACTTCAGGAAGTCGTTCAAGGACGTCATGCCATTGTCCCAGCCAAGCGGCGCCTCCAGAAGATCTTAGGAAGGCGACGTTCCTTTGGAAACTGTTGCTTGCTGTCCAGTGAGTCAGCAACCGAGTTGGCGCAACACCGAGTTGGAATAGTGCCAAGTCGGACCAGCAGGCCGAGTTCGTGCCGTACGCACCTCCAGATTGCTACCCGTCAACCCAGGGTCGGTCCTCCCGATCCCCACCTGTAGCCCTTTACCTCCCTGCGTAGAGTGGGCAATAAAATTCACGGTTGTAATTAACTTTTACCGTTGTTACCGGGAGTTACCGTACTTGGCCGGGAACGTCTTCCCCACGCCCGGAGCGTGGAGGTACACTCGCTACCTTCCTCGTAGGCATTGCTTTACTCGTATGTTTTTGTATATGCCGCTGCATGAGTGATAGGTTCTCTAGCTTGTTATCATTTTATCACCGCTGCGAGAGCGAGAGTGAGTGACCGTCCAGTGACTCGACCCGAGTTAACGCGGAAAGGCCGATACCCGAGACTCACTGTCGATTTCTCAACCGCGCACGGTCCACGTCTTCCCTCGCTTAGGGACGATCGCGAGCTAGAGTCCCAGGTCGCGTGTCCGTCCCGCATCACTCACACTTCCTCTGGCCTCACACCTCCACGGTCGGCGCATATATACCAGCAATTCATGCATTAGTCCAGTCATTCCAGCAAACCTCAGCCTACACGCCACCTCGGTTGTCCCCTACATCACAAAAACCTTGGATCCATCTATCATGAGAATCCATCAACCCATAATTCCCAGTCACCAGCCTATCATGGTCGAGTCACCATGAACCCGGTCATAACTCCAGCAATACGCCGTAAAGGCATACCAGTTCCCAGATCCCAGTCATGATTCCAGCAATACGCCACTAAGGCTCACAAGTTCCCAGACCACCAGTCAAAGCCACTATCATGGCTACAACGATGACAAGCTATCAACAGCACAAACTCCAGGCCACGTCCCCTAATAGCAGCACGCTACGGACGGCAGCCACAAGGATCCCAGGTCAAAAAACATGGGGTTAAAAATAGAGATACCCTGGCTGCCTCAGTCAACTCCCTCTACGAGACGACTGGGGGCGAAAATTGCCACCAACCCAGCTGAGGTGAAAACCCGTAAGGGCACCTTAGGCAAAATCGGGTAACCCCTCGGTGTGAAAACCTACAAGGGCACACCGAAAAAAGCAAAAGGGGGCCAGCTCTAGCGAAAACCCGCAAGGGCGGTAGAGCTGGTAAAGAGAAAAAAAACTCTCTCCCTCTCTACTCCTCACAGATGAAAGCCGTCAACTACGACATCTCACCAATGCCGACCTCAACATCACTCCACAACACCAGTGGCCACTACGCCCCCGAGGGTTGGCCATCGCCAATTCCAACTCCAGTATTTGGCTATACACCTCCACGGTTAGCCGACCAGCTCCAGCCCCGGCTAAAACCCCTCCACAGGCCAGCCGCCAGCTTCCAATTCCAGTTCTCAACTACAACGCCTCAACAGGCCAGCCGGCAGCTTCCGGTTCCAGTCCCCAGCTACAACTCCTTCATAGGCCAGCCGCTCAGTCTCTAGCCCCAGCCTCAGCTACAACGCCTTTGCAGGCCAGCCGCTCAGCCTCCAATTCCAGTTTTGGCTACAACGCCTTTACAGGCCAGCCGCCCAGTCACCAGTCCCAGTTTTGGCTACAACGCCTTCACAGGCCAGCCGCCTAGTTCCAGTCCCAACTTCGGCTGCAACACCTTTATAGGCCAGCCACCCAGTCTCCAGTTCCAATTTCAGCTACAACGCCTTTACAGGCCAGCCGCCCAGTATGCAGTTCCAGTTTCGGCTACAAAGCCTTTACACGCTAGTCGCCAACTCCCAGTTCCAGTTTCGGCTACAACGCCTTCGCAGGCCAGCCGCTCAGTCTCCATTCCCAGTTTTGTCTACAACGCCTTTGCAGGCCAGCCACTCAACCTCCAATTCCAGTTTTGGCTACAACGCCTTTATAGGACAGCCGCCCAGTCACCAGTCCCAGTTTCGGCTACAACGCCTTCACAGGCCAGTCACCTAGTTCCAGTCCCAGCTTCGGCTACAACGCCTTCACAGGCCAGCCGCCCAATTTTCAGTTCCAGTTTCAGCTACAATGCCTTTACAGGCTAACTGCCCAGTTCCAATTCCAGTCACCAGTCTCAGTATTCCGGCTACAACACCTCAGCGGTCAGCCGGCCAGCTCCAGCTCCTCCCAGCTCCAGTCTCAGTCTCCGGCTACAACACCATAGCGGTCAGCCGGCCATGTAGTGCCCCAGAATTTATGTAATAATTTCTGAGTTATTTATAGAACTTTCTGGAATTTATAAGGGCTAAGTAGATTAATAAAAGGATTATTAGATTAATAAGTCATTATAAGGCCCAATTATGTTAAATAATTAACATAGCCTATTTAAAAAAATTCAAAAGATTTAAGGACCAAGCCCATTAAGTTTGGCCCATAGTTTAGAAGGTTATTTAGCCTATTTACGAATTTTAAGGATAAAATACTATTTTTATGGATAATAATATTGATAATTAACAAAAGAGTTTGATTGATGTTGAACTCTGTGCACGCTGGATGTAGCGGTTTATCGTGCGACCGCCACAGCCATGTAACGCACCAGTCTTGATGCGTTACATTCTGTCAGTTCCGTGAAAGAAAGAACGAGCTAAAAGAGTAGAACTTAGGGATCTTATCTACAAGAGATCGACTTGGGAGAGTTTATAACATTACTAAGAACTCTTAGGGATTAGGTTCTGGCAAATTAAGGACTCTAGAATCGATCTAATCTTCAAAACCCTATAAATAGGACCTAGTTCTGAACTGAGCGACCCTTACTTTTGGATCGTAAAGAATCAAGGTAAGGAGATAGAATTTCGGGTAAGTTCTTTAGAAGATTTTGTTTAGTATACTTTAGACTAATAGTTCTCCAAATTTCATGTTAGGAGATCAAGCAACCAAGGAGATTGAAGCTTCCAAAGTTGCTGGTTCGACCATAGTAACTCAAGATTCAGAGCAAAGGACCCTTGAAGATCAAATGATTAGGACGTCTAAACGAGGTAATTAGAATTCAATCCTTTAGAATTTTTTGATCACCTTAGTTTCATATTCTTACCCTCAAAATTTCACATCTTTAGGACAAGAGGTTGGAGAGATAGAGCAGCAGGAAGTTGCTGGAAAATCGCTGGGAAAGGAGAGCTAGGGCTCGATTTTCAGATTCAAATTAGAAGCTTAAAGCCTAGTTAAGAGGTAGGTTATCTCATGATTGGCAAAAACATCTTGTTAGAGATAAAATCCCTCTGATTGTACTTGATTTCATATATTATAGACTATGAATTTCATGTTTTAGTAGGGTCATGCATGCATAATTATCCTTAGCCTTAATCAAAGATAAAAGATATGATCTTGCTAATTCACTGCAACCTATGCATCTAGACAGACTCTTACTTCATTTATCATGACTAGGATAGTTAGATCTTTTTCAAAAATATGACATGTTTTCAAATCATAGACTTTTAAATTCTTTGTACTATCAGCAGAGACTCTGACGCATCAGACTTAGACCGTCACATTACTGTAACGGCTTTACGATAAGCCGTCACACTCTCTGTTGTATTTAGATTACTCTGTTGTCTCTGACGGACCATAGATGGAGCGTTACACTACTGTAACGGCCCCTCGATAGACCGTCACAATCACTGTGACGCCCCCATCCTCGACCGTCAGGGTGCTCGTAGATAAAATTGAAAATCAGTCAAGTTAACTTATAAGTGTGCTCATTACCTATTTCCATTCTTTTTCAGGAAATGAAAGTGAGTCGAGTTCGGATTCGGAATGTTCAAGTAGCAGATCCGAGAGTGAATAAAGAATGAGCAAAGACTTATGAAGTTTACATTATTTAGATCGAGTCTATGTAATTTCTTATTTCTTAAGTCTAGCATGATGGAAGTTGAATTAGTGGTTGTATTTGAATATTGGATTTGATTATTAATAAAAGTTGAAGTTGAGTAAATATTGTGTGATTGCATTCTTATGTGTGATTGGCTTGCGCTCTGATCGTTCTTGCTTGCAAGAGGTTTACCATGCCGACTGTTCGCGTTCCTCGAGCGAGTCTTCCGCTGTAATAAAGGCTCGTGGCGTGACAGTTAAGTTGGTATGAGAGCCTAAGTCTCAGGACTTAGGGAGAAGAGTTATGTCATAGGATAAGTTCAAGGTTTAAGGACACCTACCTATGAACTAAGGAAGAAATTTCGACACCCATGTGAGAATTGGGTAGAGCCCGGGATAAGATAGTTAATTAGCTTTAAGATTGATTTTCCTTCCAATTCCATGAGAAATAACAAGTTGTTATTTTTCTCTCAGGTACCCTATCATTACCATGGCTCATCGCGTAAATTGGGATGGCATGCAGCAAACAGTTGTTGGCCTCACTCAGGCATTACAAACCATGGCGCAAGCTGGCGCAGGAGCAAGGGCTGGTGATTTACATCGTAACTTTCGGAGCTTAAACCCTCCGCGTTTCTATGGTTCTTCTAATCCGGATGAAGCGGAGAACTGGATAGACGAAATGAATCGTATCTTTGATGTTATTCAATGCACCGATCAAGAGAAGGTGCGTCTCGCAACCTTTCAACTCAACAAAGATGCCCGTACATGGTGGAAGTCGGTTCCGGCACCTCCGGCCGATGCACCTCATACATGGGATGGTTTTCTTACCCTATTCCGTGCCAAGTACTTTTCTGAGCATGTAAAAGAGAGAAAGGCTATGGAGTTCGCCGCTCTTCAGCAAGGAATGATGACAGTTGCCGAATATGAACTGCAATTATCAAGACTTGCACCTTACGCACCGCATCTTATCAACACCGATTTATTGAAGGTAAATCGATTCATGGACGGGTTACGGCCCGGTTTCATTCAGCAGCTCGGGACCTAAAACATCCGTACTTATGCGGAAATGGTTCAACGAGCGTATTTGTGTGAAAGGACCTTAGAGAAGGTCGAGAAATTAAAAGGGAAAGGAGAAGAGTCTAACCGACGCTCAGATAGGTGTTATAAGAAGGAAAAGTTCAGCATCACGAAGCCCTACAAGAGCCGTGATATTAAGAAGAGATCTAGGAATGGGAATGGTGGAAGTTCCCATAAGCAAAAGAAAATCAAGGAGGAGAAGGAGCAAGTTGCCACGGCTTGCACATTTTGTGAAAAATTCGGCCATTCGGCTGAGGAATGCTGCTAGCACCTCGGCGCTTGTTTACGTTGTGGAAGTAGGGAGCATCGCATGCCAGATTACCCCCTTATGAAAGACCAATCGTCTGGTGGAGGACGTAGGAGGCAGGCTCGCCTCAATGCCGTCTTAGAAGAAGAGGAAGCACCCAGGGATGGTGGGCTTATGGAAGGTACTCTTCAAATTTATTGTCGTCCTGCATTTATGCTATTAGACACTGGTGCCTCTCATTCTTTTATCTCCACTACTTTTGCAAAAACATTATCAATTGCATCAGTCCCCTTACCTTCAGATCTCGCTATTTCCACACCCTTAGGTTCTGGAACAAAGCATACCGACTATTATCCTAATAGTGAAGTGATAGTAGAAGGTCATAATCTCCCCGCAAACTTAGTATGCTTTGACATGAAATGTTATGATGCCATTTTAGGGGTAGATTGGCTTGTAGATCATGATGCTTATATCAATTGCCGAAATAGGATTATATCATTTCAAAAATCTGATCTTCCAAGATTTTCCTTCCTTGGCATTAAGTACAAGAAACATCCTACTATCATATCTTCTCTTCATGCTTGTAAACTTATCTCGCAAGGATGTGAAGCTTTTCTTGCTTCTGTCATTATTACCGAATCCAAGGAGATTATCTTAGTAGACATTCCTATTGTAAATGAGTTCCCAGACGTGTTTCCATCCGAATTACCCAGTTTACCGCCCGAGAGAGAAGTGAACTTCACTATTGAACTCATCCTAGGAGCATCACCTGTTTCTATAGCCCCTTACAGGATGTCCCCCACAGAACTCAAGGAATTAAAAGGCAGTTACAAGAATTACTAGACAAAGGCTTCATCAGACCTAGCACATCCCCTTGGGGTGCGCCAGTTCTATTTGTCAAGAAAAAGGATGGTTCTCTCAGGCTATGCATCGATTACCGGCGACTGAATCAACTCACAATTAAAAATAAGTATCCGTTACCGCGTATTGATGAGCTCTTCGATCAGCTTTCAGGAGCAGAATATTTCTCTAAGATTGACCTCAGATCAGGTTATCATCAGCTTAGAATTAAAGAAGAAGACATTTATAAATCAGTTTTTCGAAGTCGTTATGGCCACTATGAATTCATAGTAATGTCATTCGGATTAACTAATGCCCTGGCAGCATTCATGCAACTTATGAACATTGTCTTCCAGCCATATCTGGACCAGTTTATTGTCGTCTTCATTGATGATATCTTGATATACTCCAAGATAAAGAAGGAACATGAAGAACATTTGAAAATAGCCTTGTAAACATTTAAAGAACATAAACTATATGCCAAGCTAAATAAATGCGAATTCTGGCTCAAGGAAGTTTCATTTCTAGGCCACATTATTTCAAAAGAAGGTATTGCGGTGGATCCTTCTAAGGTAGAAGCTGTCAAGAATTGGAGCCGGCCAATGACCGTATCAGAAGTATGAAGTTTTCTGGGTCTAGCTGGTTATTATAGAAGATTCATTAAGGATTTCTCAAAGATTGTAGTTCCTTTAACTAGACTCATGAGAAAAGAAAATCCTTTTGTCTGGTCAGAGGAATGTGAGAAGAGTTTCCAAACTCTTAAGAATCATCTTACTACAGCTCCTATTCTATCACTACCGATGGAAGGTGGTGGATTCGAAGTATATACGGATGCATCTGGCATTGGCTCTGGGTGTGTCCTCATGTAAAATGGAAAAGTAATATGTTATTCTTCAAGATAATTCCTAGGCCCCGATATTATCAGAGATTCTACAGAGAAGATCAAGCTTATTCAAGAGAGAATAAAGATGGCACAAGATAGACAAAAGTCTTATACTGATAATAGTAGACGCGACTTGGAATTTCAAGTAGGAGACCATGTGTATCTCAAGGTTTCTCCAGGTCGTGGTATTTGGAGATTTGGCATTAAGGGCAAACTAACTCCAAGGTTCATTGGCCCGTTTGAAATTCTCGAAAGGGTCGGTGAAGTGGCTTACAAACTGGCTTTACCTCCGCAATTAGCAGGAGTTAATGACGTATTTCACGTCTCTATGCTAAAGAAATATGTATATGATCCTAACCATATTATCACTTATGAGAATCTGGAGATTCAGAAGGATATGATGTACGAGCAAACGCCAATAAAGATTTTGGAACGAGAAGTGCGTCAACTAAGAAATAAAGTTATTCCTATGGTCAAGATTCAATGGAAGAAAATATGGCCATATGAAGCAACATGGGAAACCGAAGCAGCGATGCAGAAAAGATTTTTAGAATTATTCAACTGTAAGTACACTCTCCATAACCCATGTATTGAATTTGGGGACCAAATTCTTCTAAGTGGGGGAGGGTGTAGTGCCCCAGAATTTATGTAATAATTTCTGAGTTATTTATAGAACGTTCTGGAATTTATAAGGGCTAAATAGATTAATAAAAAGATTATTGGATTAATAAGTCATTATAAGACCCAATTATGTTAAATAATTAACCTAGCTTATTTAAATAAAATCCAAAAGGTTTAAGGACCAAGCACATTAAGTTTGGCCCATAGTCTAGAAGGTTATTTAGCATATTTACGAATTTTAAGGATAAAATACCATTTTTATGGATAATAATATGGATAATTAACAAAAGAGTTTGATTGATGTTGAACTCTGTGCACGTTGGATGTAGCGGTCTATCGTGCGACCGCCACAGCCATGTAACGCACCAGTCTTGATGCGTTACATTCTGTCAGTTCCGTGAAAGAAAGAACGAGTAAAAAGATTAGAACTTTGGGATCTTATCTACAAGAGATCGACTTGGGAGAGTTTATAACATTACTAAGGACTCTTAGGGATTAGGTTTTGGCAAATTAAGGACACTAGAATCGATCTAATCTTCAAAACCCTATAAATAGGACCTAGTTCTGAACTGAGCGATCTTTACTTTTGGCTCGTAAAAAATCAAGGTAAGGAGATAGAATTTCAGGTAAATTCTTTAGAAGATTTTGTTTAGTATACTTTAGACTAATAGTTCTCCAAATTTCATGTTAGGAGATCAAGCAACCAAGGAGATTGAAGCTTCCAAAGTTGCTGGTTTGACCATAGTAACTCAAGATTCAGAACAAAGGACCCCTGAAGATCAAGAGATTAGGACGTCTAAATGAGGTAATTAGAATTCAATCCTTTAGAATTTTTTGATCACCTTAGTTTCATATTCTTACCCTCAAAATTTTACATCTTTAGGACAAGAGGTTGGAGAGATAGAGCAGCAGGAAGTTGCTGGAAAATCGCTGGGAAAGGAGACCTAGGGCACGATTTTCAGATACAAATTAGAAGCTTAAAGCCTAGTTAAGAGGTAGGTTATCTCATGATTGGTAAAAACATCTTGTTAGGGATAAAAGCCCTCTTATTGTACTTGATTTCATACATTATAGACTATGAATTTCAAGTTTTAGTAGGATCATGCATGCATAATTATCCTTAGCCATAATCAAAGACAAAAGATATGATCTTGCTAATTCACTGCAACCTATGCATCTAGACAGACTCTTACATCATTTATCATGACTAGGATAGTTAGATCTTTTTCAAAAACATGACATGTTTTCAAATCATAGTTTTTTAAATTCTTTGTACTATCAACAGAGACTCTGACGCATCAGACTTAGACCGTCGCATTACTGTAACGGCCTTACGATAAGCCGTCACACACTCTGTTGTATTTAGATTACTCTATTGTCTCTGACGGACCATAGATGGAGCATTACACTACTGTAACGGCCTCTCGATAGATCGTCACAATCACTGTGACGCCCCCATCCATCGACCGTCAGGGTGATCGTAGATAAAATTGAAAATCAGTCAAGTTAACTTATAAGTGTGCTCATTACCTATTTCTATTCTTTTTCAGGAAATGAAAGTGAGTCGAGTTCAGATTCGGAATGTTCAAGTAGCAGATCCGAGAGTGAATAAAGAATGAGCGAAGACTTATGAAGTTTACATTATTTAGATTGAGTCTATGTAATTTCTTATTTCTTAAGTCTAGCATGATGGAAGTTGAATTAGTGGTTGTATTTGAATATTGGATTTGATTATTAATGAAAGTTGCAGTTGAGTAAATATTGTGCGATTGTATTCTTATGTGTGATTGCCTTGCGCTCTGATCATTCTTGCTTGCAAGAGGCTTACCATGCCGGCTGTTCGCGTTCCTCGAGCGAGTCTTCCGCTATAATAAAGGCTCGGGACGTGACAGTTAAGTTGGTATGAGAGCCTAAGTCTCAAGACTTAGGGAGAAGAGTTATGTCATAGGATAAGTCGAAGGTTTAAGGACCCCTACCTATGAACTAAGGAAGAAATTTTCACACCCATGTGAGAATTGGGTAGAGCTCGGGATAAGATAGTTAATTAGCTTTAAGTTTGATTTTCCTCCCAATTCCACGAGAAATAACAAGTTGTTATTTTTCTCTCAGGTAGCCTATCATTACCATGGCTCATCGCGTAAATTGGGATGGCATGCAGCAAACAGTTGTTGGCCTCACTCAGGCATTACAAACCATGGCGCAAGCTGGCGCAGGAGCAAGGGCTGGTGATTTACATCACAACTTTCGGAGCTTAAACCCTCCGCGTTTCTATGGTTCTTCTAAACTGGATGAAGCGGAGAACTGGATAGATGAAATGAATCGTATCTTTAATGTTATTCAATGCACCGATCAAGAGAAGGTGCGTCTCGCAACCTTTCAACTCAACAAAGATGCCTGTACATGGTGGAAGTCGGTTCCGGCACCTCCGGCCGATGCACCTCATACATGGGATGGTTTTCTTACCCTATTCCGTGCCAAGTACTTTTCTGAGCACGTAAAAGAGAGAAAGGCTATGGAGTTCGCCGCTCTTCATCAAGGAATGACGACGGTTGCCGAATATGAACTGCAATTATCAAGGCTTGCACCTTACGCACCGCATCTTATCAACACCGATTTATTGAAGGCAAATCGGTTCATGGATGGGTTACGGCCCGGTTTCATTCAGCAGCTCGAGACCCAAAACATCTGTACTTATGCGGAAATGGTTCAACGAGCGTATTTGTGTGAAAGGACCTTAGAGAAGGTTGAGAAATTAAAAGGGAAAGGAGAATAGTCTAATCGACGCTCAGATCGGCGTTATAAGAAGGAAAAGTTCAGCATCACGAAGCCCTATAAGAGCCGTGATAGTAAGAAGAGATCTAGGAATGGGAATGGTGGAAGTTCCTATAAGCAAAAGAAAATCAAGGAGGAGAAGGAGCAAGTTGCCACGGCTTGCACATTTTGTGAAAAATTCGGCCATTCGGCTGAGGAATGTTGGAAGCACCTCGGCGCTTATTTACGTTGTGGAAGCAGGGAGCATCGCATGCCAGATTGCCGTCTTATGAAAGACCAATCGTCTGGTAGAGGACGTAGGAGGCAGGCTCGCCTCAATGTCGTCTTAGAAGAAGAGGAAGCACCCAGGGATGGTGGGCTTATGGAAGGTACTCTTCAAATTTGTTCTCGTCCTGCATTTGTGCTATTTGACACTGGTGCCTCTCATTCTTTTATCTCCACTGCTTTTGCAAAAACATTATCAATTGCATCAGTCCCCTTACCTTCAGATCTCGCTATTTCCACACCCTTAGGTTCTGGAACAAAGCTTACCGACTATTATCCTAATAGTGAAGTGATAGTAGAAGGTCATAATCTCCCCGCAAACTTAGTATGCCTTGACATGAAAGGTTATGATGTCATTTTAGGGGTAGATTGACTTGTAGATCATGATGCTTATATCAATTGCCGAAATAGGATTATATCATTTCGAAAACCCGATCTTCCAAGATTTCCTTTCCTTGGCATTAAGTACAAGAAGCATCCTACTATCATATCTTCTCTTCACGCTTGTAAACTTATCTCGTAAGGATGTGGAGCTTTTCAAGCTTCTGTCATTATTACCGAATCCAAGGAGATTATCTTAGCGGACATTCCTATTTTAAATGAGTTCCCAGACGTGTTTCCATCCGAATTACCCAGTTTACCGTCCGAGAGGGAAGTGAACTTCACTATTGAACTCATCCTAGGAGCATCACCTATTTCTATAGCCCCTTACAGGATGTCCCCCACAGAACTCAAGGAATTAAAAAGGCAGTTGTAGGAATTACTAGAGAAAGGCTTCATCAGACCTAGCACATCCCCTTGGGGTGCGCCAGTTCTATTTGTCAAGAAAAAGGATGGTTCTCTCAGGCTATGCATCGATTACCGGCGACTGAATCAACTCACAATTAAAAACAAGTATCCGTTGCCGCGTATTGATGAGCTCTTCGATCAGCTTTCAACAGCAGAATATTTCTCTAAGATTGACCTCAGATCAGGTTATCATCAGCTTAGAATTAAAGAAAAAGACATTTATAAATCAGCTTTTCGAAGTCGTTATGGCCACTATGAATTCTTAGTAATGCCATTCGGATTAACTAATGCCCCGGCAGCATTCATGGAACTTATGAACATTGTCTTCCAGCCATATCTGGACCAGTTTATCGTCGTCTTCATTGATGATATCTTGATATACTCCAAGATATAGGAGGAACATGAAGAACATTTGAAAATAACTTTACAAACACTTAAAGAACATAAACTCTATGCCAAGCTAAATAAATGCGAATTCTGGCTCAAGGAAGTTTCATTCCTAGGCCACATTATTTCAAAAGAAGGTATTGCGGTGGATTCTTCTAAGGTAGAAGTTGTCAAGAATTGGAGCCGGCCAATGACCGTATCAGAAGTACGAAGTTTTCTAGGTATAGCTAGTTATTATATAAGATTCATTAAGGATTTCTCAAAGATTGCGGTTCCTTTAACTAGACTCACGAGAAAAGAAAATCCTTTTGTCTGGTCAGAGGAATGTGAGAAGTGTTTCCAAACTCTTAAGAATCATCTTACTACAGCTCCTATTCTATCACTACCGATGGAAGGTGGTGGATTCGAAGTATATACGGATGCATCTGGCATTGGCTTAGGGTGTGTCCTCATGCAAAATGGAAAAGTAATATGTTATTCTTCAAGACAATTCCTAGGCCCCGATATTATCAGAGATTCTACAGAAGAGATCAAGCTTATTCAAGAGAGACTAAAGATGGCACAAGATAGGCAAAAGTCTTATGCTGATAATCATAGACGCGACTTGGAATTTCAAGTAGGAGACCATGTGTATCTCAAGGTTTCTCCAGGTCATGGTATTCGGAGATTTGGCATTAAGGGCAAACTAACTCCAAGATTCATTGGTTCGTTTGAAATTCTCGAAAGGGTCGGTGAAGTGGCTGACAAACTGGCTTTACCTCCACAATTAGTAGGAGTTCATGACGTATTTCACGTCTCTATGCTAAAGAAATATGTATATGATCCTAACCATATTATCACTTATGACAATCTGGAGATTCAGAAGGATATGACGTACGAGCAAACGCCAATAAAGATTCTGGAACGAGAAGTGCGTCGACTAAGAAATAAAGTTATTCCTATGGTCAAGATTCAATGGAAGAAAATATGGCCATATGAAGCAACATGGGAAACCGAAGCAGCCATGCAGAAAAGATTTCCAGAATTATTCAACTGTAAGTACACTCTCCATAACCCATGTATTGAATTTGGGGACCAAATTCTTCTAAGTGGGGGAGGGTGTAGTGCCCCAAAATTTATGTAATAATTTTTGAGTTATTTATAGAACGTTCTGGAATTTATAAGCGCTAGATAGATTAATAAAAGGATTATTGGATTAATAAGTCATTATAAGGCCCAATTATGTTAAATAATTAACCTAGCATATTTAAATAAAATTCAAAAGGTTTAAGGACCAAGCCCATTAAGTTTGGCCCATAGTCTAGAAGGTTATTTAGCATATTTACGAATTTTAAGGATAAAATACCATTTTTATGGATAATAATATGGATAATTAACAAAAGAGTTTGATTTATGTTGAACTCTGCGCACATTGGATGTAGCAGTCTATCGTGCGACCGCCACAGCCATGTAACGCACCTGTCTTGATGCGTTACATTCTGTCAGTTCCGTGAAAGAAAGAACGAGCAAAAAGATTAGAACTTTGGGATCTTATCTACAAGAGATCGACTTGGGAGAGTTTATAACATTACAAAGGACTCTTAAGGATTAGGTTCTGGCAAATTAAGGACTCTAGAATCGATCTAATCTTCAAAACCCTATAAATAGGACCTAGTTCTGAACTGAGCGACCCTTACTTTTGGCTCGTAAAGAATCATGGTAAGGAGATAGAATTCCGGGTAAGTTCTTTAGAAGATTTTGTTTAGTATACTTTAGACTAATAGTTCTCCAAATTTCATGTTTGGAATTCAAGCAACCAAGGAGATTGAAGCTTCCAAAGTTACTGGTTCGACCATAGTAACTCAAGATTCAGAGCAAAGGAGCCCTGAAGATCAAGAGGTTAGGACGTCTAAACGAGGTAATTAGAATTCAATCCTTTAGAATTTTTTGATCACCTTAGTTTCATATTCTTACCCTCAAAATTTCACATCTTTAGGACAAGAGGTTGGAGAGATAGAGCAACAGGAAGTTGCTGGAAAATCGCTGGGAAAGGAGAGCTAGGGCTCGATTTTCAGATTCAAATTAGAAGCTTAAAGCCTAGTTAAGAGGTATGTTATCTCATGATTGGTAAAAACATCTTGTTAGGGATAAAAGCCCTCTTATTGTACTTGATTTCATGCATTATAGACTATGAATTTCATGTTTTAGTAGGGTCATGCATGCATAATTAACCTTAGCCTTAATCAAAGACAAAAGATATGGTCTTGCTAATTCACTGCAACCTATGCATCTAGACAGACTCTTACTTCATTTATCATGACTAGGATAGTTAGATCTTTTTCAAAAACATGACATGTTTTCAAATCATAGTCTTTTAAATTATTTGTACTATCAGCAGAGACTCTGACGCATCAGACTTAGACCGTCACATTACTGTAACGGCCTTACGATAAGCCGTCACACTCTCTGTTGTATTTAGATTACTCTGTTGTCTCTGACGGACCATAGATGGAGCGTTACACTACTATAATGGCCCCTCGATAGACCGTCACAATCACTGTGACGCCCCCATCCTCGACCATCAGGGTGATCGTAGACAAAATTGAAAATCAGTCAAGTTAACTTATAAGTGTGCTCATTACCTATTTCCATTCTTTTTCCGAAAATGGAAGTGAGTCGAGTTCGGATTCGGAATGTTCAAGTAGCAGATCCGAGAGTGAATAAAGAATGAGCGAAGACTTATGAAGTTTACATTGTTTAGATCGAGTCTATGTAATTTCTTATTTCTTAAGTCTAGCATGATGGAAGTTGAATTAGTGGTTGTATTTGAATATTGGATTTGATTATTAATGAAAGTTGAAGTTGAGTAAATATTGTGCGACTGCATTCTTATGTGTGATTGCCTTGCGCTCTGATCGTTCTTGCTTGCAAGAGGCTTACCATGCCGGCTGTTCACGTTCCTCGAGCGAGTCTTCCGCTGTAATAAAGGCTCGGGGCATGACAGTTAAGTTGGTGTCAGAGCCTAAGTCTCAGGTCTTAGGGAGAAGAGTTATGTCATAGGATAAGTCCAAGGTTTAAGGACCCCTACCTATGAACTAAGGAAGAAATTTCCACACCCATGTGAGAATTGGGTAGAGCCCAGGATAAGATAGTTAATTAGCTTTAAGATTGATTTTCCTTCCAATTCCACGAGAAATAACAAGTTGTTATTTTTCTCTCAGGTAGCCTATCATTACCATGGCTCATCGCGTAAATTGGGATGGCATGCAGCAAACAGTTGTTGGCCTCACTCAGGCATTACAAACCATGGCGCAAGCTGGCGCAGGAGCAAGGGCTGGTGATTTACATCGCAACTTTCGGAGCTTAAACCCTCCGCGTTTCTATGGTTCTTCTAATACGGACGAAGCGGAGAACTGGATTGACGAAATGAATCATACATTTGATGTTATTCATTGCACCGATCAAGAGAAGGTGCGTCTCGCAACCTTTCAACTCAACAAAGATGCCCGTACATGGTGGAAGTCGGTTCTGACACCTCCGACCGATGCACCTCATACATGGGATGGTTTTCTTACCCTATTCCGTGTCACGTACTTTTCTGAGCACGTAAAAGAGAGAAAGGCTATGGAGTTCACCGCTCTTCAGCAAGGAATGATGACGGTTGCCGAATATGAACTGCAATTATCAAGGCTTGCACCTTACGCACCGCATCTATCAACACCGATTTATTGAAGGCAAATCGGTTCATGGACGGGTTACGGCCCGGTTTCATTCAGCAGCTCGGGACCCAAAACATCCGTACTTATGCGGAAATTGTTCAACGAGCATATTTGTGTGAAAGGACCTTAGAGAAGGTCGAGAAATTAAAAGGGAAAGGAGAAGAGTCTAACCGACGCTCAGATCGGCGTTATAAGAAGGAAAAGTTCAGCATCACGAAGCCCTACAAGAGCCGTGATAGTAAGAAGAGATCTAGGAATGGGAATGGTGGAAGTTCCCATAAGCAAAAGAAAATCAAGGAGGAGAAGGAGCAAGTTGCCACGGCTTGCACATTTTGTGAAAAATCTGGCGATTCGACTGAGGAATGCTGGAAGCAACTCGGCGCTTGTTTACGTTGTGGAAGCAGGGAGCATCGCATGCCAGATTGTCCCCTTATGAAAGACCAATCGTCTGGTGGAGGACGTAGGAGGCAGGCTCGCCTCAATGTCATCTTAGAAGAAGAGGAAGCACCCAGGGATGGTGGGCTTATGGAAGGTACTCTTCAAATTTATTCTCGTCCTGCATTTGTGCTATTTGACACTGGTGCCTCTCATTCTTTTATCTCCTCTACTTTTGTAAAAACATTATCAATTGCATCAGTCCCCTTACCTTCAGATCTCACTATTTCCACACCCTTAGGTTCTGGAACAAAGCTTACCGACTATTATCCTAATAGTGAAGTGATAGTAGAAGGTCATAATCTCCCCGCAAACTTAGTATGCCTTGACATGCAAGGTTATGATGCCATTTTAGGGGTAGATTGGCTTGTAGATCATGATGCTTATATCAATTGCCGAAATAGAATTATATCATTTCAAAAACCTGGTCTTCCAAGATTTTCCTTCCTTGGCATTAAGTACAAGAAGGATCCTACTATCATATCTTCTCTTCACGCTTGTAAACTTATCTGGCAAGGATGTGAAGCTTTTCTTGCTTCTATCATTATTACTGAATCCAAGGAGATTATCTTAGCAGAAATTTCTATTGTAAATGAGTTCCCAGACGTGTTTCCATCCGAATTACCCAGTTTACCGCCCGAGAGGGAAGTGAACTTCACTATTGAACTCATCCCAGGAGCATCACCTGTTTCTATAGCCCCTTACAAGATGTCCCCCACAGAACTCAAGGAATTAAAAAGGCAGTTGTAGGAATTACTAGATAAAGGCTTCATCAGACCTAGCACATCCCCTTGGGGTGCGCCAGTTCTATTTGTCAAGAAAAAAGATGGTTCTCTCAGGCTATGCATCGATTACCGGCGACTGAATCAACTCACAATTAAAAACAAGTATCCGTTGTCACGTATTGATGAGCTCTTCGATCAGCTTTCAGGAGCTGAATATTTCTCTAAGATTGACCTCAGATCAGGTTATCATCAGCTTAGAATTAAAGAAGAAGACATTTATAAATTGGCTTTTCGAAGTTGTTATGGCCACTATGAATTCGTAGTAATGCCATTCGGATTAACTAATGCCCCGGCAGTATTCATGCAACTTATGAACAGTGTCTTCCAGCCATATCTGGACCAGTTTATCGTCGTCTTCATTGATGATATCTTGATATACTCCAAGATAAAGGAGGAACATGAAGAACATTTGAAAATAGCTTTGCAAACACTTAAAGAACATAAACTCTATGCCAAGCTAAATAAATGTGAATTTCGGCTCAAGGAAGTTTCATTCCTAGGGCAGATTATTTCAAAAGAAGGTATTGTGGTGGATCCTTCTAAGGTAGAAGCTGTCAAGAATTGGAGCCGGTCAATGACCATATCAGAAGTACGAAGTTTTCTGGGTCTAGCTGGTTATTATAAAAGATTCATTAAGAATTTCTCAAAGATTGCAGTTCCTTTAACTAGACTCACGAGAAAAGAAAATCCTTTTGTCTGGTCAGAGGAATGTGAGAAGAGTTTCCAAACTCTTAAGAATCATCTTACTACAACTCCTATTCTATCACTACCAATGGAAGGAGGTGGATTCGAAGTATATACGGATGCATCTGGCATTGGCCTAGGGTGTGTCCTCATGGAAAATGGAAAAGTAATCTGTTATTCTTCAAGATAATTCCTAGGCCCCGATATTATCAGAGATTCTACAGAGAAGATCAAGCTTATTCAAGAGAGAATAAAGATGGCACAAGATAGGCAAAAGTCTTATGCTGATAATCGTAGACGCGACTTGGAATTTCAAGTAGGAGACCATGTGTATCTCAAGGTTTCTCCAGGTCATGGTATTCTGAGATTTGGCATTAAGGGCAAACTAACTCCGAGGTTCATTGGTCCGTTTGAAATTCTCGAAAGGGTCGGTGAAGTGGCTTACAAACTGGCATTAACTTCACAATTAGCAGGATTTCATGACGTATTTCACGTCTCTATGCTAAAGAAATATGTATATGATCCTAACCATATTATCACTTATGACAATCTGGAGATTCAGAAGGATATGACGTACGAGCAAACGCCAATAAAGATTCTGGAACGAGAAGTGCGTCGACTAAGAAATAAAGTTATTCCTATGGTCAAGATTCAATGGAAGAAAATATGGCCATATGAAGCAACATGGGAAACCGAAGCAGCAATGCAGAAAAGATTTCCAGAATTATTCAACTGTAAGTACACTCTCCATAACCCATGTATTGAATTTGGGGACCAAATTCTTCTAAGTGGGGGAGGGTGCAGTGCCCCAGAATTTATGTAATAATTTCCGAGTTATTTATAGAACGTTCTAGAATTTATAAGGGCTAAATAGATTAATAAAAGGATTATTGGATTAATAAGTCATTATAAGGCCCAATTATGTTAAATAATTAACCTAGCCTATTTATATAAAATCCAAAAGGTTTAAGGACCAAGCCCATTAAGGTTGGCCCATAGTCTAGAAGGTTATTTAGCATATTTACGAATTTTAAGGATAAAATATCATTTTTATGGATAATAATATGGATAATTAATAAAAGAGTTTGATTGATGTTGAACTCTGTGCACGTTGGATGCAGTGGTCTATCGTGCGACCGCTATAGCCTTGTAACGCACCAGTCTTGATGCGTTACATTCTGTCAGTTCCGTGAAAGAAAGAACGAGCAAAAAGATTAGAACTTTGAGATCTTATCTACAAGAGATCGACTTGGGAGAGTTTATAACATTACTAAGGACTCTTAGGGATTAGGTTCTGGCAAATTAAGGACTCTAGAATCGATCTAATCTTCAAAACCCTAAAAATAGGACCTAGTTCTGAACTGAGCGACCCTTACTTTTTGTCACGCCCCGAATAAGGCGGAAATATCGGGACGTACAGTTAGAGGCGAGCTAGCTGAAATAAAGTTGAAATACTAAACTAGATGATTAACACAAGGGTAATGGAAAAGAACAAATTTATTAAACATGGAAAATCCCAATCTATTACAACATTCATCAAACTACTAAGACACTCTCAAACATAACTTCTAATGAAATCTAGTACAACTAGTACATCAACTAACTCTTTAAATATCGAAATACTAGCACAACTCCAAGACATAACTAGAAGCAATAACAAGACGACTCCATCTATTAACTGGTACACTCAGGAGTAATCACTCCTGCCCCTCCCCATCGGTATGGGTGTCGTCACCTGTATAGCCTGGAAAAGGGGAAAACAACGGGTGTGAGCTAACGCTCAGTAGGAGATAACAGATAGGTATAAGTGATTAACGGTTTAATTACATTTTCAAAATGTCATGCTACAAAGGATAATACAATAAAAGGATAATGATGATATAGTAAAACAAAGTTTAAAGATCTTACAAGGTCAAGAAATATAAATGAACTGAATGGTAATACTTAAAAGGAATAACAAAGACAAGAATTTACTACAGGAGATAACGATAAAGAGTTGGCCTTATCAAGACGATTCAAGTCATGTCAAGCACGTATGTGATTTCATTTCCACGGCCAAGTAACATCAAGTAGAGTATAGAACAGTGAAGAGTGGAAAGTGAAAGGTAGTAGAGAGTAGTACAGAGTAGTGGACAGTCCTAGATTTAACACATGCCATAGTACTGGTGCCAAATGCCACACCTAGTCAATCACCTCCCCGGGGGTACACGTAGTGTTCGGGCGCTCCTCCCAGGACTAGACCGAGCCCTTAATTGTTTGCCAGGCATTGATTTCTTTGGATCAAAGATCCCACGAATCTAGACTTCCATAATTTATGGCCAGAATTCCAAGGTTTAAACTTTGTAGCAATAACAATTTCAAGTAGGAAGGAGATTCATTTCAGAATTTCAAGGTAAGCACAATCATCAAGAAGATCGATAACCAAGTCACAATAAGAGTTATATATATAACTTTACTTAAATAGATTACCATTTGATCAATGGATTTCTAAATAGGGACACTAAACATGGGAATTAATGGTAATTCCACCGGATCGAGTTTCTGGGAAAAACATGCTAATTAACGCCTTAGCGACTTACTAGAAGTCAGGAAATTAATCGTGCCGTGCTACTGTAGTACAGTAGCTATCCAACAAGTTAATCAACATATTAATACTAATTCCAAGCCAAATTAATTAGAATTAAGTTTTACATTAAGTCAAGATGCCAAAAGGAATGATTCAAGATGATAAGTTAATGAACAAGATCGCGTAAGTCGCGTATGAATGAATAACAGGCAATTAACAGAAATTTAGTTGCATATTTAAACATTTAATCATGTGGGTTTCTAGATTATTAATTATCATTAATGACACTAAAATGAATGCATTAGAATCATTACTAAGTCATTTACTGGGTAGATAAACGGTTCTGGATGAACCTTACATCTACTGGGCTTAAACAGGGCTGAACGGGGCTAAACAGGCTGAAAGGGGCACTCTGGGGACTTGGGCGGTTCATGCTGGGCCGCCCAAGTACTTGGGCGGTTCCACCTGGGCCGCCCAAGGGGTTGGGCGGCTCTGGACCAACCGCCCATCCCCTGGGATGTGCGGCCAGTGCAGGGCCGTCCAGGATATGTGGTTCCTCCGGGACCTTATATCCCGATATGTGGTTCGTGAGGAACTGTTCATCCTGGGATGTGTGGTTCCTGAAAGATCGTTCATCTATGGTTATACCAGAGTCAAAAATGGTCAAATTTTAGGCCTGAGTTGGGCGGTCTATCGTAAGACCGTCCATCTCTGGGTCGTCTCCGGTCATCCCTGCCGCGTCCGGTGAACGCCGGGAAGTGGGGGTTTGCTAGGGTTACACTAAAATACTAATAACTAATGGAAATGAACTCCAAATAAGGGGATTTTGGTTTCGTTAGAAAGCTAATAGAGAGTACTATCTAACAGAAGTGTCAATTACATGATTACTTGCTATAATTAGGATTTATAACTACTGGAATACCGAAACCCTAGTTCTGGATAGGCAGTGACTAAAACTCAAAATTCTCCTACTATACTTAATAAAATTTAGAGATCTATATATCAACTGAAAGCTGAAAGGATAAGGATTCCAACCATATAAGATATACCATATGAATATTTCATTTAGTCACTTAAAATCATGAGATAAGGCAAGTTAATGCTGCTGGAACGTTGACAAGACACACTTATGAAAACTCAGGAATTCTATTAGCATGATCAATAATAATTAGGGCTTCCAACGTCAAAATGAAGCTAACATGATGTAGATTTCATTGATATATAGTAATTAGGTTGGGTCAATTATCACCTACCTGAATTGAAGATTGAAGATCGAAGTTAGAATTAAACCCGATCCAGGGATACCCTCCAAAGATGTCTCTAAATCTCCCTGAATACCCAATAAAAATTGGGGCTTTTACTATCATTGGAAAGATCTCATCGAGCTGATCGAGATACTATATTCACAAGTCTCATTTGGTTAAGGGTACCTACCTTAATCGACGGATTAAAGGGCTGGAGATGAAGAACGACGAACTGCTAACACCTTCCACCAAATCGATGAATACTCCCAGATCTGGACTCCTCGTCGGCTGACCCAGCTATCAAATGAAACTAGAGTCGAAGAGCTACGTTTCTATAGGTCATGGAACTTCTGGAGCCTTCGGAGTTGGGAGTATTCGACGCTGCAAGTTACGTTTTAGAAACGGCGCCGGAATCCTTGACTCGACCAAAACTATGTCAGCAGCACATTTTAGGGCTAGGTTTACCTCAAATTGATTGAGGGTAAATGTTCCTTGCATCGTGGCCTTCCATTTGCCACTGATTTGAGATCATTTGGTTGAGTATTAAGGTCGAATTTCACGTTTTAAGTTATGGTTAGGTAAATGTTAGGTAAAAGTCAATTTCGGGATTAATCCTCTAATTAGACAAGGTTACGTAATTAATTTGGGTCAACCCCAGAAGACAATATTGCTATAAAAATGATCTTTTACCCAATTACTATTTTTACAGATTTTTCTAAGGTAGTCGAATTTTATATGTTCTATTTTCTAATGAATTAAATATTAATATTCCGAAATTCAAACATTAATTCATTTTAATTCAATTTTTAATTAATAAAAGCTCAATAAAACTTAATAAATAATCGGGGTATTAAACTTTTGGCTCGTAAAGAATCAAGGTAAGGAGATAGAATTTCGGGTAAGTTCTTTAGAAGATTTTGTTTAGTATACTTTAGACTAATAGTTCTCCAAATTTCATGTTAGGAGATCAAGCAACCAAGGAGATTGAAGCTTCCAAAGTTGCTGGTTCGACCATAGTAACTCAGGATTCAGAGCAAAGGACCCCTGAAGATCAAGAGATTAGGACGTCTAAACGAGGTAATTAGAATTCAATCCTTTAGAATTTTTTGATCACCTTAGTTTTATATTCTTACTCTCAAACTTTCACATCTTTAGGACAAGAGGTTGGAGAGATAGAGCAGCAGGAAGTTGCTGGAAAATCGCTGGGAAAGGAGAGCTAGGGCTCGATTTTCAGATTCAAATTAGAAGCTTAAAGCCTAGTTAAGAGGTAGGTTATCTCATGATTGGTAAAAACATCTTGTTAGGGATAAAAGCCCTCTTATTGTACTTGATTTCATGCATTATAGACTATGAATTTCATGTTTTAATAGGGGCATGCATGCATAATTATCCTTAGCCTTAATCAAAGATAAAAGATATGATCTTGCTAATTCACTGCAACCTATGCATCTAGACAGACTCTTACTTCATTTATCATGACTAGGATAGTTATATCTTTTTCAAAAACATGACATGTTTTCAAATCATAGTCTTTTAAATTATTTGTACTATCAGCAGAGACTCTGACGCATCAGACTTAGACCGTCACATTACTGTAACGGCCTTACGATAAGCCGTCACACTCTCTATTGTATTTAGATTACTCTGTTGTCTCTAACGGACCATAGGTGGAGTGTTACACTACTGTAACGGCCCCTCGATAGACCGTCACAATCACTGTGACGCCCCCATCCTCGACCGTCAAGGTGATCGTAGACAAAATTGAAAATCAGTCAAGTTAACTTATAAGTGTGCTCATTACCTATTTCTATTCTTTTTCAGGAAATGGAAGTGAGTCGGGTTCGGATTTGGAATGTTCAAGTAGCGGATCCGAGAGTGAATAAATAATGAGCGAAGACTTAGGAAGTTTACATTGTTTAGATCGAGTCTATGTACTTTCTTATTTCTTAAGTCTAGCATGATGGAAGTTGAATTAGTGGTTGTATTCGAATATTGGATTTGATTATTAATGAAAGTTGAAGTTGAGTAAATATTGTGCGATTGCATTCTTATGTGTGATTGCCTTGCGCTTTGATCGTTCTTGCTTGCAAGAGGCTTACCATGTCGGCTGTTCGCTTCCTCGGGCGAGTCTTCCGCTGTAATAAAGGCTTGGGGCGTGACAGGCCAGCTCCAGCTCCAGTCCATGTCCCGGTCCCGGTCTCTGGCTATGTCACCATGGCAGCGTGCTAGCCAACCCCAGCCTCAACTCCAACTCCCCAGACTAAACAGTACCAGCAACATAGTCCAACAGACCCTCTCGGGTCGGCCTCCAGCTTCCATCCTCCAGTAACATAGGCCAACACACCCTTACGCGTCGGCCTCCAACCTCCAGTCTCCAGCAACATAGGCCGAATCACCCTCACGGGTCGGCCTCCAGCTCCCAGCCCCCTGTGATATAGGTCAACACACCCTTACGGGTCGACCTCCAGTCCCCAGCAACGTGGGCCAAAACACCCTCGCGGGTCGACCTCTAGCCTCCAGTCACCAGCAATGCTGGCCAACACACCCTTACGGGTTAGCCTCCAGCTTCCAGTCCCCAGTCCTCTGGGTCAACACCGCCTTATGGATTGTCCTCCATCTTCTAGTCTCCAACCATCCCGGCCAACATGCCTCATTCAGGCAGGCCTCCAGCACCCAGCCTTCGATATCCCGCTTCCAATACCAAATTTCCAGTACCCGGCTTCCAGTATCCAGCCTCCAGGATCCAATGTCTAATAAAATCCAGCTTCCAGTATCCAGTTTCCAGTGTCTAGTTCCAGTACCCAGCCTCCAACATCCAGTTCAAGTACCCCGATTCCCAGTATCCAACACCAGTACTCCGCTTTCGGCTTCCAGTTCCAGCCTCCGATTCCAATGCCCAGTTCCCAGCATCTAATTTCCTATTTCCCATTTCCAATTCCAATTTCCCGCAATGGGATAGCACGCCTCATAGGGGCAGGCCTCCAGTCCCAGCACCCAGTATCCAATTACTAGTCACCATATCCAACATCCGGTTCCCAGTCCCAGCCTTCCATCCCAGCACCCAATAGCTAATACCCAATCTCTAGTCCCAGTATCCAACCTCCAAATCCTGATTTTTAGTACCAACACCCAGCTTCTAGCCTCCAGTTCCCAGCTCCTAGCCCCAGTACTTTGTCTCCCGTATCTGGGTCACAATCTCTAGTCCTAGGATCCAATCCTTGCCTTCTAGTCTCCAGCCTCTGACCTCCAGTTTCAATCAGTAGACCAGCATGCCTTAGCCAGGCGGGTCTCCAGTCTAAGTATCCAGGTTTTTAGCCTCTAATTCCTAGCGGCTGACAACAGGCCAATACGCCTTACTCAGGCAGACCTCCAGTACCCAGTTCCCAGTCTTTGGCATCAGGCCACTACACCTCATAGGCTGATCAACAACAACAACCACATGAACAAATCCAGACACCTTACAGACTAGCACGCCTTGAAGGCCAGTCTACAATAGCTCCAGACCAACATACCCCCGAGGGTCGGTCTATCACAGACTCCGATCATTACGCCTCAATGGTCGGCCAGTGACAATCCCTTCATCGGCACCTCAACGACCAGCCGATCGAGGCTCCTAGTCAATATACCTCAGCAATCAGCCGAGTGGAATTTCCAATCAATATACCTCGACGGCCAACCAACATATTAACAGGTACTATCCGCCATATTATGATGATTATGTGTCTAACATCATTTGTGGTCATTGTACTGTTTAAAGGGTCGGACAACCTCGACTTCGGCTATTTTACCATGACGGTTGGCCGCCAGCATCAACATTCGGCCATACCCCATGAGGATCGGCTGAATACGATTCCAAGGCAACACCCCTCTCTGGGGGCAGGTCTCCAGCAACCTCAGACCAAGACGCCTCGCCGAGGCAGGTCTCCAGCAACCTCAGATCAAGATGCCTCGCCGAGGCAGGTCTCCAGCAACCTCAGACCAAGACGCCTCGCCGAGATAGGTCTCCAGCAACCTCAGACCAAGACGCCTCACCGAGGCAGGTCTCTAGCAACCTCAGACCAAGACGCCTCGCCGAGGCAGGTCTCCAGCAACCTCAAGCCAAGATGCCTCGCCGAGGCAGGTCTTCAACAACTTTAGACCAAGACGCCTCACCGAGGCAGGTCTTCAACAACTTCAGACCAAGACGCCTCGCCGAGGCAGGTCTTCAACAACTTCAGACCAAGACGCCGCTCCGAGACAGGTCTCCAGCAACTTCAGACCAAGACGCCTCGCCGAGGTAGGTCTCCATCAACTTCAGACCAAGACGCCTCGCCGAGGTAGGTCTCTAGCAACTTCAGACCAAGATGCCTCATCGAGGCAGGTCTTCAGCAACTTCAGACTAAGACGCCTCGCCAAGGCAGGTCTCCAGCAACTTCATACCAACCTCCAGCAACATCAAGCCAAGATACATTGTCGAGGTTGATCCCCAGCAACACCAGGTCAACATGTCTCACCGAATCTTGCCTTCAACAGCATCAGACCAACACACCTACGACACCGATTGTCTTCTACAACTTCACCCCAGTCGACGGATCACCTTACTTCTTCGGTGTGGTCCCCGTGGCTGCTCCGCAGCTGCCCACTTCTCAGTTAACGTCATCCATCCCCATGTTACTCCGGCCTCTCCGGATTCCCTGACACCACCAGCCAACTAGCCGGCCCCTACCACTTCGGCCGTGCAATGGCAGCCTTGGCAGGAGCTGGAATCTCTCAACTTCGAAGCCCTAGTATAATCCCAGTTCCCCTGTAACCCCTGACCCACTAGCTATAATCCCAGTCACATCCAGCCATGCCAAAGTGGCCTCCAGCATCATAACTTGATGATTTGCAAGTGCCCTACAATACAACTCCAACTACAATGCTTCAGAGCTGTGACCAGCCCGTCCCATAGGACGATGGGTGCCAAGCTTGGCAAATGCGCCCCCATGGGCAGTCAACAGACGATGCCAGCATCCCACAAGAAGAATCAACCCCCACAACAGTGGTAGGCTGCTAACGACCGACCACAGGCTTCGCCACAAAGCCCCGGTCAGAGCGACAGTCATCTTGTCGCCAGCCAGCAATCCCAGGGGCTGAGGGATAGGTGGCCCTCCAATTCCCAAGACAGGGAAGTCTCGAACCCCCTTACACATCATCGTCGGCTACGGTCACGACCAAAGGGGAACATGCCAAGGAGTGAATATCACGCCCCGTACTCTATACCGTCGAGGTATTGTCCGCTTTGGCCTACTAGCCTCACGGTTTTATCCCTTTCTAACAGTGATCGGCTCCAGAATGGGGGACTTCCCGGGCAGGTCACCCATCCCAGTACTACTCCCCATTAAGCATGCTTAACTTCGGAGTTCTTTCAAGAACTGAGCCGATACTTCAAAAGACGCCTCGGTGATATAGAGTACAACTTAGCTATATTTGAGGGTGTTACAATCTACCCCTCTTATATAGGCGACGTCCTCGTCACTGGGCACATATAGCACGCAATCACGCAATCAAGCCCCCAGGCAGGTAGGACTCTAGAGGTGGCCCCTACAGGCTCAAGAGGTGGCTCCCACTATGTAGCACTTTGCTCCATTACGGACTCAAGAGGTGGCTCCCATAGCGTAGCACTTTGCCCTGTATGGCACTTAGTTCCCACACTTCCGGCTGGGGTATAGCTCTGATACCATTCTATCACGCCCCGTACTCTATACCGTCGAGGTATTGTCCGCTTTGGCCTACTAGCCTCACGGTTTTATCCCTTTCTAACAGTGATCGGCTCCAGAATGGGGGACTTCCCGGGCAGGTCACCCATCCCAGTACTACTCCCCATTAAGCACGCTTAACTTCGGAGTTCTTTCAAGAACTGAGCCGATACTTCAAAAGGCGCCTCGGTGATATAGAGTACAACTTAGCTATATTTGAGGGTGTTACAGTGAAAAATGCTCAAAGCACTCCTTGACTTAGACAAGGTGGAAAACCTGAGAAAACATAAATCTCAGTCTACAAGTCCACCTCCGGGGGCAAGACATGACTCCTGCTAGTGCAACCTAAGATAATGAAAAGTGAGCCACAAGTGGTCTCCCACCACTCGCCAGCCACCCTACGAGGGGCGATGGACTCGACAGTCCTGGCCTCCCCCTGTTTCAGATTTCTAATGGGGGAGGGTCCTTTCCACCGAGCCGCCTCTCCTCAGAAAATCCATAAAGCCCACTGCCCAAGGCAAGCCCCAGACATAGGCAACAAAGCCAGAAGCATTGTTATGCCGGGCTCCTCTGGCCTTTTAACGCCATCGGCATTGGCATCCAGCCCAGTCATATCATTAACCACCGAAGTGACCACTTGTATGGAGAGTTCGGCGTCCGGACCAGATTACTCCCGCGACGCGGGACCTGCACACCTCTGCCACAAGCCCAACACATGAGACAAACGGGAATAGAATTCCCAAGTCGTGGATAGCGGGCTAAAACTTCAAGCACCACGCGTGTATCCAGCCACTTAGATCTCTCTAAAATCTAGCTCTACAATGGTCTTCTGTAAACATACCACCGTCGCATGAAAGATCACAGTGGGAGCGTCAATCCCCAGAACAAATAACTCCCACCACGCCAATAGGGCCGGGAGAAATCAAGCCTGAAAGGCGCACGGGCCGCACGCCGTCATCTTCACCTCCGACGCACGCTCCGTGGGGGGCATTTGTTGGCACCAGCTTATTTTCTCAAATTAATCGAGGATTAAGCATAGGGAAATACTCCCTAAATGGAGCAAAATGGCACATCTCCAAAGTCGCTCTACCAGTCGAGTTGTGCTCAATAATCGAGACGTGTCACCGGGTCAAGCGGCGTAACATAACAACCGGGCATCGACCCCGAGCAAATGGCACTATGCCAGCTAGTTTCCCGACAATCGGGTCAGTTTCGAGATTCGGGACAACCTGCCGTACCTTACGGCACTCTGTGAAGATTCGGGGATCACCCCCGGACACCTTGCATACAGTATTATACGGCCGATGCTTCAACAACCAGGTTAACCCGGGACTCAGAACAACCTGCCGCATCATACGGCTCTTCGTCAAGGAGCGAGGGTCACCCCGACCACCAGACAAACGGTATCATCATGTCGACGCCCCAGTCACCAGGCACAACCGAGGGTCCTAACCAGCTAGCCGTGATCCACGACAACATCAACGATCGATCAGGTCCACCCCCGATCACACAGTTTGCGGGTTTGCCCGCATTCAACATAGCTACCCGAGCTGACCCGGGGGCACCCTGACTACAAGCCATGCCACGTGGCGCCCAGCAATGAGGCCGGGGTCTATCCTCGAGTCACCTCCCTCCAGCCCCCTGAAGTCAAAGGAAGACCCGTCAAGGCCAACCGCAAGCTTCAGAAGCTCACAGCACCCTTACACGGCCCGTAGATGTGTGTCGGGAACTTTCCCGAGCACCTGGTGGGCGCGTATGATCCAGCCACTCTACAGCAAGTCGGAGATCGACTCGGGACTCCTAGTAACCCACCGCGTCATGCACCACCATCGTACGGCCTCACACGCGGATCGACTTGATTATAGCTGGTCAAACCCTCAGTCAACTCTCAATCAAACCCTCAGTCGACCCTCAGTCAAACCCTCAGTCAACTCTCAATCAAACCCTCAGTCAACCCCCAGTCAAACCCCAGTCAAACCCCCAATCAGACCCTTAGTCAACCCTCAGTCAAACCCTCAATCAACCCTCCGCCAAACCCTCAGTCAAACCCTCAGTTAACCCCTCAGTCAACCCCCAGTCAAACCCTCAATCAACCCTCAATCAAACCCCCAGTCAACCCCCCGTCAACCCCCAGTCAAATCCCAGTCAGACCCTCAGTCAACCCTCAGTCAACTCTCAGTCAAACCCTCAATCGACCATCAGTCAACACTTAGTCAAACCCTCAATCAACTCTCAGTCAAACCCTCAGTCAACCCCCTGTTAAACCCCAGTCATTCCTCAATCAAACCCTCAGTCAAACCCTCAGTCGACCCTCAGTCAACCCCCAGTCAAACCCCCAGTCAAACCCCAGTCAAACCGTCAGTCAAACCATCAGTCAACTCTCAATCAAACCCTTAGTCGACCCTCAGTCAGACCCTCATTCAACTCTTAGTCAACCCCCAGTCAGACCCTCAGTCAACCCTCAGTCAAACCCTCAGTCAAACCCTCAGTCAACCCTCAGTTAAACCCCAGTCAGACCCTCAGTCAATCCCCAGTCAAACCCCAGTCAGACCTGTGGTCAAACCCGCCTAAACCCCCCTGCCTAAACCCCCTTGGGGGGGGGGGTTAGGCGGACCAGCCAGGGTCCCCTGGCTGGTTCGCCTAAACCCCCATGGGGGGAGGGTTTACGCGGACTAGCTCACCCCCCCTGGCTGGTCCGCGTAAACCCCCATTCAATTAAAAAAATTAATTTTTCAAAAAAAAAAAGAAAGAAAAGACCGGAGCGAAACCCCCTTGGGGGGGGGGGGGTTTACGCGGACCAGCCAGGGCCCCCTGGGTGGTCCGCCTAAACCCCCATGGGGGGAGGGTTTACACGGACCAGCCAGGGCCCCCTGGCTGGTCCGCGTAAACCCCTTCCCCCTCTCTCAACCCATGTAACTCCCAGTGACACTATTCACTTGGGTTTACGCGGACCTACTCACCCCCCTTAGTTGGTCCGCGTAAACCCCTGTGACCCTTCAGCTTCCACTATAAAAGCCCCCCTTTGGGAGCCCAAATGGCATGGATGAAGCACAAAATGCATCAAGCATCAACGCAAGGAGCTCAACCCCAGGCTACAAAGGCGCGCTAAGGAGAATTGTGTGTGTTTGCTAGGCTCACGCTGAGGGCATGCCGCATATGCATCCCTCATACGGCGTCTAGCCCAAACACCCGTCTCCGAGAGATTTGTGTGTGTGTTTGCTAGGCTCACGCCGAGGGCATGCCGCATGAGCATCCCTTATACGGCGTCTAGCCCAAACACTCACCTCCGCCCCCCTGTTGTGATATGTCATCTCGATAATCGTGCATGACCCCAACTTTTGCTTGTTGAAAGCACTCTGCCCAGGTCCTATCTCGATACTCGTGCACGACCCTGATGTCGCTTCGTAAGAGCGCCATGCACAGTCCCTGCCTCAATGATCGTGCACCATCAAACATCGATCCATCGAGGCACCCTGCTCAATCTCCGCCTCGACATTCACGCACGACGCAGACGTGGCTTGATGAAAGCATCCTACCCATTCTCTATCCCAATGGTCGCACACCAGCAGACATGGCTCGACCGAGGCACCCCGTCGGGTCCTCTGCTTTGACAAGCGTGCCCTCAGCACTGTCACTTGGACAATGGGCATACTTCACAAGTCACGATGCAAGATGAAGTGTCAGGCCCCTGCCTCCGCAAATGGGCCCCGAGCACGACCATCGAGGTCTCCCGATGCCCGCCTCCTTTAGTTAAAACGGTGCCTCCGACACCCGACTGCCAGCTATCCCAGTCACAACGGTTCCCCCGGCGCCCGACAGCTCAACAACTCAGTCACAACGATGCCCCCGGCACCCGACTGCCAGTCACTCCAGTCACAACGGTGCCCCTGGCACCCGAACACTCAACAACTCCAGTCACAATGGTGCCGCCGGCACCCGACTACCCAGCTACTCCAGTCACAACGGTGCCGCCGGCACCCGACTACCTAGATACTTCAGTCACAACGGTGCCGCCGTCACCCGACTACCCAGCTACTCCAGTCACAACGGTGCCGTCGGCACCCGATTACCCAACTACTCCAGTCACAACGGTGCCGCCGGCACCCAACTACCTAGCTACTTCAGTCACAACAGTGCCCCCGGCACCCGATTGCCAACAACTCCCGTCACAACGGTGCCCCCGGCACCCGACCACTCAACAACTCCAGTCACAACGGTGCCCCCGGCACCCGACTGCCAGCTACTCCAGTCACATCGGGGCCCGCGGCACCTGACCACTCAGCCACTCAGTCACAACGGTGCCCCCGGCACCTGACTGCCAGCTACTCCAGTCACATCGGGGCCCGCGGCACTCGACAACTCAACAACTCCAGTCACAACGGTGCCCCCGGCACCGACTGCCAACTACTCCAGTCACATCGGGGCCCGCGGCACCCGACCACTCAACTTCTCCAGCACAATGGTGCCTACGGCACCCCTACTGCCCCGACCTCGACACTGTTTCATGTCGGGAATACATTGTGACACCCCTCGAGCGCCATCCTGCTAAGTCACAGGTCCCTTGGCAGACCCTACGTACAGATACAGAACTACCCATACAATAGTGCAATGACCCGGGGACCGTCACAAATGACGGAATTGTCCCGCGGCTTGCAAGCAATTGTAATCGTGCTCTCATGCCCCCATATAAATGCCTTTCATGGCATATAAGTCATGTAATCCAATCAGGGAGTGGGTCCCCCTCCTCGCTGGAACCAGTCTCTCTGCCCCCAGTTATCCCTGTTGTGTTGCTGTTGCCCTGTCGCTGTTGCACTGACTAGGCCCTCCCGACGTCACGGCTACCAAGGTCCCTGACTCTCTCTTTGGCAGAAGAAACAAAGGTATTCAGATTCAATCCGATGTAAAATAAACACCGGTTGCTTGCGGCCGGTGGGGAAAGACATCCAGTACATGAATCCCCATAATCGCCTGCGCACTCGCACCCGTGGAACCCCTTCTATCCACGTGTCGCCTGATCTCTCGAGCCACGTGCCGCATCCTGGCGACGCTTCCCCGGTCAATCCTCGGTTCCATAGGTGATTGTTGAGAAATCGACTGGCACGCCCGCATTCCACCCAGCCATCCCTGTCCCAGTCTCCAAGAATGACGAACCATACGCCATCCTGTCTAGTGCGTTCATATCGTTCTCTCAGCCTTCTTCTTAATACCCCTGGAATCCCCGCGTGTCCAGTCAACCTATCTCGACCTTCCGTAAAAGGCGAGTATACACCCCCGCCGTGAGGACAAAACGACAAGTGACTCCCCGCGGTCGCAAATAATGCCTGATACCAATGGGAGAAGAGTCTTTTTGAGAAAGTGCAATCATATGGTTTTAGAATGGCTCCCCCTCAGAAATAGCTTAGAATGAAATCTTTTTTTTTTGTTTTCAAAAAAGCTTTCAGAATTGAAGCTTTAGAAGGGGCATAAAATAGAAACGACCGAGTTGCAGCTTGGTCCACTTTCAGACTGAAGGAAACAAGAATTTAGAAATGATGAGAAGGATCATAGAGTCAAGGTTGTCCTGAATTTCTAGGATAAACAAAGGAAGTCGACTTATGAAAGTACTTAAGTCGGCTTGAACTCAAAGACAAAAGACAGTGATTTCAAAACATTGCAGGGAAGTTGACTTAGGCAATTCTCAAGTCGACTTGAGCTTTTCCAGAAATGCTTCTCAACTCAATTTTACTCTAAATGGATGCATGGAATTTTTGTGTTTTCATATATTGATGACATACAATCAAATGTTACCCGCTCCCCCTATCTAAATGGACAAAAATACCAATTTTGTCATGAAGATCATGCAGGGAGTGAGTTAGCTTGACTCAAATGAATTTTCAGGATCTTTCATGAAAGATTGCTTAAGACACTCATGATGCAATTTCATTTTTAAAGGAGATTCATCAAATTTCAACATGAGATCATGGAATGATATGCATATGCAAACATGAGTCTGTGTTGAGACTTGACACAACAAGTTTAGCAAGTTTCAACATGTGTTTCAAGGAATGATTTGCACAAACAAACAAAAGCAGTTGTTGAAGTTTCATGCAACAGATTTGAAATAGATGCAAATGATCAGCATGGGAGATTTATTCCAATTTTATGCCTATGGCAATGCATGACACTACAGGTGAATATAAGCAGATATTCAAATCATGAGTCAGAGTTAGCTTCACAAATAGCCCTCAGTACCTGGCGGAGAACTTAGGTCTGAAGACCACCTCACGCATAGTGTGGGTTTCCAGACAGACCACATCTGTCCTTTTCCCAACACCATTTGATATACCATTAGGCTTTTCATGTATCCAACTTCAAGATCTCACAATAAACACAATCAAACAGAATAAGCATGAATTCTCATTGACTAAAAGATAGGATATGCAGCTTTGACAATATGAGAAATTAAAACAAACCTACAGGTAAAAAAAACAAAATTGAATGTGATGAATGGGGTTTTACCAAACCAGGGTGCCTTGCTTATTTGTTGAACCCCTTTTATTTCCTTGCTTCAAGGCACTCCTGCAAGACAAAGTTCCCATTTCCTGTTTAAAGGTATCCAAGATCTCTTGGGTCCTGAAAGGTTAGCTGCACCTTTCATTGGTGCTTTCCATGATTTAAAAACATTATCATCATCAAACCTCATAACAGAACAAACATTCATAGTGTGTCCTAATTTCCCACAATAATGACACTGAATGAGAGCATTCAAATTCTTCTTCAAGGGATGTGCATGAAATTTCCGTGGGAAGGCAGAAATTCTGCCAATTCTGTCATGGACATTGTGATTCCTTCTCAAGTGTCAACAGTCCTTGACTGTATGGCCGATCCTCCTACACTCATGACAATAAGGCCTCCTATTTGAGAACAAGTTTGGCCTTGTTGGGACAGTAGGTTTTCTATAAACCTTTGATTCATCATTCTTTAGAACAAAGCAATCATGCATAGCATGACCAGTCCTTCCACAATAAAAACACCGAATTATCCTTTTTTGGACAACATGATTTCCAACTTGACTTTTTCTATCATGTGCATGAAAATTTTGAAATGGACCCTTTTTGTTTGAAGTCATTTTGGCATTTTTGAGTCCACTTAATTTCCTACATGCATTTACTTCATCAACTTTCATGATTTGACAATCATGCATCATGTGACCTATTCTACCACAATAGTGACTTGAAAATTTCTTTTTATGTGCATGTGAGTTTGAGTTAGAATTATGTATAACATGCACAGTGGTAGCAGGGATGCTTTTTGGCTTTTTCAGCAAATCATTAACCTTTTTTTGATTTTCTGTTTGTTTCACAGTTTTCTGACTTGCAGTTTGTTTAAAGTTCTTCTTGGCAGTGAACTGAAAGGTTGATGGATTTGAGTTTAAGGTTTTGGATGGCCCAGAGTTGCCCACAAATGAAGTATAAATTTTATTTTCAAAACTTTTCTTATTTACTGGGTTGTAACCCAATCCCTCTTTCTAAAATTTGACTTTAGTTCCAAGAAGCTTGTACAAATTATCCTTTCCCTCAAAAATTTTGACAAGGAGATATTAAGATCATCAATTTCTTGCTGAAGAGCTGATACACTAAGTTCATAACTGGCCATCTCTTCCTCACATTCAGCAATTCTGATTCTTAAGGCTTCATTGACAGATTTGTAATCCTCAATTTCTTTTTGCAAATTGTTCAATTTTTCGGACTCATCTAAACAAACAACTTTTCCTTTCTCTAACACTATAAGTCTTTAAGATATGGTCGTATTTAATTCTTTAAGCTTTTCATTTTCTTGTTTCAATCTCTTAATTACTTCAACTTGTTTTTCATCACTTGTCATTGAGTTTAGTTTCTCAAACAGTTCTTCTTCAACTTGTTCAAGTTCTATTTTCTTTTCTAGCAGACTTTTATTTTCCTCTCTCAATGAACCAATTAGGTCTTTTTGCCATTCAAGGTCCGAGAGGAGACCTTCATTTAGTTCTTTCACAAATGAGCACTCAATGCATAGAGAGTTATCAGAACAAGTGTTTTCAACTTCTTTTCTTACCTTTCTTTTTCGAATTTTAGATTTATCAAGATTTTTCTGAAGATCTGCGTTTACTACCTCAACGGCTTCAAGTTTTTCAGAAATCAAATCATTTTCATCCTAAAAATTTTTAAGTTTCTTTTCAGCTTTTTCTATTCGATTTCTAAGTTCTTCATTTTCTGACTTCAAGACTTTCAAGCTTTTATTGACAGAATCAATGTGAGCTGAATTATTTAACTTCTTTTTCAAGGATTTATTTTGTTTTCTTAAATTTTCACACATCTCAAGCAATTCAACATAAGCATCTTGCCAATCATCTATAGGGAAGTTTTCAAACATAGAGTTTACCTCCTCATCAACACTTTCTTCGTGTCTTTACATGCTGTCACCCATGAAGCACTTATGTTGCTCCTCCTTCTTATAGATTACAACTAGTTTGTCCTAGATTTCCTTAGCAGACCTGGAGGAAGAAACAAATGGAAAGATGTTATGATCAATAGCATTTTTCAAAATATTTAGAGCTCTGAGAATTTCATTGTTCTTCATCATATGACTGCCTGTCCATTTGGACATATCTTTGGGCAGTTTGTATAGACCTCTAGAAATGATGTTCCATAGGTTTGGATTAACTGCATTTACAGATGTGCACATACTGCCTAAGCACGTAGAGAAATTAGAACCACCAAACTTCAGTGGATGAACCATTGAAAACTCGGCCAATTAAAACAATGATAGTGCACAAGACAATGGTCCTTCTTAGCAGATTGTTAAATTTGATTTATCAGAGACCCACTGTAATATCATGGATTCTTTGGATTGGAATCAGAGAGCTTTCGGATCGCTTTCGTGGGTCCTCATACGTGTTTTACGTTCCACTCGGGTTTTTCCCTTGTATAACTTGCGGAACCCTGTGGAGAGTGAACCGTTGAGTTTTGCGACTGTGGGATGCTACAGGTGCGTTGTGCTCGTTCTGAGGATCGCGAAGACTATTTTTTCATATTTTTCTAAATTTATAAATTTTCGTGCAGAAAATCAAGTTTCAGGAAAATTACTAATTTTCCTATTTTCTTTTTGTTCTTAACCCTTTCTCTCTCCTCTCTCTTCCCTCACGTTTCTCTCATTTCTCTCCCTCCCCTCTCTCTCCTCTCTTGTCCTATCCCCCGGGGCGTATGACCGGTGCGGAGCTGGGTGAGGCGGTGATGGCGTGGAGCTGGCCTGGAGCGTGATGGCGCGAGTATCGGAAAGTGGCGTTAGCGCGATCTCGTTCGTGGATTCAAAGTCGGCGTAGGTTGTCTGTGTGATGGTTTTCGGCGAGGATTGGCCGTTTTGGCTCGTGAGATCTTTGGTGGAGGTAGGGGGGCAGATGCCCTACTCTTTTCTTACATCTTCTCGCGATTTGGAGGCGAACGGTGTGAGTTTGAGCGGGTTTTGCCTTGTTTGGGTGAAATGCATGTTCGGGGGGTGTGAGCCGTGTTCGCCGTTCCAGGCGACGGTTTGTAGTTTAAATGGTTTCATTTGAACCCCTGGCATGTTGGGAATCATTTCTCGTCAGTTTTATTGCATTTGGTTGAGAATCAGAGTCGGTATGAGCCCGGCTGTCCATGTGAGTCATTTTGGGTCGATTCATGGGAATCACCCATTTAATGCCGTTTTGTAGTTGGTTTGGCCCCTTCTGGCTTGTGGAAGGTCGACATCACATGTATGGTTGTTTCCCCTTCGTCTGGAGACGATTGGGGCATGGAAAATGGGTTTTTATGTGGATTTTCTAGTTTTTGCACCGTAACGAGAATGCACCCCTAGTGTAAGTCGCGTTATCATTGGACGCACAACTATCAGGCGTCACATCTCATGAAGGAAGAGGAATAGTAGGGAAGTTGGGGAACGTGACCCAGGTGATGGTTGCGATCCTCTAACGCGGCCTAGGTGTGGGGCGCGTCAATGTATTATCACGCCCGAGGTTCTGGTCGCGACTATTATCACGACCTGAGTCAGTGCATCGTCTCTGGTTTATCGCGACATGTGTTTGTACCGCATCTATGTGTTATCGAGCCCAAGGTTGTGGCAGCGATTATTATCGCGACCTAGGTGGGTGGTGCGTTAATGTTGTCATCGCGACGCATGTCGTTGCCGTGTCTATGGATCATCGCGACCCAAGGTACGACCGCGATCATGTGATCAAGGCTTTGGGGATGATTGCGATCTGGTTAGGGCTGTGAGTCGACCAACTGGTGTTCAGAGTCGACTTGCCCTATTCTATTGTGTTCATTTCGTTGGTCTGGCTTCCAGTTGTTGTGGCTTCGACCCCTTGGTTAGCCTATTGTTCCGTGGATGTCTTGGACATCCTATGAGGGCTGTGACCGTATTCTAGGGTGTCTGAGAAGGCCATTATACCGAGCGGTATTTTATGTTATTTCGAGAGTCATTATGGTTTCTGGTCAACCCGATTGTGACCTAGGGGTTTACACGTGACCTCGTGAATGTCTCATCTATCTTGTGAGGACCGAGACTCTGGTTTTGGACGCTTGGAGGTATCATCATACCTCAATTTGCGTGCCATATGATTTGAGGGTTTTGGTGATCCCTCGTGTTCCATTTTTCATGTTATGTAGAATTGTGAGTCCGTTGTGCGGCTCGGAGGCCGAGGACTCATTGTCATTGTTGCTGTTATGGATCTGGCTGTTCTGTGCCGTCTTTCATAATGTGTTTTACCGTAATTTTTGGCTTAGGGACAAGGCTGATTAACAGCGTGTTGCTGTGATGTGCGACGATCTTGACCTAGCTCTTGTGACTCAAGGATCATTATGAGCAGGTCTAATTGACTGTCCTAGGTCTGGTAGCAGTTGTATACTACATTATGCTCCGTGGTACGTGCAACGGGTGTGTGTTTACCCTTTCTGTACTTTGGTGTTTGTTATTTTAGAGTCTCTGTGTCTAGTGAACCTCCACTAGTCGTAGCCTAACGACACTTCCGTGTATCGGTCCACCTGGGAATGGTGGCGGGGCAGTTCCCAGTTGATAATTTTTAGGCTAGTTTTCGTGGGCCCCCTTGCTTTATGGTAGCATCCTAATGGGGGGTGGTAGCATCCTAATGGGGGGAAAACTAGCTAGAGGCCTGGCTCAAGGCATTGGGCTTGTGTGTGCACATGTGGTCAGGGGCGGTTGGACGAGCGCCGACGGGCGTGACCATGACTAGTCACTCGTTACTGTTGTTCCTTGTACTTGGTTTGTGTCTCAGTTACCGTGTTCGAGGTGAGTGGGAGACACTTGAGGCGCATTGTAAGACGTCAGTGGATGCATCTGGCTATTCTTCTAGTGAGGAGGTGCTTCTGTCACTTGACACGATGACTTGTCTTTTCGTGACTTGTTCGAGTAGCCTGTGCTTGGATTCACTCGAGGTTACGAGTTCTGTGTATGATACACGACATTGAGATCATGTATGTCTTGTGCCTTTGACCGTGTTGGTCTTTTGTAAGTCTTTTGCCTATTCTGTGGGCATTCGCGATAGGGTTTCGTGATTTGTCAATGGATCGGTAACGCCCGACTTTGTGAGATCGGGGTTTGCCTTTCTGTTGCTGTTTGGAGTAGTTTAGAGAGCTGAGGTTCCTTCGGCTGCCGTGTTTCCATGTTATGGCTTTCCTCTTTACTTTTGTTGTTACTCCTGCTGTTACTACTTTGCTTTAGTGTAGCACTGCTGTTACTGCGTTGTTTTATGGTAGGGTTCTGCGGGATCCCTACTGAGCCAGTGATAGGAGGCTCACCCCTGACTTTTCAGGTGTAGCTGTTCTTCCTCGTGCTGGGAGGTACCTGTTGCGTGATTCTTAGTTACCAGCATTGCCCGTTTCGGGCTTCCGCCGACTTGAGAGTACGTTCTCTTTCCTATTGGACTGTACTTGTCTTTCTTTGGACTAACCTCTGTTAGTTTAATTGTTATAGAAAATGTAATTTTATTTCTGCTACTTTAGCAATCTTGATCATTGAAATTTAATTACTTACTGGTTTATCTGGAAGTTCAATGTACTATAACATACTGTTCTATCCCTTCGGAGCTTTTCCGCTCTTAGGAGGCCTCGTAGGTTCCAAGTGGTATCGAGTTTACCCGGTATTCGGAGTCTGGGTCATCATAGTTGGTATTAGAGTAGAGTTCAGAGTTGTTCATGGTTTTTCTGAGCTAGCTAAGCTTGTGTTTGTGAAGTACATGGGAATTCAAGATATCACAGTATTCAGAGTCCATAAGGTCCTGTACAGTTGGCAGCTGGCATAGGTTTTGCTATTGTTTATCGCTTTGCTTTTGTGTGTGATCTTGTGCGTGTTGTGTTAGCACTGTGCGAGATGGTTTTGCTCTTGTCAGATCTGATGGAGCGTTCTTTCTTTTGTCATGGTGTTTGTCTCGGTTGTGCTATGCTTGATAGAGTTCACCGACATGCGTGAATATGTGGTGCGGTGTTTGAGATTTTTCCGTGGCTTGTTCAGGTGGCTGGTGACTTTATTGTTTGTGTGATGGCTGTGCACATTCTCATGTTGTTTTGGTCATCCTAGCTTGAGGTTTGTGCAGCCCCTGAGGTGTTGAGGTTGTGTTGTGGTGGTCGATTGGATGCCTTGTTTGAGGGAATGCCCGGGCGAACCTAGGATTTTCCTTCCTGGTGAGCTACTGTTAGGCGAGCTTCATTCTTTTCATCTGGTCTTGTGGCATCTTTTCGAGGTAAGCTTTGGGAGTGCTGTCTCGGTGAAGCCTTGTCCTGTGTCTGCTTATGTGTGGGCTGTGTTAGTTCTGAACCTGATTTGTTCTTCGTTGCGTCAATGGCTTGGCTTTGGACCCAGTTTTGGGTATTGGGGGCCGTTGTGCACCATTTTTGGCGTGCCGTGTTTGGTGGCTGTTGTGCTGTGAAGGTTCAGTAATCATTTCAGGACGTGAGGATAAGCTGAGATTAGTATTCTTTGTGCTTTGTGCTGAAGCTAGTGCTCTTCATGGTTTGCACTTTGGTGACTTGTGATAGGTTGTTAGCAGGATCGATACTCGAGGCGTGGTACGTTGCTGTTTCATGAATTGCGATGGCTCCAAGTGTGTGCTAAGATGCGAATGTTGAGTTGTTTGTGATGCCTCTGTGCTTGGTGTTGAGTGCGCAGCGGAAGCATGTGGGCTCATAACCCACTGGTCGAGGATCGTTTGGTTGGAAGATTCTGACCAACCGAGAGGGTTGTTTCCTCGGTGTAATTTCATCTTGGCTAAGTGTGCCTTGATGTTGTTGGTTGCCGTGCCATTGCTTGAGGCATTTTGGTTGTTGGCACTGGCAGGTTTTAGAATTGGGGAAATCTGTCGGCGTATATGCTGGTTGAGTACCCTTTTTCTTCTGTATTTTCTTGGGAGTAGTGCTTTCGGGACTGATCGTGGTCCTTGAGATGCGTTCTTCAAGATTGTTGTTGTTGTAGGTCCTTGTTGGTAAGTTGCTCGCAGCATGGCTAGTACATGTTAGTCGTGTGTTCAGTTGTAATTTTGCCTTGATGTGACCCAGCTTGTAGTTGTGTCCCGTGGTTCTGTGTTGAGAACAGAGCCAAGATTCTGCAGGTGCTGTTGTTGTTTGTGGTTTGTGGTTGTGTTCAGCTTGGGAGGAGTTCCCTGCGAGTCTAATTTGGCATTGTGTGGACCAAGGTCTTGTCGGTTGGTTTTTGCTGTACTCTTCTGTTGTGGTAGAGTTGGCATGCGACTCGAATCAGATGTAATGTCTGAGTGAGGACTGACTTGATTGTGCTCGTGGTCCAGTGCTGTCATTGGCGTTCTGCGTGCCAGTTTCGTTGTTGTTCTTGGCGTGGAAGTTGATGGTGTGGAGCAGTCAACTGAAAGGACTGTGTTTCCTTATTTAAGTTGATGCTTATTGTGTCTGCCGAGTGCGTTGTTATCGGTCGCTATTTTCATGGCATGGGTCGTGTCTCCTTTCCCTATGAGACGATAGCGATGATGCCCGGTTTCGGAGGTGTCGAACTTGTGTTCCCTTGTGTGCCATACTCATTCAGTGGATCGATGTGCCTTGAGATCCGGAGCGTGTGCCTATGATTGTGGTCTGGTGGTGTCCCTCTGAATTGTATTTTTTCGAGAATTATGTTATTGTGCTTTGTGTTTGAGGTTTGGCTGATGCTTGGAGAGCGTGGCCAGTGTTTGGGTTTGTTCTTCCCTTGTTCCCTTGTTATCTCCTTGAATTTCGAGGATGATATCCCTTAAAGGGGGGAGGACTGTAATATCATGGATTCTTTAGATCGGAATCAGAGAGCTTTCGGATCACTTTCGTGGGTCTTGATATGTGTTTTACGATCCACTCGGGTTTTCCCCTTGTATAACTTGCAGAACCCTGTGGAGAGTGAACCGTTGAATTTTGCGACTCTGGGAAGCTATAGGTGCGTTGTGCTCGTTCCGAGGATCGCAGAGACTATTTTTCTATATTTTTCTGAATTTACAGATTTTCTTGCAGAAAATCAAATTTTAAGAAAATTGCTAATTTTCCTATTTTCTTTTTCTTCTTAACCCTTTCTCTCTCCTCTCTCTTCCCTCACGTTTCTCTCATTTCTCTCCCTCCGTTCTCTCTCCTCTCTTCTCCTCTCTCCCGGGGCGTATGACCGGTGCGGAGCTGGGTGAGGCGGTGATGGCGTGGAGTTGGCCTAGAGCGTGATGGCGCGAGTATCAGAGCGTGGCGTTGGCGCGATCCCGTTCGTGGATTCAAAGTCGGCGTGGGTTGTCCGTGTGATGGTTTTAGGCGAGGATTGGCCGTTTTGGCTCATGAGATCTTTGGTGGAGGTAGGGGGACATATGCCCTACTCTTTTCCTACATCTTCTCACGATTTGGAGCCAAACGGTGTGAGTTTGAGCGAGTTTTGCCTTGTTTGGGCAAAATGCATGTTCGGGGGGTGTGAGCCATGTTCACCGTTCCAGGCGACGGTTTGTAGTTTAAATGGTTTCATTTGAACCCCTGGCATGTTGGGAATCATTTCCCGCCAGTTTTATTGCATTTGGTTGAGAATCGGAGCCGGTATGATCCCGGCTGTCCATGTGAGTCGTTTTGGGTCGATTCGTGGGAATCACCCATTTAATGCCATTTTGTTGTTGGTTTGGCCCCTTCCGGCTTGTGGAAGGTCGGCATCGCATGTATGGTTGTTTACCCTTCGTCTGGAGATGATTGGGGCATGGAAAATGGGTTTTTGTGTGGATTTTCCAATTTTCGCACCGTAACAAGAAACCGCCCCTAGTGTAAGTCGCGTTATCATTGAACGCGCAACTATCAGGCATCGCGTCTCGTGAAGGAAGATGAACAGTGGGGTGGTTGGGGAACGTGACCCAGGTGATGGTCGCGATCATCTGTGAACGCGACCCAGGTGAGGGGCGCGTCAATGTATTATCGGGCCCGAGGTTCTGGTCGCGACTATTATCGCGACCTGAGTGAGTGCCGCGTCTCTAGTTTATCGCGACGCGTGTTTGTACCGCGTCTATGTGTTATTATGCCCAAGGTTGTGGCCGCAATTATTATCGTGACCTAGGTGGGTGGCGCGTTAATGTTGTCATCGCGACGCATGTCATTACCGTGTCTATGGATCATCGCGACGCATGTCGTTACCGTGTCTATGGATCATCGCGACATAGGGAACGACCGCGATCATATGATCAAGGCTTTGGGGATGATTACGATCTGGTTAGGGCTGTGAGTCGACCCACTAGTGTTGAGAGTCGACTTGCCCTATTCTATTGTGTTCTTTTCACTGGTATGGCTTCCGGTTGTTTTGACTTCGACCCCTTGGTTAGCCTATTGTTCCGTGGATATCTTGGACGTCCTATGAGGGCTGTGACCGTGTTCTAGGGTGTCTAAGAGTGCCATTATACCGAGCGGTATTTTGTGTTATTTCGAGAGTCATTATGGTTTCTGGTCAACCCGGTTGTGACCCAGTGGTTGACACATGACCTCGTGAGTGTCTCGTCTATCCTGTGAGGATCGAGACTCTGGTTTTGGACGCTTGGAGGTATCGTCGTACCTCAGTTTGCATGCGGTTTGAGGGTTTTGGTGATCCCTCTTGTTCCGTGTTTTCTGTTATGCAGAATTGTGAGTCCATTATGCAGCTCGAAGGCCGAGGACTCATTGTCATTATTACTGTTATGGATCTGGATGTTCTGTGCCGCCTTCCATAATGTGTTTTACCATAGTTTTTGGCTTAGGGACTAGGCTGATTAACATCGTGTTGCTGTGATGTGCGACGATCTTGACCCGAGTCTTGTGACTCAAGGATCGTTGTGAGCAGGTCTAATTGACTGTCCCGAGTCTGGTAGCAGTTGCATACTACATTGTGCTCCGTGGTACATGTGACAGGTGTCTGCTTACCCTATCTGTACTTCAGTGTTCGCTGTTTTAGAGTCTCTGTGTCTAGTGAACCTCTACTAGTTGTAGCCTGATGACACTTCCGTGTGTCGGCCCACCTGGGAGTAGTGGCGGGGCAGTTCCCGGTTGATAATTTTTAGGCTAGTTTTCGTGGGCCCCCTTGCTTTGCTGTAGTGTCCTACTGGGGGGGAAAACTAGCTAGAGGCCTCGCTCAATGCATTGGGCTTGTCTGTGCACATGTGGTTAGGGGCGGTTGGACGAGCATCGACGGGCGTGACCCTTACTAGTCACTCGTTATTGTTGTTCCTTGTACTTGGTTTGTGTCTCAGTTACCGCGTTCGAGGCGAGTGGGAGACACTTGAGGCGCAGTGTAAGACGTTAGTGGATGCATCTGGCTGTTCTTCTAGTGAAGAGGTGCTTCTATCACTTGACACGATGACTTGTGTTTTCGTGACTTGTTCGAGTAGCCTGTGCTTGGCTTCACTCTTGGTTACGGGTTATGGGTAATGTACACAACGGTGAGATCGTGTATGTCTTGTGCCTTTGACCATGTATGTCTTTTGTCTGATCTGTGGGCATTCACGATAGGGTTTCGTGATTTGTCAATGGATCGATAACGCCTGACTTTGTGAGATCGGGGTTCGCCTTTCTATTGCTGTTTAGAGTAGTTTAGAAGGCCGAGGTTACTTCAGGTGCCGTGTTTCTGTGTTACGACTTTCCTCTTTACTTTTGTTGTTACTCCTACTGTTACTGTTTTGCTTTAGTGTAGCACTGCTGTTACTACGTTATTTTTAGGTAGGGTTCTGCGGGATCCCTACTGAGCCAGTGATAGGAGGCTCACCCCTGACTTTTCAGGTGTAGCTGTTCTTCCTCGTGCTGGGAGGTACATGTTGTGTGATTCTTAGTTGCCAGCGTTGCCAGTGTCGGGCTTCCCTCGACTTGAGAGTACGTTCTCTTTCCTGTTGGACTGTACTTGTCTTTCTTTGGACTGGACACTGTTAATTTAATTGTTATAGAAAATGTAATTTTATTTCTGCTACTTTAGCAATCCTGATCATTGCAATTTAATTGCTTACTGCTTTATCTGGAAGTTTAATGTACTATCACATACCATTCTATCCCTTCGGAGCTTTTCCGCTCTTGGGAGGCCTTGCAGGTTCTAAGTGGTATTTGGTTTACCCGGTATTCGGAGTCTGGGTTGTCACACCCGCTCTGATATCAATTGTTAGGTGCACTGCTAGGATCAAGAGGGGGGGGGGGGTGAATAGATCCAGCTAGGAATATATGCCCGATTTAAAAACTCTATGCCTATTTAAACAATCAAAGCCCATTCACACAGATTATACATCAATTACTTTACCACACGAAGCCTTAAGCTCAGTCATATGTAAACCAATGTGTAAGATAGAATAACCCAACACGCTCTGCTGTAAGCTCGACAACCAAACACCCTGTAAAGGAGGTAGAAGATATGGAGCAGTCACACTATCAAACCACACTGGACAGAGATTTTTAGGTGGTTTAGTCTGCTACCCACAGACCTATGTCCACCCCTCACTCAAACCGAGTGAGGCTTCCCTTGCTACGCAAGAACGTGGAGACACCTCCACTACAAATGCTGCCTAATAGCATGGACCGAGGGAAACAAATCCCTCACACCCTGACCTTGCAACACACAAGATCAGACCCACTGCTACACGTAGTGACCAGAGAAACAAATTCTCCCTTCTTCTGCTACATAGAAGGAACCATAAATAGCCCCTGCTGCTCAAAACCCAGAGGAACAAATCCTCTCTTCTTCTGAATCCTCATAAGGAATCGGAGGAACAACTCCTCCACCGTTCTGGTCTCCCAGAACAACCCACGCACAGTAAAGACTATGCGCAACTACCTTGTGTGCACCAAGCACACCAAGGCAAGGACCAAACAAGAGATAAACATGAAAACAAAAATGAAAGCAGAACTAAAAATAGCACAATGAAAAACCTCAACGAGAAACAATGACTATAGGTTCCTGTGGAAGCACTTTGAATGTTGTCTCTGATGCTCTGCAGATCTTCCTTTCTTCTCTTCTCTTTTCTTCTCTCGAACTCCCCTTTGATCTCAGCTGCTCTCTCTCTCTTTTCTTTCTTATGCTCCTTCTCTCAACTCACTAGAGTAGCCCCTCTTTTCTCTCTTTTCTTCACTGCCTTCCTTCTTAATCATTTTTCTACTCTCTCTTGTTCTCCCTATTCTCCTCTCTTCTTCTCTTCTCTTTGATGCTCTGGTTGGGCTCTTTCTTTCTGTACAAGCACACTCACCTTACTCCTTTCTCGTGCTCTCTTTTTGTGCACACTTGCAGTCCCTTCCTTCTTCTTTCTTCGACTGAGTGAGTGAGTCTCTTTATTCTATCATCGAAGGTTCCATATCCCTGGAGGAGTGGCCACTGATTGGCCCAGAGAAGATGAGGTACGATGGCCTTTGATTGGCCTGCCAATAAGCTTCATGCAGTACACCTACGTAGGAACCTTTCTTCCCAAGATAGGAGACATTTCAGAATAATTTATCTTCAACATATTATGATTGGTCCAGCTGGAAAGGTTGGAAATATTCCTTCTCTGGAAGCATCTGAGAGTGTGCCAATCATCCTGGGATCACGTGCCAATGATTGGAGGGCTGAGTCATGTGACTCGCTTAAGTCGCACGCGTGACTACATTGAGCTTTCACGCTGCTACCCATTTGTTAGCCCTACCGACCTATTTTTCACCCTTAAGGAGTTATTTGTCGGCCTTACTGAGCCATTTGTCAACCTTAGCCTGCACGATCTCCTTTTCATTCCAGCTGACCATTCTTTACAGTTGTTGGCTTTTTGTCAACTCTACTACCCATGAGACATCCCGACGAGCCCTTCTTCACAGATATTTTCTTCTTTGTTCTTCATAAGCGAAGCTTCTTCTTCGCTGTCCCTGCCAGACTAGCAGGTTCTCCTTTAGCTTCTTCAAGGGCTTTTCAACTTCTTCTTCTTCTTCTGTTCTTTCTCTCTGGGTGCTAGAACAAGCTTCACTAAACCGCCAATCTTAGTTTTGCTAGAGCACTTCACCGACATATTCTATTTGAACTAAGGATGAGATTCTTCCTTTGATCTAGAAGGAACTTATCAACATTGTCCAAAGCTTAATGAAGCTCCAGATCTGAAATGATAGGGTTTCGAAACCCATGCACAGCTATTTTTAATGAAGGAGCTTGATCATTCTTCATGTTTCACTGCTACGACCCATTTGTCACCGTTAGCAAGCTATTATTCACTGCTATCGTCCATTTGTCACTATTAGCTAGCTATTTTTCACCCTTAATCTGTTGCTAAAAGCACTCCTTTCATAATGTGAATTTCCTTCTATTTGGAGTTGACTCCAGACAGTACCCGCGTCGACTCTGCTTCTTCAAGTTTTGAAGCTTTTGCACAACCATCCATTTGTTAGCCATATCATGCATTTGTCACCCTTGAGGATGTATTTTTCACCCTTATCCATTATTCTTCACTGCTGTAACACTGCATAGCTCGACTCAGATTGGCTTCGGCCTTACTTGACATTAGTTAGCCCAGGTGGCCATTTTTCACCCATATGGACCTATTTGTCACCACTAGGAACCTATTTGTCACCACTAGGAACCTATTTGTCACCCTTAATATGTAGCTGCTGCATGGCATTTTGGTTGACCGAAGCGGTCGACCATTCTTGGCTTTGAGCTGAATCTTCGAGTTGCTGTGCTACATTGTTAATGTGTGAGACAATTGAAGTCTTTCAACATTATTAACATAATCTTTACATCAAATCAAGCATATGAAGACATCAATCTCAGGGACTATGAACACATGCTCATAATGAAACTTATGGGGCTTGACATCAAGGCATGAAGAATATGAAGACTATGAATGCTGTGAATGACTCATAAACTGTGACTTTCATTGATCATCATCAAAGCCACATGATGACTTGTATTTCGTCATAAAAATATGATAACTCATATTTTGTCATCATCAAAATCACAGGGTCACAACATTCTCCCCCTTTTGATGATGGCAATTATGAGTCATTATGAACAGTATAAACAGGTTATGAGCAGCGTAAACAAGAAAGCATCACAAGCATCACAGCATTGACACAGCATTAACACAACATATCTTAATGCATCTCCCCCTTAATGCAACATCTCACAGCCATCTTACTTAGTGACTCAACAACAAACTCTCTCCCCACAGCATCTCACAATCAGCATCTCACAATATCCCCCTTAATGACTCAACAAACACTCTCCCCCTTTGACATCAGCAAAAAGAAGGGAGTATGAGACCATCTTGCAAAAAAGATAGTCAGGAATCAAAACCACAGGAGGGGATGTCAAGTAGAAATGTGTGGAGATATTCAGATTCAAGTGCATAGCAGTAAAGTATCCAGGAGAGGATGAAGGTAAGCAAGTAAAAGTGCAATAATTATTTTTGGACAAGTTTTCTGATACCAATCAAGGTGATGAGTGAGCAACTTCAGACTAGAGAAGTGTAGATATGAATGAGGCTTTATTAGTATCATAGATTCAGAGGGCAATTGAGTGAAAGCATGAACATGACATGGATGGGGGAGCAATTGTAATTTGTGAGCAATTTGTAGGTATGGCAGACAAAGAGTGTTCAGAGCTGGATGGTACCTCATCAAAAGCAGTTGGTTAGATACCAATTTGAGAGGAAGGAATGTTCATCAGTGTAATCAAGTCAAGAAATTTCCAACAATGGCAATATCAATTAGCAGAAAACAAGAATTCAGATTCAGATTTTGAATAGCAGCAAACACGTACTGAAGGAACAAATTTCAGTAGCGGTCATGCAGCTTAGGAAAAGCATTGCATCAGTAAAAATTACAATCTGAGACATCGTTCATTAATCAAGCTTTCAATATTCAGACTCTTATGTTATATGAACTCTTATGATGTAGCCCTTATTGTTCTGCTTGGTTTAAGAACAATGAATTTAGAGTTTATCAATCAAAATGTTGAAGTATTTGCACTCAGACTTAATAGAAATAAACCAAGGCTACATGTTTAAATCTTGTTTAACCTCCCTTTATTCTACTCATTTGAAATCAATGACTCCTTTGGATTAACTCAAGACAAGTATTGAGATTAAACATATTTAACATTTCTGATTTTACCTCAGGGTTACATCACTTTTTTTGACGTTTGGTCTTATTTTCTGATTTTTCTTTTTGCTCATAATTTTAAAGAGCATTCAAGTTTAGCCCTCACCTTTTACATAAGGATGCACATTATTTAGACGCCAGTACCCCTAGTTACTCAGTGGGACTAACTATCCTGCTTCATTTTGAGCAGAGATAGCAAGGGCACCACATGACATACTCCACTTTATTTCTTGATGAAGGGACTAGTTTCTTAGTGAACCCTTTACCATTGCTCTACCTTGAGCATTAATTCACAATTTTATCATGTGCTGCCCTTTAGAATTTTTCAGATTATTCTATGTTTAAGAACAATACTTAATCTAAGTTTCTCAACCAAAGTTGCCTTCACCTTAAATTTTTAGATTTTGGGAGTTTGCACAAGACACAACATGTGTGGATTGGTTGAGGCCTATTAAGTTCTGAATATAATCTTTTTCATGAAATTTATTTTTCTAAACTCTTGAATTCATTAAGCTCAAACCATCAGTTTTATTCATGGGTTGTCATAAGGTCTTATAAAAGAAGATTCCTTAATAGGTTTGCTCAAATTAATGAATTTGATCAACATATTGGAATCATTCTGATATCAACTGTGGTTCAGTGAGTTTTCAGTAAGGTTCATCAAGGAAGACAGTTTTTCAAGAATGTTCAAAATAGACCAATTTTAGAATTTGCAGAACTGACATGGATGTCAGTTTTGATGAATGTCTGATACCAATGGGAGAAGACACTTTTTGAGAAAGTGTAATCATATGGTTTTAGAAAGGCTCCCCCTCAGAAATAGCTTAGAATGAAATCTATTTTTTTTGTTTTCAGAAAAGCTTTCAGAATTGAAGCTTTAGAAGGGGCATAAAATAGAAACGACTGAGTTGCAGCTTGATCCACATTCAGACTGAAGGAAACAAGAATTTAGAAATGATGAGAAGGATCATAGAGTCAAGGTTGTCCTGAATTTCCAAGACAAACCAAGGAAGTCAACTTTTGAAAGCACTTAAGTTGGCTTGAACTCAAAGACAGAAGACAGTGATTTCAGAATATTGCTGGGAAGTCGACTTGGGCAATTCTCAAGTCGACTTGAACTTTTCTAGAAATGCTTCTCAACTCAATTTTACTCTAAATGGATGCATGAAATTTTTGTGTTTTCATATATTGATGGCATGCAATCAAATGTTACTAGCTCCCCCTATCTAAATGCACTAAAATACCAATTTTGTCATGAAGAACATGCAGGGAGTGAGTTAGCTTGACTCAAACGAATTTTTGAGATCTTTCATGCAAGATTGCTTAAGACACTCATGATGCAATTTCATTTTAAAAGAAGATTCATCAAACTTCAGCATGAGATCATGGAATGATATGCGTATGCAAACATGAGTCTGTGTGGAGACTTGACACAACAAGTTTAGCAAGTTTCAACATGTGTTTCAAGGAATGATGTGCATAAACAAACACAAGCATTTGTTAAAGTTTCATGCAACAGATTTGAAATAGATGCAATTGTTCAGCATGAGAGATTTATTGCAATTTTATGCCTATGGCAATGCATGACACTACAGGTGAATATAAGCAGATATTCAAATCATGAGTTAGAGTTAGCTTCACAAATAGCCCTTAGTACCTGGCGGAGCACTTAGGTCTGAAGACCACCTCACACATAGTGTGGGTTTCCAGACATACCACATCTATCCTTTTCCCAACACCATTTGATATACCATTAGACTTTTCATGTAGCCAACTTCAAGATCTCACAATAAACACAATCAAACAGAATAAGCATGAATTCTCATTGACTAAAAGATAGGATGTGCATCTTTGACAATATGAGAAATTAAAACAAACCTACAGGTAAAAAAACAAAATTGAATGTGGTGAATGGGGTTTTACCAAACCAGGGTGCATTGCTTATTTGTTGAACCCCTTTTATTTCCTTGCTTTAAGGCACTCCTGCAAGATAAAGTTCTCATTTCCTGTTCAAAGGTACCCAAGATCTCTTGGGTCCTGAAAGGTTAGCTGCACCTTTCATTGGTGCTTTCCATGATTTAAAAACATTCTCATCATCAAACCTCATAATAGAACAAACATTCATAGTGTGTCCGAATTTCCCATAATAATGACAATGAATGAGAGCATTCAAATTCTTCTTCAAGGGATGTGCATGAAATTTTTGTGGGAAGGCAGAAATTTTGCCAGTTCTGTCATGGACATTGTGATTCCTTCTCAAGTGCCAACAATACTTGACTGTATGGCCGATCCTCCCACACTCATGACAATAAGGCCTCCTATTTGAGAACAAGTTTGACCTTGTTGGGACAGTAGGTTTTTTTTGGCATCAAAAAATGGATAATAATATATGGCGCCATGACAGTCGCCGACAATTCTTGGATTGGCGCCTCCTGAGTGGTCTTCAATTTCCTCCGGTTGACTCAACCCTCCAACATGTCGACCTATGGAATGAACGCCCCTCCATGTTGGTGCAATTTCTTGGATGAGCGCCCTCTCACAGTGTCGCCAATTCATGGCATTTACTTGATTTTATGAAATATTGGATTTTTTTTTGAAATCTGAAGATCTGAAGATTGGGCGCCCCTTCGAACGGGCGCAAATTCCTCAATGAACACCCTCTCAAGTGGTCTCCAATTCTTGGCAATATTCAAAATTGATGAAATATTTAAGCCAAAGAAAGGGCGACCATCTACCAGACACCAATTCAAGAAACCACAGTCAACCCTGGCATCACCAATTTTGCGTGTTTTCACTATATATCTTCCTCCTCATGCATTGATTGCTCGGAGGGGGAGGCTTGCTCTGCGCGCGGATGTGACGCCTTCCGCTGCTCCGCCGTTCACCCATGACTCTCTCATGTCCCCCTCGACGTGGCACCCTCCGGAGATCGCCAGCAGTGTACGACGGTAGCGACGGTAAAGCCACAGCAGCGGCGATAGTTTTCCAAAAAAAAGGGAAAAGAAAGGGGGGGGGCAAAGCCTCTACTTCGAAGCAGAGACTCCTCCCCCCCTATAAAAAGCCCACAGTGGGCGAACCTGCGCTTCTTTGACACTTGGATGCTTGAAGCCTGAAAAAATCGAAGCCCGAAGCCCCTGTCGAGAGAAGAAGAAGAGAGAGAAAGAGAAAGAGAGAAAGAGAGAGAAGAGAGGTGAGGGAGATAGAACTCCCCCCCTGTGTTTTTTTTCCCTCTCATGTATTCCCCTTCTCTTCTATTTCTTCCCTCTTGATTCATGTAACCCCTCTGATGGGCATCTGCTCCACTTACGGTGAAATGAAAGTGCTCCTCCGGGAGATTATTTTTATGGCTCATTCTACCCTCTCCCCGATAGCATGCATATACATATATGTATGATACATTTTTTTTTTTTTACTTCCCTTCCCCGTAGGAGATAGGATGAAGCCTCCCCTTTTCTTTTTTTTTTTCAAGCCACCCATCCAGTGATTTTCATCACGGTGGCCACCAGCCCGGAGCTCACTCCCATCTATGAGTGTGGCCCCGGGTTTCCAACCATCAGAAGCCCAATATTCGTCTCCACGAACCTCCGATTCCAGATTTTTAACCACCCTTGGGCCGCCGGGGATCCGTTTCATCATAGCGTGTTCCCCTATTTCTCCCCCTTGAAGGTGGATATCAAAGCCTTATACTGCGATATTTCAAAGTCCACATCTTGGCGACGGGCTCGTGGCGGCCTGTGGATTGGTGGGATTCCCTTGTAGGCTCGTCCTCGGGATCTTTGCCCCCACAATGGGCGACGGGGTGTTTCCGCTTCCACGCGCACTTCGGGGTGACGTCGCTTCGCGCGTCTACCTCTTCTTTGGGGGTCGTATCGAAGTCTCTCCGTAGGTGCGTCCCTTATTAACCCCCCCGACGTTCCGAGTCTAGGGGAGGTGCTACCGAAATTTTGTTAGAATTAAGAACTTAAGAAAAAAATGACAATTGGACCAAGTTTGAGGACATTACAAACTAATTCATATCTAGAGAAATGATGAAAAGATGAAAAAATGAATCTATGAAGAACAATTGATCCCACGGCTGAGCCTCGGGCTGGAGTCTTTGAGACTCAGGAAATGGGCACCCACACAGGTGCCGCTAATTAATCTAATTAATGACCACTTAAACAGTCGCCATTTAATTAATGACCACCCATAGAAGCGCTAATTCATAGAATTAGGAAATTGATATAAGGAAATAAAACTCAGAATGAACGACTATGTGAACAGTCGCCACTTAATTAACGCCCCTCTGGACAGGCGCTAATCGCCCTGATAAAGAAAATGAGGTAATTGTGATAATAAAAGAATCTGCGTCCAGAGGCTGGGCGCCAATTAAATTAAACACCCTTCTGGGAAGGCGCTAAAACCTCTAGTGTAACAGAAAGCGGAGAAAAGGAGAAAAAATGATAATGAAGGAAACTGCGCCCGGTCTATGGGCGCTAATTAATGAACGCCCGGTTGTTCAGGCGCTAATTCCTCAGAAATAGATTAAAATAAATAAAGAAAAAAAATAAAAAAGAAGCTTTAAATCTGCGCCCAAGTATTGGTCGCTAATTACTTTAAACGCCCACTCACACGGGCGCCAATTCCAAAAAAATCTTAGAAATGACAGAAAAGGAAAGAAAGAAAAAAAATAGATAATCTGCGCCTAGACCAGAGGCACCAATTCTTAAAATCCAGAATCTGCGCCCACTGAGTGGGCGCCAATTAAAAGGATCCCAGAAAATGATAAAAAGATATACATATTAAATGGCAGTGATGAGGCATTGACCTAACAACAAAGAAATAGGAAGAAATAGAAAGGAAAGAAAATGAATAACACAATAATAAAAGAAATACCACAAAAGCAATACAATAAAAGAAATAAGCCCAAAACTAGCAGCGATTTATCCGGGAACTCTTCCCCTTTGACCCTGCACTTGGGTGAATACCGAAGTTGCTCTTGCAAGATAAGCATGGTCGCCCTCACATGGTCATGGCCCAGCTTGACATCGGGCCGATATCCTGCGATGTTTTAACCGTTTAACGGGGATTTGACCAAGATTTCTCATTTATTGAGACATCGAATTTGCCGTACCCCGGCATACACTCGTCCCGGTATCTCACGTACACCTGGGATGTTTCTCGACCCGGACCCTCGTCCGAACATGAAATGGTCCGCATGTGACCGATATGGTTTTGAACACCGTCTTGCACTCCGATGCGGAGGATTTCAATTATTCCAACCCAACTTGCATTCTTTAATGAAAATTGATCTCTAGGCCATTTGGCCCCTTTTTCTTGGCGATTAATTAGAGGTTTTTCCTTCTCCGAGGGGATGTAATTAACGCCGTGACCTTTATGACACGGCGGGTATTCAGTCCCGACCCGATACCCACAATTATCTGGTTAGTCAGACGGAGCACACCCTGGGCTTCAGACCACTCCAGTCTCGAAGCCTGAACATACTGTCACACATGTGACTGGCACGCCCTCGCACTTGATAAAATGATAAAATGATAAACTGATATCATGAAAAAGAACACCCGATATTTTTTGTTTATCACCGAATCTCAGTGCGTTCCGACAAGTTGGCACGCCCGATGGGACTGAATCTCCTCTCATCTCTTCGCCGAGACTAGGGGCTCAATGGCCTTTTCCAAAATTCTAACTTCTGCATTTTTGAAATTGCAGGAGGGATCCGTTTCTGAAGAACCAATGGCGGTCACTTTTGGTCCGTTGGTGGTCGCCAGCCATGCGGAGCATGGCTACCTGGCGGTGCCGATTCAATTCGGTGATTTTCCCCCAATGGTTGGCTTCCCCAACTTTCTGAGGGTCATGTTCCTGAATCTCCTGGATGTCCAGGAGCCTGCGTCCGTCGCCCCCGTGGAGGCGACACCCGAAGCCGTGAAGATGGTGGGCTGCTACGTCCACCACATTGAAGCGAAGAAGAAGCGCACTCCAGCTGCCAAGAGGGCGGTGAAGAAGACTACCGACGCGGTCCAAGGTTGGCTTTCAGTCTCGGGAAAGTCCTTCATGATCAGAGGAGTCCGGGTTTACCTAAATGGCTGCCAGGCCATGATTCTGCCCAACAGGGTGATGCCTACTGTGCCGGTGCATAACCATTTTCAAGCACTGGCCCGGGAACGTGAGGACCACCCTAGGTCCAAGACGAAGGGAGGGCCGGCCCCAAGGCTGACCAAATTCAAACAGACATGGGTGCCCAAGCGGTGGGCCCCAACCCCAATTCAACATGAGCCCATCAAGACTGACAGGCTCAAGGAAGAAAAAGAAGAGAAAGAAGAGAAGGCCGATTCGCCAGTCTGGGTGTCTCAAAGACCAGCCTGCCGTGCCCATAGCCGATAGGCGAATATTTACTCACATGAAGGAAGGTACGGCAAGCTATATGAAAGAAGGTGCCTTGCCTACAAACCACCAACACATGTTAGAATGCCGTCTCCAATAGTCTGCCCCACCAATGGGAAAGATGACATCGCATAGGCCGTAAGAGGATACCTTCGCGGCCTCGGAAACACCCTATTGGGGACACAACGGCTCCTAGAAGCCGTGAATGATGCCGAAAGAAACCGGGGGCAACAGATCAACCTGGAGGACATTGAAGACGCGGAATCGAGATGCTATGGGTCATCCCTCCGTGAAGAAGCCGCACCGAGAGTCTCGGTGTTTGACATGTTAACTTTCCCTGGATAGTCAACCAGGAAAGTGACCCAAAGAAACAAGAAGATGCGGGTTTATACCTGCAATATGGCAGGAGTGGCCGGTCACTACGGAGCCCTCCCCGAATATCAAGAAGAGGTGGCCAGGCTTGCTGACAGGTCGGGTCCCATCACCATAAGAAGAAGGGCCACAACCGAGGCAATATAAGCCCTCACCGGCGAAACAAGCTCCAATGCGGTCGCCGTGACGGCAAACGTGATCACTACTGAAGACGAAGAGGAAAGGCCACCACCTCCTCTGGATGCTCAGCTGGAAGGGGGAGGCCAAGCTCCTAGTCCATCCGCCCCCGATCGGGCAATGATGATGCTGCTGCAAGCCTACAGGCAGGCGATCGAAGCTCTGAAGCGGCAAGTAGGAGAACTGACCATGCATGCTTCTGCCTCAAAGCAGATCGAACCTCCTCCAGAAACATCTCGACGAAGTGCTGATGAATATGAGGGCTCGCCCCAGATGATGACTTCTCAGCCAATCCCCAACTATGTCAGGGGCACGACCCCAATACTACCTCTGGCTCCTCAACACCAGATGACCGCCACCATACCTCAGGCGATGGTGCTGGCAACACCACAGATGCAGTCGGCTCATTTCTACCCAGAAACGGTGGATCCGGCGATGGCAAACAAGCTCATGATCGAGCAGATAGTCGAGATGAAGGTGACCGATCGTGGAAATGAAGAACATGCCTCATTTGATGTGTACAAGGTACCTTACCCTGTTCATCACACGGCGAAAAGATTGCCTCTCGACGTCAGCAAGTAGCCGAAGTTCGACAAATTTAATGGCCAGGGCTCGCCGAAGGCACTACAAGAAAACTGGCCTATAGCCATGAATTTTACCTATGCTTTCAAAACACGTAGGTATAAGAGACATATTTCGACGTTTTTAAATTAACGTTGGTAAATTTCCTACATTTTATTATAGCGTAGCTATATGTTCATATTATTCCGACGGTTTTACAATAAATGTAGGAAAAGATAATATATAACGATGTTTTTTTATAAACGTGAGAATAGAGCCTATCAATGGTTTCACATTTTTTCAAACGTAACAATAAGTCGATTGAAAAAAAAATAAAAAAAAATAACAAACGTCGCAATAGGCTTGACGTCTATGGCGGCAAAAATGCCGCCCGAGCTTCGATGCCTTCTTCCCCCTCCTCTTCCTCCGCCACCTTGTCCCCCGATCTTCTGGATCTTCGCCCTCTCCTTCTTCATTCTCTTCCCCACTAAAACCCTAGCCACGCTCTCCGTCGGCCTCACCCGCCACCGCCGCCTGCTCGCCGCCGGACTGCCTCTCCCGCCCTCCTTCCCCACTACAGCATCCTCCCCTCTGCTTCAGCGCGTGAACAGGACCGTGGCCCGCTCGACTCCCTAGAGCCGCCATCGCCTCCCACCTTCCGCCTGCCCTCCACCACAAACGACGACAACAGTAGCCATGTCGCCACCACTGCGGGCTACATCTGCACCGCCTCCAATGTGCTCGCTCTATTCCCCCTTTCTTTTTCCTGCAAACGCACGCCACCCGCCAGCCCCATCGCCGACCGCCGGGATCCCTGCCACACCTTCCTCTTTTTCTTCCACCGCTTGTTGCCCCCTTCTTCTTCTTCTTCCGCACATATTTGCTCCCAGACCCTGCAACCAGCTATTGTCAACCCCAACCCCCTCACCCTAGGCCATTCTCCTTCAGCCTGCTGCCCCCTTCCTACAACGTCGACCCCATCAGCCTCCTGCCACCACGACCCCATCCACCACTCACGTGCTTCCCACGCAGCTCTACCGTGATTGTGTAGTCCACACTGCCTACTCATACCCAGCCACAGCTCCCCATCCAGTGTGGTCATCTTCGAGCTACTCTGGAAAGGTATTTAGATTTTTTTGACATGATTTTTTAAGCAAATATCCTTACTATGTTGCTCGTGTGGTATAAATGTCATATTTGCTTTATTATTTTTCTATTTAGCCATGATTTTTTTTGTAAAGGACTATTTTTCTATTTCGCAGGGGATAGGAGATTACTCTATCGGTCATATTAAGCTAAAGCTTTGGTAATCTTCTATCCCATTTCTATTTTTCAGTGGCGGATGTTGTTATTTGTTGTTTAGTGAGCTAGAGAGAAAAAACATTATTTAAGAACTTTACTTTTCTTTCTAAGCAATTCCCTTATCTTTTGTTTTGTCAAGTCCTGATCCTCATATGGAGTCTGGTCTATCGGCTGGAAACCAGTAATCTTCCCCTTAGGGAAAACTTCTAGTGTAACAATGCCACATACCATGACTCTGATATGGCGTTTTACTCTATTCATCATCATTTATATTTTCTATACATACATGCACACAATGGTTGAAAAAGAGCTTGAATTGAATATGGATCATGTGCACTGATGTTTATCTATGTTTACTAAATAATTTTTGTCTTTAATTACAAGTGAGAGGACAATGGATTGGGGGTGGATGGATGCTTCAAGGTATCTGTTGTAGATGAATAAACTTATGTTATGTTTACTTTGGAATGGATAATTAGCTGGCATCCTTTTTACATGTTTACTTCTTTAAGGAATGCAAAGGAATACTATGACGGTGTTGATGAGTTTATTCAGTTTGCATTTGGGATTGTACCGAGTACTCAGACAATCAAATGCCCATGTATACGTTGTGCATGTGTTGACAGATGGGATAAGGAGACTGTACGACAACACTTATACTTGAATGGAGTTATCAAGGATAAATAGTTTTGGAGATTTCATGGTGAGACTAAGGCTTGGCAGTTAAAGAATGATGTTCGTTATAGGGGCATGCATGACATGCTACATGATGCATTTGGGCCAACCTTTGAAAATAGGAGTGGTGTAGGGGAAAACGAAGGTGCAATGAATGTGGATGATAATGCTAGAATGTTCTATAAGTTAATTAGAGATGCTGAAACACCTTTATTCCCTGGTTGTACAAAACACACTAAGCTTTCTTTTATCATTCAAATGTTCAACATTAAGTGCATGGGTGGATGAAGTGACTCTTCTTTTGAATTAATGTTGAAGTTGGTGAAAGAGATTCTTCCAGATGGTGAAGTGTTGCCAAATTCATTGTATGAGATGAAAAAAATTATCAGTGACTTGGGCTATGGGTATGAGAAGATAGACTCATGCCCTAATGATTGTATATTGTATTGGAAAGAAAATAAAGATTTGCATAAATGTCCTAAGTGTGGTGAAAGCAGTTGTGATGTAAAAATTAATAATGATGAAGAAATGAAACAAAAAGTACCAAGAAAGCTCCTCCGTCACTTTCCCCTCATTCCAAAATTGCAAAGGATGTACATGTGTACAAACTATGATCTTAACATGAGATGGCATGGTGAAGAACGTCATGAAGATGGCATTTTGCGTCATCCTGCTGATTCAGCTTGTTGGAAGACATTGGATGCTATAGATGACTTCGGATTGGAGGTCTGAAATGTACGATTGGGTCCAGGCAATGATGGTTCCAATCCTTATAGTATAATGTTGATCAGTCATAGCATTTGGCCCGTTCTTCTGATGCCATATAATTTGTCACCTTGGGAATGCATGAAAAGTCCAAACATATTTTTATCTTTACTCATCTCTGGTCTGAAGGCACTTGGTAATGATATAGAAGTATACTTGCAGCCACTAATAGAGGAATTGCAGGTATTGTGGCATGGAGTCGATACTTTTGATGCTTCGACTGGTCAAATGTTCCGGATGTGTGCTGCAATATTGTGGACTATCAATGATTTCCTAGCATAAGCATGCCTATCTAGATGGAGTACCAAAGGTCGATTGGCTTGTCCTGTCTGTAATAAGCACACTTTCTCATCGTGACTACCAGCAAGTGGGAAGCATTTTTATCATAGCCATCGTAGATGGTTACAACAAGATCATAAGTTTCGATCAATGTATCGCATGTTTGATGGAAAATAAGAATGGGGCAAAAGTCCTAAGCGACTATCGGGGGATGAATTGTTACACCAAATAGAAGGGCTCTCTTTTACGTTGGGGAAGGCTTCAAGTGTAGCATTGAAGGGGAAAAGGTAGCCATTGAAGAAGACAAGGGTGTAGAGAAAGAGAAGCCATTCATGTAAGGAGCACAATGACACTGAGATTGACAAATATTTAAATTGGAAGAAGTGTTCTATTTTTTTTGATTTACCTTATTGGAAGTTTCTATTGCTGCAACATAATCTCGATGTCATGCATGTGGAGAAGAATGTTTGTGATAGTATTGTTGGTACACTATCAGGACTTGATGGTAAGAACAAAGATGGACTCAAGGCACGGCAAGACCTAGAACTTATGGGCATTAGGTCATCACTTCACCCACGTTCTGCTGGTCCAACAAAGACATTGCTCCCACCAGCACGTTTCACATTAAGCAAAGTTGAGAAGGTGACCATTTGTAATGTTCTTAAGAGTGTGAAAGTCCCTGATGGCTATGCCTCTAATATTTCAAGGCATGTGGATGAGAAGAATGCAAAGACTTGGGGTTTAAAGAGCCATGATTGTCATGTGCTCTTGCAACAACTACTTCCAGTGGCTATTCGAGGAATGACACAAAAGGAAGTCAATTCTGCACTAATTGAAGTGTGTAATTTCTTTGTGGAGTTGTGCTCAAAGAGTTCATCAGCAGGTGATTTTTATCACCTTGGAGAATGGATTGTAGTCACACTATGTTATCTTGAGATGATCTTCCTTCCCAGTTTCTTTGATATCATGACACATTTGCTTATTCATTTACCAGAAGAAGCTAGACTTTGTGGGCTAGTGTATTATCGATGGATGTAACCCATTGAGAGGTATGAACAATACTCTTGACTCTTCTAAGTCTTTCACTCCTTTTGATGATAATAATTTGATTTGTTATTTGCTAGATATTTAGAGCGGCTAAAGTCATATGTGTGCAATAGGGCACGGCCGGAGGGTTGCATTGCTGAGGGATATTTAGCTGAAGAGACGCTTACTTTTACATCTAGATATTTGTTTGATGATGTGGAGACGTGGTTTAATAGGCCCAGACGGAATGAGGATGCCTATGTCAATGACAATGATGATGATGGATGGGCCATCTTCTTAGATGTAGGCCGTCCATTAGGTGCAGGGATTCATGTTAACCTTCACAAGGAAGACATATGTCAGGCACACTAGTATGTTTTATTCAATTGTGATGTGCTAGCTCCTTATAGAGAGTAAGTATTATTCTATTTTCTTGTTACTTTCTATGAACAACTGCACACACTTGAATGTACATTGGTTACTTGACATGTAGAGAACATCTTTCATAAGTTCGGAGTAAACACCCTCGAGTAACAGAGATGGAAATAGAAAGCGAGTGGAACAAAAAATTTCCCAATTGGTTTAAGGAAAAGGTAAAACATCGCCTGTGTAATAGATGTTGGTGGCTGTGTATTATTTCTAATGCTTGTGCTTTCACTTAATGCATAGGTACAAAGATTGCAAGTGGAAATGGGTAACCTTTTGTCTCCAAAACTCCGCTGGCTGAAAGACGGACCACTTTCTGTAGCAAATGTATTTCATACCTATTTAATTAATGGGTTTTGCTTCCACACTCAACAAGTTGAGCAACGTAGAAGAACTTGCAATAGTGGTGTTGTGCTATCTGCTATAACCTTAAGCTTTGCAAGCTCCAGCGACAAAAAACCTATTCAGGGAGACGTCACTTACTATGGGTTTTTGAATGAAATTGTGCAGTTGGATTATTACGGTGGAATGAAAATTGTACTATTTAAGTGCGACTGGATTGATGTTAGGAGGGGGGTGAAAGAAGATAGGGGATTCACTTTGATTTATCCAACACAATTGTTGAGAACAACAGAGCCTTTTGTGTTAGCATCCCAAGCAGAGCAATTTTGGTATGTTGAAGATCCTAAAGACAATGGTTGGTTTGTTGCTTGGAAAGCACAGCCGAGAGATTTGTTTGATGTCCAAGGTGGGCAATGCAATGATGCAGGGGTGATTTTAGATATTCAAGTCACACAGCCTTACCTTGAGGATGACAATGTTGATGACAAGAACGTATGTTGGGAGAGAAATGATGTAGAATGTCTGGAAATCACCTTAAAAACAGTGGAAAATGACATGGACCTTCTTCACGAGTTTCTTTTTATTTGTAGTGTTTTGAACAAATTTGTTTTAAGTGCTTCATATATATTATTCATCAATTGTCTTTGTTAACCGTTAATAACAGTGCAATGGTGTTAGTTGTGGAAGCTAGGTAACAACCATTTTTTTACACATTTTATATATGTTGATATTACATATTTACATTGTCAAAAATTTCAGATTTAGACTCGGCTTCTAAAGCATTGGACAGGGCCATGTAAGTTCTTAATTTGAATATTTTTAATTTGCTTTCATTGGAATTAAATTTGTTGAATTTTTGTTGACATTTCTATGTAATGTTACAGGGGAAAGAAGATTGTCTCGAAACTTGAGTTCTCAAAGACCATTATGGAAAGACCTGCACAGGGTCCTCAGACCCGTAGTATGGTTACAACAGACCACGTCCATAAGCTCCCCTCTCGACCGTGCTCTACAGAGGTGAAAATGGTGAAAGATATCTCCACAATTTACACTGCGAGTCGAAGGGCACGAATGTTGGATTCAAATGGATTTCAACAATATATAGAGTTTGAACGCCACCTCTTTATCTTGTTATTATACATAAACTTTCATGTTGTTTGTGTTACAACATTGTAAGCATGTTTAAACTTTGTAGGCACATATTTACTAAAATCCCTAATGATGTGAAGGCCCGCTTTGGGTGTTTTGATTGCCTGTGGTATAATGCATGGTTAAACGGTAATTGTGAGAAAGTGTTGTCATGGATTAATGGCCAGAGTATATTCTCAAAGGCATACACATTTGTGCCAATTGTTTGTTGGTATGTACTCTTCAAGTGCTGACCCTAATAATTGGTTTTAATAGATATATATTGAATTTGGTTTTATCTTACCACTTCGATGCAGGGGTCATTGGAGCCTGGTCATCTTATGCAACCTTGGACATGGGTTTACATCGAAGGCAAAGCCATGCATTCTGTACCTCGACTCTCTTCTGTCAACTGGACCAAACCGACATGAGAAAGACATTAGGAGGTAATGTAAAGCAATGAACTTTAGATATATGGTCCATATGGTTTACTTTTTATAGTCATATGTTATATTTTTCACTACTATTTAATTTGATTACATGGTCGTTATTGTTGCTTGATTTACTCAATATTGTTGGGCTTCTATGTAGGTTCGTCATGGACATTTACAAGAGTGAAGGGAACCCAGCAACAATAGATGACATTGCCACCATTCCACTTTATGCACCACAAGTAAGTATCCTACACTTGCATATGTCAATGAGTGGAACATGAGACTTGGAATTTTACATAATCTCATATGCTAGAGGAAGTATGATTTTTTACTTTGATTACTTTTAATCTGTCTATAGGTTCCTCAACAAAGGAATGGTGAGCAACGTGGCCATTTTGTGCTATATTTCATTCACCTATTCATTGAAGCTGCCCCAGAGAACTTTTCTGGTGAAGGATATCCAGACTTTGTATGTTATCTTATGTATCATTTTCTGCAATGTTGAACTCTTCTTCAATGATATAGTAATGTTTGTTCTACTTCATTTTTTTAACTTTACAGTTGCATGAGGGTTGGTTTGTTCCAGCAGATGTAGATTTGTTTGAGAACTTGGTCTGCTCTTTCATAAGTAGTAGAAATGATCAATCCATATTACATGACAAGGAGGTCGAGCCTGGTCAAGTAAAAGACACTAAGGGAACGCTTCAGATGAAGATTGAAGAAATAGACACGAAGGGAAAGCTTGAGTCTAAAAATGAAGTAAAAGACATTCAGGGAAATCTTGCGAGCGAAAAGGAGGAAGAAATGAAGGTAGAAGGTGTTGTTGCTAAAACTTGTACAGCAGGGGAAGGAAGCCAAAGGTCCAAAAGATGACATTCTTACACTGCTTGTCGCGATGTACATGCCATGGACGGCACACAACGTATTTTTGTGAAGTGGAATATGTTGGGCCAGCCAGTTGGGTCGGGTGGCCATTCGTTAAGAACATTTTTAGGCACGCTTGCAAGGAATGGTGAAAAATTACCAACCAATTACTCTAATTGGAGGAAAGTGCCTGACATTCATAAAGAAGATGTATGGGACTACATACAGGTAACACTGTGTTGATAATACATTTTTATGTTCCTTCAACTAATTCTTTTATCGTCATTAATCCTATTTGGATATTTGTAATCAATTACGTAGTTTTAATTTTTGAATAGAGGAAGTATGATATACCAAAAGAGGCAAGGAGGTGGGTCCTGAAGGACCTTGCAAATAAATGGCGCTATTGGAAGTATAGAGTGCGCAAACTGTATTACAAAAGGAGTGAAAAGGCAACCCATCAAGTCTTCCCAAATGCACCACACATTAATGAGGAACAATGGAAAGGGGCAGTTTCTTTGTGGTCAACTACATAGTGGCAGGTTTGATTCAAATACATTGTCCGTATGCTTTGAGGTCAGCTAACTCTATTATTCAATTGATTGCAGAAAATGAGTGCAATGAACACAAAATGCAAGGTTTCCCAAAAGTGGGTCCATTGTGCTGGGACACGCTCCCTTGCAGACATTTCTGAGGAGGCGGTTTGTGGTTTATTTGTTAGGGGATTTTGTAGGGATCTTTTCCTTACATTATGTATGTGATACTATTGACACCTCATTTTTGTTTGTTATAGCATGAGAGACAAGGGCTGCACTTAGATCGTGCTGATTTGTTCATCAAAACACACAAGCGTAAGGATGGGGCCCCAATAAATGAGGCGGTGTGGACGCCAAAAATATGATGATGATGATCATGGCGACATTCGCGTCTACACATTTGAGCGCGAGTTGAAGACAGAAATGCCGAATAAACCTCATGCCTCGCCCGATCAGGACGAGAACTCGCTTGGTGGTCCACTACCTGCTAAGGAAGCCCCCCAGGCAGAAGATACAGCTACAATGCTCTGACCGGCCATGCCGAGAGCTGAATCAGAGAGAAGTCGGGAACTCCGGCACAATCTCGGCATGCATAGAAAGTTACGTAGAATCTGGGACCGAGTCCCAGAGGCTACAAACGGAATATTGCAGAGGCCATACATTGCAACTGGAACATTCTGGGAATGCCGACATTCATATGAACGGCCGCGACTTCGAGAAGAATCCGTTTAGTGCTTAAAACGGCATGAAGGGGCCTTAAAATGGCGCACCTTAAAACGGCGCGCCCCCCTCTTAAAATGGCGCGCCCCTTTTCTTTTTGGCTACACGGCGCGTGAAGGGGCATCCCCTTTGATGCTTAAAACGGCGCCCCTTTGAATATGGCGCCGTTTTAACCCCTCATTCTATTCTCTGAAGTGCTTCCCCGGCGCGCAATCAACCCATCCCGTCGGCATGCCGATGCTCTGTTTAATGATGTGCAGAGAACATTGAATGCCCGACGCTCTGTCTCTACCTCCGTTCGACAGCACAGAAGCGGCAACGGTGAAGCAGGCTCCGGCAAATCCGCAAATGTCCCATCCTCGGACGAACGCCAGTGTACTCCACGAACCAACATCATCCAGCACAACAACAACGTTGTTGTGAACAAGGCAGAGGTGGCGGGAGTTTTCTCCCCCACTGTCCGTTCTATAAGAGGCATGCTCCACTGGAGAAGAAGAATAGAAGAGAGGCTCGAACCACCCCCCCCTGGCTGGCCATTGAAGAGAAGAAGAAAAAGAGAGAAAAGAAGCTTCTTCTCCGTGCCGGAGAAGAGAAGAGAAGAGAGGAGAGTGAGAGTGAGAGGTGAGCTCGGAGGGGGAGGAGCTTGTGTTCTGTTCCCCCTCTCCCATTGATGTATCTCTTCCCACTTTTCTCCCTCCATAATGTATTTCTCCTCTGTGGAGATGAAATTTCTTGGGCTTGAGCCATTTTTCCCCCCTTCGGTGGATGAATAAACAGAAGGCCCTTTTGGCAAACACGATCCTTTGTCTATCTTCTTCTTTCCCTACTTCACCTTCTCCTCATCCAAGACCCTTCGAAGCTTGCTTCTCCATAGCACGGCCTTCGAAGGAGTTTGTCATCGGATGAACATTCATGGCCCTCATGGCAAACATCTGTCCCATGCCGAAGATTCATCGCCCGTGAGTCGTGGTCGCTCTTGAAGGCTAGCCCTCGAGCGCTCCACACTCACACATGGGTTCGGACCGCCGTGAGGCCACTCCGATTTTTGAGAGTCTACCCCGGAGCAATCCGAGTGGTGACTTTCCTTTACCTCTGGCAAGTCCCGGTCCGGGGGAGGTGCTGCCGGATTTTCGCCAGGGCTAAGAACGCCTGAGAACAAACGAACAAACCACCTCCGAGAACAAGAACAACACACAGTACGCTATGTGAATCAAACCCCTCGAATGAAACACTTAAGCATTCATGTCGATCCATCTTAATAAGCAGCTAAAATGATTAAACCCCCTCTTCACCAACTTAATCCCCTAAATGGATGAACAAACGTATCATGAAACCCACCTACGGGTGAAAGAAAAGAAAAGAAACACATAGTCAAAAGCAATGAACAAACCCTCAGGAGAGGCTAATCTGGCGTGGTTATTGTTCCCCCGCGCCGTTTTAGCCCCTCTCACAAAATACCCAATCTTCTTCAGTGAAGCCCAATTTCAGCGCGCCGGTTTAACCTCTCAAAACCATCTCCTTTATCTAACCGGCGCGCCCCCCCATTTCAACCCCTATTCCGACGTGCCCTTATGGGATCCCCATTACCCGGCGCGCTCCTTTTCTCCCCTTGTATGATCCCTATTCCGGCGCGCCTCCCTTCTTGGCCTTATCCGGCGCGCCCCTCCCCTCCTTTGGCATCTCCTTAATCCAGCATGCTTAATAAGAAATCCATTAACCAAATGAAAGAAATAATAGAAAACTTAAGGCCAATAAAAAGAAAGGGAAGTATATAAGCCATTCATAAGAAGTCAATTTTGTTCCGGGGGCGCTGCCCCCGGAAACCCCCGCGACCTGACCGCGCAGGTCGATCCGCGTGCGAGGGCGCACGATGGCGAGTTCGGGCTCCATACTTAACAATTCACTCCCCCGGACTTGGCGCAAAGAGAAAATCAATGATGCCTTGTGGTATCGTACGTGGACCTCGGAACCCCCGACATGGTCATGATCCGAACACAGTCTGGGCCAATAGTTCGTTAACTCGACCCGCTTCTCCTGGGATCTAATCCTGCAACGCCACATTAGACTTGTCATACCTATGGCAGACATCCGTACGGTTTTATCGTCGTCCTTGACGCTACTAATATGGACCTCCGTTCGAATAAGGAATGGTCCGTTAGTGACCGACGTATATACCGGGATCCAATCCCGCACCCACAGGAAATGTGCCGTACCTTCGGTATGTCTTTATCGTGGTCTTCGATGTTTCGAATATGGGCTTACGTCCGAATACTGAATGGTCCATTAGTGACCGACGTATATCCCGGGATTGAATCCCGTGCTTGCATTAAAACTTGCCGTACTCACGGCGGACATTTGTACGGGTTTATTGCCGTTTACGTCTTCAATACGGATCTTTGTCCGAGCATAAAATGGTCCATGAATGACCAACAAAATCTGAATGGAACGAGATGGCTCTCGCCTTCCCCGACCACGCGTGTGGGACTATCAATAAGACCTTCGTGAGTCACGTCTGGACCTCGGGTTCGCCCCAACCATGGTCATTACCTGACCCACATCTAGGCCTATAGCCAGCTATCTCTGTATACGTCTTTGTTTTGGAATCTAGTCCCGGGACACTTTCCCGCCGCCCTTCGGCATCGGAGATATTAATGATGCCCACGCAAGTCTCGTTTGGACCGCGGGAGGTGCCCCCGAAATGGTCCTGACTCGATCTCGCACCGGGCCAATAAACTCGCTGATTTCTGACCGCTCTAACCGGGATTCAACCGAATGTCTTCTATCCCTTTAAACAATAAATTTGCCGTACCCTGGCATACATATGCTCCAGCTTTCCCCGTGATGATCACGATTCTCTGAAGCCGGACGCTCGTCCGAATATCAAAATGGTCCCTTGAGTGACCGACATATTTCGAATGCTTGTTTCCCTAGACATAGGGCTTTCCGACTGATTCAAGACCGCTATCGACTTGTTTCTCTCGATATATTTTCCTGACCATGAGGCCCCTTTTCCCGGTGATTAATCAAGGGTGTTCCCCTCTCCGAGGGGATGTAAATGACGCCGTGACCTTTATGGCGCGGCGGGTTCCAGTCCCGACACGAACCACACAATCGTCTGATTAGTCAGATCGAGCGCACAATAAATTGTCACATTTGTGACTGGCACGCCCACGCACTTAATAAATGAATAAACCCACCGAATAAACCGACTTAAAGAAACAAACAAATGAGCGTGTTGAAAAGTGCATCCACAAGCGGCTGGTCATGTCATTATAAGTTTATCTTGACATATTGTGCTTAGAACACATTTTCATATGATTTTTGATGTATGCCGTATTTCAAATTCTCTTCACCCATTTTCATTAGGAAAAAATGGGGATGTTAAAGACTTCCCAACCTTCGAGTTCAATGACAAGTGATGCCCATCAAGTTGCTACACAATATGATGTTTACTCCCAAGTTCTCGGTAAGGAGAGGTCAGGCCGCGTGCGTGGTGTGGGTATAGGTCCCACACCATCTTCATTATGGGGGAAAGATACAAAGGAATCTCTTAGGACGGAGAACAAAATGTTGGTGGATAGAATGAGGGATTTGGAGTCGTCAGTAGAAGTAAAGCTAGCAAGGATGGAAGAATTGATAAGAACATTGTAGGTACATTATATCGCTTAAAATACTTGAGAATACTTTTATTACTTACTAATTTTGGTCCTCATCTCCTTTTAGAGTCATGGCAACAAGTATGAATCATCTCCACATGTGCCTGCATCATCTGCTGCCAATGCCTATGACGATATTGGTGCAATATCTGACATGCAAAATGCTAACACCCTTGACGATCCAACAAAGCTAAAGACATTATATTGCTACCATAGAGTATGTTTGATGTACTATGCATGAAGTGTCAAGTATGTATTTCATATTGATTTTTGGGTGTTTGGAATGAAGGGAGCATATGTCCCGACATCTCATGACTCATTTTTAATTTCTGAGAGCACATGCGTCCCTCATGTGGTGTGTCAATGGGTGATGCACTCATAATTTTTAAATAATAACTATGTGAGCATCATATTTTTTATGAATTCTGTATGATAATATATACTCACCCAAGTGGATACATTTTGTGTTATGTTTAGTTGCCAGGTCGCAAAGTGATCTTGCTAGACCTCGAGGGACAACATGTGGCAGTTATCATGGTCATGTGCATCTACGAAGAAAAGGTCATCATGGGAAGGAAAATTGGATTTGTGTATTGTGAAGTCTCTGTGCAGTATGCTCGCCATCCAGACACACCATTGTTTGTGAAGGATCAGAATAGAAAAAGAATGAAAGATGCTGTTGGGAGTCACATCTTGTGGCTCAAGAATTATGTAAGATCATTTCTAATTATACACTGCCATATCTTTTGATCTTATTTTGAATTACTACAAACTTGACTATCATCTTCTCTCTTTTTCAGGTGTTGGTCCAGATGTGATGCTTGTCAGCTATCTATTTTTTCAACATTCTTAGTTATTTCAGATGTAACCTTGTGTATGTTCTAGGTGGATTTAAAATGAATGACTTTTTGGGCTACTCTATATCATTCTTATACAAGACAGTTAAATACCTTTTTTGGGTTAATGTTACATTGTATGTTATATTTTATTCATGCACACATCACTTGCATGGATGGATGGCTCTCTACTTTAGATATTTGTGATTGACGAATCTGTGTGAATGGTCTCCTACTATTTTTCTCTTTTCCCTTTTGGCTATTTAGATAATGCATGCATTGGCTACTTTTTAGCTTCTACTACTCATGAATCTGCACTCTTATGTGCCTGAAAAAAAGTGAGAAGTTTTGTGATTGCATTACTTGCCATATCAGCAGAATTTGTTCTAATGAAATTTGCATTGCATATCATCTAAAGAGATCTGTAGAATTTGTGTCAAGCTGCTTGAATACTTGAATATTTACCTATGAGCTTAATATGAAATGTTTGTTTGAGTATCCATATGCTTCTATTTAAGTAATCATGAATACAAGATCAAAAGTCTTGATGTCTATTGTTGATTGAGAGTTGAATGGAGTGGGCTATGGTTTGCTGACAATTGAATGGAGTGGGATATGGTTTATTGAGAGTTGAATGGAGTCTTAAGTATCCCTGTGTCCTGTTATTTGCTGCGGACAGAACACCTTAAAAAAGGTGTTGACTCTAAGAGTCGACACCTTCTCTGGTAAAGGTGTCGACTCTAAGCACACTTTTAGTTTCTGTAAAATCTCCACATTATATCTCTCAACTGTATCATCATATGCTTGAAGCTTTTCATTGCAGAAAAAAGCAATGGAAAAAGTTACTATATTTACAATGAGACGGGAAGCAAGCCAAGACCTGATCCAAGTGTGCGCTCAATCATTGAGGAGTCAATAAGATGCACTAATGTCTTACCTGGTGGAAAGGTATGTATGCTGATTGTTTTTTTTTTAACATACTCATTGTGTAATCATATTACAATGAGACTTGGTTCTCGTAGAACACATATGGGGAACACAATGAGACTTGGTTCTCGTAGAACATTCTTCCAAACTCCTAATTGCATTTCTTCTAAGTTGTATGTTGAAAAACTCTCACACCTTACTGCAAGTGCACATATTAGAGGGGAAAAAATAGAGAAAAATTGAGGAACGGATGCACCAAGAATGGCATTTTAGTCGCATTTATTTATGCTTGATCCCTTCATTCAATGCTTGTATTTATACAGAAAGCTGAAAATAGAAGAGACAAATTGTGGGAATAAGATCATGTAAAAAGTCTCACTTGCAGGCCTCCAGGCTTCAAACACCAACGCATAGGCTGAGCTGTGATCCTCGAGTCTAAATTTATTCTCTATTTAGCCTCAAGGCTAAATTGGATTAACACATTGTTTTATGTTGTCCTTCTCAAAGACCATTTTTAAAGCTCCTAGGTTCTGTAGAACTTTCATGTATTCTTTTTTATCTTATATCCTTTGTGATTGGTTGGGATTGATTTAAAGCTTACTTCTATTATGATGCACCTTTATTTTGGAATTAAGGATGGAGATGAGGTACCACACATCCTTTCCCTTGTAGCAGACGGAAAATTAGATGATTTCCATACAATCTGCTTCTGTTTTCCTCCTCACAAATATATGCGAGTGTCGAATTAGAATCATGGAGTGTAAAAGTTCTGACCGCTATCAACTCAATCTCATGCGTAGAATTGAATGCTTATGTTTACTCTGTTTCATTGTTTATGGTTACAATCACTCAATTTTTGTCTATCTTATGTCTAATGACCAATGAGCATTAGATGAGGAAAATTTCCATTTAGTTTACGAGTCCAGTTTGAAAGAATAGGCTTATGATCTCCAGTTTTATACTCAATTCCATCATTGTTTAATCACCAAATGCAAAATGTGTCCTATCAGTCTGCATTGGCCCAGTGTTCCATGTTGTATTAAACTGGTTCCTGGTGCTTGGTTTCCTTGGTGCAGTCCTAGCTAGGATAGTCGTGGAACATTTCCCATTTTAGGCACCTGAGCTTCCATCTCAGTTGCTTGATGGAGATCCTCTTTGCGTTGTGCTCTGCTTTGGCTAATTACTTGTTTCCCGAAAGATATGGAAGCTCCAGTTGGTGGAGTTGATGACATGACAAAGCTTTCATATTTTCATAAACCTGGTGTTTTGCAGAATTTGTCAACTAGATGTGAGCTTAAAGAAATATATGTAAGCTATTTTTATCTTTCTTTGAATTTTTGTTAACTTTCTCTTTTCGAAAATTACTTATTGCATTAAGTGAAAAAACTAGTACTTTCTATGCAACATGTTGTAATGCTTGTTCTTGAATTTCATTGCAGACATATACATGAAATATTCTTATTGTAGTAAATCCATTTCAAAGGTTGTCACATCTTTATGATGCCCATATGATGGAACAATATAAGGGAGCATCCCTTGGAGAGCTAAGTCCTCATATTATTGCTGTAGCCGATGTTGCTTATAGGTGACCATCATGTTTTTTTATGGGGCCTTGGTAATTTGACTGCAAAAAGACCCATAAAACTACATGTTCCTCCTTATAGACTAGAATATGAATATGCGGCCATCTAACTTGGCATTTCCTTCTATCTATCCATGCGTTAAGGTTTAACTGTAATTGAACATGATAGAATTGGACAACAACAGATAGTTTACCAGGCTTGTCTCTTGCATATATTATTGTTGGGATCAAATATCCTCATGGTGTGCAATGTCTATGGTTTAAAAACTGGGAGTTTCAGACTGGAACCAGCCAAACTGTGTCACAACTGGCTAGAACCAGTCTGGATCAAATATTCGAGGCCCCCTCCCCTAAAACCCAGTAATATTCGGTGATTCCTGTTTGTTCTTTATATATATACATACATATATATATATTATGTATATATTCTATTTAAAGATCATCTAATAGTTGATCACATTTCATGAAGAATTGTTCATTAAATATATGTGGAGATTTATATAACATTTTCATTTATGTGATGTTATGAAGTAATAAAGGTTCAATGTATTATATAAAGTTAAAATACAAGTGGAGAGGGAGATTTCTGTAGCCCACCCAAAGAGCAGCCCAACTAGATCCAACAGGGTCCAACGAGGCAAGCCCACCCGGGTGACAGCCCACAGGGCCCACTCAGGGAAGAAAAGCCTAATAAACAAACACTCGAGGAACCAACTCTCCCCGGCGGCCTCTAGGCTCGGAGGGCCCGAGTGATGGTCAGGTCATAAGGAAGGTCCGGCCCAAGCCGTTTCCCCACCCGGGAGAGACAGGCATTAGCCGACCTATCCGACCCCTCTCTCACCGAGCTATGCTCATCGCCCGGACAGGGCTGGCGTTTCAGGAGCTCGGTCAGACCAAATATCATCCGTTCAAGAGTCCCCAACGGATAGGGGAGTCAAGAAACCGCCGGACTTCAAGGCGATAACGTCCCCACGATAAGGCAATGAAAGCCCACGTTGAGGACGTAACTCCCGCCGGAGACCCCTCAGCTTGCAGGACTCCTGAAGGCGGCACACTATTTAAGCCAGAGCTACCCTCCGACGGAAGAAGAGAGCCATTCAGGTACCCATATGCCCAAACTCCTGAGCAATCCGCTTCACCCTCTGGTGGAGAGGAATCTCGCGTGCTAGCTTTTCTCCTCCCCATTATTGCTTCCACCACAGCTCTACTGACTTAGCCATCGGAGGGTTTTGCCCCAGGGAAGCCCCCTGGGTCCTCTGATACGTTTCCCTATCTTGCAGTTCATCTTCAGGTGATCCACAGCCCGCTCAGGATACAAGTGCGAGATTTCACCTCTTCATCTGGCGCCATCTGTGGGAAACGCACGAAGAGCCGAGATGGTGAGAAGAAGCTCAGGGAGGAGATCCGCCGTCGAGAAGGGTAAGGCCGTGGTGGCGGCAGGAGATGGCCCCTCTAGGGCCTCACAGAACCCTTCCTCCAACGCCAGCGTCCCCACCAACGGACCGCCACCCCCTCCAACGGCGACGGGGGTACCCCCCAACGGTGGCGACGAGGTCTTCCAGGCCCTCAATAAGAAGCTTGACGTCCTCGTGGAGCTCATGAGGGCCCGGGCGGCAAGGGATGCCAGGTCCCGCGCCCCGTCCGGGAGCCCCCCCCGAAGTGCGTCCCAGCATACCGCTGGGGGCCGCTTCACCCTCCGCGGTCAGCAGCTCATCCGCAACAACGTGGGAGGACCCTCGCAAGCTCCGCCCCCGGAGCAAGAGGCTTCCTCCACGCCCAGAAAAGGGAAACAGGGGGCGAGGCCTCCACGCCCGAGCGCCGGCGGTCCTGAGGATCGCCACGACGCTCCCCCCAGTCCCACGGCACGACCGCAGTCGGAACTATCCCTCCGGCTGAGGGATTTCGAAAGACGTTTTGCAGAGCAAGAGCACGCCCTCCGCACCCTGCAGAAAACCTCTTTCCCGGAGGATGAGGAGAAATCCCCTTTCTCCGAATGCATCTTGAAGGCAGAGGTGTCTCCCAGAACCTCCATTCCGACCTTCAAGCTCTATTGTGGCCAGGGCGACCCAGCCGACCACTACGACAGCTTCGACGCCCTGGTGACTCTGCATGGAACACCGGATCCTATTAAATGTCGAGCCTTTGCGGCCACCCTGGTCCAAGGTGCTCAGGCATGGTTCCGGGCCCTCGCCCCTGGGTCCATCCGGGACTTCAGGCAATTCGGGAGAGTCTTCAAGGAGAGCTTCGCCGGAAGCGCCCCCCCAAGGTCAGTAGCGGGGCTCCTGGCCCTCAAACAGGCGCAAGGGGAAAGGCTCAGGGCTTATGTCCACCGATTTAAATCGGAAGCCCTCAGAATTCCCCGCCTGGATGTGGCCTCAGCCACGACCGCTCTGACCGGGGGCACCCGGGACGAGAACCTCCGCCGCGAACATGTCCTCCACCCTCCCTCGACCCTTGCCGAGCTAGTGACTCTGGCACTGCGCCACGCCGAGTGCGAAGAAGTACTCAGCGCCTGCCGAGACACAACCGGCTCGGGTTGGGAGGGGGACAAGAAGCGAGCCTCCGAGCCAAACCCTGGCTCGGGCAAGAAGCGCGATCGGGAAGGGGAGCGCAAGAGGAAGTATGAGCGGTACACCCCGCTGACCGCGCCAGTCTACGAGATCTATGAAGACATCAAAGACTCGGGACTCCTCCGCCGGCCCGAACCGATGAGATCGAAGAATCGCAAGCGCGATAGGCATTGCCTGTTCCACGGTGACCACGGGCACCACACCGGCGACTGCCACCAGCTCCACGATGAGATCGAGCGTCTCATCCGTCAGGGGCACCTGGCCCGGTTTGCAGCCGGGCGCAAAGAAGACCGGGACGCCGCCGAGGAGATCGACAACGCCCCCCGAGGGGTCCACATCAACGTCATCTCCGGAGGAACGGCGTCGGGCGGCGACACCAGCCGAGGAAGGAAGCGTCATGCCGAGCGGGCCAGCCAGGTCTTAGAACCCTCCAGCGGCCCGCCGAGGGAGCCCCAGGTCATAGTCTTCTCCGACCAAGACCTGGAAGGGCTGAAGACCCCGCATGATGATGCCCTCGTTATCTCGGCCACCATAAACCATTGCAACGTAGATAGAATTCTAGTTGATAATGGGAGCGCCCCCGATGTATTATCTTACGACTGTTTCCTTAAGATGGGGGAAGACCCATCCAAGCTCCACCCGATCTGAACACCCCTTTGCGGGTTTAACGGCCTAGTCACCTACCCCGAGGGAGCCCTAAGCCTGCCGGTCACCATCGGCACCCCACCCAAAATCGTTACGGTCATGGTGGACTTCATAGTGATTAAGGGTATGATAGCGTACAACGCCATTTTCGGCCGGAAAATCCTCAACCGAATAAAGGCCGTACCATCTACCTATCACCAGAAATTGAAGTTTCCCACCAAAAATGGGTTGGGGGAAGTCCGAGGTAACCAGGCCACTGCTAGAAGGTGCTACAACATCTCGGTGGAAGCCTCAAGGCCGGACGGGGGAGATAAGGGCCCCAAGGGAATCGAAGGGAAGACCGTAACTGCCGAGCCCGGTGGCGAATTGCTAACGGTATTCCTGAACGATGACCCGGCCCTCGGAGTAAGGATCGGAGCCGACCTACCACCCATGGAACAGCAGCAATACAAAAAATTCCTTTCTAAGTATGTTCAGGTCTTTACTTGGTCCGATGATCAACTCCCTGGCATACCAGAGAAGACCGTGATGCACAAGCTCAGCCTCGACCCCACCGTGAGGCCCGTACAACAACGGAGAAGGAAGCATGCGCCCGAGAAACAGGCGATCATCAAGGCGCAGGTCACCAAGGGACAAGGGACAGGCCTCTTCAGACCAGTCCTATACCCTACGTGGCTAGCCAATGTCGTCCTGGTGCCAAAAACTACAGGCAAATGGCGAATGTGCGTGGACTTCACCGATCTGAATAAGGCTACCCCCAAGGACTGCTATCCGCTACCGAGCATCGACCAACTAGTTGATTCAACCTCGGGCAACGAGATACTTAGTTTCCTGGATGCCTATTCAGGTTATCACCAGATCAGAATGAATCCAGAAGATGTCGAGAAGACCGCCTTCATCACTGACGGCGGCGTGTACTGCTACACCCGGATGCCTTTCGGGTTGAAGAACGCCGGAGCCACATATCAGCGACTGGTAAATCACATGTTCGAGGGACAGCTGGGTCGGAACATCGAGGCCTACATTGACGACATGCTCGTCAAGACCCCCAAGGCCCAAGACCACTTCACCGACCTTGCCGAAACCTTCGGCACCCTCCTGAAGTACAACATGAATCTCAACCCCGCCAAGTGCGCCTTCAGAGTAAAATCCGGGAAGTTCCTGGGTTTCCTGGTCACTCAGCGCGGGATCGAAGCCAACCCCGACAAAGTCCAGGCCATCCTGGACATGCGCCCGCCCACATGCATTAAAGACATTCAGCGTCTGGCAGGGCGTGTGGCCGCTCTCAGCCGCTTCCTGTCCCGTGCGGCCGAACGATGCTTGCCCTTCTTCAAACTGATGAGGGGACCCAAGCTAGCGTCTGCTACGTTCGCATGGGATGAGGAGTGCCAGACAGCATTCGCCGAGCTTAAAAAGTTCTTGGCTTCGCCACCAGTGCTCTCCAAGCCCGCCCCAGGCAAAGTCTTGCTGCTCTACCTCTCGGCTTCGCCATCCACGGTCAGCTCGGTCCTAGTTAGAAATGACTCGGGAACCGAAAGACCAGTCTACTACACCAGCAAGGTGCTCAATGAGGCCGAACGGAGGTACCCCGCAACCGAGAAACTCGTGCTAGCGTTGGTTACCTCTGCAAGGCATCTCCGCCCCTACTTCCAGGGGCACCCCATCACCGTGCTAATCGGCGAGCCGTTGAAGAAGATTCTGGCCCACCCCGAGGCCTCTGGGTGACTCGTCAAATGGGCCATTATGCTCGGGGCCTACGACATCTCGTACCGGCCGTGATCAGCAATCAAAGGCCAAGGGCTCGCCGACTTCATTGCCGAAAGCACAATCCCCACCGAGGACAAGCCTTCGACCACGACCGGGCCAACCTGGGAACTGTTCGTCGATGGATCGTCCAATTCGGCAGGCAACGGTGCGGGGATACTCCTGAGGTCCCCCGAAGGGATAGAGCTACAGTACGCCTTGAAATTCAACTTTCAGGCATCCAACAACGCTTCTGAGTACGAGGCCCTTATCTCGGGAGCACGCATGGCCCGACGGCTGGGGGTCGAGCGAGTCAGGATCCACACCGACTCTCAACTAGTCGCAGGTCAGGTCAACGGCGAGTATGAAGCTCGGGAGGCACCCATGATCAAATACCTTCAGTTGGTCCGGAGCCTGGCCCAACAGTTCGAAGAATTTGGGGTAGTCCGGATAGCTCAGGAGCAAAACTCTCGGGCAGACGCCCTCTCTCGATTGGCCTCCTCCCTAGACCCGGAAGGTACACGATCGGTCCTCCTAGAAGAGCTAGAGCGCCCGAGCATTGAAATGGAGCTCCTCGCTGTTGACTCGGCCACTCCAAGTGACTGGCGCTCCCCCTACCTATCCTGGCTACAAGACTCCCAAGAGCCCTCCGACCCTCAAGAAGCCCGCCGAATGAAGTATCAAGCTCGGCGCTTCGTCATCTTCGACAACAATCTCTACCGATGATCGTTCTCCGGTCCCCTCCTGAAGTGCCTCGGTCCCGACGAGGCAAGCCGAGCCATCCAAGAGATTCATGAAGGCCTGTGCGGAGCTCACTCAGGGGCAAGGTCGCTGGCCAGAATCCTATTACGACAGGGGTATTGGTGGCCCACCCTGTAGCGCGACTGCTCGGCCTATGTTCAACAGTGCGACCGATGCCAGCGGTTCGACCACTTGGTCCATCAGCCGGCTACGGAACTTGTCACCCTAGCCGAGCCTTACCCTTTCGCTCGGTGGGGAATCGATATCCTTGGGCCATTCCCAACGGCCCAGTCCCAGAAGAAGTTCATCATCGTCGCCATTGACTACTTCACCAAGTGGATCGAGGCCGAGGCTACGGCGAGGATCACCGAGACAGTCGTTTGGGGCTTTTTTTGGAAATTGATCATTTGTTGCTTTGGCATCCCCCGAGTGATAGTAAGCGATAACGGTCGGCAATTCGACTCTCGGTACTTCCGAGATAGATGCGCCGACCTAAACATCCACAACCACTTCACTTCGATCGCCCACCCTCAGGCCAACGGGCTGGTTGAAAATGCCAACAAGACTATCTTGAAAGGCATAAAAACTAGACTCGGCAAGGCTAAGGGTAGCTGGCTCGAGGAATTGCCTAGCGTACTATGGTCGCACCGAACAACCCCCAGGATGGCAACCGGTGAAAGCCCTTTTCAGTTGGTATATGGCACCGAAGCCGTCGTTCCATTGGAGATCGCCAATCCGTCTCTCCGAGTGATCAGCTTCTCACTCGAGGCGAACAGGCAAAAATTGCTCGAGAACCTCGACCTAGCAGACGAACTCCGAGAGATCGCGAACGTCTGGGAAACGGAGTACCAGCGCCGCCTCACTCGATACTACAATGCCAAGGTCCGAGAGAGACGTTTCCAACCGGGGGACTTCATCCTCAGGAAGGCCGAAGCCTCTCGACCACTAGAGACGGCGGGCAAGCTATCCCCCAACTGGGAAGGCCCCTACCGAGTGGTCGAGACGATCGGAAAAGGTGCGTACAGGTTAGCGACAATGGAAGGGGAACCTATTCCTCGGACATGGAACGCAGCCGCACTACGCAAATTTTATTTTTGAAATTGTACAGCAAGATGGATGGAGTAAATCCCTTTTTCATTCCAAACCATTGGTACATCAGATAGGCAAATGCCGGTACATCACATAGCAAAAAGCAAAAATCCGTCTAAACACCGCCTCAAGGGGTCATCGCTCAGCTGACTCGGTCTTGATCTCCTCGCGTCCAGCCACTGACTCTGCCTCGTGCGGAAACTGGCTCGGACAAGAGGTGGTCAAGCCAGTTGCCTCGGGTGGCCCATGACAAAGGTGACAGAGGGATTGCTGGAGGGAGGCCACCTTTGAACGTTGAGGAAGGCTACCTCCCAAGTTGGCAACAACTAGGAAAAAGGAGCGCCGTGAAGGCCTCCCCTCTTCCAATCTGCCAAATCCTTGGAAGGAAGGAGAGAGCAAGCAGCCCCCGAAGAGTGAAAGAAATGAAGAGCAGAAGAGAGAAAAAGAGGCTGCTGGGAGAGGTTAGGAGGGAGCTTGATACGCCTCCTCCCCTCACACGGAGGGAAGTAACGGCGGGCTCCCCTGATGCCCCCATCCGTCCTCCGCCTCGGCGTCCACCCGGAAGCCACGCTGGAACTAAGAAAGGGCAAGAACCGTGCCTTCACACGTCGAAGCCCTCTCCAGACCTGCGCGGCGACCGTGGGATCCGTTCAACATTACAGGGCAGCGGGAGCTCGCCGCTCCCCGTCGTCGGCGGCGTCACCCTCTGAAGGATCCTCCATGCTCCGAATACAAGGGCACAACGCACAGTGAAGAGGAAGGAGCGAGGAAAGACTGCTAGAGAAAATCCCAAGCAGTGAAGAGGAAAGGGCACCTTTCGGTCCTTCTTATAGGCCAAGAGAGGCTGCACGCCTTAAATGACCCCCCCTCCTCGGAAACACGCCAAAGGATTTCTCCCCTGAACAGTCACCTCCAACTCCTCGTCCCCCACCCTAGCGGGATTCACGAAGCGGCCTGACATTCAAAGCATGAGGAAACGGAAAGACGCCCCGTCAGAAGCCTACCAAAACTGCATGCGAAAACCACGCAGGACATATCGGCACCTCCCAACCACTCAAGATCCGCCAACCAAATCACGGCAAGGGTGGTACTCAAACAGAGCAAGTCATTTATTATCACACCAAAAGGAAACCCTCTAAAAAGAGGGAAGAGAGACAAAAAGGGAAGGAGGTAAAGTACATCAGGCCTCGGGCCCACTTTGACATTCGGGAACGACGGAAGGAGACGTGTCACCCCCGGAGCCTTCGGTGATGGCCGGCTCAGACACTGACCTCACCTGTGCGAGAACTGTCTCGGTCGTGAGCCCTCCCGAAACGCCCGGGGCCGGTGACCCCGATGGAGGCGACCCCTTCGAATCTCCCCCGACCGACGAGGAAGAGCTAGAAACTGACTCATCTGAGTCATAACACTGGCCGAAGGGGAACTCGATCACGGAGTTTTGCTCATCGGCGTAGTCCACCGCCCGGCGATAGCCTTGCTTGAACCCCTTTCGAGCACCCCGGCGTAATGGTACCTCGTAATAGGGTAGGGAGGCTTTCACCAGGTCGGCCGAGTAAGCATCCGAGCTCCTGTAACGCTCGATTGCCTCCACCTCAACCTGTCCCGCCCTTCCGACGAGCTCGATCCGAGCCCACTCCGCCTCGGCCGCGCGCTCCTCTGCCCGGGCTCGGTCCGCCTCAGCCTCAGCTCGGAGACGCTCCGCCACCTCCGCCCGATCTAGCAGCTCGGCGCGTTCGAGCTCCCAGCGATTGTCCAGCTCGAGGCGACGCAGACGCTCCTCCTCAAGGAATCGGCTTGTCCTCTCGAGAGACTCTCGGGTCTTGGCGAGCTGTTCGGTCAGCACCCCGACTTCCAGTCGGCTCGCCCGCGCCACCTCCCGGAACGCGGAGAACTCCTGCCGGAGCCCCTCATGCTCCCCCTTGAGTCGGGCCAGTTTCCTCTCGCAGCCCCCAAGGGTCTAGGCAAGTTTCGACTGCTCCGCCTCCGTCCGGGCGTGTGCCTCCGCCATCAAAGCCGTCGACCGAGCTATGACCAGGTCACCCGTAATGCCGAGCCTTTCCAAGGGCTCCGACAGAGGGGACCGCCCCACCCGGGGCACCCCACCAGAAGACTCCGCTCGAGTGACGAAACCAACCGCCTCGCGCGCCACGGTCGGTTGGGGTTGTGACGCCTCCCCGGGCGAACCCCCAACCTCGACCGGCGCCGCGGGACCGACCGCACCGGGAGCTCCAAGCACCTGGGGCTGCAACACCCTAGCGGGCGAACCCCCAGCCCTGCCTGTCTCGGCCCGCACCTCGCTGACCGAGACATCCCCGCCTTCGGCCAATCCCCCGGCCTCGGCGCCAGCTACTTCGACATCGGCCCCCTCTGCCTCTGTGGGGGGGAGAGCCGACCCATCGCCGCCCTCTGATGGGCCCCCAGTCTCCTCGGCCCCCTCTCGCCTGGCAGGTGGGGGAGCTGGCCCCGAGGGGTCGGCCCCATCTTGCCCCCGAGAGGGGAGCGCCGCCGAGCCGGAGTCGCCCCCGGCGGTAGGAGGAAGACCGGCCTTCGTGGCCCATTTCTTGGCCTTCACGGCCTCCCGCAACTTTCCCGCCATGGGATCCTTGCGCTTTGTGGCAGTTAGCCGTGAAGACCCCACAGGAGCTACCCCCTTGCCCTTATCTCGGGCTTGGGCGCGACTCGTAGAAGCATCTGGTTCATCGGCCGCCGAGTCATCTCCCAGATCAATGACCTCAGCAGCTTCCTCCAGAGGTTCCCGCCCAACGTCTACCACAAAGGGAGAAGACCCGGTCAGGAGAAAGAAAGTAACTACCGTCCCAGGAGAAGAGCCTCGAGAGTGGTACCTGTCGACGTCAACCGCGTAAGCAAGCACCGTTCGATGTTCTCCGGCGTCACCAGCTCCTCGGTAGACTGGCGGTTACCCAGCAGACGAGCGGCCTGTCGCTCCACGTGGGGAGGGAACTCCTCCGGGCGAGGGGGAAGATTCAGATGAAAATTGGGCGAGATCGGACATCTCCAAAACTCGTCCGTCACCTCCGCCTTCACCCAGAAGAATTGGGTCTTCCACCCCTTGTGCGAGGAGTCCTTCGCAGCGAGGGAGATGCAACTCCTGTTCCTCCTCGCCTGGATGAAGTAAAAGCCCTTCCCCGCCGACGGTTGCGCTTTCAACTCGAAAAAATAATGAAAGAGGTCCAAGGAAGGAAAAATGTCGTGCTGACGACAGAGAATCCGAAAGGCGGAAAGAAGGAGATATGAGTTGGCCACCAACTGAATAGGCGCCAACTGGAAAAACTCGAGAAGCTGGAGTACAAGAGGCTCGAAGGGAAGGCGGAACCCACTCTTCCAAGCCAGAAGGAAAGTGCAAATGTGCCCCGTACGGCTGTCCAAACTCGTCTCATACGGGGCGACGGCAGCAAAGCTGTACCTGAGAGGCAAGCGAAAGCGATGCTCCAGCTTCCTCACCTCGGCCTCCCCCAACTCACTACAGTTGGAGACAGGCTCCCGCCTCACCTGCCTGATTTCCAGAGGCAGACCAGCCCTTGAGCCGGAAGATGACCCCTCGCGCGAGCTCGAAGACTCCGGAGGGGAAGGAAGTTACCGGACCGCCTCCGCGGTTATCCTCGCCAAGGGTCTGCGCCTCCACTGTGCCCTCACGACGCATCAAGGAGCCCCAGAAACAAAGAAACTAAGGAAAGCCCAAAACCCTGAGAAGCCTAGAACGACGAACAGTGCCCAACGCCTATAAAACCCTGGAGGGAGGTGGCGCGTCGTTCCGTGCTCTGAGAAAAGGGGGGCCCCTTCAGTTCAAATCCGTCAGGATCATCATTACGGGCCCAGGCGACCACTATACGTGACTCCATCACGCCAACAGAATTCCACCCACCTGAGCCACGCCGGTCCAAAGCCTCAAAAACTACTCGACCGAGCCTCCATGGCTCGGGAGTAGGAGGGGGACAAGTGGAGAGGGGGATTTCTGTAGCCCACCCAAAGAGCTGCCCAACTAGACCCAACAGGGTCCAACGAGGCAAGCCCACCCGGGTGACAGCCCACAGGGCCCACTCAGGGAAGAAAAGCCCAATAAATAAACACTCGAGGAACCAACTCTCCCCGGCGGCCTCTAGGCTCGGAGGGCCCGAGTGATGGTCAGGTCATAAGGAAGGTCCGGCCCAAGCCGTTTCCCCGCCCGGGAGAGACAGGCATTAGCCGACCTATCCGACCCCTCTCTCACCGAGCTATGCTCATCGCCCGGACAGGGCTGGCGTTTCAGGAGCTCGGCCAGACCAAATATCATCCGTTCAAGAGTCCCCAACGGATAGGGGAGTCAAGAAACCACTGGACTTCAAGGCGATAACGTCCCCACGATAAGGCCATGAAAGCCCACGTTGAGGACGTAGCTCCCGCCGGAGACCCCTCAGCTTGCAGGACTCCTGAAGGCGGCACACTATTTAAACCAGGGCTACCCTCCGACGGAAGAAGAGAGCCATTCAGGTACCCATATACCCAAACTCCTGAGCAATCCGCTTCACCCTCTGGTGGAGAGGAATCTCGCACGCTAGCTTTTCTCCTCCCCATTATTACTTCCACCACAGCTTTACTGACTTAGCCATCGGAGGGTTTTGCCCCAGGGAAGCCCCCTGGGCCCTCTGATACGTTTCCCTGTTTTGTAGTTCATCTTCAGGTGATCCACAACCCGCTCAGGATACAAGCGCGAGATTTCGCCTCTTCAACAAGTTTTTTGTGTTTGACATTTTCTTGGGCTTCTCAGACTTTCAATCAGAGCCTATTAAGAAACATGCATAATTTCCTACCTTAGCAATTCCTTTTTATCTGTCATTTAGTCTAGTCTCTTTCTTGATATGTATGCTATTTAGTGGGTATATATCTATGTCATGCACTTTGCAGTTGTAACAACATGATATGTCTCTTATGCAATAAATAGCACGAATATTGTTCAATTCCCATGCTGTGCACGTGACTGGCATTGCTAAGTTTTGGGATGGCATTCCTACCTTAACGCTTGTTTGAGAATATACTTGTTTAGTCTTCAACAAGTGGGGAAGTGTGCAATACATGAACAGTGAGGTGTGATATGAGTTGGGGGATATTGATTAGAATTGTTTGATTAGGACAAGTAGGAGAAGCATGATTGGTGTATTGCCCTTTTTAGTGGACATAAAATATTGTGTAGCATATTGCTTGGTACATGTTGTTTACCTTTTACTCATAGAAGTTGTGTTTACATGACTATGGAGATTCAGTCTTTGAGACTTGGTTGAATGCTTACTCTGGAGTCATTCCTTCCTAAGTTCTATATTTATAATTATAAATGTTACTAGTGCATGTTAAAAGGTTCCTGTCTGAAATGGCTTTATGAAGCATTTTCTGTGAATGGCTTTATGGATCATATGGTTCCTGTCTAATATGTTCTTTAGTTTATGGCGATCTAGTGTTGGCACCTACAAGAGAACTGGCTGTTCAGATACAGGAAGAAGTTGTGAAATTTGGATCGTATGCAAATATCAGAAGCACATGCATTTATGGTGGTGCACCCAAAGGACCTCAGATTTGTGACCTTAAAAGAGGTTTGGCTATTTGCTTAAATTTATATGATCACACAGTGCATATATTGGAGAATTGTTCCCTTTTTTGGGGTTAGAACACTTGTAGTTGCTATTTTTGGTTTTATAAACTACGAATCTGAGTGTTTAATTTTTCTAGGGGTTGAGATTGTTATAGCAACTCCTGGTCGTCTGATTGACATGTTGGAAGCTGGCCATACCAATCTACGTAGAGTTACATATCTTGTATTGGATGAGGCAGATCGTATGCTAGACATGGGGTTTGAACCTCAGATAAAAAATATTGTATCTCAGGTATGTTGTCACAACTTTTTTCTTTTTTGCTTATGCAACACTGCAATGCAATTTTACTTTTATTCCATTACAAAAATTATATCTTTCAGTTTGTTTATCTTTTATAATTAAAATCTTGTCTTTTTTATGTTGCTAAAGTTGAACACAGAACTTAGCTTTCTGCAACCATTCATGTTTGCAAGTAGCAGGTTGCAGTTTCTAAGTCAAGCATATGGGCAGTAAAGTGACATAGACGTCCTTCAAATAATGACGTTCATTACTTATTATTTAGTTTTTTTTAGGCTAGCTGGAGAGTGAGAGGAGCTTTTGCCTGTCCATCAAAGAAGGAACAAAGAAGGAACAAAGAAGGCCTACCTTACTGTAATGATATGTATGTGTATGTATATATCAGTGGCCTTGTTGCCCTTTTACAATAGGGGAACTAACTGTTTATATGTATGTATGTACTATGTATCTGTGCATGTGTTACTTGTTTAACACATGTTCTAGTGGCAAATAGTTACTAATTAGAAAGTAAATTTGTGTGTAGGTGATGTATTAATCTTTTGAAGTTGTTAGTGGCGTTTCGAAGGCCGTGTATGATCTATATTGATGTGTTGAATGTGACTTTATATTGATGTGTTGATTGTGAGTTTTTATGTTATTAGTGATGTGTTCAATGTGAGATTCATGCAGGAATTATATGAATGTATAGGTATGATTGAACAATGAGTATATAAAAAAAAACAAAAGAACAATATACCTACGTTTTTTTAAAAATGACACTAGTTCCATTTCCTACGTTTTTAATACAACGATGCTAATACTTTTTCATACGTTTCTTTTAAAATGTGATAATATATAATGCCTACTTTTTTATAATCGTAGGTATAGCCAATCACATGCGTGTGTAAATATATTTTTAACCTTCGTTGTTTAAAAAAGTGTAGGTATAAGTTGATATCTACTTACGTTTTTGAGAAACTATTCCTACGCTTTTATAGCGTAGGTATAGGTTGGTATCTACCTACGTTTTTCGTTAGACTATTCCTACGCTTTACAAGCGTAGGTATAGATTGAACTATACCAACATTTCAGAGAAACGTAGGTATAACCTATAGTCACGCGAGCAAGCGCCACACTTTGAGAGCGTGGCAAGCAAACGTGGCTAAAGGCTTTACCTACGTTTTTTGGACCTATAACTATGTTTTTAAACGTAGGTAAAGGCCAATTTTCTTGTAGTGAGGAATACATAGCTTATCACATCAATGTGATGGGTGATCTGGCAACCAATGAATCATACCTACTGAAGTTCTTCGGGTCCTCGCTAACTGGGCTCGCCTTCGAATGGTATTCGAACCTTCCGACAGGGTCTGTTAACGACTGGCTGGATATGCAAAGAAAATTTCGGGAGCGGTTCCACGTAACTAAAAGGGAGGTCACGGTGGCCGAACTCTACGCAACCAGGCAGAAGAGTGATGAAACTACGTTGGAATTCATCAAGAGATGGCGGAACCTCAGCATGAGATGCAGACGCCCGCCACACCAAGAAGATGCGGTTCAAATCTGCAAGTAGAATTTGAAGCGCGAAGTTCTCAAGAAGATGATCAGGATGGAGATCAAGTCATTTGATCGACTGAATAATGTGGTGGTAGAAATGGAGTCCTACCTCTCCAGGTACTCTTCTGCACCAACCGCCTCAGCCCAAAAGGGGAAGTTAACTGATAAGCGGCCCGTGCCCAGGGAAGTCAACACTGTTGACTTCGAGGACTTCGAGAAGCAGAAGAACAAATAAAAAGGAGTAGCCAGCACTCCTCTTGCCAAGCCGGCCGAACAGCAAGAGAGCGCCTCCTTGAGGTCTCAAATGAAGAGGCTGTACTCCTTCTCGAAGGAGAAGACCCGAGTCATCTTTGAATGGGCCACTGAATATAACAAAATCACTCTCCCAGAGCCAAAGAGATTGGGCGATGCCAAGAGGAAAGATGATCCTCAATTCTGCCCGTATCATCAGATGCTCGGGCACACCCTTGAAGATTGCTATGTGCTTAAAGACATCATCGAAGGCATGATCAAGAAAGGAGAGCTCCAAATGGGCGAACACAAGGTGGACCCGCCTTGCCCGCACGAGATGCCGGTAATAGGGGTGACCATAAATATGATTTCCTTATGTCAATAGTTGCCTAAGGAAGTGTTAGAAGCTTGTACAAAGCACACCTACGAGGCATTTGTTTTGGCCCCTACAGAGGACCAGGGAAGATGGCAGAAAATGTTGAAGAGGACAAGAAGAAAGTCGGCACCCCGTCTTGCCCCGGGAGTCCGAATTCACAGCATCACACCATAGCCGAAGCCGCCTATCGTAACCTCGGTCTGGCACGAAACCGCCCCCTGGCTGGTCCTTCGAAGGCCGACTGACAACAAGAAGAAGCCGCTCCTGCTGTGGATGCACACACAAGTCAGCCCGGTAGTCAGGCGGCTGCAGGCGATCATTGATGGGTTAGAAGAATATGAACAACCCAAAATCCAGCCGGTAAAGCAGAAGGAATATGTTCCTTAGGAACAATTGGAGTCTCTTAAACTTGACCAAGAAGAGGTGAATGAAATCTGGGGGGAGGCTGCCCCGAAAAATGCTTCATGCTAGCCGGAGGCAACTGAAAGGGAGAAGAAGAAGAAGTCAAAGAATAAAAGAAAATGCAGCATTGTCTCCTGTAATACCCTGTTGGCTTTATTCAACATAGTCCATGATTTCGAAGAAGAAGAGAAAGAAATATGCTTCATGCCCACCGAGGTGAATCAGGCTGAAGTCTCCACTTCCCGGCATGCCACTAGATCCGGGAGGAGATGGGGATGTTTGCCCCTGGCCAACCACAACATCATCTTCCGGGGTGAACAACCTTATCAAATCCCCGAACCTGAAGTGAAAGGGATGAGAATTTCACCTCCATCGGGCCTGTACCCTGAAGATGCAACCAGCAATGTGGTCTCCTCATTCGCTGAATTCCTGCTTGCATGGGAGAGCAGACGGTCAAGCCAACAGACCGAACCAAAAGCCAAGGGCATCCTCGCCTCAACCTCAGATGTGCCGCCCTCGGTGATCAAAGATAGTGAAGGCACTACCCATGCAGCCGAGCCCGTGAAAGATAAAGAAACAGCCGACCAAGCATGTCGAGATGGGGCAGCCCCTGAAGATGAAGACAAATTATCTTCTCCGTCGACTCCTCCGGCACCGAAGCACGGCAAGCACACCAAAGCCGAAGAAGCCATGCTGGCCAATGTCAGGGTTGGCAATAGAATAATGAAACAACTAAAGAGAATCCCGACAAGATTCATCATCTGGGAGATACTCTCCCTAGATGAAGAAACTAGGCAGGCCGTCATCGCGGCCCTGCAAACCCCGACGCACTATGAGAGCTGCTTCACCAAAATGCATTCGGCGACGGCCATCACTTTCATCGAAGAAGACATGCTCTTTCCTTCGGCCAGCCATAATAGACCCTTGTACATGAGGGGGCAGTTGAACGGCCATCCCATAAGAAGGGTCATGGTTGACCCAGGGGTAGCAGTGAACAAACTCTCCTACCGGGTCTACAAGAAGCATCATTTTGATGTACACCTGATCGAGGTCAGGGACATGAAAATAGCTGGGTTCAACCAGAAGTTTGAAGTTCCAATGGGAATAGCAGAGTTCAAGTTGTCGCTGGGAGACTTCACCACTAAGGTGCAGTTCCACGTCATCAACTCCGACACTTCCTACAAAGCATTGCTGGGCCAACCATGGCTACATCAAAATCGGGTAGTGTCTTCTACGTTGCACCAGTGCATCAAGTACTCCCGGGATGGCAAGGAAGGAAGAATATTTGCTGACTTACACCCCTTTGAGGTGTTTGAATGCCATCTGCTAAATGTGTCACTCTATGTGGAGAAGCCGAAGCAGATCCCCCAGCAAGCTCAAAGCTAGGGGAAGGAGATAGCGCCAGATGACGACTGGTTCCCTCCGCCGCCACCCGACTATGTGGCGCCGCCGGAGGTGTCTCACATCTCCGAGGTCGAAGGAGTGGTTCGAGCAATGCCATCTGATGTCTACCCCGAGCCGGAGATGTCGAACCTCAAAGATCTGTTGGGGTGCGTGAAGGTCCCTCCAGGGATCACAAAGCCCCTTTCAAGCACAGACTGCCAAACAGTCGAATTATTAAAGATCCTAGAGGTGCCCAATCCCGATGGCCAACCCATGATATTCTATACGGCTGATGAACAACCGGTGAAAGGGGATGATGATTGCAAGTTCCCCGAAGAAATTGATGACCCGGTCGCCCCAATCATGGGACTTCTGGACATATCTGGCAAAGTAGTGAAGATGGCCTGGAGGCAGCAAGTCCCTTCTGCCAGGCCACCAGCCGAAATTAAATGTTCAAAAAGTTGTGGTATCCACCCAACTTGGATAAAGAGCTTCTGAAGATTACCCGACACCTTGGCTTGGGTTTCTCAATAGAAGAATTCTATGAAGCGAATGTGATATCTGTCTTGGCCCCGGCTGCTGATGATCCTCCAAAAGATCCAGATGCACAAGAAATCGAAAGCCAGGCACAACCGTTGCCTCCGGTCGACGAAGCCCAAGATGAAGAAGTGTTCCTCCAGAACGCACCTCCACGCAGGGATATATGGACGGTCCCTATTGGAACCCTGGTTTTGATAATGACACTCTATGAGTCATGTGGGACTGGAATATATAAATGTGTTTGCATTTGATCTTTACATATATGTTTAAGTTAGTTCATAGTTGCGTTTGAGTCTGTGCATAGTTGCATCATTCAGCATATAAGGTCTGTGCAACTTTCATCTGTCGCATAGGAAGTCCGTGCATATTCTGTTTGTGCATTGAAAGTCGGTGCACCTTTTTGTTAAGTCTGTGCATACCACGTTATCCGCCAAATAACGTAGGTATATGTCTTAGTCGTTTACACTCATAGTCGGTGCACGTTTTCCTTTCATTCATGCTAAGTCAGTGAAGTTCATGTTCATTCCACACTTAAGGTCAGTGCATCTTTTTATTCCTTGCATACACAAAGTCTGTGCATACTTGGCATGTGTAAAACCGAAGTCGGTGCAAGTAGCATTTCATGCATTCTCGCAGTTGGCGCAAGTCCATCTTGTGCTCACCAAGTCCGTGCAACTCTCGTTGCTGCATGCACACAAGTCTGTGCAACTTTAGTTGCTGCGAGCATTTAAGTTTGTGCATCAGGTCTGTTGGGATTAGGTTGGTGCATATTTTCTTTATGCATAAAGTGAGTCTGTGCATGTCTCACTACAAGCACCCCAAAGTCTGTACACATTCTTCCTATACTCTATTAAGTATGTGCACACTTTGTGCGAGCGAAGTCAAAGTCCGTGCACTTGTGTACCTCGTGCAACTAAGTCGGTGCAACTCTAATCTTTGCGCTACGCAAAGTCTATGCATCTTGAGGTTTGGCATATAGGGTCCTTGCATTGTATGATGTATGTACACACTTAGTCTGTGCATCCCCTAGCTCTACAGCCATAATGAGTCCGTGCATACTTCTTTGTGCACACCTATGGTCTGTGCAGGACCTGCTAGTGTATGCATTAAGTATGTGCACACAAAGTCTGCCTAGGTGTGCTTTATGGGCTATCAAACATCTTCTTAGCAAGTCTATGTAATGTTCATATCTATTTGACTATTATATGTTTGACATGTTAACATGTCAACTGTTCGAGATCTTTGACAAGGACACGTGATCCAAGGCAGACCGTCCCTGACAAAGGACTGCCACGAGGAAAGCTACAGTGTTCAGAATTGGACAAGTGGCCGAATGCTTAATGAAATCATTTGGCGGGAATGTTCCCTCCACACACCTAGTGGGTGAGCTCGTGGGTCCCTGACTGAAGATATATAAGACTCCTCTTCTGCGAACAGTTGATGATGATGAGATTTTGAAGATAAGATCAGAAAGAGTTAGAGAAGAATTAGTGTGCGCAGCAGAGAGATACAAGTAGAAAGAAAAGAAGATCTGTGAAAGAGATAAGAGAGGGATTGAAAGAATGAGGAACTGAGAGTTGTATTCATCGGTCTCTTGGTTCAGAACTAGAGCCGATCTGCTCATTGTCCTGAGCTACAATTCAGTCTTATTTTTGGTTTTCTATTTTTGTTTGTTTTGTTTTAAAACTCTAGTTACTCAAGTTGTGTGTCAGCAGAGGTTAAGCTGTAATCCTCAGCGGTTGCAGAGGTGGTATCCTCTGGACAGGTGAAGCTGTAATCCTCAGCGGTTGCAGAAAAGGATTTCTCTAGACAGGTAAAGCTGTAATCCTTAGCGACATAGGTGGATTTCTCTGGATAGCAAGCTGTGTTGCTCAGCAGATTGTAGGGAACGATTTCCCCAGAGCTGTGGATCAGCGGCAAGCTGTTAGTCAGCAGTGAAGCCATACTCAATTGAGTGTGGGGTGGACGTAGGTCAGGAGGACCGAACCGCCTAAAAATTCTGTGAGCAGTGGTTTGCATTTGTGTGTTTGTTCCCTATCTCCCTTCTCCTTCATAGGTTTGGTTCACTGTTAGCTTGTGTGCCATTTACTCAATTCGATGTCAGCTTTGCTGGACCCTGAACTCAGTGGACTATATACGTGTTGTCGTTCCTTGATCATGTGCTAGCATGTGAAGTATTTTCTCACTGGTTTAATAGAAGATTTGATTTCTAGGCGTCTTAGGTGGTGATCCTTTCAATCAGTTCTTAGAAGCTCGTTCAAAGTTTTGTTGGGAAATATTTCCAAAAAGATTCATTCACCCCCCCTATGGATCTATTTCCGCGTACCACCTGTTTCAACAGTCCCATCCTCTTCTGAGGAGTCAGTCCCAGATGATCGTAATGACGGCCTACCGTCTACCCCGCCCAACGTCAGAATGGAAGATAGTGGTCCGAGCCATGCTCTGAACTTCCCCCAATACGACCCTGTTATGCTCGTAGTATGCTATGACCTGCAACAGGAGATCGAAACATTGAAGGCACAACTGGCTGAAATGACCGAATTGATATCTGATCTAACCGGGGGCATCCACCTCCGACAGGACAGATCCATGAATCTGGGACGCTCCCCTGCAGTCACGGCGGAATGGGAGGATCATACCCCGAGCACCAACTTTAGTGTTTTCTTGTGCTCAAGGAGGAAGGAAAAAGAACTAGTCGGTCCCTCAACTAGCCAGCCGGTGAAACAAGTCCTCACATTAAGAGAAAGGATGCAGAAGCCTTATTCCTTCCCGAGAAATATAACTCAAGGGATCTTCGAATGGGCCCGCCGCTACGGCAAGGTTGCTCTTCCGGAGCCCAAGAGGCCGGAGGATGCCAAAAGAAGTGATGACCCTAAATTCAATCTTTATCATCGAATCCTGGGCCACCCTGTCGAGGACTATTATGTCTTCAAGGATATTACCCAAGGCCTGATCGAGAAGGCGAATTGGAGATGGGAGATTATGAGGTGAAGCCCCCGTAACCACATGAAGTGGGAACCCATAAAAGCGGAGTCCATAAGGTCTCTCTTTTCACGGCATCTAGAACAGAAACATCCTAATCAGGGCATGCGAGGACAAGAGCCGGAGTAGGCATCATCCTCAGATCCCTAGAAGGAGAAGTGCTGCATACATCGTGCTCGATCAACAATCCGTGCACGAACAATGAAGCAGAATATGAAGCCTTGATCATTGGCCTTCGGATCGCCCTCCATATGGAGATTTGTATGCTGCAAGTGTTCGACGACTCAATGCTGGTCGTCAACCAGGCACAGGGAGAATTCGATGTCCGGAAGCCCAGATTGATCCCTTATTGCGCAAAGGTGAAGAAGCTCATGGGGCATTTCTACTTCATCGAAATAGGCCATGTCGGCAGAAGTCAAAATGCCCAGGCAGATGCACTGGCAAAATTAGATAGCTCACTGGCGGTCCCGCCATACGAATCCCTCAATATAACAATCATAAATAGGCGCCAGGTTCCTAGCATGATAGAGGAGCCCAGTGAAGAAGAAGAATGTGAAACTGCAATAGCAGAAGCAATCACCTCTCCTGACTGGAGAGAACCCCTGATGAAGTGGTTTAACACCAAGAACTGCCCAAGCAGAGGGAAGGAAGGATCAAATTGATCAGAACAAAAGACTCTTATGAAGTCAAAAACGGAACCCAGTTCCGAACTATGGCAAATGCCGAAGAAAGATGCTCCTCCAATGCCTGTCTACGGAGGAAGCATGGACGGTCATGAAGGGAGTTCATGCCGGATCAACCGGCGCCCACCAGGCTGGGCCAAAGATGAAGATTGAGATCAAGAAGCTGGGGTATTACTGGCCAACTATGTTCGATGAATGCTGCAAGTATGCCAAGTCATGTCATAAATGCCAACAACATGTTGTGGTCCCAAGAAGACCCTCGATACATCTGCATCCGACGGCCCACAGTCGGCCTTGCACCCAATGGGGCACCGACATTGTGGGCCCGCTGCTCGCATCTTCATCGAGATGCAAATACATTCTAGTGGCGACAGATTACTTCTTCCCTTGGGCAGAGGCTGTGACTCTAAGAGAAGTGACGGGAGAGATCGTAGTCAGATTTGTCCATCGAAACATCATATTCCGATTCGGCGTGCTCGATCGAATTGTCTCTGACAACGGAAGCCATTTCCAGAACCAGAATGTCAACAAGCTGGCAAAAAAATTCAAAATTGATTGGAGGACGTTCACCCCGTATAATCCACAAGCAAATGGATTGGCGGGGGCCTTCAACAAAACACTATGCACACTTCTTGCTAAGACGGTCAGCTCTAGCAAGAGGGATTGGGAAGACAAATTGTATGAAGCACTGTGGGCGTACCGTGTTGGGACGCTTAGGGTGATCTAGAGGGGGGTGAATAGATCAAACACCCGATAAGAATCAACTACAGCAGAATCAAATGCGGAATGAGAAATTCTGCTAAACAGATAGAATGCACAAATCAAAGACCACCCAGAACTGTTGAAGAACCGACTTAAACAAACATCTACTGCGCAAAGTACTAGAATAAAGAGGTGATGCAAACCACAAAGCAATCACACAGTAGACAGAGGTTTTTAGGTGGTTCGGTCCTCCAGACCTACATCCACCCCACACTCAACCTGAGTGTGGATTACTATTGACTCACAGCTTGAACCGCTGGGCCTCACAGCTTGCCTACAACCCGCTGAGCCTCACAGCTTGCTGTCCAGTGGAATCCTCCACTGCAACCGCTGGGGATTACAGCTTGACCCGTCCAGAGGCAGCACCTCTGCAAACACTGACTAACATCTTGATGAAAGGACTTCGAAAAATAAAATAGAAACAAACAAAAAGGAAAAAGAATCCCTGCAGGGAATGTAGCTCAAACAAGTGAGCAAAACTCAGATCTAGTTTTGAACCAAAGATCTGAGGAACATCTCTCTCAACTCTTCTCTTTCTCAACTCTCTTTCTTTTCTCTCTTTCTATTCTCTTCTGCTGGATCGAAAGGGCTCTCTGCTCTTCTGCTTTTCTTTCAAGTCTTCTGTATTCGATCAGTCTCCTTCAGACAAAGGAGTCTTCCTTATATAGCAGTTCCAACAGGAGCAACACTGGGCGCGTGTCTTCCACAGTTCCCGCCCAATTGTTTTGGCCACGTGTCATCATCCTGTCAGCTCTTCCAGCCTCGGATCACGTGCCCTTCATTAAGCTTCACGAACAGTACCTGCCAGATAGAGAATTATCAGTTTGAGTATGCAAAGTATGTACATCAAGAATGAATGCACAATGGCTGTATGGACTTTGCGTTCTGAACAATGTACATACTTGCCACCTGAAGTGTGTAATGCAGTGTGTAGCCTTTGCAATGTATGGACTTTGCAATGCGAAGACAAAGCATGTACAGACTTGGAAATGCTTGAAGCACAGAATGCACAGGCTAGAGTTATGAGTGTATAGACTTGATAGCACATGCTGCAGTATGCATATGGTGAAGTATGTACATTGACGATAAATGAGATGCAGCTTAACAAGCACTGACTTGATGCTCAACAAAAAGATGCCTCTTTCCTAGGCGTTAGATTCAGAACGGACGCCCCTATTGATGGGCGTCAAATTTCAAGCATAATAGAATGCATAGACTTTCTACGGCATCAAGGCAACCATGATGATTTGCAATGTTCAGACTTGACAATATATGAAGAACATATGCTGTACAGACTTCGAATCAATGGATGCACGATGTACAGACTTTACATGAGACGCTAGACGCTGTACAGACTTGGAGACAATGCATGCTGCAGTGTATAGACTTAGCATATGCATGAGACACTAAGTGAGACGGTGGATGTACAGACTTGGGCTGTACAGACTTTAAATCAAATATCCATAGAGACGCTAAGTGAGACGGTGGATGCGATGCGATGTACAGACTTAGCATGAGACACTGCATGAGACGATGCGATGTACAGACTTGCCTAGCCGATGTATAGACTTTATGTGATAGCCCAATGTACAGACTTGGTGTTCTGAACGTAGGTAAAGATAAGGAGTGTATAGACTTGCTCAGTTCAGAACGTAGGTAAAGATGCAATGTATATACTTAACATATGCACTGGCTGTACAGACTTAGAGACTTAGCATAAATTCATGGGCTGTACAGACTTCCTATATGCTCAAGTCCAATGTATAGACTTACTAAGACAATACATTCTAGGCCGATGTACAGACTTGATCGAATGTACAGACTTTGCATGAAGCAAGGCAATGTATAGACTTGATGCAATGCATGAACAAGAAGACGATGTACAGACTTTGCCTGCATGCTGTGCAAGACAATGTATAGACTTGATGATTGTGCAGCAGTGTATAGACTTGCTCAGCCTGAAGCAGGGCAATGTACAGACTTCTTAACAGACGCATGCAGTAATGTATAGACTTTATATGCATGAATGCACCATGTATAGACTTGCCAAAGGAGTGATGCATACAAATGAACAACTGCATATAGTAGTAAACAAATGAACAAATGCAATGTATGCTAAACACAATGACTGGCTCACTGTGATACTCTCACTGTGTTGCTATCATCAAAACAAAATATCATATGCTTGTGCCTAAGGGGCACAACATTTCGTTTATAGGATCAAGCCCCTACCGTTGCGCTAAAAGCTCGAGCTAGTAGCGAAGGCGGAACCTTATTTCCTTATGGCAGTGCAGAACCCCACACTATCGTGCTGTGGATGGACATGAGGGGCTTCACACATGGACCCCATAATCCATGCGGCGGGTTGGGCTATCATGCGCCGATGCACCACGTGGGTCCCATACCCCACGTGGAGCAAAAAATCACAAGGGAGACGCTGGAAAATACAACAATCTCCCCCCCAGCGACACCCGGGGGATTTGAACCCGTGACCTTGCTCTGATACCAGTTTATAGGATCAAGCCCCTACCATTGCGCTAAAAGCTCGAGCTGGTAGCGAAGACGGAACCTTATTTCCTTATGGCAGCGCAAAACCCCACACTATCGTGCTGTGGGTGGACATGAGGGGCTTCACACATGGACCCCATAATCCATGTGGCGGGTTGGGCTGTCAAGCGCCGATGCACCACGTGGGTCCCATACCCCACGTGGAGCAACAAATCACAAGGGAGACGCTAGAAAATCCAACATACCGTACCATGTACAAGACCCCGACATGTTGTTCTCCATTCTCCCTGGTGTATGGCTCGGAAGCAGTCGTCCCGATAGAGCTGGAGGTGCCCTCACTACGAGTGGCGATCCAACATGGATTGGTCAAAGATGGTCGAAGCAATATAGAAAGAAGACTGGAGGAACTCTTCGATCTGGAAGGACAACGGCTCAGAGCCCAATAGAGCATACATGTCTACCAAGCCCGTATGGCCCGCGCCTTCGATAGGCTCGTAAAGGAGCGAGAATTCGAGAAAGGAGACCTAGTGATGGTTAAGAGAAGAGAAGTCATGGCAGCCAATCCCAAGGGTATGCTGAATGAAAATTGGACGGGACTTTACGTGGTCCAGAAAGTCTATGAAGGCGGGGCTTACGTCATCGTCAACCACCGGGGGGAAGTCCAATTTCCACCCTTAACAGGAAACACCTAAAGTTATACCATGCACCACTCCCTCAGTTCGGCGATCAACTGAAACCAACACCCTAGAATGAAAAAGACTGCATCTTGGAACTCTTCACATGAATCACCAGAAAGCACCACTTAACTCGGCGCCTAAGACCTTTCTCAGGTCTCAGCCGAGCGATCCGACCTAGACCTTTCGTCTAAGCAGGAGATACCTGAAATTCCTTGCGTCGGTGCCATCCCAGCATCGATGAACCACTTAACTCGGCGCCTAAGGCCTTTCTCGGGTCTCAGCCAAGCGATTCGACCTAGACCTTTCGTCTAAGCCGGAGAAACTCAAAATTCCTTGTTCGGTGCCATCCCAGAATCAATGAACCACTTAACTCGACGCCTAAGGCCTTTCCCAGTTCTCAGTTGAGCGATCCGACCTAGACCTTTCGTCTAAGCCGAAGAAATATGAAATTCCTTGCGTCGGTGCTATCCCAGCATCGATGAACCACTTAACTCTGCGCCTAAGGCCTTTCCTGGGTCTTAGCCGAGCGATCCGACCTAGACCTTTCGTCTAAGCTGGAGAAATATGAAATCCCTTACGTCGGTGCCATCCCAGCATCGATGAACCAATTAACTCGGTGCCTAAGGCCTTTCCCGGGTCTCAACCGAGCGATCCGACCTAGACCTTTTGTCTAAGCCGGAGAAATCTGAAATCCCTTGCATCGGTGCCATCCCAACATCGATGAACAACTTAACTCGGCGCCTAAGGCCTTTCCTAGGTCTTAGTCGAGCGATCCGACCTAGACCCTTCGACTAAGTAGGAGAAACCTGAAATTCCTTGCGTCGGTGCCATCCCAGCATCGATGAACTACTTAAATCGACGCCTAAGGCCTTTCCCGGGTCTCAACCGAGTGATCTGACCTAGACCTTTCATCTAAGTCAGAGAAATATGAAATCCCTTGCGTCGGTGCCATCCCAGCGTCGATGAACCACTTAACTCGGCGCCTAAGGCCTTTCTCGGGTCTCAACCGAGCGATCCGACCTAGACCTTTCGTCTAAGCTGGAGAAATCTGAAATCCCTTGTGTCGGTGCCATCCCAACATCGATGAACCACTTAACTCGACACCTAAGGCCTTTCCCGGGTATCAGCCGAGCGATCTGACCTAGACCTTTCGTCTAAGCCGGAGAAACCTGAAATTCCTTGAGTCGGTGCCATCCCAGCGTCGATGAACCACTTAACTCGGCTGATGTGGGACGGAACGCGAACCTGGAACTCTAGCTCGTGGGCGTCCCTAAGCGAGGGAAACGCGGGATCGTGCGTGGTTGAGAAATCAGCAATGAGTCGAGAGTATCGGCTTTTCCGCGTGTACTCGGATTGAGTCACGGGATGGGTTCACTCACTCACTCTCGCAGCGGTGATAAAAAAAATATTGAGCTAGTAATCCTATCACTCTAGCAGCGACATTCAAAAATATACGAGATAAGCAAATGCGATAAAGAGGGAGGCAAGTTTACCTCCACGCTTCGGGCGTGGGGAAGATGACCCCGGCCGAAGCTCGTACCCCCGGTGTATAAATATTAACAATAATTACAGAAATGGTTTTAAGGCCCACTCCACGTAAGGAGGTAAAGGGAAACAATGTGGGACCCGGGAGTAGCAAACTCGGGTTGACGGGCAGCAATTTGGACGGTTCTCGGGCTGAAGATGGGCTGCTGCTCGGAACGGTTCTACGGGGCCAGTGGGATAGCAGGTGGGTCCGACGGCTGGGATAGTGGTACCTGGGCGTCTCCCTGCTGCTGCGGCTTGCTGGGGTGCTATTGAAAGGTTGCTGATCGATCCCCGGGAGCGGCGGTGATCGAGTGTGCGCCGGCGTATTTTTCGAGGAATTAATTCCCGGACTGATTGTGCTGGCTGGGCTCGGATCTGCTCTGCACGCCTTCACGAAAAGATTTCTTACGGCCAGATCTGGTGTCGGATCGACGCAAACTTGGTACCGATGGATAGAGGACTCAGAAGGATACAACATATAATTTTTTCAGATCCATCAAGTGAATGAATTGAAAATGAAAATGACTGTCCTTCAAAGGTTTCTGTTGGCTCGGACTGACAGACACACATGTTAGACTGAGGTTTCCCTGAAAACAAATTTTGACCGATAGGAAGACGATCAATCTAGACCCTAGAAAAATTATGAGTGGAAGGTAGGAAAGTGAGGAACATGCATGAATGTTTGGGGATTTTTGGGAGATGTATAAGGGGGTGGGAAAAATAGAAGAATAGACTCCTATCCTGCAGATCTGCAAACTGGCAGACTGTTAGGGGTGGAACTAAAATTACAAGAAAAATAGCAAATGACCCTTGATTGGCACGAAATTTAAAATTAAGACTGGAGATAACAAGAAGAACAAACACTCAAAATTGCAACTCGATCAGATCTCCTGATGTGGAGATAAAAATCGGGATTAAACCTTCTATCCTAATGTGGATAGAATTCCAACGCGGCGGCGGTGGTGGTGCGACGGCGGCTCGATGGCGGCGGCGGCAGTGGTGCTGAGCTTCACACTGAGAGAGGGGGAGGGGAGGAGGCTTCACATCTCAAGAATTTCACAGAAATCTATCTGCAAGGGGGTGGGAGAGAGAGAGGGGCGCCCTTGGGCTCTTGGAACAATTTCTGAATTTCTTCTCATTAATTCTATCAAAAACGGGAATACAAGGAATTTATAGAAAAGTATAAAAGACCAAAACTACCCCTAGATCTAGGGTTAGGGAGAGGTAAATAAGGGATAGCATTTTCTTCCCCCATATGGTCAAATGACCAAATAAAATAAAAATATAACATGGAATATAATATATTATAAGCGGGGCGCCCCTTTGACTTAAGGGCCATCAATTTTGAATTTTCCATTTTTTGTCCCCCCTTGGTCCAAGTCTAATCTCGGACTTTGAACCAGCCCCACATGGGCCCTAGGACCTAGGTGGACCAATGGGAAAGAGGGTGTGGGACCCTGCTGGACCCACTGACATATTACATAGAAACCCAAAGACTTTAAAGACTAACCCTTTGGCTTATAATGCCTTACAATTGCAAATCCAATTAGCCAAGGGTATAAATACAAACAAAAGGACACAAATGCAAAATAAAAATGTTAGTGCCCGGTGTTGATTTCCATCATCGGCGCCTAAGGCCTTTCCCTAGTCTCAGCCGAGCGATCGGACCTAGACCATTCATCTAAGCCGGAGAAACCTAAAATTCCTTGCGTCGGTGCCATCCCAGTGTCGATGAACCACTTAACTCAGTGTCTAAGGCCTTTCCCAAGTCTCAGCTGAGCGATCTGACCTAGTCCTTTCGTCTAAGCCGGAGAAACCTGAAATTCCTTGCGTTCCTTGTGTCGGTGCCATCCCAGCATTGATGAACCACTTAACTCGGTGCCTAAGACCTTTCCCGAGTCTCAGCCGAGCGATCCTACCTGCAGACACGCCAAAATTGACGTTACTGTGAGTGCATCTCGTATTACCTTGTAATGTCCCAATTTGACCCTCCAATTAACTTTGTTTGAGTTATTTTCCCCAATTTTCTTGGATTTCTCCCTTTTTTCCCTCTTCTTATTTTTCCCTATTTTTCTGGATTTTTTGGGCAGTTTTCTCTATTTTTTGGAATTCACGACTTGAAGTGGGGCAGGTTGTACCTTTGAAGTCCCGGGTTTAGTTGGCCTATGCATGGTGAGAGAGTGTTCCTAGTTGGCATCGGAGAAAACCACATTTGAAACTAGGTTCCCCCCTTGAGTGATCACATCAATTTGCATAAAATCAATCAATTTGCCAAGGTTCAAATAAAAGAAATCAAAGGTAACCCCATCCTAGCTTGTTTGCTATCTATGTGAGCTGTTTTGATTGCACATTGAATTGTTTGGGTTACCTTGATAAGAAAGTCAACATGTTTAACTCAATTAATGTTCATGAGGGTGATCAACCTAGCACATCTTATTCCCTTCAGTTTCAACATATTCATCACAACTCTCACCATAATCTTTTAAAGGGACCACGCCCTCATCTTCACGATTTTGCCCCACCCATGGGCAATATCCAATCCCATGGTCCCTCGCCTCAATCGCGAGCCACTACTCCTACGGGACCGTCTCCTCCCGAAGATGAGAAGGTCTCCCAGATCTTGCATGCATTAGATCATCTCACCCCTCAACAAATCCAAGCCCTTAAGGCCGTTGTTGAGGGTGCACCTCATTCCCCTCATCCTCCTTCCAATCCTATGCGGGTGGTACATCACCCACTTCCCTCTTCTATTCACATTCCTACCCGGGTAGCCCATCACCCATCTCCTCCTATTCACACTTCTCCTCGGGTGGTCCAATACCCGCCTCCTTCGTCCACACCTACCCCTATTCGGGTGGCCCGTCACCCGCCTCCTTTTATTCCTCCTCCACCACGGCCCCAAGGCCCATTTATTCCTTGCAACCCGACCCATCCGAGTTCTTCTATGGGTCATCCCATTAATCCCCTTCCACGGCCTTTTTGTGCGGCCCCTCCTTCAAGGCCCTGCCGACCTTCTGTTGCTCAAGTCACACCCCTCCAACGAACTCTTCTCGACAAAGTCACTTTGTTGGAGGAACAATTAAAGAGGGTTACGAGCCCACGGCCCGCTCCTCCTACTCCAGTCAATCCCCTTTATGCGGCTCTAAATGACATTACAAAGATGGAGAAAGATTGGAAGGATAGGAGAGACGGCTACGGCGTCGACAGTTCAAGCAAGCAAGAGCCGGCAGATTTCAACCTTCAAGTGGACGCTGTCCATCCTCCACCCATTCACCCCGTTCATTCATATGGCCCTCTGCCTCTGCCTACGCATTCACACTTGCATTCACCACATCATCTGCAATACCATTACATTCCACCACCTACAAATACATCTCCACCATGGCATCCACTTGAACTCGATAATGAAGAACCGACAATTGAAGAATTCAAGACGGCACATGATGATGAAGCTCTGCAGGCATCCCTTCCGAGTTTTCTTCATTTTCCTCTCCCTCCGCTACCACTGGATGAACCCCCTGCTCAAGACGATGCCATCGTCCTTAATATAACCCCCGCTTCTAAGACTTATTGGTGTTATGACGAGGGATCAATACTCCAATCACCCATGTCGGCGCACCAAGACATGTCTCCTACCCCAGACACCGCTCGCCCCATCCGGCGTTTCCTCCGGACCAAACCTGATACTTTTACACCTCCTGCTATACCATCAGCCTCCACAGCACCGGCCTCCGCTAAACCTCCACCTGCTATACCATTAGCCTCCACTTCATCAGCTAACCTCCTATTACCGCCACCTCGGCCCTCCATTATACCTTTAACCCATGACCTAGCCACTCCTATTCCACTACTTAACCCTTCACCCTTACCCGTGGCTAATCATGAGCAGGATTCACCCCTTTTTGCACTCGAGCCAACCCCGACTGCTTTCGAGCAAAGGGAGAAGCTCGACGTGTTTGAACCGCCATTTCCACTCACCCTTTCTCCAACACCTTCCATTATACCTCCACCATCTATGGAACCTTCCGCCTCCGCTTCACCCCCCTTTACTACTCGGAACGGGTGTCCTTCTGTAAGTACTTGTGATGAAGATGATCAAGAGCCGGAAAAGAAAGATTTGGCCGCGGCCATGATGTTCAAGATGCAAGAACTTATTTGTCGAATGCCAATCCGGGTTGTTGTGCCAAGAATGGTCGAAGAGGCCAAGCCCCCGCCGTTGCTCGCCAGAAGAGAATGCCAAGCGTTGATGCCGTATAAGTCTATGTCCAAGGGCTAGACAGGGCACCCCTTGTTCCGATCCTTCAATCTGGAACCTTCTATTTCATACAAGGGGCGAACGCCCGCTTTGTTCAACACTTTTCAAACACCACAATCCTTGGATATGACAATGCTTCACGCTCTAATTTTCCAATTCTCTCACATTGTCACTCTTCACCCTCCAAGGGAGTTGGCAGTGATTGTTAAAGCTTCATCACAGACTTTGATTTTATCCGGTTGTACACTTTTGCTGCCGTGGAGGGGTAGACATGCTTCCACTAAGGGACCTTCCACCTTCTATTCAACTTCACCCACATTCACATCTATCATCGATTTTTCATGGGCCACTCCACAGGCGAAGAGGAGGATCTCATCCTCTCATCCCTCGTATTCTTCACATTCTTTGCATTTCATGCATTCATTGCATCTGTTGCATTGCATCCGCATACATATGCACTTCTTCTTTCCCGGGTTTCCGGACTCGTATCTTCCCCGCCTTCCGGAACCTCCGGATCTTCCGCATTTCCCATCTTATTCATCTTCATCCTCAGGATCTGCGGGTCCCCTTACACTGCCCAGGCATTGCACCCTCTCCAATCTTTCCTCAGGGCATCGCGCCCCTTTCCAACCATTGCATCCGGACTCCCCGAATTTCTCTCCCGTCCTCCCTGGGCATCGCGTCCCATGGTATCTTCCTCCTCCGGAACCTCCGGATCCTGCTCTTTGGGCATCGCGCCCCTACACACCCTCAAGTCCGGATCTTCTAGGCTTCTTACTGATTCTCCCTGGGCATCGTGCCCCTTTTCGTCTTCTTCCTCCGGAACCTCCGGACTTTCTCCCAGGGCATCGCGCCCTTTTCTATCTTCTTCTTCCGAAACCTCCGGATCTTTCACCCCTCTCTTTATCCCTTGGGCTTCGTGCCCCTTTCCGTCTTCTTCCTCCGGAACCTCCGGATCTTTCTCTTCTCCTTGGGCATCGCGTCCCATGGTACCTTCCCCCACTAGAACCGCCGGACTCTCTTTCCTTCCTCCCAGGGCATCGCGCCCTTTCTGATTCTCTTCCTTCGAAACCTCTGGATTCTCCATCTTATTCTCTTTATCTTCTTTCGGGGCATCCCGACCCTTCTGATTCCATCCCTCCGGAACCTCCGGACCCTCCTGATCCTTTTCATCCACTCTTCCCCGGGCACCGCGTCCCTCGGCATCTCATTCCTCCGGAACCTCCGGACCCTCCTGATCCTTTTCATCCACTCTTCCCTGGGTACCGCGTCCCTCGGCATCTCATTCCCCCGGAACCTCCGGACCATCCATCTTTCTTCCGATTCATCTTTCTACTCTTCCAGGACATCACATCCTTCATTTTCTTCTTCCTTTTCCATCATCTTTTTCCCTATTTCTTACCAGGGCACCCCGTCCCTCGATATTTTATCCCTCCAGAGCCCCCGGATTCCTCCTATCAGGATTCTCCTCCACAACCTCCGGACCCTCCGGATCTGCCTCTTTCCATCTATCAATTTCTTCTTCTGATTCCCCCTAATCCTGGGTCCGACCCAACTTCTTCCACATCCACTGCCTTGGGCATCTGCCCATTCTCTCACTGCTTTCGAGGCTTTAGTCCTCACTCCTCCTTCTAATTCTCCGCTTCTTCTGTAGACCTTTCATGTGATCAGGGTCTCCACACCTTAGTGAGGGAGTTCTAGCCCTCGCCTCTCTTCCTTTTTTTCCTTATTCATCTGAGTCTGGTCTTGGCACCACTTCTTCTTGTTAAGCCACTTTCAAACCCTTTGCTTTCAATCCTTTTGACTGCCAAAGAGGACTATCCCACGATGATCAACCTCGCCTCTGACAGCTGCTTCTACAAAGGTTGCAAGGTAACATATTGGCGTAAGTACTCATTTCATGATATCATTATCTCATTGCTTCACGATGATTTTCAAAATAAAGTGCTTCTTAACAAGATTAAGAGTGGTAGTCAAGACCTTTATCCTAGGTCGAATCTTTATCTTTACTAAATCATTCTCAAAACAGTCTTTTAGGCTTGTTTTTGCAGCACCTTTGGTAATAAAAACCCCACGCTGGGAATTCAACGTTCTCTCCCCGCTTGTTAAGAGTAACCCTTAGCTGGGCATTCCACACACTTCACGGCGTCCTTAGCCGGCTCCTTTGGTTAAACACCGTCCCTACTTTGGCCATGCCATGAGTATATATGGAAGTCTTTTCGCTTCTTTACTCGGCCGAATGCAGGGGCAAGAGGTTGACGGATGAGATGACCCACCCAGGGTAATCCCCAATACGAGAGGAGTCTCAAATAGGGGCAGTCTTGACCCAAAATCAATATGAGTTTTCATATGAGTTTTCATGATATACATCTCGCCAAAAGGGCTATTATGAAAATCAAGTCAAAATTTCGATAAAAGCAAAATTGTGAATTATGGCATGTCAAGAGTGGCAAAGTCCTCGCAGGGAAAACCCTGGTCGTATGCATGTCAAGGGTCTAAAAATCAAAGGTACAAAGCCCCGGCACAACAGACGACCTCTTTGAGGGGAAACACCTTGGAAAGAATTCAAGTCCCGACATCTCCCATCCTGCATGAAGCTTATCCTCAATTATTCTTCTCTTCTCCCTCTAAGATCGAATGTTTCTCGGGTATGGCCTTGGTAGGAGCACCGTTAATCAAGGGCAGTCAGTTATAGGGCGCCACCCTTCAATGCACGCTCGGCTTTGGGTAATTTTAGCGAAAGGGGAAGGAACAAGGACCCCTAGCCAGTGGTTCAAAAATACCCTTTGATGCTGCATTAACAATGTCTAAACCAAAAAAAAGAAAAAAAATAAAAGAAAAAAAATAAAAAAAACTTGAATATTTCCTAAGTCAAAATCCAAAAAAAAATTTGAATATTTTCTAAGCCAAAATCCAAAAAAAATTGAATATTTCTTGATCAAAATCCAACAAAAATTGAATATTTTCAAAATTCATAATAAAAATTCAAATATTTTTCAAAATCCACATAAAAATTTAAATATTTTTAAAACTCATAAAAATTTACATATTTCAAAATCCAAAAAAAATTGCATTGTATTTTTCTGATGGTGCTTTTTGCAGGAACAACAACTTTACAAGGACCAAGAACACGGGATGAGTCCTCTCCATTCATTGCCACCTTTTGATTCTTCCCATGTTCACAATTGATCACATCTTCATAATTTGCTACGCATTACTCCGATTATTCATCTCCAAATCTTTTTTATCAAATCTCACTGATCACTCCGCCGATGGGCATTATCAGATCTTGATCATTCAACTCCAAATCTTGATTAGCCAAGTTGTCATCCTCATGACAAACGACAAACAATGATGCTATGCTATCTATGCTTTAAAGATGCTATCTATGCTATTCTTGAATATGATACATACCTGCTATTGATGCTTTGATTCATGCTATGCTTGCTATGCTTAAATGCCTTATTCATTGCTTGTTATCTTTTATATCTTGGCTGATGAATCTTTGAGCGCAGGAAGAAGCTCTTGGTCCCACCGACTGGGCATCATCATCCAAGCCCCACGGTGCTTGCACCTCATTGCTCAGTTCCCCCATGCTCATTGCTATCACCATCCCCCCTGTATGCATTCTACTATATGTTACATACGCTACTAGATTATATCAAGGACCTTGTGACTTTGGTAAATCTGGGATTTGAGTTCCCCTTCATCAAAAACAATGATGATTCTAGAGGAGTCTTAGTCACACGGATAGGCCGTTGAGCCGTCCAAGACTGGGGATGATGGTTCCCTTTTGCGAGTTGATGCGTGGATAAACGGGATTCGGCTTAGTATCGGCTCGCAGAATGGGTTTCTTGACCCAATCTTGGCAGTTTAACAATATTATCCTTGATTATCTTATATTTTCATTTGTTTTAATTTTTCCTTTTAAACCCAGCATGCATTCATATAGGAGTTTGAAACAATTTTTGGAAAATCATTCTGGTAAGCTGATTTGGAGAGTCAAATTGATATTAATCTTTCCAGATATGAGATATTCATTGCTGATGGAATCCTCAGTTCGTTTTGTCACTGTTTTGGGTCATTTTCTCGAAAGCTCCTTGTTTGGATTTCTATCATCTTATCTCAATCCTTTTACTTTGATCTACCTTGGCTGCAGCACGTCCACATTGGCTGGTAACCACTCCCCAATGGTGAAACCTACAGGTTTGTGACCTGGGGTACTTCCACCGCGCTGGAAGTTGATCATTCTCCTTCGTGCCCGCGTGCACACTCCTCCTCTTATCCAAACATCGTTGATTTCATTGAATTTCCCGGGATTGCTTCATCTCGAGCTTTTGATTTCTTTCTCATCAAGTAATGTTGATTGCGTGTCTCATCACACCTTGGCATCTACTTTTCAGTTTGCTCTGCTCCCTAGCAAAGCAGACGCTAAGGCGGGGCAGCTGTAGACACGCCAAAATTGATGTTACTGTGAGTGCATCTCGTATTACCTTGTAATGCCCCAATTTGACCCTCTAATTAACTTTGTTTGAGTTATTTTCCCCAATTTTCTTGGATTTCTCCCTTTTTTTCCCTCTTCTTATTTTCCCTATTTTTATGGATTTTTTGGGTAGTTTTCTCTATTTTTTGGAATTCACGACTTGAAGTGGGGCGTGTTTTAATTAGCGGCCTGGTCTGAGACGCGTTTTGAAGAAAGGACGACTAGAGGCAAAGGCGTCAGTTTCTGGAATTTTCTGGTTTCCAAGACAGAAAAATAAGAATTAACGACCCTCCTTGGGCCGTGTTTTTAAATACCGCCTCTCCCTCAGGCGTCTCTTCATCATTTTTAAATACAGAAAATTTTTATTACTAAAATTAAATCCGTGAATTAACGCCTTTGTCCCAGTCGTGATTTCAATTAACGCCTTGACCAAGGTCGTCAATTCTTGTTCAATTCCGAACTCCAGCAGCACCCCTTCCTTTCCTCACTTACACTCCTTTTTCACTTGCGAGAGGGTTCCTATGGCTTCCTAATATTGAAAGGACACTTGGAGGAAGGATCCCCCTTTCCATCCTACCAAAACTAAGTTTTCTAATTTTTTGTGGAATTAATTCTAAATTTCCCTTCCTTTCCTCATTTAACCTCCTTTTCCACTTGGGAAAGAGTTCCTATGACTTTCCAAGGTTGAAGGGACACTTGCCTAAAGTTTATCTCTTCCAAATCCAACTAAAACATGTTTTCTTATTTTCTCTTGGAATTAATTCCGAATTTCCCTTCCTTTCCTCATTTAACCTCCTTTTTTCACTTGGGAAAGGGTTCCTACGACTTTCCAATGTTGAAGGGACACTTGCCTAATGTTTATCTCTTCCAAATCCCGCTAAAACATGTTTTCCTAATTTTCCTTGGAATTAATTCTGAATTTCAACCCTATAAATAGAATCTCTCTCTCCCTTGTGAAAGAACATCAAGATCAATTCAAGAGGAGGTGCTGCCGGACCAAAGGCTTAAGGAGGAAGACTCCCATGCACCTAAAAGTTTCATCCATGGAGTTCTTCTTCCTCTATTGAAGATTTGAAGCCTCTACATCCATGGAGTTCTACATCCTCTTCTTCCTCCATTGAAGATCTTCATCCTAGCTTGAAGCCAAATTGGAGAAAATCACTAAGCTTTCACCCTCCTATCTCTTATTTTTGCTTTAGTTAATTGCATGTATCATATCATATTTTTCTTTTATCTCTTTTTATCTCAATATTGAGATCTTCCCATGTTGTGCACTCTAGCACATCTCCCTTAGTTCAATACTTGCACATCTCCCTCTATTCTTCATCATACATCATCTTTTACCTACCCTTTTGCATAGGGGTTTTAAAGGCCAAACACCAATAAGGTGTGTTCATATCCATGCTTTCTATGTCCATATTTACATTTGGATTTGATGCTACACATCTTGGTTTCTAATCCATGTTTGTTTATTAGTGTTTGTTAATTTTGGAAGGGTAATCAATCAAGGAAAACTCTCTTCATCGGCCGGCCGATAGAAAGAGAAGGTGCACTCACAATCTCCCCCGCATTTAAGGTATTTATATCGCGATCCCTCTATTGATTATTTGTTATATCCTTTGAGACCCTCGCGTCTCCGGCGATCACATTCTCCTTAGCATCCTATCATGCTCCCCTTTTCTCCCTCTTTTCCCATTCTTCTATTCATTTTCTTTTTCCTTTTAATTGTTCTAAGTGGATTTCTTAGAATCTACACTACCTAGACCATTCGTCTAAGCCAGAGAAACCTGAAATTCCTTGCGTCGATGCCATCCCAGTATCGATGAACCACTTTGATGGGGACATCAGAGCAAGAGCACTAACATTTTCATTTGCATTTGTGTCCTTTAGTTTATTTTTATCTTTGGGAAAGTATGTTTACAATTGTAAGGCTTTATAAGCCAATGTGTCATTCCCTAGGATTGTTTGGGTTTTTGTGCAAAATGTCAGTAGGTCCAGCAAGGGGGCCCCCACTCCTTCCCCATTGGTCCACCTAAGCCATTTGGGTCCATGTGGGGCTGGTCAACTATCCTAGGTGGCTTCTAGAAGGTTGGACCATTCAAGGAGACAAAGTGGTAAAAATGTCAAGATTCCACCCAAGCTAGTCAAGGAGGCGCCCCCCCTTAATATTAGTTTAATGTGGTTCCAAACCACATGGGAGAAATAGTTTTGAACTTCCTTTTTTACCCCTCCCAATTCTAGATCTAGGGTCATTTTGAGTATTTTTGCATTTCATACAAATAGAATGTAATTCACATTTTATTGGAATTAATCATATGAAAATTCAGAATTTTGCTCCAAGCAAGAAGGGTGCGCCCCTTGTCTCTCCTCCTCTCCCCCTTTGCAGATGGATTTCTACTAAATCTTGGGTGTGAAGCCCTTCTATCTTCTCCTTAGCCCCTCTGGATTCTACTTCTGCCGCCAACGCCGCCGCCATCGCGCCGCCGTCTTCAACATCGAAGTTCTATCTACATCAGGATAGAGCCCTACTCCGTGATTTTTATCTCTCCATCAGGACCTCAGATCGCAACCAAACTTGGAGGGTGAGTCACGCACGTCCACCCCAGCCTCCACAAAAAAAATCCTGTCATTTACCTTTCGTTTGCTATTTTTTCATTTTCGTGTATTTCCACCCTCCAATTCTATCTTTTGTTCAGATCCTATCACAGCAACCCTGAGTTTCCACGTTTCGACCCCCTTGTTCTTGTCTTCTTGAGTCCCCAAGTTTATTGGGAGTTTTTTCCATCTAGTACCTCTTCCACAAATTTTCTTGTGAATTTAAGATCCCGTTTATATTATCAAAAAAATCACTTTCAGATCCCAACTCAGTCTGTCTGCCTCTGTCCAGATCCGACCACCCAACAGTATAAAATTCCTTTCCCCACCCAAAACTCCACCAAATCTATCACAAAAACTATCCCCATTTTCCTTGTTGCCACCGCTACAACTTTTGTGAAGAAGTTAACTTCCAGATCTGAACTTTGATCCATGGCCAACGTCAGTTCTCAGGAAAAATCACTTTTATCCTGTGATTTCGGGTCCTGTTCAACAGCAACTTGTAAAATTGATTAAGGCCAGATGCGAGAAATTCAAAATTATTTCTCTGGCCCTAGATTGAAGTATTTTGAAATAGCTTTCCAACGGTACCTCTTGTGTCTCGATCCGACATCGGGAGTGATCGTAGCAGTAGATCTCGCCGGGTCGTGCGCTGTACAACAGCAGCTTTAGATCCGTGGGCAGCAAAGTCAACAAGTGAGGCCGGAGCCGACTCGCCTCCCACGAGGCGAACCAGCATGACGCCGTCCCAGGAAGCGCCTCTCCAGAAGCCAACGTCATAGCGGTACCACTCCGGGCCCACTCGGACCCGCCGATGAGCAAGTGGGCCCCACGTTCGTGAATACGCGTGCCGCTAAAGCTACACCAAAACACTGCCCGTCAACCCAAGTTCGGTCCTCCCGGGCCCCATTTGTAGCCCGTTACCTCCCTGCGTGGAGTGGGCAGTAGAAATCATTTCTATAATTATTGTAATAATTGTTTAACTGGGAGTTACTGTCTTGGCCGGGATCGTCTTCCCCACGCCCGGAGCGTGGAGGTAAACTCGCCCCTCTCTCTTATCACATTTGCTCTACTCGTATATTTTTGAATGCCGCTGCATGAGTGATAGGTTATTCTAGCTCGATCATAATTATATCACCGCTGCGAGAGAGAGTGAGTGACCCGTCCCGTGACTCGATCCGAGTACACGCGGAAAGCCGATACCCGATACTCACGGCCGGTTTCTCAACCGCGCCCGGTCCCACGTCTTCCCTCGCTTAGGGGCGATCGCGAGCTAGAGTCCCAGGTCACGTGTCCATCCCGCATCAATTTGGTATTAGAGCGCCAGTTGAGTCTAGGATAGTCATTTGCAAAACTCCAAAAAAAAAGAGTCATTTAAGTCGAGTCTAAGTCTAAGTCGGTTTAAGTGTCACATTTGCATACCATTAATTGGTATATCAAAAGGTGTTGTCCGAACGTTAGGCTACGCCTATCGAGAAGGCCACACACTTGCGCGATTGATCTTCAGATCGATTAGCTCCGCCACGTACCGAGTCTTGGTTGTGTCTAGGTGTGTAGTCGAGTCTCATTTCAACTTTGCATTAGTTAGGGTCGTGTCTAGTGTCTCCGTGTGTCGGCATGCCCGCCTTGTAGTTCCCCATTCCCAATGGAATCTCGGTCGCCTAGGCGATATTACCGTTGGCACCCTCATGGGCTTGGGCCCGAAGCCCCGGACTTTTATGGCTCCAAAGTCCCGAGCGACTACCTACATTGGGAAGCCGCCATGGATAAATACTTCGCTTATTACATCATGTCCGAGGCCCATGAATTCTCTTTTGCCAAGGAGAGGCTGCTTCACGAGGCTGCCGAGAAGTGGGGAGACATTGAATGCTTGAGGCAGATTAGGAGGCAAGGGCCCGTCGAATCATGGTAGGACATGAAAAGGGAGCTTAGGAAGGTTTACCTACCCCACCCGGTCCCCTCAAAACCTTCCCACCCAATCACCTCCATCCAGCTCCACCCACCTACCTCCAACCACGGGGGTTATACCACTAATCGGCCCCACCAACTCACTAGCAATCAAGTAGGTCACACCTCCAACAAACCCCGCCCCTTCACCTCCATCCAAGCCCACCAAAGCCCTCCCAATCAAGTGGCCCGTACAGTCGCCTCCAACCAAGTGGAAGCCCCACTTATAGTCGAGCCTAGGTCCGCATCCAGGCCGAGAGATGAAGAGCGAGTCCACCCCGAGGCCCCTACTCCAACCCGCACCTTAGATGAAATCAAGAAAATACTTTCGGATTGGTTGGATAGGATAGAAAAGACACATGCTCTTTCACCACCCACGAGAGCTCCAATGCCACCACCCTCTACTTCCGAACTTTATTCGAAACCATCTTATTTGGAGCCACCAAAACCCAAGCCACCCGTGTTTCTAATGGGTACGCTTTACATAGCCGAGCCACTACATAGATGGCTCAAGGATGGCTTGGTCCCACTTCCTTACCCACCCATGGGCCCCACCTTACCTCTAGTGCCCATCAACTCCTACCACACGACATTCCGATCTAGTCATCATGTTGATACCTTGGGTGACCTTATTATGGGTTTACACCGGCAATGGACGTTGACAGACTTATTGGCCCGAGGCTTCGACCAACCCACTAGTCATAGCTTCACTCATCCGGCCTTAGGGTCCATTACCTCAGTGTGCACCGTGGGTTGTGTCGCCACGGAGATCCCCTTATTCCTCCCCATGTCGGCCGAGCCCGACTTCATACCCATTTGTCCGAGGGAGGAATCCTACTTCCTACATATGATCATCGTCCCACTTACCACAATGCATGAAGGTGCCCATCCACACCTTCAAGACTTCTACACATGGGACCATGACTTGTGGTAATCCATCTCATGGGGTCATACCTTCTTTGATCCCTTTGACCCATTCTCTAGTGGACCCCTTGACCCACCATATATACAACACTTCTTCGAGGGAGTCCACTACCACACCCCTTCCCCACGGGCCGAGTCGTCTACACCCACCAAGCCCGTTCCCTTGCGAGATACACCATCATCTAGGGGAAAGGAAGAAGATGCATTTGGTACCCCTGGCCCTTGATAAGTGTGTATTTTTATCGCTTAATGCATGATTATCCACATCTTTATGAGCTTAAATAATGATAAATATACACTTCTCACACTTATTGTTGATTTTGTATCAAATGTTTATTTTTATGAAATTAAATAAATTTTAATTACATTTTTTTGTATTTATGTAGGCACGCAGTACGAGAAAAGCTCCAAGAAAAAGATAAAAAAGAAAATAAATGTTATATGCTAAACTGAGCCAAAAGCCCAGGAAGTTGTTCCAAAATTATAAAAAAATTAGAAAAAAAATAAAATTATTTGATATTTTTTAGAATTTTCTAACTATATACTAGATATATATATATAGATCTATATATATTATATATATAATAAAAAAAATAAAAAAAAATATATTTGAACCCCCCCCCCCGCCCCGCCTTCCCGCCTTCGCCGCCCGCACGGGCGACGAGGCGCGAAGGGCGAAGGCGGGAGGGGGGGGCTCGTGGCCGGCCAGAAGGCAGCGGCGGGGCTCAGCGGCGGACGCGTGGCGAGCGGGGGCCGGGCGACGCGTAGCGGCAGGCGCGTGCGCCCGTGTGCGAACGCGGGTGGCGTGGCGACAGGCGGAGCGGTGGGCGCACCAGGGGCCCACGGGCCGGCCGCCTAACCGGTCGGGCGGTCGGCACGTTGCGCCCGCAGAAAGAGAAAGAGAGAAAGAAGGAGAAGAAAAGGACATAAAATACCAGAAAAATTCTGAAAAATCCGAAAAAAATGGCAAAGTGGGCAGAACCTACCTGCCTACCATTTTAGGCTAAAATTGGGTACACTTGTTTGTATTGATGGAGTGTTTTTTGTAACCCCTATATAAAGGGTGCATTGGTCTTGAATGAGGGGAGTTAGTAAGTAGAGTTAGTTAGTGAGTGATAGAAGATGGCAAGAAGGTTGAGTAGGGGGAGAGCTAGCTTGGGTCACTTGTAATGTAAGTTGTTCTTTGCATTTCTGAAGTTGTTGAGTGCATCAAGTTGTATTTTTCAAGCTTTTGAAGTCAAAGTTGTAAGTTGATCTTATTTCAATAAAAGTTTCATTTTTGAATTCAGCCTGTTCTTAGTCTTATTTTGCATGGTTGTAATCTTTATTTCAATTTGATTTCTTCACAAAAGTTGTTTGTTTGTAAGTCTTCTTCAACTTCTCTGTTGATCATTTCTTCAAATTCTTCCTACTTCATAGAGTTCTGGTCCGTTTTCTTAAGTGCTGTTTTAGGTGTTTACTGTTCATCCGTGGTGAGACATTCTAGTTTTCTTATGTTTTGAAGCCTTTCTAGACCTCTTTTTAATCTGAGTTCTTCATCAACTTTGTTCCTCTCTTATAGATCTCCATTTCATTCTTCTACCACCTTGTCTAATTCGGTGTATTTTTAGAGTTAGAATTAATTTTACAAGGTGCTATTTTTCTGTCAGTTACTATTCACCAGCAGGGATAGATCTTACTTTTTCAGTGCCTTCCTCTTATTTTCTGTCTCTGTGTTCTTAATCAAAGTTCTTCCTTTTTCAATTCTCTACAACTTTCATGTTTTACACTTCTTCTAATTCTGTCCAGATTTGAAGTTATGTTTTTTCTTCCAATCCCTATTTTTACTTGAATTCTATTATGATTTCAAACTTAAGTTTTCAAACTTGTTAAATCCAACTCTTGTCTTCATAAGTTCTTCAATCATACCCAAAGCGGTGATCATTCTTCTGCAAATCCTCTCACGGCATCGACTTCCTAGGCGGAGCGATCTTCATCAAAGGCTCGGCATGGAAACGACGGCGTTCTTCTTTATTTCTTTCACTTACCTTTTGTTGTTTGAAGTTGCACTTTAATTCCATTTAGTTATAATCGCACTCAAAATCCAACAATTGATTTTTTAAAACACAAGAATATTTTGCAACTAAGAAAAATAACCAAATTCCTTCCCCGTGGGATCGACCCGTACTTACCATTATACTCATGTTTTCAAATCCATAAGTGAGTGAGTGCGGTTATAAATATTTGAAATTTGTGTGGCACGGCAATTTTAACAACGACTGTCGAGCAGCACCAAATTTTTGGCGCCGTTGCCGGGGAGTGAATTATGATGATAGTTGGATATTCTTGTGTTTGGTGTATATATGTGAATATTCATTTTGCTCTTTTTACTTGTGCAGGACAAAGAAAAAAATTTGAAAATCAAAGAAAGAGGAAGATCGAACCTAAAATTCCAAGGATATGAAACGTTGTTAAATAGCCCGGAAGCATTGCTAAAGGGCTGAAATCAAGAAACAGGTTCTATCTTTCCACTTTCTGAAAAATCTTAACAAAAATCTGAAAATTTCTTGAAAACTCTATAAAAATCATAAAACAATCAAAACAAAAGAAATTTTTATGCTGGTTAGATAGGTTCAGTAATTAAAAATGAAAAAAAATATACTTGCACCAAAATCTAAAAAAATGCATTTCAAGATTAGAAACCACACTTCATGTTTTAGGACATGCATCATTTAGTATAGAAGTTTACTTTGTTCACTTCCTATCAATTACATATTGAAGATTACGAGGGGCAATGTACGTTCTACTCACCATATTCTGGCATTCATTTTGCATAAAGAACCCCTTGTTTGAAATTGTGGTGTGCATTTTCATTTCAAAATACTTTAAGGGCAACACCCCTAATAAGATAAGGTGGGGATTTCATCACCCTTCCTTAGCCCACAAACCACATTTCTCTTGCATCTTCGCATGACCTTCGCCATAAATACAAGTCAGTAAACGTTGGCCCTAGGATCACACTGTGATTCTTGTGTTATTTAGGTTTATCCTCATATGAAAACCGGTGCCTAAGGCAAGACGGTCGGACAGCAAACGCTTTAAGCGGGTTAGTAGTTTGGCATAATAAGGTCCCTACGAAAGTAGGGGGAACCTCCCACTTCCCCACCCCTTACCTAGCTGGTGGTCATATTGAGGGTAAACTTAAGTCTCACGTTAATCATTTTGTGAAACCCTATTTATAGGTCCAGGTTACATATAGGTCATTAGGGTCATTTGTGTGCTAACTTGTTTATCTTTGCATAAAAAAAAATAATAAAATCAAAACATAAAAAAAATTTCATTGAAAAATCATCACTCTTTCTTGGGTCTTTTTCATTTCCACATCTAATTTTGTTCAGGCCCAATAATAGATTCTTTGATGTTTAACTATGCGGGCTATGTGAATTCCAACTCGTCATTTGCCCCTTATCATCAAACTCCTTCACTCTTCCACAATGGGGTTCATAATTCATCTTTCACCCAAGAGCCATATCAATGGTCATCAGATTTTTCCACCTCTGTCTCCTACACAAACCCAAATAATCAATGGGAAAATCAACAATTTTCTTCTTGGGAACCATACCAAGACCCCATTCAACGTCCTTCAAATCCACACTTTGCAGATTGGGATTCATATTCCAATGATCCTTACAATCAAGTCCATTCTTATGATCAACCCTATTATGGAGGGCAACCAATACACTCTCCTGATTTTCAGACTGAGTGCCCTTCAAATTACTATCCATCACAATCTGACTCTCAGCCCACTTATCTATCTCCTCTATACACAGATTTACATAAGGAGGAGATGTTTGATAAATTGACACGGCTCTTCCAGACTCAACAACAAGCCTTTCAGGAACAACTGCAAAACTTTGAGGCCCAAGTGAGTAGGATTGCTGAAAACATCATAGAAACGGAAGTGGATCCAATGCCTAATAACTCCATAAGTCTTGAGGACCAACTTCTTGGATGTTATAATGATAAAAGTCTATATGCTCAACCTATGATCCCACAATCTACCACTCATATCACTGTTGATTTTGAGGGAATCATGGAAGCGTCTTATGCGGAGGACGTAACGGAAGAGCAACCTGAGGAGCCTAAACCCCATTCCATTTGTGAAGAGGATTATGATGATCTTGAGTCGTCGGGGGGAGAAGAAGGGAATGATGAAAATCGTAATAAAGCCAAAACCTCTGATGACCATTATGACCCAGCCCAACAGACAAATCATTACTATTCATCTCTTCCACCCACACCTAATGCCTCTGATGATCAATTCATTCAGTTACTTCTCCATAGTCAATCCCTCCAACAGCACATCAATAGGCTTACTGAGGAAGTCAAAACCATGGAGGGAGAGCAATTCTTTGATTCCTCTGGACCCGATCCTCATCAAGTCCTTCCCACTGTCAAAAATTTCAAAAACAAAATTTTCAAAAATTTCAAAAATTTCTAAAAATTTCAACAAAAATTTTTCTTACTTTCTTGAATTGTCATGTTAAACAACAGTTTTCCCCGAGTTGAATTTCTTGATTCATGTCGCATGAAAAGTGATTCTGAATAGAAACAACTGGGAAAAGGATGCTGGATAATTTATTTACTCTAGCCATGGAAAACTGATTTAAAGAATCTCTTTAAAGTTCAGATGCACTTTCAAAAAAATGAAATCACGATGCACGCTAATGAAACAAGAAGGACAAGCCTTCTGCTATTTTTGATATACTGTCTGATATTCTGCACTTTTGAACAAGAGATTTATTATAAGCTTTCTGCCATAGAAAAGTATGAGAAAAAAATAAAGCACCATGAAAAATGCTCCGATTCTGAGTAACCGGGCCTACTTCACCTAAGACGTGTTGAGGTTCGCGTCAAAAGGAAAAGGGAACTTGGATCTGTGGAACCGGGCCTACTTCACCTAAGACGTGTTGAGGTTCGCGTAAAACAGTGAAGGGTAGTGCAGCATCATGTGTGTAAAGAAAAAACAGGGAAAAAGAAAAAGAAAAGAAATATATATATATATATATATAGTGATCCCAAAGGGACATATCAATAAGGCAGATAAAAAGCTAGTGTGCATTGAACGCTCTAAGTAAGAAGTGCAGAATTGAAAGGCATTTGTTCGAAATAGCAACTGGAGGATGCAATTGTCTCTACTGTGAATTTAGTATTCCACTTGCACAAGTGCTACTGAATTTTGATTAGAATTCTTGATCATGTTCCTAAGGCTAGTCGGTGGTAATTATTCCAAATTCCTGATCTTTAGTTACCTCTATGAAAGATGATCTAGCAATGAGGCATGGATACTTTAAACTCTTGTTAGTCCTACAATTTTTCATTATATGCATTGCTAAGGGACTAGCAATGAGTAAGTTGGGGGGTGTGATAAGTGTGTATTTTTATCGCTTAATGCATGATTATCCACATTTTTATGAGCTTAAATAATGATAAATATACACTTCTCACACTTATTGTTGATTTTGTATCAAATGTTTATTTTTATGAAATTAAATAAATTTTAATTACATTTTTTTGTATTTATGTAGGCACCTAGTACGAGAAAAGCTCCAAGAAAAAGATAAAAAAGAAAATAAACGTTATATGCTAAACTGAGCCAAAAGCCCAGGAAGTTGTTCCAAAATTATAAAAAAATTAGAAAAAAAATAAAATTATTTGATATTTTTTAGAATTTTCTAACTATATACTAGATATATATATATAGATCTATATATATTATATATATAATAATAAAAATAAAAAAAAATATATTTGAACCCCCCCCCCCCCCCCGCCCCGCCTTCCCGCCTTCGCCGCCCGCACGGGCGACGAGGCGCGAAGGGCGAAGGCGGGAGGGGGGGGCTCGTGGTCGGCCAGAAGGCATCGACGGGGCTCAGCGGCGGACGCGTGGCGAGCGGGGGCCGGGCGACGCGTAGCGGCGGGCGCGTGCGCCCGCGTGCGAACGCGGGTGGCGTGGCGACAGGCGGAGCGGTGGGCGCACCAGGGGCCCACGGGCCGGCCGCCTAACCGGTCGGGCGGTCGGCGCGTTGCGCCCGCAGAAAGAGAAAGAGAGAAAGAAGGAGAAGAAAAGGACATAAAATACCAGAAAAATTCTGAAAAATCCGAAAAAAATGGCAAAGTGGGCAGAACCTACCTGCCTACCATTTTAGGCTAAAATTGGGTACACTTGTTTGTATTGATGGAGTGTTTTTTGTAACCCCTATATAAAGGGTGCATTGGTCTTGAATGAGGGGAGTTAGTAAGTAGAGTTAGTTAGTGAGTGATAGAAGATGGCAAGAAGGTTGAGTAGGGGGAGAGCTAGCTTGGGTCACTTGTAATGTAAGTTGTTCTTTACATTTCTGAAGTTGTTGAGTGCATCAAGTTGTATTTTCCAAGCTTTTGAAGTCAAAGTTGTAAGTTGATCTTATTTCAATAAAAGTTTCATTTTTGAATTCAGCCTGTTCTTAGCCTTATTTTGCATGGTTGTAATCTTTATTTCAATTTTATTTCTTCACAAAAGTTGTTTGTTTGTAAGTCTTCTTCAACTTCTCTGTTGATCATTTCTTCAAATTCTTCCTACTTCATAGAGTTCTGGTCAGTTTTCTTAAGTGCTATTTTAGGTGTTTACTGTTCATCCGTGGTGAGACATTCTAGTTTTCTTATGTTTTGAAGCCTTTCTAGACCTCTTTTTAATCTGAGTTCTTCATCAACTTTGTTCCTCTCTTATAGATCTCCATTTCATTCTTCTACCACTTTGTCTAATTCGGTGTATTTTTAGAGTTAGAATTAATTTTACAAGGTGCTATTTTTCTGCCAGTTACTATTCACCAGCAGGGATAGATCTTACTTTTTCAGTGCCTTCCTCTTATTTTCTGTCTCTGTGTTCTTAATCAAAGTTCTTCCTTTTTCAATTCTCTACAACTTTCATGTTTTACACTTCTTCTAATTCTGTCCAGATTTGAAGTTATGCTTTTTCTTCCAATCCCTATTTTTACTTGAATTCTATTATGATTTCAAACTTAAGTTTTCAAACTTGTTAAATCCAACTCTTGTCTTCATAAGTTCTTCAATCATACCCAAAGCGGTGATCATTCTTCTGCAAATCCTCTCACGGCATCGACTTCCTAGGCGGAGCGATCTTCATCAAAGGCTCGGCATGGAAACGACGGCGTTCTTCTTTATTTCTTTCACTTACCTTTTGTTGTTTGAAGTTGCACTTTAATTCCATTTAGTTATAATCGCACTCAAAACCCAACAATTGATTTTTCAAAACACAAGAATATTTTCCAACTAAGAAAAATAACCAACTTCCTTCCCCGTGGGATCGACCCGTACTTACCATTATACTCATGTTTTCAAATCCATAAGTGAGTGAGTGCGGTTATAAATATTTGAAATTTGTGTGGCACAGCAATTTTAACAGCGACTGTCGAGCAGCACCAGCCCTCCCACATCCAAGTCCAATATGCATGCATGGTCCACTTTAGGAGGTCTAGGAATTCCCCATGATGTCAACCACCGGTTACATCAGATGCATGCATGGCACACATTTGGGTGTCCTGATCCACCATCGCCTATGCGTAGGTCGGACTAACATTACGTTTGTTTAGGGTCTTTGTGAGTCTTTGTTTCATTTGTCTGTCGTGCGTCTGTGCATACATTGAGTCGAGTCGGTTTGTATGCTCGTATTTTTAGTCCCTTTCGAGTACAAGACTTGTCGGACTTTGGGATCGGTTCTACTTCATATCGAATCTAGTCACATAAGGGACAAGCGATGATTCTAGTGAGTCTTCGAGCCACCTTCCCTTCTTTTGAGAGTGACCCCACCCCGGAGTGTCCACCTCTAGCCTCTTCCCCAGCAGCGTGTGCATATCGAATCTATACGGGATGAGCAGGTGTCGATTACTTGGAGTGGAGCGTACTCCGCGCTTCCAGGTTCGGTGACGCATCCGCCGGAGCTACTCGAGCAGCCGCACCCCTTACTCTGAGTTCTTCTCACTCGGGGAGAATTGATGGGGACATCAGAGCAAGATCACTAGCATTTTCATTTGCATTTGTGTCCTTTAGTTTATTTTTATCCTTGGGAAAGTATGTTTACAATTGTAAGACTTTATAAGCCAATATGTCATTCCCTAGGATTGTTTGGGTTTTTGTGAAAAATGTCAGTAGGTCCAGCAAGGGGGCCCCCACTCCTTCCCCATTAGTCCACCTAAGTCATTTGGGTCCATGTGGGGCTGGTCAACTATCCTAGGTGGCTTCTAGAAGGTTGGACCATTCAAGGAGACAAAGTGGTAAAAATGTCAAGATTCCACCCAAGCTAGTCAAGGGGGCGCCCCCCCTTAATATTAGTTTAATGTGGTTCCAAACCACATGGGAGAAATAGTTTTGAACTTCCTCTTTTACCCCTCCCAATTCTAGATCTAGGGTCATTTTGAGTATTTTTGCATTCATACAAATAGAATGTAATTCACATTTTATTGGAATTAATCATATGAAAATTAAGAATTTTGCTCTAAGCAAGAAGGGTGCGCCCCTTGTCTCTCCCCCTCTCCCCCTTTGTAGATGGATTTCTGCTAAATCTTGGGTGTGAAGCCCTTCTATCTTCTCCTTAGCCCCTCTGGATTCTACTTCTGCCACCAGCGCCGCCGCCATCGCACCGCCATCGAGCCGCCGTCTTCAACATCGAAGTTCTATCTACATCAGGACATAGCCCTACTCCGTGATTTTTAGCTCTCCATTAAGAGCTCAGATCGCATCTAAACTTGAAGGGTGAGTCATCCACATCCACCCCAGCCTCCACAAAAAAAATCCCGTCATTTACCTTTCGTTTGCTATTTTTCCATTTTCTTGTATTTCCATCTTCCAGTTCTGTCTTCTATTCAGATCATATCACAGCAGCCCTGAGTTTCCACGTTTCGACCCCCTTCTTCTTGTCTTCTCGAGTCCCCAATTTTATTGGGAGTTCTGTCCATCTAGTACCTCTTCCAAAAATTTTCTTGTGAATTTAGGATCCCGTTTATATTTTCAAAAAAATCACTTTCAGATCCCAACTCAGTCTGTCTACCTCTGTCCAGATCCGACCACCCAGCAGTATAAAATACCTTTCCACACCCAAACCTCCACCAAATCTGTCACAAAAATTATCCCCATTTTCCTTGTTGCCACCGCTACAACTTTTGTGAAGAAGTTAACTTCCAGATCTGAACTTTGATCCTCGGCCAACGTCAGTTCTCAGGAAAAATCACTTCTATCCTGAGATTTCGAGTCCTGTTCAATAGCAACTTGTAAAATCGATTAAGGCCAGATCCGAGAAATTCAAAATTATTTCTCTGGCCCTAGATCGAAGTATTTTGAAATAGATTTCCAACGGTACCTTTTGTACGTCGATCCGACATCGGGAGTGATCGCAGCAGCAGATCTCGCCGGGTCGCGCGCTGTACAACAGCAACTTCAGATCCGTGGGCAGCAAAGTCAACAAGTGAGGTCGGAGCCGACTCGCCTCCCACGAGGTGAACCAGCGTGCCTTCATCCCAGGGAGCGCCTCTCCAGAAGCCAACGTCACAGTGGTACCACTCCGGGCCCACTCGGACCTGTCGATGAGCACGTGGGCCCCACGTTCGTGAATACGCGTGCCGCTAAAGCTAGACCAAAACGCTGCCCGTCAACCCAAGTTCGGTCCTCCCGGGCCCCATTTGTAGCCCGTTACCTCCCTACGTGGAGTGGACAGTAGAAATCATTTCTGTAATTATTGTAATAATTATTTAACCGGGAGCTACTGTCTTGACCAGGATCATCTTCCCCACGCCCGGAGCGTGGAGGTAAACTCACCCCTCTCTCTTATCGCATTTGCTCTACTCGTATATTTTTTAATGCCGCTGCATGAGTGATAGGTTATTCTAGCTCGATCATAATTATATCACCGCTACGAGAGAGAGTGAGTGACCCGTCCCGTGACTAGATCCGAGTACACGCGGAAAGCCGATACCCGAGACTCACGGCCGATTTCTCAACCACGCCCGATCCCACGTCTTCCCTCGCTTAGGGGCGATCACGAGCTAGAGTCCCAGGTCGCGTGTCCGTCCCGCATCACACTTAGCTCGGTGCCTAAGGCCTTTCCTCAGTCTCAGCCGAGCGATCCGACCTAAACCTTTCGTCTAAGCCGAAGAAAACCCAAAATTCTTTGGTCGATGTAATCCCAGCATCAATGAACACACCCAAAATTCTTTGGTCGATGGAATCCCAGCATCAATGAACACACTTAACTCGATGGCCTAGACCTTCCATCCAGGCCGGATAAACCCGATTCCCTTGCGCCGGCGTAGACCCAACATCGACGAATATTATTTTGATCGGTGTCTGATCAGGACCGATCGATACAACTCGCAGCCGAAAGCATCATCACGAAGCCGAAGACTCTTGCAAGGGGAAGAAGCTGCACCTGCAGATCCCGCTCACCCGTCTCTTGCTCGCGACACCTGCGAGTGGGGGGCATTTGTTGGCATCAAAAAATGAATAATAATATATGGCGCTACGACAGTCGCTGATAATTCTTGGATTGGCGCCTCCTGAGTGGTCGCCAATTTCCTCAGGTTGACTCAACCCACCAACGGGTCGACCTATGGAATGAATGCCCCTCCACGTGGGCGCCATTTCTTGGATGAGCGCCCTCTCACAGTGTCGCCAATTCGTGGCATTTACTAGATTTTATGAAATGTTGGATGTTTTTTTGAAATATGAAGATTGGGCACCCCTTCGAACGGGCGCGAATTCTTCAATGAACACCCTCTCAAGTGGTCGCCAATTCTTGGCAATATTCAAAATTGCTGAAATATTTAATCTAAAGAATGGGCGACCATCTACCAGACACCAATTCAAGAAACCGCGGTCAACCCTATCGTCGCCAATTTTGCGTGTTTTCACTATATATCTTCCTCCTCATGCATTGATTGCTCGGAGGGGGAGGCTCGCTCCGCCGTTCGCCCATGCCTCTCCCACGTCCCCTCGATGTGGCACCCTCCGGAGATTGCCAGCAGCGTACGACGGCAGCGGCGGTAAAGTGACAGCAGCGGCGGTAGTTTTTAAAAAAAGGGAAAAGAAAGGGGAGGGGGGCGAAGCCTCTGCTTCGAAGCAGAGACTCCTCCCCCCCTTATAAAAATCCCACAGTGGGCGAACTTGCACAACTTCTTCGACACTTGGATGCTTGAAGCCCGAAGCCTGAAAAAATCAAAGCCAGAAGCCCCCGTCGAGAGAAGAAGAAGAGAGAGAAAGAGACAGAGAGAGAGAGAGAAGAGATGTGAGGGAGAGAGAACCCCCCTGTGTTTTTTTTCCGCTCATGTAGTCCCCTTCTCTTTTGTTTCTTCCCTCTCGATTCATGTAACCCCTCTGATGGGTATTTGCTCCCCTTACGGTGAAATGAAAGTGCACCTCCGAGAGATTGTTTTTATGGCTCGTTCTACCCTCTCCCCGATAGCATGCATATACATATATGTATGATACATTTGTTTTTTTTTGTTTACTTCCCTTCCCCGTAGGAGATAGGATGAAGCCTCCCCCCCCTTTTTTTTTCAAGCCACCCATCCGGCGATCTTTATCGCGGTGGCCACCGGCCCGGAGCTCACTCCCATCTATGAGTGTGGCCCCGGGTTGCCAACCATCGGAAGCCCAATATTCGTCTCCCCGAACATCTGATTCCAGATTTTTAACCACCCTTGGGCCGCCGGGGATCCGCTTCGTCATAACGTGTTCCCTGGTTTCTACCTTTTGAAGGTGGATATCAAAGCCTTATACGTCGATATTTCAAAGTCCATGTCTCGGTGACGGGTTCATGGCGGCCCGTGGATCGGTGGGATTCCCTTGTTGGCTCGTCCTCGGGATCTTTGCCCCACAATGGGCGACGGGGTGTTGCCGCTTACGCGCGCACTTCGGGGTGACGTCGCTTCGCACGTCTACCTCTTCTTTGGGGGCCGTATTAGAGTCTCTCCGTAGGTGCATCTCTTATTAACCCCCCCGACGTTCTGGGTCTAGGGGAGGTGCTGCCAAAATTTCATCTGAATTAAGAACTTAAGAAAAAAAATGACAATTGGACCAAGTTTGAGGACATTACAAACTAATTCATATCCAGAGAAATGATGAAAAGATGAGAAAAATGAATCTGTGAAGAACAATTGAGCCCACAGCTGAGCCTCTGGCTGTAGTCTTTGAGACTCAGGAAATGGGCGCCCACATAGGTGCCGCTAATTAATTTAATTAATGACCACTTAAATAGTCGCCATTTAATTAATGACCACCCATAGAGGCGCTAATTCATAGAATTAAGAAATTGACACAAGGAAATAAAACTCAGAATGAACGACTGTGTGAACAGTCGCCACTTAATGAACACCCCTCTCGATAGGTGCTAATCACCCTGATAAAGAAAATGAAGTAATTATGATAATAAAATGATGCGGGATGAGACACGGACACGACAAGCTCGCGATCGTCCCTTAACGAGGGAAGCGTCGGACGTGCGCGGTTGAAAAATCGGCAAGAGCTAGGGTGGTCGGCTCTCACTTTCGTGCCCGGATCGGGTCACGAGACGGCTTCACTCTCTCTCGCAGCAGCGGTGATATGAAAATATATCGAGCTAGATATCCCTACACATGCTCTCTAGCAGTGGCATAAACACGCATATATGAAATCAAGCAAAATGCCAAGTAAGGAGCGAAGACGATACCTCCACGCGCTCGGCGTGGGGAAGACGGACCCGGCCGAAGTCGTACTCCCGGAACAATTATACACGGATATTACAGAAATGCAACTCGCTGCCCACTCCACGCAGGGAGGTAAAGGGCTACACAATGGGGTCCGGGAGGACCGAATTCGGGTTGACGGGCGGCTTCTCGCGTTGATTCGGCAACACCCGAACACGTGACGGTGGGGCCCACGTGCTGTCCGGAGGGGCCGTGTGAGACCCGGTGGCACCGCTGTAGTGGTGGATGCCCGGAGGGTCGCTTCTTGGGATGGCGGCACGCTGGTTCACCGGCCGGAGGCCCGGCGGCTCCGTTCGGCACCGGTCGGAAAACCCGATCGGAAATCTGCCGGTTCTGTATTTCGGCGCGCGCTCCGGTGAGAATGGGCGCTGCGATCAGCCCCGATGTCGGATCGACACGAGACCGGCGCCGTTGGAAATCTAGCTTAAAGTGCTTCAACCTAGGCCCAAAGCTCTGGCCTGGATCTGCTCAGATCTTGACTTATGGAATTTTCAATCTCCTGTTGTACAGTTACCGAAGACTCAGACCTGCAGAGAACTTGACTGTGGATTGCCTTTGACCGCAAGATAGACGTTCGGATCTGGGGTTGTGTTCTTCATAAAAGTTGTGGGAAATTGAGCTGGGAAGACGGTAAAAGTGGTTTGGATCCATTTGGATGTGTCTATGATGTTCTGTGATTTGTTTAGTGAACGAAGGTCGGATCTGGGATCAGGGGGACAGAACTGTAGTTGGGACTGAGAACGATTTTTAGAAAATATGAAATGGACGAACCAAAAATTTAGAAAAATTTTGGATGAAGGGGTGGATGGGTGTAATCTCCAGTAAAATTGGGAGAACTAAAATAAATCAAAAAGTGGACCTAAGACATGAAACTCCGGGCTACTATCACAGTAGACAGTGACAGAACAGATCTGAGATTGAGAGTTGAATGAAATGGTAAAGATATGAAACGGTGGCTTTTGAACATGAATTTTTTTGTGGAGAATGGGATAGAAGATATAAACCAACCCTCAAAATTTCAAATCAATCAGAACTCTTGGCTGGCTTCAGAAATTCTTGAACCACACCTCTGTCCAGTAGGACAGAAACTTGATGATGATTCCACGACAGCTCGAAGGCGGCACGAACGGCGGCGGCGGCGGCACAAACGATCACCGGAGGTTGAGAGGGGATGATAGAAGGGGGATACACTCTAGATCTGGGGTTGGGGAAGAGGAAACCCGGGGGAGAGAGGAAGGGGGCACACCAAGCTCCAAGAACACTCACTAATTTTCTGATTTTTTCATTAATCTCTAATGACACTATACATAGGCTTATATAGAAAATGGCAAGGGGTGGGGGGCTGGGAATTTCATGGGAAATAAGTTATTTTCTTCCCCCATGTGGTCAAAACTCAAAAAAAATAAATTACATATGAATGGAGCACTCCTTTGACTAGGTAGGTAAGGTAGGTGGCCAACCTTTGAAATTTTAACCCCTTTGTCTCCCATGTGGTCAATTAGCATTCAAACTTTCTAGATGGCCACCTAGGATGGTTGACCAGTCCCACATGGATGAGGTGGACCAATGGGGAAGGGGAGGGGGCCCCCTAACTGGACCTACTACACATTTGCATAAAAACCCACACAACCCTAGGGAATGACACATTGGCTTACAAAGCCTTATAATTGTACATATACTTTCCCAAGGATATAAAAGTAAATAAAAGGACTCAAATGTAAAAAATAAAAGTTAATGCTCGGCGTCGATTCCCATCAACTCTCCCCGGGTGGGAGGAACTCGACCCCGTCGAGTAGGGGTATGGATGCTCGAGTACTCCGGCGGATCCGTCACCGTGCCGAGTAGCGCGGGTATGCTCCACTCCAAGTGACCGTCACCTGCTCAATCCATATATACTCGATATGCACAAGCTGCTACGGGCTAGAGGTGGACACTCCGAGTGGGGCACTCTCAAAAGGGGAGGAGGCGGCTCGAAGACTCACTAGGAATCACCACTGGGTCCCTGTAGGTGACTGATCCGGGTATTGAGGTAGAACCGTTCCCAAACTCCTCGAGTGAGTCTACTCTCTTTCACACTCATAAGGGACTGACATCGACGAGCTTGCACACGACATATGCAGACTCACCATGCACTAACACACATATGCAAACCACACAAATAAGAAACCGACTCATACATGACTCTAGACACACCTATTGTTAGTCCGACCCTTACATAGGTGACGGCGGACCAGGACACCCGAATGTGTGCCATGCATGCATGTTATGTAACCGGAGATGGGTGGTATGGGGAACACCTAAACATCCAAGTATGACCCAGTCATGCATGGACGGCCCTTTGGATTTGGGGGACTTGAGAGGGCTAGGAGGGCCGAATGTTGTTGTATCGTGGACGGGCTTGGTGGGTGTAAATGACCCGGCCCGTGGGGTAGGAGTGTGATAGTGGACTCCCTTGAAGAAATGAACTATATAAGGTGGGTCATGGGGTCCACTAAGGAATGGGTCAAAGGGATCAAAGAAGGTATGACCCCTTGTGGTGGGCTCCCCCAAGTCACGGTCCCACAAGTAGAAGTTTTGAAGGTGTGGATAGTCACCTTCTTGCATTGTGATGGGTGGGACGGGGACCGTAAGCAAGAAGTATGATTCCACCCTCGGACAAAAGGGTATGGATTCGGGCTCGGCCGGTAAGGGAAGGAGTAAGAGGATCTCTGTGGTGACACAACCCACGGTGCACTCGGAGGTAATGGACCCATAGGCCGGATGGGTGAAGCTAAGACTAGCGGGTTGGTCAAAGCCTCGGGCCAGTAGGTGCGTCAACTTCCATTGCGAATCTAATCCCATGACAAGATCGTCCAACGTGTCAACATGGTGACTAGATCGAAATGTGGTATGGAAGGAGTTGACCGGCACTAAAGGTAGGATGGGGTCCATGGATGGAAAGGGATGTGGGACCCAGCCATCCTTGAGCCAACTAAAAAGCGGCTCGGTAATGTATAGTGTACCCGTTAGAAATACGGGTGGCTCGGGCCTTGGTGGCTCCAAATGAGATAGTTCCGAATCATGTTCGGACATAGAGAGTGATGACATTGGAGCTCTCATAGGTGAGGGAGGAATGCCCTTCTCGTGGTGAAGGGGTCCTTGGGGTGGCTCCGAGATCGACCAATCTACCCCGATAGACCGATCTAGGCTAGTAATAAACCGATCTAGGCTTGTACTAAACCGATCTAGGCTTGTACTAAACCTTTGCACTTGTCCCAGCATGGCTTGGAACATTGCGCCCACTTCATCTGGACTATAGGCTCGGGATGTGGCCATGGTGGCCAAGATGGGGTTGGGTCCCCTTGGAATGGATATGCAAGGTCATTTGGACAAAACACTAGACACGACCCTAAGTAATGCAAAGTTGGAATGTGACTCGACGACAACCTAGACACAACCAAGACTCGGTACGTGGCGGAGATAAGCGATCCGAAGGTCACTCGCGCAAGTGTGCGGCCTTCCCGATAGGCGTAGCCTAACGTTCGGACAACACCTTTTGAGATACCGAGTAAAGGGATGCAAATGCAACCTAGACTGACTTAGACAATGACTTAAATGACACTCTTTTTTTTGTTTTGGACACCCTAGACTCAACTTGCTCTGATAATAAAATGATGCGGGACGAGACACGGACACGACAAGCTCGCGATCGTCCCTTAACGAGGGAAGCGTCAGACGTGCGCGGTTGAGAAACCGGCAAGAGCTAGGGTGGTCGGCTCGCACTTTCGTGCCCGGATCGGGTCACGGGACGGCTTCACTCTCTCTCGCAGCAGCGGTGATATGAAAATATATCGAGCTAGATATCCCTACACATACTCTCTAGCAGTGGCATAAACAAGCATATATGAAATCAAGCAAAATGCCAAGTAAGGAGCGAAGACGATACCTCCACGCGCTCGGCGTGGGGAAGACGGACCCGGCCGAAGTCGTACTCCCGGAACAATTATACACGGATATTACAGAAATGCAACTCGCTGCCCACTCCACGCAGGGAGGTAAAGGGCTACACAATGGGGTCCGGGAGGACCGAATTCGGGTTGACGGGCGGCTTCTCGCGTTGATTCGGCAACACCCGAACACGTGACGGTGGGGCCCACGTGCTGTCCGGAGGGGCCGTGTGAGGCCCGGTGGCACCGCTGTAGTGGTGGATGCCCAGAGGGTCGCTCCTTGGGATGGCGGCACGCTGGTTCACCGGCCGGAGGCCCGGCGGCTCCGTTCGGCACCGGTCGGAAAACCCGATCGGAAATCTGTCGGTTCTGTATTTCGGCGCGTGCTCCGGCAAGAATGGGCGCTGCGATCAGCCCCGATGTCGGATTGACACGAGACTGGCGCCATGGGAAAGCTAGCTTGAAGTTCTTCAACCTAGGCCTAAAGATCTGGCCTGGATCTGCTCGGATCTTGACTTATGGAATTTTCAATCTCCTGTTGTACAGTAATCGAAGACTCAGACCTGCAGAGAATTTGACTGTGGATTGCCTTTGACCGCGAGGTAGACGTTGGGATCTGGGGTTGTGTTCTTCATAAAAGTTGTGGGAATTTGAGCTGGGAAGACGGAAAAAGTGGTGTGGATCCGTTTGGATGTGTATATGATTTTCTGTGATTTGTTTAGTGGACGAAGGTCGGATCTGGGATCAGGGGGACAGAACTGTAGCTGGGACTGAGAACGATTTTTAGAAAATATGAAATGGACGAACCAAAAATTTAGAAACATTGTGGATGAAGGGGTGGATGGGTGTAATCTCCATTAAAATTGGGCGAACTAAAATAAATCAAAAAGTGGACCTAAGACATGAAACTCCGGGCTATTGTCACTGTAGACAGTGACATAATAGATCTGAGATTGAGAGTTGAACGAAATGGTAAAGATATGAAACGGTGGCTTTTGAACCTGGATTGTTTTGCGGAGAATGGGATAGAAGATAGGAATCAACCCTCAAAATTTCAAATCAATCATAACTCGTGGCTGGCTTCAGGAATTCTTGAACCACACCTCTGTCCAGTAGGACAGAAACTTGATGACGATTCCACGGCGGCTCGAAGGCGGCACGAACGGCGGCGGCACAAACGATCACCGGAGGTTGAGAAGGGATGATAGAAGGGGGATACACTCTAGATCTGGGGTTGGGGAAGAGGAAACCAGGGGGAGAGAGGAAGGGGGCACACCAAGCTCCAAGAACACTCACTAATTTTCTGATTTTTTCATTAATCTCTAATGACACTATACATAGGCTTATATAGAAAATGGAAAGGGGTGGGGGGCTGAGAATTTCATGGGAAATAAGTCATTTTCTTCCCCCATGTGGTCAAAACTCAAAAAAAATAAATTACATATGAATGGAGCACTCCTTTGACTAGGTAGGTAAGGTAGGTGGCCAACCTTTGAAATTTTAACCCCTTTGTCTTCCATGTGGTCAATTAGCATTCAAACCTTCTAGATGGCCACCTAGGATGGTTGACCAGCCCCACATGGATGAGGTGGACCAATGGGGAAGGGGAGGGGGCCCCCTAACTGGACCTACTACACATTTACACAAAAACCCACACAATCTTAGGGAATGACACATTGGCTTACAAAGCTTTACAATTGTACATATACTTTCCCAAGGATATAAAAGTAAATAAAAGGACTCAAATGTAAAAAATAAAAGTTAATGCTCGGCGTCGATTCCCATCATAAAAGAATCTGTGTCGAGAGGTTGGGTGCCAATTAAATTAAACGCCCTTCTGGGAAGGCGCTAAAACCTCTGGTGTAACAGAAAGCGGAGAAAAGAAGAAAAAATGATAATGAACGAAACTACGCCCGGTCTATGGGTGCTAATTAATGAACGCTCGCTTGATCAGGCACTAATTCCTCATAAATGGATTAAAAGAAATAAAGAAAAAAATAAAAAGAATAAGCTAAGAATCTGTGCCCAGGTATTGGTCGCTAATTGTTTTAAACGCCCGCTCACACGGGCGCCAATTCCAAAAAAATCTCAAAAATGATAGAAAAGGAAAGAAAGAAAGAAAAATAGATAATCTGCTCCAAGACCAGAGGCGCCAATTCTTAAATTCTAGAATCTGCGCCCACTGAGTGGGCGCTAATTAAAAAGATACCAGAAAATGATAAAAAGATATACATATTAAATGGCAGTGATGAGGCATTGACTTAACAACAAAGAAATAGGAAGAAATAGAAAGGAAAGAAAATGAATAACGCAATAATAAAAGAAATGCCACGAAAGCAACACAATAAAAGAAATAAGCCCAAAACTAGCGGCTATTTTTTCGGGAACTCTTCCCCTTTCACCCCGCACGTGGGGGAATACCGAAGTTTCCCTTGCAAGATAAGCATGGTCGCCCTCTCATGGTCATCGCCCAACTTGGCATCGGGCCGATATCCTGCGATGTTTTAACCGTTTAGCTGGGATTTGACCGAGATTCCCCATTTATTGAGACATCGAATTTGTCATACCCTGGCATACACTCGTCTCGGTATCTTACGTACACCTGCGATGTTTCTTGACTCGGACCCTCGTCCGAACATGAAATGGTCAGCATGTGACCGATGTGTTTTTGAACACCGTCTTGCAGTCCGATGTGGAGGATTTCAATTATTCCAACCCAACTTGCATTCTTTAATGAAAATTGATCTCTAGGCCACTTGGTCCCTTTTCTTACTGATTAATCAGAGGTTTTCCCCTCTCCGAGGGGATATAATTAACGCCGTGACCTTTATGGCACAGCCGTTCAGTCCCGACCCGATACCTACAATTGTCTGGTTAGTCAGACAGAGCGCACCCTGGGCTTCGGACCACTCTAGTCTCGAAGCCCGAACACATTGTCACACATGTGATTGGCATGCCCTCGCACTTGATAAAATGATAAACCGATATCACGAAAAAGAACGCTCGTTATTTTTTTTATCACCGAATCTCAGTGTGTTCCGACAGTTTTCTGTAAACCTTTGATTCATCATTCTTCAGAACAAAGCAATCATGCATAGCATGACCAGTCCTTCCCCAATAAAAACACTAAATTGTCCTTTTTTGGACAACATGATTTCCAACTTGACTTTTTCTATCATGTGCATGAAGATTTTGAAATGGACCCTTTTTTATTTGAAGTCATTTTGGCATTTTTGAGTCCACTTAATTTCTTGCATGCATTTACTTCATCAAATTTCATGATTCTACAGTCATGCATCATGTGACCTATTCTACCACAATAGTGACATGAAATTTTATTCTTATATTCATGTGAGTTTGAGTTAGAATTTTGTATAACATGCACAGTGGTAGAAGGGATGCTTTTGGGCTTTTTCAGCAAATCATTAACCTTTTTCTAATTTCCAGTTTGTTTCATAATTTTCTCACTTACAGTTTGTTTAGAGTTCTTCTTGGCAGTGAACTAAAAGGTTGATGGATTTGAGTTTAAGGTTTTGGATGGCCCAGAGCTGCCCACAAATGAAGTATAAATTTTGTTTTCAAAACTTTTCTTACTTACTGGGTTGTAACCCAGTTCCTCTTTCTGAAAATTGACTTTAGTTCCAAGGAGCTTGTCCAAATTATCCTTTCTCTCAAAATTTTTGACAAAGAGATATTAAGATCATCAATTTCTTGCTGAAGGGCTGATACACTAAGTTCATAACTGGCCATCTCTTCCTCACATTCAGCAATTCTGATTCTTAAAGCTTCATTGACAGATTTGTAATCCTCAATTTCTTTTTGCAAATTGTTCAATTTTTCAGACACATCTAAACAAACAACTTTTCCTTTCTCTAACACTAGAAGTCTTTCAGATATGGTCGTATTTAATTCTTTAAGCTTTTAATTTTCTTGTTTCAATCTCTCAATTGCTTCAACTTGTTTTTCATCACTTGTCATTGAGTTCAGTTTTTCAAACAGTTCTTCTTCAGCTTGTTCAAGTTCTATTTTCTTTTCTAGCAGACTTTTATTTTCCTCTCTTAATGAACCAATCAGGTCATTCTGCCATTCAAGGTCTGAGAGGAGACCTTCATTTAGTTCTTTCACAAATGAACACTCAATGCATACATAGTTATCACAACTTCTTTTCTTAGCTTTCTATTTTGAATTTCAGATTTATCAAGATTTTTCGGAAGTTCTACGTTTACTACCTCAACGGCTTCAAGTTTTTCAGAAATCAAATCATTTTCATCCTAAAAAATTTTAAGTTTCTTTTCAACTTTTTCTATTTGATTTCTAAGTTCTTCATTTTCTAACTTCAAGACTTTCAAGGTTTCATTGTCAGAATCAATGTGAGCTGAATTATTTAACTTCTTTTTCAAGGATTTATTATGTTTTCTTAAATTTTCACACATCTCAAGCAATTCAGCATAAGCATCTTGCCAATCATCTATAGAGAAGTTTTCAAACATAGAGTTTACATCCTCATCAACACTTTCTTTGTGGCTTTGCATGTTGTCACCCATGAAGCACTTATGTTGCTCCTCCTTCTTATAGATTGCAGCTAGTTTGTCCCATATTTCCTTAGCAGACCTGGACGAAGAAACAAATGGAAAGATGTTATGATCAATAGCATTTTTCAAAATATTTAGAGCTCTGAGATTTTCATTGTTCTTCATCCTATGGCTATTTGTCCAAATGGACATATCATTGGGCAGTTTGTATGGACCTCTGGAAATGATGTTCCATAGGCTTGGATTAAATGCATTTACAGATGTGCACATAGTGCCTAACCACGTAGAGAAATTAGAACCATCAAACTTCGGTGGATGAACCATGGAAAACTCGGACAATTAAAACAATGATAGTGGACAAGACAACAGGACCTTCTGTGCAGATTGTTAAATTTGATTTATCAGAGACCCACTTTGATATCAATTGTTAAGTGCGCTGCTAGGATCTAGAGGGGGGCGGGTGAATAGATGCAGCTAGGAATATATGCCCGATTTAAAACTCTATACCTATTTAAACAATCAAAGGCCGTTCACAAAGATTATACACCAATTACTTTACCACACGAAGCCTTAAGCCCAGTCATACGTCAGCCAACGTGTTAGATAGAATAACCTAACACACTCTGCTGTAAGCTCGACAACCAAACACCCTGTGAAGGAGGTTGAAGATATGAAGCAGTCACACTATCAAACCACACTGGACAGAGATTTTTAGGTGGTTCAGTCTGCTACCCACAGACCTACGTCCACCCCTCACTCAAACCGAGTGAGGCTTCCCTTGCTACGCAAGAACGTGGAGACACCTCCACTGTAAACATTGCCCAACAGCTTGGACCGAGGGAAACAAATCCCTCACACCCTGACCTTGCAACACACCAGATCAGACCCACTGCTACACGCAGTGACCGGAGAAACAAATTCTCCCTTCTTCTGCTACACAGAAGGAACCATGAACAACCCCTGCTGCTCACAACCCAGAGGAACAAATCCTCTCTTCTTCTGAATCCTCAAAAGGAACCGGAGGAACAACTCCTCCACCGTTCTGGTCTCCCAGAACAACCCATGCACAGTAAAGACTATGCGCAACTACCTTGTGTGCACCAAGCACACCAAGGCAAGGACCAAACAAGAGATAAACAGGAAAACAAAAATGAAAGCTGAACTAAAAATAGCACAATGAAAAACCTCAATGAGAAACAATGACTGTAGCTTCCTGTGGAAGCACTTTGAATGTTGTCTCTGATGCTCTGCAGATCTTCCTTTCTTCTCTTCTCTTTTCTTCTCTTGAACTCCCCTTTGATCTTAGCTGCTCTCTCTCTCTCTTTTCTTTCTTATGCTCCGTCTCTCAACTCACTGGAGTAGCCTCTCTTTTCTCTCTTTGCTTCACTTCCTTCCTTCTTATTCATTTTTCTGCTCTCTCTTGTTCTCCCTGTTCTCCTCTCCTCTTCTATTCTCTTCGATGCTCTGGTTGGGCTCTTTCTTTCTCTACAAGCACACTCACCTTACTCCTTTCTCGTGCTCTCTTTTTATGCACACTTGCAGTCCCTTCCTTCTTCTCTCTTCGACTGAGTGAGTGAGTCTCTTTCTTATATCATCGAAGGTTCCATATCCCTGGAGGAGTGGCCACTGATTGGCCCAGAGAAGATGAGGGACGATGGCCTTTGATTGGCTTGCCAATAAGCTTCATGCAGTACACCTACGTAGGAACCTTTCTTCCCAAAACAAGAGATATTTCAGAATAATTTATCTTCAACATATTATGATTGGTCCAGCTGGAAAGGTTGGAAATATTCCTTCTCTGGAAGCATCTGAGAGTGTGCCAATCATCCTGGGATCACGTGCCAATGATTGGAGGGCTGAGTCATGTGACTCGCTTAAGTCGCTCACGTGACTGCATTGAGCTTTCACGCTGCTACCCATTGGTCAGCCCTACCGACCTATTTTTCACCCTTAAGGAGTTATTTATCGACCTTACTGAGCCATTTGTCACCCTTAGCTTGCACGATCTCCTTTTCATTCCAGCTGACCATTCTTTACGGTTGTTGACTATTTGTCAACTTTGCTGTCCATGAGACATCCTGATGAACCCTTCTTCATAGATATTTTCTTCTCTGTTCTTCATAAACGAAACTTCTTCTTCGCTGTCCCTGCCAGACCAGTAGGTTCTCCTTTAGCTTCTTCAAGGGCTTTTCCGCTTCGTCTTCTTCTTCTGTTCTTCTTCTCTGGGTGCAAGAACAAGCTCCACTAAACTGCCAGTCTTAGTTCTACTAGAGCACTTCACAGACAAATTCTATTTGAACTAACGATGAGATTCTTCCTTTGATCTTGAAGGAGCTTAATTATCAGCATCGTCCAAAGCTTAATGAAGCTCCAGATCTGAAATGACAGGGTTTAGAAACACATGCACAGCTATTTTCAATGAAGGAGCTTGATCATTCTTCATGTTTCACTGCTACGACCCATTTGTCACCGTTAGCAAGCTATTATTCATTGCTATCGTCCATTTGTCACTATTAGCTAGCTATTTTTCACCCTTAATCTGTCGCTAAAAGCACTCCTTTCATAATGTGAATTTCCTTCTATTTGGAGTTGACTCCAGACAGTACCCGTGTCGACTCTGCTTCTTCAAGTTTTGAAGCTTTTGCACAACCATCCATTTGTTAGCCATATCATGCATTTGTCACCCTTGAGGATGTATTTTTCACCCTTATCCATTATTCTTCACTGCTGTAACACTGCATAGCTCGACTCAGATTGGCTTCGGCCTTACTTGACATTAGTTAGCCCGGGTGGCCATTTTTTACCCATATGGACCTATTTGTCACCACTAGGAACCTATTTGTCACCCTTAATCTGTGGCTGCTGCAGGGCATTTTGGTTGACCAAATCGGTCGACCGTTCTTGGCTTTGAGTTGTATCTTCGAGTTACTGTGCTACATTGCTAATGTGTAAGATAGTTGAAGTCTTTCAACATTGTTAACATAATCTTTACATCAAATCAAGCGTATGAAGAAATCAATCTTAGGGACTATGAACACATGCTCATAATGAAACTTATGGGGCTTGACATCATCAAGGCATGAAGAATATGAAGACTGAATGTTGTGAATGACTCATAAACTGTGACTTTCATTGATCATCATCAAAGCCACATGATGACTTGTATTTCATCATCAAAACATGATAACTCATATTTTGTCATCATCAAAACCACATGGTCACAACATTCTCCCCCTTTTTGATGATGGCAATTATGAGTCATTATGAACAATATAAACATGTTATGAGCAGTGTAAACAAGAAAGTATCACAAGCATCACAACATTGACGCAGCATTAACACAGCATATCTTAATGCAACTCCCCCTTAATGCAACATCTCACAGCCATCTCACTTAGTGACTCAACAACAAACTCTCTCCCCACAACATCTCACAATCAGCATCTCACAATCTCCCCCTTAATGACTCAACAAACACTCTCTCCCTTTGACATCAACAAAAAGAAAGGAGTATGAGACCATCTTACAAAAAAGATAGTCAAGAATCAAAACCATAGGAGGGGATGTCAAGCAAAAATGTGTGGAGATATTCAGATTCAAGTGCATAGCAGTAAAGTATCCAGGAGAGGATGAAGGTAAGCAAGTAAAAGTGCAATAATTGTTTTTGGACGGGTTTTCTGATACCAATCAAGGTGATGAGTGAGCAACTTCAGACAAGAGAAGTGTAGATATGAATGAGGCTTTATTAGTATCACAGATTCAGAAGGCAATTGAGTGAAAACATGAACATGACATGGATGGGTGAGCAATTGTAATTTGTGAGCAATTTGCAGGTATGGCAGACAAAGAGTGTTCAGAGCTGGATGGTACCTCATCAAAAGTAGTAGGTTAGATACCAATTTGAGAGGAAGGAATGTTCATCAGTGTAATCAAGTCAAGAAATTTCCAACAATGGCAATATCAATTAGCAGAAAATAAGAATTCAGATTCAGATTTTGAATAGCAGCAAACAAGTACTGAAGGAACAAATTTCAGTAGCGGTCATGCAGCTCAGGAAAAGCATTGCATCAGTAAAAATTACAATATGAGACATCGTTCATTAATCAAGCTTTCAATATTCAGACTCTTATGTTATATGAACTCTTATGATGTAGCCCTTATTGTTCTGCTTGGTTTAAGAACAAGGAATTTAGAGTTTATCAATCAAAATGTTGAAGTATTTGCACTCAGACTTAATAGAAATAAACCAAGGCTACATGTTTAAATCTTGTTTAACCTCCCTTTATTCTACTCATTTGAAATCAATGACTCCTTTGGATTAACTCAAGACAAGTATTGAGATTAAACATATTTAACATTTCTGATTTTACCTCAGGGTTACATCACTTTTTTTGACGTTTGGTCTTATTTTCTGATTTTTCTTTTTGCTCATAATTTTAAAGAGCATTCAAGTTTAGCCCTCACCTTTTACATAAGGATGCACATTGTTTAGACGCCAGCACCCCTAGTTACTCAGTGGGACTAACTATCCTGCTTCATTTTGAGCAGAGATAGCAAGGGCACCACATGACATACTCCACTTTATTTCTTGATGAAGGGACTAGTTTCTCAGTGAACCCTTTACCATTGCTCTACCTTGAGCATTAATTCATAATTTTATCATGTGCTGCCCTTTGGAATTTTTCAGATTATTCTATGTTTAAGAACAATACTTAATCTAAGTTTCTCAACCAAAGTTGCCTTCACCTTAAATTTTTAGATTTTGGGAGTTTGCACAAGACACAACATGTGTGGATTGGTTGAGGCCTATTAAGTTCTGAATATAATCTTTTTCATGAAATTTATTTTTCTAAACTCTTGAATTCATTAAGCTCAAACCATCAGTTTTATTCATGGGTTGTCATAAGGTCTTATAAAAGAAGATTCCTTAATAGGTTTGCTCAAATTAATGAATTTAATCAACAATTTGATCGCCAGTCTACATGTGTTTCAGCTGGTAGTCGACCGCCAGCCAGTGGCGATCAACCGAAAATCCCAGGGACCGCCCGTTTGCAGGTTTCACAGTAGCGGTCAACCGCCAGGAGTTGCAGGTCGACCGCCAGCCCCGATGCAGCCTTGTTTGACTTCGAATTCCACCTCGTGGCCAGCCCCTTTCCATGGATTTGTTTAATCAAACCTTACCTAATCTTCCATGATTTATGGATCTGGTCTAGAGGGTGTCTATGGACCATTCAAGGTCTATAAAACCAACACTTGAGGGGTTAGAAACCCTAATGCTTCAAGGCTTCAAGAGAGATCAAGGGAGGCCATTTTCGAGGCACTGTAGCACCTCCGTGAACAGTGTTTCGGGAAGGAGTTCTTCATCCATTCCAAGGCATTCAAGTCCATATCTGAAGCCATCTCAACCTCCAAGGAAGAAGAAGCAATCAAGGGGTTCAAAGGTGATCTAAACTGCATCCTTCTTCCTCTTCATCAACTCAAGAGGATCAAAAGGAAGATCAAAGCTACATCCAACACTCTCTCCATCAACTCAAGGTGATTCAAGTTCATATCTCAATCCAGCAACCTCCAAGGAAGAGTAGAAGCAAGAAAGGCTAATAAGGGAGATCAAAGGAGGCTGCAAGGGTGTGTTCAAGGGAGAGGAGTTCGAGTACTATAGCTGTGAACAGTACTCCGGGAAGAAGTTCTTCATCATATCTCCAATTGATTCAAGCTACTTCAAGAGGAGATCAACTCCAAGCCAAGTGAAGCATCAGATTCAAGCTCCAGCAAACTCAGACAAGATCTTTTCTCTTTGAACATATTTCATATCTTGTTTGAGTATTTTCATAATTGTTCTTTTCCATTTCATTCAAACATTTGGAACTGAAGATCATCCCTACCAGTGGTTAGTAGGAAAGCAATCGGAAGTTGTCCGATCTGCAGTGTTGACGTCCCTACCGGCGGTTAGTAGGAAGGCAATCGGTGGTCTTTCCGATTTACGGTTCAGTGCGTGGCACTAGTGGAGCCTCACCGGATTTGGTGAGGGGTGGACGTAGGACTGGGGATTCAGTCCGAACCACCTTAAAATCTCGTGTGTTGTGGTTTGTTTGTGTGATTGTTTCGTTCTAGATGCATGCTTAAGTTCTAATCGATATAATAGTAATCATCTTGCTAAGCAAATCGTTGTGTCCTTCATTTAGCTAGTTATATTCCGCTGCGATTTGTTCTATCTAGCTATTTAGAGGGTTCCATTGCAAAAAGAGGGGCAGATCTATTCACCCCTCCCCTCTAGATCTGCTGTCCACTACACAACACATCATGCCGCCAGTCCCTTCCTGATCGTTCCATGGAGGGGGGGGGGGGAGGAAGACAATTAAGCTCCCTCCTTTCCGGGCTTTCCCCTGCCTCCTCGTCCAGCTCTGCTGGTTTCTTTTTCCCTCTCGCAGCCTCTTTTTCCCTCTTCTGCTCTTCTCATCATTTCTTTCACTCTTCGAAGGATGCCTGAGCTTCCTTCCTTCCAAAGAGTTGGCAGATTGGTGGGGAAGATGTCTTCATATGTGTTCCCTCTCCCCTTCCTCTTCCAAGTTCAACTTGGAAGGTAGCCTTCTTCTTCCTAATCCCTCTGTCGCCTTTGTCCCGAGGTACCCGAGCCAACGGGGTCGACTACCCTTTATCCGAGCCAGTTTCTGCATGAGACAGAGTCAGTGGCAGGACGCAGGAAGGTCAACCGAGTCAGCCGAGCGATGGGCTCATACGGCGGCCCCAGATGGATTTTTTGCTTTGTTGACATGTATTTTCTTGGCTTCGGCCTTCCTGATGTACAAGCGAGTTGTTTGAATAAAGGAAAATGAAACCTTTTGTTTTATTCCATGTTGCTTACATAATGTTCGGTATTCAGAAGTAGAACTCGCATAGTGTAGTCGCGTTCCAGGTCCGAGGGATGGGCTCTCCTTCCACCGTAGATAACCGGTATGCTCCTTTCCCGAGCGTCTCGATCACTCGGTAGGGGCCTTCCCAATTAGGGGATAGTTTTCCCGCCGCCTCAAGTGGTCGAGAGGCTTCGGCTTTCCTGAGAGCGAAATCTCCCGGTTGAAAGTGTCTATCTCGGACTTTGGCGTTGTAGTATCGAGTGAGGCGACGCTGGTATTCTGTTGCTCAGATGCCAGCAATCTCTTGGAGTTCATCTATTAGGTCAAGGTTTTCGAGCAGTTTTTGATCGTTTGCCTCAGGAGAGAAACATATGACTCGGAGGGAAGGATTGGCAATCTCCAACGGGATGACGGCCTCTGCGCCGTACACCAACTGAAAAGGACTTTCACCGGTTGCCGTTCTGGGAGTCGTTCTGTGTGACCAAAGTACGTTCGGCAATTCCTCAAGCCAGCTACCCTTGGCTTTGCTGAGCCTGGTCTTGATGCCTTTTAAGATAGTCTTATTGGCATTTTCGACCAGCCCGTTAGCTTGAGGGTGGGCGACCTGGGTGAAGTGATTGCGAATGCCCAGGTTAGCACATCTCTCTCAGAAATAACGAGAATTAAATTGTCGACCATTATCGCTTACTATCACCCGGGAGATGCCGTAACGATAGATGATCGACTTCCAAATGAAATTCCAAATGACTGTCTTGGTGATCCTTGCTGTGGCTTCGGCCTCGATCCATTTGGTGAAGTAGTCGATGGCGACGATGATGAACTTCTTCTGGGCCTGGGCCGTGGGGAATGGCCCGAGGATGTCGATTCCCCAGCGAGCGAAAGGATACGACTCGGCTAAGGTGATGAACTCCGTTGCTGGCTGATGGACCAAGTGGTCAAATCGCTGGCATCGGTCACTGTGTTGTGTGTAAGTCGAGCAGTCGCGCTGCAGAGTGGGCCACCAGTAACCTTGCCGTAGCAAGATCCTGGAGAGCGACCTTCCTCTTAAATACGTTCCGCACAGACCTTCGTGAACTTCTTGAATCGCTCAGTTGGCTTCATCAGTGCTGAGGCACTTAAGGAGGGGACCAGAGAAGGATCTCCGGTAAAGAGTGCTGTCCAGAGTGATGAATCACCGAGCTTGGTACTTCAATCTTCGGGCTTCCCGAGGGTCGGGAGGCTCTTGAGAATCTTGGAGCCACGATAGGTACGGGGTACGCCAGTCGCTTGGGGAGGCCGAGTCAACAGCTAGGAGCTCCGATTCAATGCTCGGTCGCTCCAGCTCTTCGAGGAGGACCGATCGAGTACCCTCGGGGTCAAGAGAGGAGGCCAGCCGAGAAAGGGCGTCCGCTCAGGAGTTTTCCTCTTGAGCTATTCGGACTACCTGAAAACTCTCAAACTGCTGTGCCATGGCTCTAACCAGCTGGAGATATTTGACCATCGGTGCTTCTCGAGCTTCGTATACCTGGCTAGCGACCAGCTGGGAGTCAGTGTGAATTTTGACTCGCTCAGCCCCCAGCCGCCGGGCCATACGGGCTCCCGAGATGAGAGCCTCATACTCGGAAGCATTGTTGTATGCCTGGAAGTTGAACTTCAAGGCGTATTGTAGCTCTGCTCCTTCGAAGGACTTCAGGAGGATTCCAGCGCCGCTTTCGACTGAGTTGGAGGACCCGTCGACAAATAGTTCCCATGTTGGCTCGGGCGTGGGCGGAGATCTTTCTTCAGTCGGGATGGTGCTCTCGGCGATGAAGTCAGCGAGCGCCTAGCCTTTGATAGCCGAGCGAGGCCGGTAGGATATATCGTAGGCCCCAAGCATGATGGCCCACTTGACGAGGCGTCCCGAGGCTTCAGGGTGAGCGAGGACCCTCTTTATTGGTTCGCCGGTTAGCATGGTGATGGAGTGCCCTTGGAAATAGGGTCAGAGGCACTTGGCTGAGGTAACCAATGCTAGCACGAGTCTCTCGGCTGTGGGGTACCTCCTGTCAGCCTCGTTGAGCACCTTGCTGGTGTAGTAGACAGGTCTCTCGACTCCCTAGTCATTTCTGACTAGGACCGAGCTAACTGTCGATGGGGTTGCCGAGAGATAGAGATGAAGGGCTTCGCCTGGGACAGGCTTGGACAGTACTGGAGGTGAAGTTAGGAACTCTTTAAGCTTGGCGAATGCTCTTTGGCATTCCTCATCCCATGTGAACATAGTAGATGCCAATTTGGGCCCCCTCAATAGCTTGAAGAAGGGTAGGCATCGTTCGGCTGCACGGGATAGGAATCTGCTGAGCGCGGCAATGCGTCCAGTAAGGCGTTGAACGTCTTTGATGCAGGTGGGTGGGCGCATGTCTAGGATGGCCTGGACCTTGTCGGGGTTGGCCTCGATCCCACGTTGGGTGACTAAGAAACCCAGGAATTTCTCGGATCTTACTCCGAAGGCACACTTGGTTGGATTGAGCTTCATATTGTACCTCAGGAGGGTGTCGAAGGTCTCAGCTAGGTCGGCGAAGTGGTCCTCGACCTTGGGGGTCTTGACAAGCATGTCGTCAATATAGGCCTCGACGTTCCGGCCGAGCTGTCCCTCGAACATATGGTTGACCAACCTCTGGTACGTGGCTCCAGCGTTTTTCAACCCGAAAGGCATCCGGGTGTAGCAGTATACGCCGAAGTCGGTGATAAAGGTGGTCTTCTCGACATCTTATGGATTCATTCTGATCTGATGGTAACCTGAATAGGCGTCCAAAAAACTGAGTATCTCATAGCCCGAGGTTAAGTCAACCAGTTGGTCGATGCTCGGTAGCGGATAGCAGTCTTTAGGGGTGGCCTTATTCAAGTCGGTGAAGTCCACACACATCCGCCACTTTCCTGAAGCTTTCGACACCAGGACAACGTTGGCCAGCCACGTCGGGTACAGGACCAGTTTAAAAAGACCAGTCTTTTGCCCCTTGGTGACTTGCTCATTGATGATCGCTTGCTTCTCTGGCGCGTGCTTCCATCTCTGTTATTGTATGGGTTTGATGGTCGGGTTGAGGTTGAGCTTATCCATCGCCGTCTCCTCTGGTATCCCGGGGAGCTGTTCATCAGACCACGCAAAGACTCGGATGTACGCGAAAAGAAACTCTTTGTATTGCTGTTGGACCTTAGATGGTAGGTCGGCTCCAATCTTTACTCCTAGGGTCGGATCCTCGTTTAGGAAAACCGCTAGCAATTCGCCTCCAGGCTCGGTGGTTGCGGATTTTTCCTCGACCTCCCGGGGACCCTTGTCTTTCCCGTCCGGCCTTGTGGCTTCAACCGAGATATTATAGCACCTTCTGGCCATGGCCTGGTTACCTCGGACTTCCCCCAACTCACTTTTGGTGGGGAACTTCATCTTTTGGTGATAGGTAGAAGGCACCGCTTTTGTTCGGCTGAGGATTCCTCGGTCGAAGATTACGTTGTATGCTATCATACCTTTGATCACTATGAAGTCCACCATGACCGTAACGGTTTTGGGTGGGGTGCCGAGAGTAACCGGCAGGCTTAGGGCTCCCTCGGGATAAGTGGCCTGGCCATTGAACCCGCAAAGGGGGGTTCGGACCGGGCGAAGTTTAGATGGATCATCCCCCATCTTAAGGAAACATTCATAGGATAATACATCAGGGGCACTTCCATTGTCAACTAGAATCCTATCTACGTTACAATGGTTTATTGTGGCCGATATGACTAGGGCGTCGTCATGCGGGGTGCTTAGCCCTTCCAGGTCTTGGTCGGAGAAGACTATGACCTGGGGCTCACTTGGCAGGGCCCTGGGAGGCTCGATGACTCGTCTCGCCCACTCAGCATGACGCTTCCTTCCTCGGCCACTGTCTCCTCCTGATGCAGCTCCTCCAGCGATGACGTTGATGTGGACCCCTCGGGGGGCGTTGTCGATTTCCTCTGGGGTGCCTCGATCTTCCTTGTGCCCGGCCACGAACCGAGATAGGTGTCCTTGATGGACGAGGCGCTCGATCTCATCTTGGAGCTGGTGGCAGTCACTAGTGTGGTGCCCGTGATCGCTGTGGAACATGCAATGCTTGCTGCGATTGCTGTTCTTCGACCTCATTAGCTCGGGTTTACGGAGGAGTCCCGAGCCTTTGATGTCCTCATAAATCTCGTAAACCGGAGTGGTTAAAGGAGTGTATTGCTCATACTTTTGTGACGGTTCCTTGTGTTCCCCGTCTCTGTTCCGCCTTTTTCCCGGACCTGAACTTGGCTCGGGTGCCCGCTTCTTGTCCCCCTCCCGACCCGAGCCGGTTGCGTCTTGGCATGCGCTGAGCACTTCTTCGCACTCGGCATGGCGCAAAGCCAGAGTCACTAGCTCGGCAAGGGTCGAGAGAGGGTGGAGGACAAGTTCGCGGTGGAGGTTCTCGTCGCGGGTGCCCCCGGTCAACATGGTTATGGCCGAGGCGACGTCCAGGCGGGGGATCCTCAGGGCTTCCGATTTAAATTGGGTAATGTAAGCCCGAAGTTTCTCCCCTTGCGCCTGTTTGAGGGCCAAAAGCCCCGCTACCGACCTTGGGGGACCGCTACCGGCGAAACACTCCTTGAATACCCGCCCGAATTGCTTGAAGTCCCGGATGGATCTGGGGGCGAGGGCCCGGAACCATGCTTGGGCGCCTTGGACCAGGGTGGTCACAAAGGCTCAGCATTTGATGGCGTCGGACGCTCCATGAAGGGTCATCAGGGCGTCGAAGCTGTCGAAGTGATCGGTCGGGTCGCCCTGGCCGTCATAAAGCTTGAAGGTCGAGATGGAGGTTCTGGGAGATAACTCTGCCTTCAAGATATAGTCAGAGAACAGGGATTTCTCCTCGTCCTTCGTGGAAGAGACTTTCTACAGGGCGCGTAGGGCGCGCTCCTATTCTGTGAAACGCCTCTCGAATTCTCACAGTCGGAGGGATAGCTCCGGCTGTCGCTGCGCCGTCGGGCTGGGGGGGCTGTCTTGGCATTCCCCAGGGACTTTGGTCTCTGGGTTCAGAAGGCGTGCCCCAGGTTTTCCCCTCTTCGGCATGGATGAGGCTTCTTGTTCCGGAGAGGGGGCTTGTGAAGGTCCTCCTGACCTATTATGGATGATCTGCCGGCCTCGGAGGGTGAAGCGGCCTCCGGTGGTGTGCTGGGACACGTTCTCGCGGGGAGGGCTCTCAGGAGGGGCGCGTGACCTTCCATCCCTGGCCGCCTGTGTCCTCATGAGTTCCACGCGGACATCCAGTTTTGCGTTGAGGGCTTGGAAGGTGTCAGCGCCGCCGTTGAGTGGTCGCCCTGCCGCCGAGGGGGGAGGGGGCGGGAGCCCTACCGCCGCGGGGGGAGGGGGTGATCCGTCGGTGAGGGTGCTGGCATTGGAGGGGGGATTTTGTGAGGCTTAAGAGGGGCCTTCTCCCGCCGCCACCATGGCATTTCCCCTGTCACCGGCGGACCTCCTCCCTGAACTTCTTCGCACCATGCTGGCTCTTTGGTCGTTTCCCACATACGGTGCCAGATGAAGAGGCGTGATCTCGCGCTGGTCCTGAGTTGAGGACATGATCACCGGATAGTGAACTGCAAGGAAGGGAAATAGATCAGGGGGCCCCGGATGATTCCCTAGGGCAAACCCTCCGATGCTTTAGTCAGTAGAGCAATGGTGGAAGCTATGTAGGGAGGAGGAAGGAGATGCACGAGATCCCTCTACACCAACGTGGTGAAGTGGTTCCTGCTTAAGGGGTTTAGGCGTATGTTTGCCCTTGCCTTTCGTTGGAGGGAGTCCTAGGTTTAAATAGTGCACTGGCCTCATGAGTCCCATAAGCTGAGGGGTTTCAGGCGGGAGTTATGTCCTCAACGTGGGCTCTTTACGTCCTCATCGTGGGATCTTTATAGCCTTGAGGGATCATGGGTCCCTTATCCTCATAAACTCCTACTTATAAAGGGTTCTCAACGGCAGTACGGATAAGTGTTCGTCGGTTGACTCGAGCATTGAGGGGTGCCAACCTTGTCCGGGTGATAGGCATAGCTCGGGTGAAGATAGGTCGGAGTGGGCATTGTGCGCCTGCCTTTATCCCGACGAGGGGATAGATCAGGCGTGGGTCATTCTCTGACCTGACTGATGTTCGGGCCTTCCGAGCCTAAGGGCCGCCGAGGAAGGTTGTGATCCCGAATGATCTTATTGGGGTTTTTAGCCTAAGTGGGCCCTGCGGGGCTGTCACTTGGATGAGCTGGGCCTCGTTTGGTCCTGATGGACCTAGTTTGACTGCTCTTTAGATGGGCTACATAAATCCCCCTCTCCAAGTTGTAATGAGAAGTTTATATCAATAAAAGATACTTTGTCAATTTTGGTCCTATGTGAGTGCTCTGATTGACATGACTGTTTAACTGCCACGTTCCGAGCAAACGACACGTTCCGCTGCTATCGGTTCGGGGCATGACATTTGGAATAACTACATTTATAGATGTGCACATACTGCCTAACCACATAGAGAAATTAGAACCATCAAACTTTGGTGGATGAACCATTGAAAACTCGAACAATTAAAACAATGATAGCACACAAGACAGTAGGACCTTCTCTGCAGATTGTTAAATTGTATTTATCAGAGACTCGCTCTGATACCAATTATAGGTGCGCTGCTAGGATCTATAGGGGGTGGGTGAATAGATCAAGCTAGGAATATATGCCCGATTTAAAAACTCTATACCTATTTAAACAATCAAAGCCCATTCACACAGATTATACATCATTTAATTGACCACACGAAGCCTTAAGCTCAGTCATATGTAAACCAACATGTAAGATACAATAACCCAGCACACTCTGCTGTAAGCTTGACAACCAAACACCCTGTGAAGGAGGTAGAAGATATGGAGCAGTCACACTATCAAACCACACTGGACAAAGATTTTTAGGTGATTCGGTCTGCTACCCACAGACCTACGTCCACCCCTCACTCAAACCAAGTGAGGCTTCTCTTGCTATGCAAGAACATGGAGACACCTCCACTACAAACGCTGCCTAACAGCTTGGACCGAGGGAAACAAATCCCGCACACCCTTACCTTGCAACCCACAAGATCAGACCCACTGCTACATGCAGTGACCGGAGAAACAAATTCTCCCTTCTTCTACTACACAAAAGGAACCATGAACAACCCCTGCTACTCACAACCCAGAGGAACAATCCTCTCTTCTTATGAATCCTCAGAAGGAACCGGAGGAACAACACCTCCACCGTTCCGGTCTCCCATAATAACCCATGCACGGTAACGACTATGCGCAACTGCCTTGTGTGCACCAAGCACACCAAGGCAATGACCAAACAAGAGATAAACACGAAAACAAAAATGAAAGCTGAACTGAAAATAGCACAATGAAAAACCTCAACGAGAAACAATGACTATAGCTTCCTGTGGAAGCACTTTGAATGTTGCCTCTGATGCTCTGCAGATCTTCCTTTCTTCTCTTCTCTTTTCTTGTCTCGAACTCCCCTTTGATCTCAGCTGCTCTCTCACTCTCTTTTTTCTATCTTATGCTCCTTCTCTCAACTCACTGGAGTAGCCTCTCTTTTCTCTCTTTGCTTCACTGCCTCCGGTCTCTAAACTATCTAGACTCACTATACTATCTATCTATACAATCTATACTATCTAGAAAATGACAAGACTCACTATACTATCTATACAATCCAGAAAAAGACAAAAAGAAGAGAAAATGACAAGACTCACTATACTATCTAGACTCAAGAAAATAAATAGACAGACTCTGATCTCTAAAGCTCCAAGTTCACTCGATCACGCTGTCCCGATCCCAATGCAAGCGTTCCATCTATCGCGTTACCTGAAAAGGGTTGGAAAGTAAGGGTGAGCAAGTAGCTCAGTAGGAATTACACTCTATCATCAAGCATAGTTTAAGTAATTAACCATTTCATGGATGCATGAATAACGCGAGAAAATAATTAAGCATGATAACAAGATAACTAGCACTATAAAGATTGCAAGTCACGATAGCAAGAGCAGGTAATCCGAACTTCAAGTGATTGGCCATATATCAAGTCAAGTCGAGTCGAGTCATGCAAGCAAGTACTTCTTGCTTTCAAGCACGAAAAGCAAGTTCACAAGAATGTGGAATGTCGTAGACCCAACACGCTAGATAGTACTTGGTGCCAAATGCCACACCTAGTCATTCACCTCCCCGGGGATCAAGTACTTTTCGGGTGCGCCTCCCAGGACCAGACTGGGCCTTTAAATATGATTGCCTTGGCATTGATTTGTTTGGATCATCGATCCCATGAAATCTAGACATCCACGAAATAGAATGGCCAAGAGTTCCAAGATCAAGTTTATGTAATCAAGGTAAAGTACATAAGAGTATTGATTTTCTTGAGATTCCAAACAATAAGCTCCTTAATCGAGAGGAAATAGTCATTTAAAGAAATGACTCTTGAAATGGATACATGTTGACAATAGATCTAATGAATAGGTCAAAACTCAAGGTACCATAGCCTGGATAGGCTAAAGCAGCTCACACACATCAAAACCATGAAAACATCAATTTCAAAAAACTGGAAGGTACACGGTCATTTCTGGTCCGCTTAACACATAAACGGTCCATCCTGGGCCGTGCAAGGATGACTGGCTGAAGAATAGCCCAGCCGAAACTAAGGATAAACGGACCATTCTGGGCCGCTCTTAGAGAAGAATGGTCAGAAATGGGCCTTTCAACTAGTACAGACGGTCAAGGATGGGCCGCACATGGACAAAAAGGACTCGAAGCCCAAGAACAAGATAAACGGGCCTTATAGGGCCGCTCGAGGGATGAACGGTCCAATAAGATCCGCTCGAGTACATGAACGGTCCTAATCAGTCTGTTTAACTGGCTTAACTTAATAAACTAGAAATCTACCGAAATGGGCTCCGGGTTGCCATAAGTGGGGCAGAACTGAACCAGGGTCCAGCCCACTTTCCATTGGTCAGTCCAGGGCTTACTGGGTCGATCAAACAGTGATTTGGTCGAAGAAAGGACAAGGATAATCGACCAACCTTAAATGACAATTAGCCAGGGATGCACGGTTCCTAATGGGCCGCCTATTGAGTTAAACGGTCCAAATTGAGCCGTGACTCACAACACAACAATCCAAGCGGTTCGATCACGTGAACAGGTTCAGGTCTTGGTGGTACAACCTGCCCAGCGTCCTAGTGGGAATCCCAGGTTCGCGGGGACTTACGGAGGTCCTGTAATGAAGGTCCTAGTCCGACGGAAGAAATATCCGGCGGAGAGTTCTAACCATTACAAGGAAATGAGGCTATCAAATCATCAGAAACCAGTATAGCGGTCAGTCAATCCTACCAGAGTAGAATGACTGTCAAACCATCCTAGTAACATGGTTCATGTATTCATAATTGAAATTAAGTTAATTGAAATAATAAACCAAGGTCATGATGAAAATAAACTAGAAATTATAAAAATTAAATCTTTCATATGTTCTGGAGAGGGGGATTTTTGTAGCCCATTCAAAGAGCAGCCCGACTAGGCCCGACAGGACCCAACGAGGCCAAGCTCGTCTAAGTGACAGCCCACAGGGCCCACTCAAGGAAGAAATCCCAATAAAAAATCGCTCGAGGACACAACCTTCCTTGGCGGCCTCTAGGCTCGGAGGGCCCGAGTGTCGGTCAGGTCATAGGAGAGGTCCGGCCCAAGCCATATCTCCGCCCGGGAGAAGAAGGCGTACGCCGATTCATTCGACCCATCCTCTTCCGAGCTAAGCCTATCGTTCGATAGGGCTTTCCTCTCTGAGCTCGGAACGGCCGGCGATTACTTATCCTTTGCAGCCGTTAAGAGTCCACAGCAGGCAAGAATTCAGGAAGGCAAGGGAATTCTTCTTCCCCAGGATGATAACGCTCTCATGATAAGGTAATAAAAACCCACGATGAGGATGTAACCCCCACCTGAAACCCCTCGACTTGTAGGACTCCAGGAGACGGCGTACTATTTAAACCAGGTATACCCTCCGGCGAAAGGTAAGCCAAAAAGAGCAATCATACGCTCAAAGCTCCTGAGCAAGAACCACTTCACCCCTATTGGTGGAGAGGGATCTTGCGCACAAGCTCTCTCCTCCCTATTATTGCTCCCGCCATAGCTCCACTGACTTAAGCATCGGAGGGTTTCCCCCAGGGACTCTCCCTGGGCCCCCTGATCCGTTTCTCTATGTTGCAGTTCACTACCCGATGATCCTCCATCTGCTCAGGACCAGCGCGAGATCACGCCTCTTCATCTGGCGCCGTCTGTGGGAAACGTACAAAGAGCCAGTATGGTGCGAAGGAGCTCAGGGAGGAGGTCCACCGGCGTGGGGGGAAATGCCATGGTAGCAGCAGGGGATGGCCCCTCTCGGGCCTCATAGAACCCTCCCTTCAACGCCAGCGCCCCCGCCGACGATCCACCACCCCCTCCTGCGGCGGTAGGGCTACCACCCAACGGTGGCGCCGAAGCCTTCCAGGCCCTCAACGCGAAACTGGATGTCCTCGTGGAGATCATGAGCGCCCAGGTGGCTAGGGATGGAAGGTCCCGCGCTCCGTCAGGGAGCCCTCCCCGCGGGAATATGTCCCAGCACACCGCTGGAGGCCGCTTCACCCTCCACGGCTAGCAGATCATCCGCAACCGGACGGGAGGTTCCTCGCATGCTCTGCCTCCGGAGCAAGAGGCTTCCTCCACGCCGAGGAGTGGAAAACTGGGGGCGCGCCGCCCGAACCTGGAGATTGACGTTCTCGGAGATCGCCAAGACGCTCCCCCCAGCCCCACGATACGACATCAATCGGAGTTATCCCTACGGCTACGAGACTTCGAGAGGCGATTCGCAGAGCAGGAGCGCGCCCTCCGCGCCCTGCAGAAGACCTCTTTTTCGGAGGACGAGGAGAAATCCCCGTTCTCTGAGTACATCTTGAAGGCAGAGGTATCTCCCAGAACCTCCATCCTTACCTTCAAGCCCTACGACGGCCAGGGCGACCCGGCCGATCATTACGACAGCTTCAACGCTCTGATGACCCTGCATGGAGTGTCCGACGCCATCAAGTGTCGAGCCTTTGTGACCACCCTAGTCCAAGGCACTCAAGCATGGTTTCGGGCCCTCGCCCCCGGATCCATCCGAGACTTCAAGCAGTTTGGGCAAGTCTTCAAAGAGAGTTTCGCCGGAAGTGTCCCCCCAAGGTCGGTAGCGGGGCTCCTGGCCCTCAAACAGGCGCAAGGGGAAAGACTCCGGGCCTATATTCACCGATTTAAATCGAAAGCCCTTAGAATCCCCCGCTTGGATGTGGCCTCAGCCATAACCGCACTGACTGGGGGCACCCGAGATGAGAATCTCCGCCGTGAACTTGTCCTCCACCCTCCCTCGACCCTTGCCGAGCTAGTGACTCTGGCATTGCGCCACGCCTAGTGCGAAGAGGTGCTCAATGCTTGCCGAGACGCAACCGGACCAGGTTGGGAGGGGGACAAGAAGCGGGCTTCCGAGCCAAACTTAGGCCCGGGGAAGAAGAGAGACCATGATGGGGAGCGCGAGCGGAAGTACGAGCGGTACACCCCACTAGCCGCCCCAGTCTATGAGATATATGAAGACATCAAAGACTCGGGACTCCTCCGCCAGCCCGAGCCGATGAGGTCAAAGAACCGTAATCGCGACAAGCATTGCTTATTCCACGGCGATCACGGGCACCACACTGGTGACTACCACCAGCTCCAGGATGAGATCGAGCGCCTCATCCGTCTAGGTCACCTAGCTCGGTTCGCTACCGAGCGTAAAGAAGATCGAGGCGCCGCAGAGGAGATTGACAATGCCCCCCGAGGGGTCCACATCAACGTCATCTCCGGAGGGACGGCATCAAGAGGTGACAGCAGCCGAGGAAGGAAGCGTCATGCCGAGCGGGCGAGCCGAGCCATAGAGCCTCCCAAGGTCATCGTCTTCTCCGACCGAGACCTGGAAGGGCTGAGCACCCCGCATGACGACGCCCTCGTGATCTCTGCTACGATAAACCATTGTAACGTAGATAGAATCCTAGTTGACAATGGGAGTGCCCCTGATGTATTGTCTTATGACTATTTTCTTAAGATGGGAAAGGATCCATCCAAACTCCGCCCGGTCCGAACCCCCCTCTGCAGGTTTAATGGCCTGGCCACCTATCTCGGGGGAGCCCTAAGCCTGCCGGTTACCCTCGGCACCCCACCCAAAACCGTTATGGTCATGGTGGACTTCATAGTGATTAAGGGTATGATAGCGTACAACGCCATCTTCGGCCGGGGAATCCTCAGCCGAATAAAGGCAGTACCGTCTACCTATCACCAGAAAATGAAGTTCCCCACCAAAAATGGGTTGGGGGAAGTCCGAGGTAACCAGGCCGCGGCCAGAAGGTGCTACAATATCTCGGTAGAAGCCACAAGGCCGGATGGGAAAGACAAGGGCCCCCGGGGAGTCGAGGATAAAACCGCAACCACCGAGCCTGGTGGCGAATTATTGACGGTTTTCCTAAACGATGACCCGACCCTAGGAGTAAGGATTGGAGCCGACCTACCGCCCAAGGTACAACAGTAATATAAGAATTTCATTTCTGAGTACATCCGAGTTTTTGATTGGTCCGATGATCAACTCCCGGGGATACCAGAGGAGACTGTAATGCACAAGCTCAACCTCGACTCCGCCGTAAAGCCCGTTCAGCAACGCAGAAGGAAGCATGCACCCGAGAAGCAGGCGATCATTAAGGCGCAGGTCACCAAGGGACAAGAGACTGGCCTCTTCAGACCGGTCCTATACCCGACGTGGCTAGCCAACGTCGTCCTGGTGCCTAAAGCTTTGGGCAAATGGCGGATGTGCGTGGATTTCACCGATCTGAATAAGGCCACTCCTAAGGACTGTTATCCGTTACCGAGCATCGACCAATTGGTTGACTCAACCTCAGGCAATGAGATACTCAGCTTCATAGACGCCTATTCAGGTTACCATCAGATCAGAATGGATGCAGAAGATGTCGAGAAGACCGCCTTCATTACCGACTACGGCGTATGCTGCTACACCCAGATGCCTTTCGGGTTGAAGAATGCTGGAGCTACGTATCAAAGGTTGGTCAATCACATGTTCGATGAGCAATTAGGTCGGAACGTCGAAGCCTACATTGACGACATGCTTGTCAAGACCCCCAAGGCCCAAGACCACTTCGCCGACCTCGCTGAAACCTTCGGCACCCTCCTGAAGTACAACATGAAGCTCGATCCTTCCAAGTGCACCTTCGGAGTGAGATCTGGGAAGTTCCTGGGTTTCTTGGTCACTCAGCGTGGGATCGAAGCCAACCCTGACAAGGTCCAGGCCATCCTGGACATGCGTCCGCCCACCAGCATCAAGGACGTCCAACGCCTAACTAGGCGTGTCGCCGCTCTCAGTCGCTTCCTGTCCCGTGCGGCCGAACGATGCCTGCCCTTCTTCAAACTATTAAGGGGGCCCAAATTAGCATCTGCTACGTTCGCATGGGATGAGGAATGCCAGAGAGCGTTCGCCGAGCTCAAGGAGTTCCTGGCCTCGCCCCCGGTGCTCTCCAAGCCCGTTTCGGGCGAAGTCTTGTTGCTCTATCTCTCGGCAACACCATCCACAGTCAGCTCGGTCCATAGTCAGCTTGGTCCTAGTCAGAAATGACTCGAGAATCGAGAGGCCGGTCTACTACACCAGCAAGGTGCTCAACGAGGCTGAAAGGAGGTACCCCGCAACCGAGAAACTCGTGCTAGTGTTGATTACCTCCGCGAAGCGCCTCCGACCCTATTTCCAAGGGCATCCCATCACTGTGCTAACCGGCGAACCATTGAAGAAGATTCTGGCCCATCCTGAAGCTTTAGGGTGACTCGTCAAGTGGGCCATCATGCTCGGGGCCTACGACATCTCCTATCGGCCGCGCTCAGCTGTGGAAGGCCAAGTGCTCGCCGACTTCATCGCCGAGAGTGCCATCCCGACTGAAGAAAGATCCCCGTCCGCGCCCGGGCCAACCTGGGAACTATTCGTTGACGGATCTTCCAACTCGGTCGGTAGTGGTGCCGTAATCCTCCTGAGGTCCCCCGAAGGAATAGAATTATAGTATGCCTTGAAATTCAGCTTTCAGGCATCCAACAATGCTTCCGAGTACGAGGCCCTTATCTCGGGAGCACGCATGGCCCGATGGTTGGGAGCCGAGCGAGTCAAAATCCACACCGACTTCCAGCTGGTCGCTAGCCAAGTCAACGGTGAATACGAAGCTCGAGAGGCACCAATGATCAAATACCTCCAGCAGGTCAGAGACCTGGCCCAACAATTCGAGGGATTCGAGGTAGTCCGAATAGCTCGGGAGGAAAACTCCCGAGCGGACGCCCTCTCTTGATTGGCCTCCTCCCTTGACTCGGAAGGTATCCGATCGGTCCTCCTTAGAGAGCTAGAGCACCCGAGCATTAACTCGGAGCTCCTTGCTGTTGACTCGCCCATTCCGGGCGACTGGCACGCCCCCTACCTATCGTGGCTCCGGAACTCCCAAGAGCCTTCCGACTCTCGAGAAGCCCGCAGACTGAAGTACCAAGCCCGGCGCTTCGTCATCCTAGACGACACTCTCTACCGGAGATCCTTCTCCGGTCCCCTCCTTAAGTGTCTCGGCCCCGACGAAGCCAGTCGAGCCATCCAAGAGATTCATGAAGGCCTGTGCGGAGCGCATTTAGGAGGAAGGTCGCTCGCCAGGATCCTGCTACGGCAACGTTACTGGTGGCCCACTCTGTAACGCGACTGCGCGGCCCACGTGCAACAGTGCGACCGATGCCAGCGATGCGACCACTTAGTCCATCAGCCGGCTACGGGGCTCGTCACCCTTACCGAGCCTTATCCCTTCGCTCGGTGGGGGATCGACCTTCTTGGGCCGTTCCCTACGGCTCAGTCCCAAAAGAAGTTCATCATCGTCGCCATCGACTACTTCACCAAATGGATCGAGGCCGAAGCCACGGCGAGGATCACCGAGATAGTCGTCTGGAATTTCATCTGGAAGTCGATCATCTGTCGCTTCGGCATCCCCCGAGTGATAGTGAGAGATAACGTCGGCAATTTGATTCTCGCTATTTTCGAGACCGATGCATCGACCTAGGTATTCGCAACCACTTCACTTCGGTCGCCCACCCTCAGGCCAATGGGCTGGTCGAAAATACTAATAAGACTATCTTAAAAGGCATAAAAACCAGACTCGGCAAGGCCAATGGTAGCTGGCTCGAGGAACTGCCTAGCGTACTTTGGTCACACAGAATGACTCCCAGAATGGCAACCGGTGAGAGTCCTTTCCAGCTGGTGTATGGCACCGAGGCCGTCATTCCGTTAGAGGTTGCCAACCCTTCTCTCCGAGTCATCCGCTTCTCGCCCGAGGTAAACGAGCAGAAGTTACTTGAGAATCTCAACCTAGCGGATGAACTTCGAGAGATCGCCATCATCCGAGCAACGGAATACAAGCGCCGCCTCACCCGATACTACAACGCCAAAGTCCGGGACAGGCACTTCCAGCCGGGAGACTTCGTCCTCAGAAAATCCGAAGCCTCTCGACCACTAGAGGTGGCGGGCAAGTTTTCCCCCAACTGGGAAGGCCCCTACCGAGTGGTCGAGATGCTCGGGAAAGGTGCGTACAGGCTAGCTACAACGGAAGGGGAACCCATCCCTCGGACGTGGAATGCAGTCGCACTACGCAAGTTCTACTTTTAAATATGTGCAAACAATTTGAGGGAAATAAAATTCTCTTATTTTCATTCAAATGATTGTTGATACATCAGGGAGGCAAAAAGCCAATGCACTACACAGCAAAAAGCAAAAAATCCATCTAGCACCACTGCAAGAGGCCATCGCTCGGCCGACTCAGTCTTGATCTCCTCGCATCCAGCCACTGACTCTGCCTCGTGTAGAAACTGGCTCGGACAAGAGGCGGTCGATCTAGTTGGCTCGGGTGGCCCGTGACAAAGGTGACAGAGGGAATTGAGAAGAGGAAGGCTACCTTCCAAGTTGATAGAGTCCAGGGAGAAGGAACGCCTGTGAAGGCCTCCTCTCTTCCAACCTACCAATTCTTTGGAACGTACAGAGAGCAAGCAGCCTCCGCAGAGTGAAAGAAATGACAGGGGATGGCCCAGAAAGGAGGGAGCTTAATTTGCTTCCTCCCCACCCCTGGAGCGAGCAGAGAGAGAGTGGCGGCGGGTGTTCCGGATGCCCCCATCCGTCCTCCATCTCGGCGCCCCTCGGGAAGCCTCGCGAGAACTGATAAAGGGTAAAGGCGTGCCTCCGCACGTCGAACCCTCTCCAGATCCGCGTGACGACCATTGGACCCGTTTCAACCCCGCGCGACGACCGTCGGACTTGCTCAACAGCCCAAAGCAGCGAGAACTCTCCGCTCCTCCATGACCGGCAGCGTCGTCTTCCAAAGGATCCTCCATGCTCCGAATGCAACGGCACAGCACAACGTGAAGAAGGGGCAAGGAAAGACCGTTAATGAAAATCCTAAGCGGTGGATAGGAAGGGATGCCCTTCGGTCTTTTTATAGGCTAAGGGAGGCTACTTGCCTTAAATGACTCCCCCCTCGAAAACACGCCAAAGGAATTTTCCCCTTTGAACGGTCACCTCAAACCCCTCGTTTCCCACCTCCGCGGGATACACGAAGTGGCCAGGCATTCAAAGCGTGAGGAAACGGAAAAGCACCCTGTCAGGGGCCCGTCCAACCCGCATGCAAAAACCACGCAGGACATATCGGCACTTTCCAACTACTGCAGATACGCTAATCGAACCACAGCAAGGAAGGCAAGAAGCAAGTAAGTCATTTATTGCCTTACAAAAAGAAAATCTCTCTTTTTCAGAAAAGGGAAAGAGACAAACAAAGAAAGAGGCAAAGTAGAGCGATACATCAGGCCTCGGGCCCACTTTGAAGCTCGGGGGCGGAAGGCACGGGTAGTTCACCCCCGGCACCCTCGGTGACGGCCGGCCCTGGCACTGACCCCGCTTCTGTGTGAACTACCTCGGTCGCGAGCCCTCCCGAGGCAGCCGGAGTTGGTGACCCCACCGGAGAAGAGCTCTCTGGATCTTCCCCGCCCGACGTAGAAGAGCTGGAAGATGACTCGTCTGAGTCATAGCACTGGCCAAGGGGGAAGCTGACCCCGGAGTCTTGTTCATTTGCGTAAGCGACTGCCCAGCGGTAACCCTGCTTGAACCCCTTGCAGATGCCTCGGTGGAGAGCCACCTCGTAGTAGGGGAGGGCATCCTCCTGCAGGTCGGCCTGGTAGGCCTCCGAGCTCTTGTATTGCTCGATCGCCTCCGATCCGACCGGCCCCATCCTCTCGGCCAGTTCCGCCAACTTCCGCTCCGCCTCGGCCGTGCACCCCTTGGCCTCCGCAGATCGTTTCTCCGCCTCAGCCAACCTTCGTTCAGCCCCGGCCGCCCGTGCCTCGGCCTCGGCCTCGACCGACCGCTCCTCTGCCTTTGCTCAGTCGACCTCGGCCTCCAAGCGCAGCCGCTCTGCCGCCTCCGCTCGGTCCACCAGCTCTACGCGCTCAGCCTCCCAACGGCCGTCTAGCTCGAGATGATGAAGGCGCTTCTCCTCAAGAAGCTTGTTTTTTCTCTCGAGCGACTCCCGGGCCTGGGCTAACTGCTCAGTCAGCACCACGACCTCCATCCGGCTCGACCTTGACAACTCCCTGATCGCGGAGAACTCCCGTCGGAGCCCCTCATGCTCCTCATTGAGCCGAGCTAACTTCCTCTCACACCCCCCGTGGGACCAAGCCAGGTTCGACTGCTCTGACTCCGTCCGGGCGTAAGTCTCCACCATCATGGTGCCCATCTGGGCCATGATCAGGCCGCCCTCCATGATGACGTCGAGGACCCCGGCCGGGGAGTGACGCTTGTCTCCGCCTTTTATCCTCGCGGACACCTCGCGACAAAGCTTGTACAGATCGCTCGAGATACAGAGCCTTTCCAGCACCACCAGCATGGGAACCCCTTCCGCCCCTGGCGCTGGGCCAAAAGGACCAGAACGAACGGCAGAAACGGCCTCCCCGCGCTCTACGGTCGGTTGGGGTTGCGACGCCTCCGTAGGCGAACCCCCGACCTCGACCGACGCCACGGGCCCGGCCGCACCAGGAACCTCGGACGCTTGGGGTTGCGACGCCCTTGCGGGCGAACCCCCAATCTCAATCATCTCGGCCCGCACATCACCGACCGAGACATCGCCTACCTCGACCGGCCCCCTGGTCTCGGCCTCAACTGTTTCTACTTCGGCCCTCTCTGTCCCCACCGAGGGGAGAGCCGACCCATCGTCACCACCCGCCGAGGTGCCCCTAGTCTCCTCGGCCCTCTCTCGCTCGACAGATGGGGGAGCCGGCCCAGTTGGGTCGGCCCTATCTTGTCCCCGAGAGGGGAGCGCCGCCGAGCTAGAGTCGGCCCCGGCAGTGGGTGAGAGACCAGCCTGCTTGGCCCGCTTTCTGGCCTTCGCGGCTTCCCGCAACCGTCCCTCCATGGGATCGTTGTGCTTCACGCCGCCCGGCCATGAAGTACCCTCGGGAGCCACCCCCTTGCCCTTATCCCGGGCTTGGGAGCGACCCATAGGGACGCCCGGCTCATCTGCCACCGAGTCTTCGCCAAGGTCAATAACCTCAGCAGCCTCCTCCAGAGGCTCCCGCCTGGTGTCTGCAACAAAGAAGAAGGCGCGATCAAGAAGAGAATGGCGACCTCCACTTCATAAGGAGAATCTCAGTCATGATACCTGACGGTTTCAACCGTGTGAAGAGACACCGCTCGATGTTCTTCAGCGTCACCAACTCCTCGGTAGACTGGCGATTCTTCAGCAAGCGCTGAGCATACTCCTCCACGTGTGGGGGGAACTCCTCCTGCCGGGGGGGAATATTCGGGTGGAAATTGGGCATTACCTGGCACCTCCAGGTTTCGTCCACCGAATCTATCTTCACCCAGAAAAATTGGGTCTTCCACCCTTTGTGTGAAGAATCCTTCGCCGCCAGCGAGATGCAGCTCCTGTTCCTCCGCGCCTGAATGTAGTAAAAACCCTTCCCCGCTGACGAATGTGCTTTCAACTCAAAGAAATAATGGAAAAGGTCCAAAGAAGGAGGAACCCCGCACTGACGGTAGAGGATGCGAAAGGCGGAAAGGAGAAGGTACGAGTTGGCCACCAACTGGATAGGCACCAACTGGAAAAAATTGAGGAGCGTAAGGATGAAGGGCTCGAAGGGGAGGCGAAACCCGCTCTTCCACGCCAGGAGAAAGGTGCGAATGTGGCCCGTGCGATCGTCCAGACTCGTCTCGTACGGGGCAGCAGCGGCAAAGCTATACCTAAGAGGCAGACGGAACCTGTGCTCCAGCCTCCTCACCTCGGCTTCCCCCAACTCACTGCAGTTGGGGACTGGCGCCCTCACCACCGGTTCGTCATCCAAACTCTGATCTGCCATGGATTCCGAGGAAGAATTGGAAGAAGTGCCCTCCGAGGACCTTGAAGATTCTGGAGGAGGAGGAAGCTGCCGGAACGCCTCCGCGGTTATCCTCGCCAACTCCTCGAACGTCGCCGTAATTTTCTGCTCCTCCGCTGTGTACTCACGGCGCATCAAGGAGACCCAAAAAGCAAAGAAGTGAAGGAAAGCCAAAACCCTAGAGAGTCTAAAATGACAACCAGCGCCCAACGCCTATAAACCCTCGCGGGAGGCGGCGCGTCGTTCCAACCTTCGAGAAAAGGGGGCCCCTTCATTTCAAATCCGTCAGGATCACAATTATTACGGGCCCAGGTGACCATGGCATGTGGCTTCATAACACCACCAGATCTCCACCCACCTGAGCCACGCCGGTCCAAAACCCTCAAGTACTACTCATCCGAGCCTCCTTTGGCTCGGGAGTAGGAGGGGGACAAGTGGAGAGGGGGATTTCTATAGCCCATTCAAAGAGCAGCCCGACTAGGCCCGACAGGACCCAACGAGGCCAAGCTCGCCTAAGTGACAGCCCACAGGGCCCACTCAGGGAAGAAAGCCCAATAAAAAATCACTCGAGGACACAACCTTCCTAGGCGGCCTCTAGGCTCGGAGGGCCCGAGTGTCGGTCAGGTCACAGGAGAGGTCCGGCCCAAGCCATATCTCCGCCCGGGAGAAGAAGGCGTACGCCGACTCATCCGACCCATCCTCTTCCGAGCTAAGCCTATCGCCCGATAGGGTTGGCCTCTCAGAGCTCAGAACGGCCGATGATTACTTACCCTTTGCAGCTGTTAAGAGTCCACAGCAGGCAGGAATTCAGGAATGTGAGGGACTTCTTCTTCCCCAGGATGATAACGCTCTCAAGATAAAGCAATAAAAGCCCACGATGAGGACGTAACCCCCACCTGAAACCCCTCGGCTTGCAGGACTCCATGAGACGGCGTACTATTTAAACCAGGTATACCCTCCGGCGAAAGGTAAGCCAAGAAGAGCAATCATACGCTCAAAGCTCCTGAGCAAGAACCACTTCACCCCTATTGGTGGAGACGGATCTCGCGCACAAGCTCTCTCCTCCCTATTATTGCTCCCGCCATAGCTCCACTGACTTAAGCATCGGAGGGTTTCCCCCAGGGACTCTCCCTGGGCCCCCTGATCCGTTTCTCTATCTTACAGTTCACTACCCGGTGATCCTCTATCCGCTCAGGACCAGCGCGAGATCACGCCTCTTCATCTGGCGCCGTCTGTGGGAAACGTACAAAGAGCCAGTATGGTGCGAAGGAGCTCAGGGAGGAGGTCCACCGGAGTGGGGGGAAAAGCCATGGTAGCGGCAGGGGATGGTCCCTCTCGGGTCTCACAGAACCCTCCCTCCAACGCCAGCGCCCCAGCCGACGATCCACCACCCCCTCCTGCGGCGGTAGGGCTACCACTCAACGGTGGCACCGAAGCCTTCCAGGCCCTCAACGCGAAACTGGATGTCCTCGTGGAGCTCATGAGGGCCCAGGCGGCTAGGGATGGAAGGTCCCGCGCTTCGTCAGGGAGCCCTCCCTGTGGGAATATGTCCAAGCACACCGCCGGAGGCCGCTTCACCCTCCGCGGCTAGCAGATCATCCGCAACCGGACGGGAGGTCCCTCACATGCTCCGCCTCCGGAGCAAGAGGCTTCCTCCACGCCGAGGAGAGGAAAACTGGGGGGGCGCCGCCCGAACCTGGAGATTGACGTTCCCGGAGATCGCCAAGACGCTCCCCCTAGCCCCACGACACGACAGCAGCCGGAGTTATCCCTACGGCTACGAGACTTCGAGAGGCGATTCGCAGAGCAGGAGCGCGCCCTCCGCACCCTGCAGAAGACCTCTTTTCCGGAGGACGAGGAGAAATCCCCATTCTCCGAGTACATCTTGAAGGCAGAGGTATCTCCCAGAACCTCCATCCCTACCTTCAAGCCCTACGACGGCCAGGGCGACCCGGCCGATCATTACGACAGCTTCAACGCTCTGATGACCCTGCACGGAGCGTCGGACGCTATCAAGTGCCGAGCCTTTGTGACCACCCTGGTCCAAGGCGCTCAAGCATGGTTCCGGGCCCTCGCCCCCGGATCCATCCGAGACTTCAAGCAGTTTGGGCGAGTCTTCAAAGAGAGTTTCACCGGAAGTGTCCCCCCAAGGTCGGTAGCGGGGCTCCTGGCCCTCAAACATGCGCAAGGGGAAAGACTCCGGGCCTATATTCACCGATTTAAATCGGAAGCCCTTAGAATCCCCCGCTTGGAAGTGGCCTCAGCCATAACCGCACTGACTGGGGGCACCCGGGATGAGAATCTCCTCTGCGAACTTGTCCTCCACCCTCCCTCGACCCTTGCTGAGCTAGTGACTCTACCATTGCGCCACGCCGAGTGCGAAGAGGTGCTCAACGCTTGTCGAGACGCAACCAGCCCGGGTCGGGAGGGGGACAAGAAGTGGGCTTCCGAGCCAAACTTAGGCCCGGGGAAGAAGAGAGACTGTGATGGGGAGCGCAAGCAGAAGTACGAGCGGTACACCCTACTAGCCGCCCCAGTCTTTGAGATATATGAAGACATCAAAGACTCGGGACTCCTCCGCCAGCCCGAGCCGATGAGGTCGAAGAACCGTAATCACGACAAGCATTGCTTATTCCACGGCAATCACGGGCACCACACTGGTGACTGCCACCAGCTCCAGGACGAGATCGAGCGCCTCATCCGTCTGGGTCACCTAGCTCGGTTCGCTACCGAGGGTAAAGAAGATCGAGGCGCTGCAGAGGAGATTGACAATGCCCCCCGAGGGGTCCACATCAACGTCATCTCCGGAGGGACGGCATCAGGAGGCGACAGCAGCCGAGGAAGGAAGCGTCATGCCGAGCGGGTGAGCCGAGCCATAGAGCCTCCCAAGGCCCCGCCAAGTGAGCCCCAGGTCATCGTCTTCTCCGACCGAGACGTGGAAGGGCTGAGCACCCCGCATGACGACGCCCTCGTGATCTCTGCCATGATAAACCGTTGTAACGTAGATAGAACCCTAGTTGACAATGGGAGTGCCCCTGATTTATTGTCTTATGACTGTTTCCTTAAGATGGGAGAGGATCCATCCAAACTCCGCCCGGTCCGAACACCCCTCTGCGGGTTTAATGGCCTGGCCACCTATCCCGAGGGAGCCCTAAGCCTGACGGTTACCCTCGGCACCCCACCCAAAACCGTTATGGTCATGGTGGACTTCATAGTGATTAAGGGTATGATAGCGTACAACGCCATCTTCGGCCGGGGAATCCTCAGCCGAATAAAGGCAGTACCGTCTACCTATCACCAGAAAATGAAGTTCCCCACCAAAAATGGGTTGGGGGAAGTCCGAGGTAACCAGGCCGCGGCCAGAAGGTGCTACAATATCTCGGTAGAGCCACAAGGCCGGACGGGAAGACAAGGGCCCCCGGGGAGTCGAGGATAAAACCGCAACCACCGAGCCTGGTGGCGAATTACTGACGGTTTTCCTAAACGATGACCCGACCCTAGGAGTAAGGATCGGAGCCGACCTACCGCCCAAGGTACAGCAGCAATATAAGAAATTCCTTTCTGAGTACATCCGAGTTTTTGCTTGGTCCGATGATCAACTCCCGGGGATACCAGAGGAGACTATAATGCACAAGCTCAACCTCGACTCTGCCGTAAAGCCCGTTCAGCAACGCAGAAGGAAGCATGCACCCGAGAAGCAGGCGATCATTAAGGCGCAGGTCACCAAGGGGCAAGAGACTGGCCTCTTCAGACCGGTCCTGTACCCGACGTGGCTAGCCAACGTCGTCCTGGTGCCTAAAGCTTCGGGCAAATGGTGGATGTGCGTGGATTTCACCGATCTGAATAAGGCCACTCCTAAGGACTGTTATCCGTTACCGAGCATCGACCAATTGGTTGACTCAACCTCGGGCAATGAGATACTCAGCTTCCTAGATGCCTATTCAGGTTACCATCAGATCAGAATGGATCCATAAGACGTCGAGAAGACCGCCTTCATTACCGACTACGGCGTATGCTGCTACACCCGGATGCCTTTCGGGTTGAAGAACGCTGGAGCTACGTATCAAAGGTTGGTCAATCACATGTTCGAGGAGCAACTAGGTCGGAACGTCGAAGCCTACATTGACGACATGCTCGTCAAGACCCCCAAGGCCCAAGACCACTTCGCCGACCTCGCTGAAACCTTCGGCACCCTCCTGAAGTACAACATGAAGCTCAATCCTGCCAAGTGCGCCTTCGGAGTGAGATCTGGGAAGTTCCTGGGTTTCTTGGTCACTCAGCGTGGGATCGAAGCCAACCCCGACAAGGTCCAGGCCATCCTGGACATGCGTCCGCCCACCAACATCAAGGACGTCCAATGCCTAATTGGGCGTGTCGCCGCTCTCAGCCGCTTCCTGTCCCGTGCGGCCGAACGATGCCTGCCCTTCTTCAAACTATTGAGGGGTCACAAATTGGCATCTGCTACGTTCGCATGGGATGAGGAATGCCAGAGAGCGTTCGCCGAGCTCAAGGAGTTCCTGGCCTCGCCCCCGGTGCTCTCCAAGCCCGTTCCGGGCGAAGTCTTGTTGCTCTATCTCTCGGTAACACCATCCACAGTCAGCTCGGTCCTAGTCAGAAATGACTCGGGAATCGAGAGGCCGGTCTACTACACCAGCAAGGTGCTCAACGAGGCTGAAAGGAGGTACCCCGCAACCGAGAAACTCGTGCTAGCATTGATTACCTCCGCCAAGCGCCTCCGACCCTATTTCCAAGGGCACCCCATCACCATGCTAACCGGCGAACCATTGAAGAAGATTCTGGCCCATCCCGAAGCTTCGGGGCGACTCGTCAAGTGGGCCATCATGCTCGGGGCCTACGACATCTCCTATCGGCCGCGCTCAGCTGTGAAAGGCCAAGCGCTCGCCGACTTCATCGCCGAGAGTACCATCCCGACTGAAGAAAGATCCCCGTCCGCGCTCGGGCCAACCTGGGAACTGTTCGTTGACGGAGCTTCCAACTCAGTCGGTAGTGGTGCCGGAATCCTCCTGAGGTCCCCCGAAGGAATAGAATTACTGTATGCCTTGAAATTCAGCTTTCAGGCATCCAACAATGCTTCCGAGTACGAGGCCCTTATCTCGGGAGCACGCATGGCCCGACGGTTGGGAGCTGAGCGAGTCAAAATCCACACCGACTCCCAGCTGGTCGCTAGCCAAGTCAACGGCGAATACGAAGCTCGAGAGGCACCAATGATCAAATACCTCCAGCTGGTCAGAGACCTGGCCCAACAATTCGAGGGATTCGAGGTAGTCCGAATAGCTCGGAAGGAAAACTCCCGAGCGGACGCCCTCTCTCGATTGACCTCCTCCCTTGACCCGGAAGGTACCCGATCGGTCCTCCTTGAAGAGCTAGAGCGCCCGAGCATTAACTCAGAGCTCCTTGCTGTTGACTCGGCCATTCCGAGCGACTGGCGCGCCCCCTACCTGTCGTGTCTCCGAAACTCTCAAGAGCCTTTCGACTCTCGAGAAGCCCGCAGACTGAAGTACCAAGCCCGGCGCTTCGTCATCCTAGACGACACTCTCTACCGGAGATCCTTCTCCGGTCCCCTCCTTAAGTGTCTCGGCCCCGACGAAGCCAGCCGAGCCATCCAAGAGATTCACGAAGGCCTGTGCGGAGTGCGATTAGGAGGAAGGTTGCTTGCCAGGATCCTGCTACGGCAAGGTTACTGGTGTCCCACTCTGTAACGTGACTGCACGGCCCACGTGCAACAGTGCGACCGATGCCAGCGATGCGACCACTTAGTCCATCAGCCGGCTACGGGGCTCATCACCCTTACCGAGCCTTATCCCTTCGCTCGGTGGGGGATCGACCTTCTTGGGCCGTTCCCTACGGCTCAGTCCCAAAAGAAGTTCATCATCGTCGCCATCGACTACTTCACCAAATGGATCGAGGCCGAAGCCACGGCGAGGATCACCGAGACAGTCGTCTGGAATTTCATCTGGAAGTCGATCATCTGTCGCTTCGGCATCCCCCGAGTGATAGTGAGCGATAACGGTCGGCAATTTGATTCTCGCTATTTTCGAGACCGATGCGCCGACCTAGGTATTCGCAACCACTTCACTTCGGTCGCCCACCCTCAGGCCAACGGGCTGGTCGAAAATGCTAATAAGACTATCTTAAAAGGCATAAAAACCAGACTCGGCAAGGCCAAGGGTAGCTGGCTCGAGGAACTGCCTAGCGTACTTTGGTCACACAGAACGACTCCCAGAACAGCAACCGGTGAGAGTCCTTTCCAGCTGGTGTATGGCACTGAGGCCGTCATTCCGTTAGAGGTTGCCAACCCTTCTCTCCGAGTCATCCGCTTCTCGCCCGAGGTAAACGAGCAGAAGTTACTCGAGAATCTCGACCTAGCGGATGAACTCCGAGAGATCGCCAGCATCCGAGCAACGGAATACAAGCGCCGCCTCACCCGATACTACAACGCCAAAGTCGGGACAGGCACTTCCAGCCGGGAGACTTCGTCCTCAGAAAAGCCGAAGCCTCTCGACCACTAGAGGCGGCGGGCAAGTTATCCCCCAACTGGGAAGGCCCCTACCGAGTGGTCGAGACGCTCGGGAAAGGTGCGTACAGGCTAGCTACAACGGAAGGGGAACCCATCCCTCGGACGTGGAATGCAGCCGCACTACACAAGTTCTATTTTTAAAGATGTGCAAACAATTTGAGGGAAATAAAATTCTCTTATTTTCATTCAAATGATTGTTGATACATCAGGGAGGCAAAAAGCCAATGCACTACACAGCAAAAAGCAAAAAATCCATCTCGCACCACTGTAAGAGGCCATCGCTTGGCCGACTCAGTCTTGATCTCCTCGCGTCCAGCCACTGACTCTGCCTCATGTAGAAACTGGCTCGGACAAGAGGCGGTTGATCTAGTTGGCTCAGGTGGCCCGTGACAAAGGTGACAGAGGGAACTGAGAAGAGGAAGGCTACCTTCCAAGTTGATAGAGGCCAGGGAGAAGGAACGCCTGTGAAGGCCTCCTCTCTTCCAACCTACCAATTCTTTGGAACGTACAGAGAGCAAGTAGCCTCCGTAGAGTGAAAGAAATGACAGGGGAGGGCCCAGAAAGGAGGGAGCTTAATTTGCTTCCTCCCCACCCCTGGAGCGAGCAGAGAGAGAGTGGCGGCGGGTGTTCCGGATGCCCCCATCCATCCTCCATCTCGGCGCCCCTCGGGAAGCCTCGCGGGAACTGATAAAGGGTAAACGGCGTGCCTCCGCACGTCGAACCCTCTCCAGATCAGCGTGACGACCATCGGACCCGTTTCAACCCCGCGCGACGACCGTCGGACTTGCTCAACAGCCCAAAGCAGCGAGAACTCTCCGCTCCTCCATGACCGGCAGCGTCGTCTTCCAAAGGATCCTCCATGCTCCGAATGCAACGGCACAGCGCAACGTGAAGAAGGGGCAAGGAAAGACCGTTAATGAAAATCCTAAGCGGTGGAGAGGAAGTGATGCCCTTCGGTCTTTTTATAGGCTAAGGGAGGCTACTTGTCTTAAATGACTCCCCCCTCGAAAACACGCCAAAGGAATTTTCCCCTTTGAACGGTCACCTCAAACCCCTCGTTTCCCACCTCCGCGGATACACGAAGCGGCCAGGCATTCAAAGCGTGAGGAAATCGAAAAACACCCTGTCAGGGGCCCGTCCAACCAGCATGCGGAAACCACGTAAGACATATCGGCACTTTCCAACTACTGCAGACACGCTAATCGAACCACGGCAAGGAAGGCAAGAAGCAAGTAAGTCATTTATTGCCTTACAAAAAGAAAATCTCTCTTTTTCAGAAAAGGGAAAGAGACAAACAAAGAAAGAGGCAAAGTAGAGCGATACATCAGGCCTCGGGCCCACTTTGAAGCTCGGGGCGGAAGGCACGGGTAGTTCGCCCCCGGCACCCTCGGTGACGGCCGGCCCTAGCACTGACCCCGCTTCTGCGGGAACTGCCTCGGCCGCGAGTCCTCCCGAGGCAGCCGGAGTTGGTGACCCCACCGGAGAAGAGCTCTCTAGATCTTCCCCGCCCGACGCAGAAGAGCTAGAAGATGACTCGTCTGAGTCATAGCACTGGCCAAGGGGGAAGCTGACCCCGGAGTCTTGTTCGTTGGCATAAGCGACTGCCCGGCGGTAATCCTGCTTGAACCCCTTGCGGATGCCTCGGTGGAGAGCCACCTCGTAGTAGGGGAGGGCAGCCTCCTGCACGTCGGCCTGGTAGGCCCCCGAGCTCTTGTATTGCTCGATCGCCTCCGATCCGATCGGCCCCATCCTCTCGGCCAGTTCGGCCAACTTCCGCTCCGCATCGGCCCCACGCCCCTCGGCCTCCGCCGATCTTTTCTCCGCCTCAGCCAACCTTCATTCGGCCCCGGCCGCCCATGCCTCGGCCTCGACCGATCACTCCTCCGCCTTAGCTCGGTCGGCCTTGGCCTCCAAGCGCAGCCGCTCCGCCGCCTCTGCTCGGTCCACCAGCTCGACGCGCTCAGCCTCCCAACGGCCGTCTAGCTCGAGATGATGAAGGCGCTCCTCCTCAAGAAGCTTGTTTTTTCTCTTGAGAGACTCCCGGGCCTTGGCTAACTGCTCAGTCAGCACCCCAACCTCCATCCGGCTCGACCTCTACAACTCCCTGATCGCGGAGAACTCCCGTCGGAGCCCCTCATGCTCCTCATTGAGCCGAGCCAACTTCCTCTCACACCCCCCGAGGGACCAAGCCAGGTTCGACCGCTCTGACTCCGTCCGGGCGTAAGTCTCCGCCATCGTGGCGCCCATCTGGGCCATGATCAGGCCGCCCTCCATGATGACGTCGAGGACCCCGGCCGGGGAGTGACGCTTGTCTCCGCCTTTTATCCTGGCAGACACCTCGCGACAAAGCTTGTACAGATCGCTTGAGATACCGAGCCTTTCCAGCGCCACCGGCATGGGAACCCCTTCCGCCCCTGGTGCCCCGCCAAAAGGACCAGAGCGAACGGTGGAAACGGCCTCGCCGCGCTCTACGGTCGGTTGGGGTTGCGACGCCTCCGTAGGCGAACCCCCGACCTCGATCGACGCCACGGGCCCGGCGCACCAGGAACCTCGGACGCTTGGGGTTGCGACGCCCTTGCGGGCGAACCCCCAATCTCAACCGTCTCGGCCCGCACATCGCCGACCGAGACATCGCCTACCTCGACCGGCCCCCCAGTCTCGACCTCAACTGTTTCTACTTCGGCCCCCTCTGTCCCCACCGAGGGGAGAGCCGACCCATCGTCACCACCAGTCGAGGTGCCCCTAGACTCCTTGGCCCTCTCTCGCTCGGCAGATGGGGGAGCCGGCCCAGTTGGGTCGGCCCTATCTTGCCCCCGAGAGGGGAGCACCGCCGAGCTAGAGTCGGCCCCGACAGTGAGGGAGAGACTAGCCTTCTTGGCCCGCTTTCTGGCCTTCGCGGCTTCCTGCAACCGTCCCTCCATGGGATCCTTGTGCTTCGCGCCGCCCGGTCGTGAAGTCCCCTCGGGAGCCACCCCCTTGCCCTTATCCCGGGCTTGGGAGCGACCCACAGGGACGCCCGGCTCATCCGCCGCCGAGTCTTCGCCAAGGTCAATAACCTCAGCGGCCTCCTCCAGAGGCTCCCGCCTGGTGTCTGCAACAAAGAAGAAGGCACGATCAAGAAGTGAATGGCGACCTCCACTTCCTAAGGAGAATCTCAGTCATGATACCTGACGGTTTCAGCCGTGTGAAGAGACACCGCTCGATGTTCTCCGGCGTCACCAGCTCCTCGGTAGACTGGCGATTCTTCAGCAAGTGCTGAGCATACTCCTCCACGTGTGGGGGGAACTCCTCCTGTCGGGGGGGAATATTCGGGTGGAAATTGGGCATTACCTGGCACCTCCAGGTTTCGTCCACCGAATCTATCTTCACCCAGAAAAATTGGGTCTTCCACCCTTTGTGTGAAGAATCCTTCACCGCCAGCGAGATGCAGCTCCTGTTCCTCCACGCCTGAATGTAGTAAAAGCCCTTCCCCACTGACGAATGTGCTTTCAACTCAAAGAAATAATGGAAAAGGTCTAGAGAAGGAGGAACCCCGCACTGACGGTAGAGGATGCGAAAGGCGAAAGGAGAAGGTACGAGTTGGCCACCAACTGGATAGGCGCCAACTGGAAAAAATTGAGGAGCGTAAGGACGAAGGGCTCGAAGGGGAGGCGAAACCCGCTCTTCCACGCCAGGAGAAAGGTGCAGATGTGGCCCGTGCGATCGTCCAGACTCGTCTCGTACGGGGCAGCAGCAGTAAAGCTGTACCTAAGAGGCAGACGGAACCTGTGCTCTAGCCTCTCACCTCGGCTTCCCCCAACTCACTGCAGTTGGGGACTGCGCCCTCACCACCGGTTCGTCGTCCAAACGCTGATCCGCCATGGATTCCGAGGAAGAATTGGAAGAAGTGCCCTCAGAGGACCTCGAAGATTCTGGAGGAGGAGGAAGCTGCCGGACCGCCTCCGCGGTTATCCTCGCCAACTCCTCGAACGCCGCCGTAATTTTCTGCTCCTCCGCTGTGTACTCACGGTGCATTAAGGAGACCCAAAAAGCAAAGAAGTGAAGGAAAGCCAAAACCCTAGAGAGTCTGGAATGACAACCAGCGCCCAACGCCTATAAACCCTTGCGGGAGGCGGCGCGTCGTTCCGACCTCCGAGAAAAGGGGGCCCCTTCATTTCAAATCCGTCAGGATCACAATTATTACGGGCCTAGGTGACCATGGCACGTGGCTTCATAACACCGCCAGATCTCCACCCACCTGAGCCACGCCGGTCCAAAACCCTCAAGTACTACTCATCCGAGCCTCCTTTGGCTCGGGAGTAGGAGGGGGACAAGTGGAGAGGGGGATTTCTGTAGCCCATTCAAAGAGCAGCCCGACTAGGCCCGACAGGACCCAACGAGGCCAAGCTCACCTAAGTGACAGCCCACAGGGCCCACTCAGGGAAGAAAGCCCAATAAAAAATCGCTCGAGGACACAACCTTCCTAGGCGGCCTCTAGGCTCGGAGGGCTCGAGTGTCGGTCAGGTCACAGGAGAGGTCCGGCCCAAGCCATATCTCTGCCTGGGAGAAGAAGGCGTACGCCGACTCATCCGACCCATCCTCTTCCGAGCTAAGCCTATCGCCCGATAGGGCTGGCCTCTCTGAGCTCAGAACGGCCGACGATTACTTATCCTTTGTAGTCGTTAAGAGTCCACAGCAGGCAGGAATTCAGGAAGGCGAGGGACTTCTTCTTCCCCAGGATGATAACGCTCTCATGATAAGGCAATAAAAGCCCACGATGAGGACGTAACCCCCACCTGAAACCCCTCGGCTTGCAGGACTCCAGGAGACGACATACTATTTAAACCAGGTATACCCTTCGGCGAAAGGTAAGCCAAGAAGAGCAATCATACGCTCAAAGCTCCTGAGCAAGAACCACTTCACCCCTATTGGTGGAGAGGGATCTCGCGCACAAGCTCTCTCCTCCGTACTATTGCTCCCGCCATAGCTCCACTGACTTAAGCATCAGAGGGTTTCCCCCAGGGACTCTCCCTGGGCCACCTGATCCGTTTCTCTATCTTGCAGTTCACTACCCGGTGATCCTCCATCCGCTCAGGACCAACGCGAAATCACGCCTCTTCATGTTCCATTTACATGTTGGTTGCTAGCCTACCATGAAGATTAATTATCTAGAGATAAAACATGCTAAATTTAAAATTAACGAAATTCTGTGGGGAAGAACGGTTCGTCCAGAACGTTTCAAGAGCCTCTGCGGTCGTCCACAGGCCGTTCACGCTCTGTAGGTAGGGGCCCGACAGGGGATGAGCGGTCTATAGATGGCCGCATGGCTTGTTGAGTGGTTTTGTCCTAGTCATTTGTCTCCAGAAAACTCAATAACGCAAGTAACACAGGCGATTTCAGTCTGGCCGTTCATATAGATGTGCGGTCTATCGAGTGGCCGCTCATATTAGAACAGATCACTGCCCCTTCGCCCTGCCCGTCTTCAGCGGGGTTGGCTAGGGTTGAGAACAAAAGATAAATACGCACTATATAGAGCAGGAAAATCGGGGCTTTTATGACCAATAGAACGAGCACAACAAGTTATACAAGATAGCATGATCAATTGAATGTTTAGTGCCTGAAATCCCTTCTTAAATCGAAGTGGGACATTACTAACCCTAATTCTAACATGCTTCCACTAAAACTGAAAATTCTCGCAGGATACTACATGAATTTTAGGGCTTTTAGTATCAAATGAAAGAGAGCTTAAAGACGCACAAAATGATATATTTTACTTAATTTTAGCCCGAGAGAAACCTACCTTATTCGAAGAAGAAGGAGGAAGACGCCCGAAACCCTAATCCGCGAACACGCCTCTGATCCTCACCCAAAGTCGCTCTCGATCGGCCACCCTAGATCACGCCGCCGGCTGGGGAGACAAGTAGGGTTCCAGGGGTCGAAAGCCCTCTACTTATAGGGTCTAAGAAGGTTCCTACATATTGAATTAGCCTAAAGAGTCCAAGGGTTTAAACTCGGCGAAAATTTCGGGGATACCACCTAATCCACGCCTCCGCCGCCAATAGAAGTCTCTAGAGGCTAGGGTTTCAGAGGGGAAATGATCTACTAGGGTTTATCTATCAAATGGGTCTGGTTTGGGCTCGAATGGTTGAGAAATGGGCTCGAATTTGATCTTTTAAGATTGATGTGGTTTGAGTTATTAAAACAACAATTTTAACCATTAATTCCTTAATTCCAGTCTAATCCAATTTTTATTAGTGGTCGGCCCAGCTGACAATATTGTTTAACTTTTCGTTCTCTACAAGAATATAACTTTTCCATATTTTTTAGAAATTAGTCAAACTTTGGCCTACGGTTGAAATTTAATTAATTTAATCTATATACATAAAAATTCAGATTATCATGAAAATTTTGATTATCTCATGAAATATGAAATTTCTTTTATGGTAATTGTATAAAAAAATTATTCCTTTTTATTGATATAATTTAGCCACTTTCAAAATAAATAATATTCTTTAATTAAGAGAAATCATTGAAGTCATTAAATAGCAAGTGAATAGCTTTAATTCCAATACATATATACATATTTTCAAAATTTTTACCTTTACATTTTATTATTTAACCGGGGTGTTACATCCTCCCCCACTTTAAGGAATTTGATCCCCAAATTCATCAATCGCCATTAACTATTTGAAATAACATGGTAATCATACAATTAATAAAAAATAAAAGAATTTTAACTATAGTTAAAGATAAGGAAGAACGATACCTTATTACAAATCAGTGCCAATTTGCTTATGGAAGTAGCTTAGGGCAATTAGCCATTATGTGATCGTTATTTCCGCAACGAAGACACGCTTTTCTCCTTCGCCAGCACTCCTTGATTAGATGACCAATTTTGTGACAGTGGAAACATTTCATTTGTGAAAGGTTATGCCTTTTCTTTATATTACTTCGAATCTTTTTACAATGGACTTGCCACCTTCTAGCGAAACCGAACCTTAGCTTACTCGGGAACCCCTTTGCTTCCTTTTCAAAAAGGGCTTTGATACCAGCAAAAATTTATGAAGTTAACATATTTATCACCCTTACGCATGGCGTTACGCAATCTTATACATGTTTTATTACCTAACCCGAGACACTACCCTATCTCACCGGGTGACAAAAGGGATGACACGGGTCCTATAACTTAGGGTAACCTATACTTATAGACAAGAACCTAGAACACAAACAACCGAGTCTCTGATACCACTTCTGTCACGCCCCAAACCGATAGCAGCGGGAAGCAGCGTTCAGAACGTATAGAAAAACAGTCATGATAACAAGAGCAAAATAAATAAACACAAATAGACACATGGAGGCCATACAATTTGATAAAAAATATATTTTTTATTGATGATTGAAATTTAAATTTACAATATGGACTCAATAAAGACAAAAGGAAGAGAAAATGACAAGACTCACTATACTATCCAGACTCAAGAAAATAAAAAGACAGACTCCGGTCTCTAAAGCTCCAAGTTCACTCGATCACGCTGTCCCGATCCCAATGCAAGCGTTCTGTCTACCGCGTTACCTGAAAAGGGTTGGAAAGTAGGGGTGAGCAAGCAGCTCAGTAGAAATTACACTCTATCATCAGGCATAGTTTAAGTAATTAACCATTTCATGGATGCATGAATAACGCGAGAAAATAATTAAGCATGATAACAAGATTACTAGCACGATAAATATTGCAAGTCACGATAGCAAGAGCAGGTAATCCGAACTTCAAGTGAATGGCCATATATCAAGTATAGTCAAGTCGAGTCATGCAAGCAAGTACTTCATGCTTTCAAGCACGAAAAGCAAGTTCACAAGAATGTGGAATGTCGTAGACCCAACACGCTAGATAGTACTCGGTGCCAAATGCCACACCAAGTCATTCACCTCCCCGGGGATCAAGTACTTTTCGGGTGCGCCTCCCAGGACCCGACTGGGCCCTTAAATATGATTGCCTTGGCATTGATTTGTTTGGATCATCGATCCCACGAAATCTAGACATCCACGAAATAGAATGGCTAAGAGTTCCAAGATCAAGTTCATGTAATCAAGGTAAAGTGCATAAGAGTATTGATTTTCTTAAGATTCCAAACAATAAGCTCCTTAATCAAGAGGAAATAGTCATTTAAAGAAATGACTCTTGAAATGGATACATGTTGACAATAGATCTAATCAATAGGTAAAAACTCGAGGTACCATAGCCTGGATAGGCTAAAGCAGCTCACACACATCAAAACCATGAAAACATCAATTTCGAAAAACTGGAAGGTACACGGTCATTTCTGGTCCGCTTAACACATAAACGGTCCATCCTGGGCCGTGCAAGGATGACTGGCTGAAGAACAGCCCAGCCGAAACTAAGGATAAACGGACCATTCTGGGCCGCTCTTAGAGAAGAACGATCAGAAATGGGCCTTTCAACTAGTACAGACGGTCAAGGATGGGCCACACATGGACAAAAAGGACTCGAAGCCCAAGAACAAGATAAACGGGCCTTATAGGGCCGCTCGAGGGATGAACGGTCCAATAAGATCCGCTCGAGTACATGAACGGACCTAAACAGTCCGTTTAACTGGCTTAACTTAATAAACTAGAAATCTACCCAAATGGGCTCCGGGCTGCCATAAGTGGGGCAGAACTGAACTAGGGTCCAACCCACTTTCCACTGGTCAGTCCAGGGCTTACTGGGTCGATCAAACCGTGATTTGGTCGAAGAAAGGACAAGGAAAATCGACCAACCTTAAATGGCAATTAGCCAGGGATGCACGGTTCCTAATGGGCCGCCTATTGAGTTAAACGGTCCGAATTGAGCCGTGACTCACAACACTGCAATCCAAGCGGTTCGATCACGTGAACAGGTTTAGGTCTTGGTGGTACAACCTGCCAGGCGTCCTAGTGGGAATCCCAGGCTCGCGGGGACTTACGGAGGTCCTGTAATGAAGGTCCTAGTCCGACAGAAGGAATATCTGGCGGAGAGTTCCAACCATTACAAGGAAATGAGGCTATCAAATCTTCGGAAACCAGTATAGCGGTCAGTCAATCCTACCGGAGTAGAATGACTGTCAAACCATCCTAGTAACATGGTTCATGTATTCATAATTGAAATTAAGTTAATTGAAATAATAAACCAAGGTCATGATGAAAATAAACCAGAAATTATAAAAATTAAATCTTTCATATGATCCATTTACATGTTGGTTGCTAGCCTACCATGAAGATTAATTAACTAGAGATAAAATATGGTAAATTCAAATTAACACAATTCTGTGGGGAAGAACGGTTCGTCCAGAACCTTTCAAGAGCCTTTACAGTCGTCCACAGGCCGTTCACGCTCTACAGGCAGGGGCCCGACAGGGGATGAGCGGTCTATAGATGGCCGCATGGCTTGTTGAGTGGTTCTGTCCTAGCCGCTTGTCTCCAGAAAACTCAATAGCGCAAATAACACAGGCGGTTTCAGTCTGGCCGTTCATATAGATGTGCAGTCTATCGAGTGGCCTCTCATATTAGAACAGATCACTGCCCCTTCACCCTGCCCATCTCCGGCAGTGTTGGCTAGGGTTGGGAACAAAAGATAAATACGCACTATATAGAGTAGGAAAATTGGGGCTTTTATGATCAATAGAACGAGCACAACAAGTTATATAAGATAGCATGATCAATTGAATGTTTAGTGATTGAAATCCCTACTTAAATCAAAGTGGGACATTGCTAACCCTAAGTCTAACATGCTTCCACTAAAACTAAAATTCTCGCAGGATACTACACGAATTTAGGGCTTTTAGTATCAAATGAAAGAGAGCTTAAAGACGCACAAAATGATATATTTTACTTAATTTTAGCCCGAGAGAAACCTACCTTATTTGAAGAAGGAGGAAGACGCCCGAAACCCTAATCCGCGAACACGCCTCCGATCCTCACCCAAATTCGCTCTCGATCGGCCACCCTAGGTCACGCCGCCGACTGGGGAGACAAATAGGGTTCCAGGGGTCGAAATCCCTCTACTTATAGGGTCTAAGAAGGTTCCTACATATCGAATTAGCCTAAAGAGTCCAAGGGTTTAAACTCGGTAAAAATTTCGGGGATACCACCTAATCCACGCCGCTGCCACCGTCAATAGAAGTCTCTAGAGGCTAGGGTTTCAGAGGGAAAACCATCTACTAGGGTTTATCTATCAAATGGGTCTAGTTTGGGCTCGAATGATTGAGAAATGGGCTCGAATTTGATCTTTTAAGATTGATGTGATTTGAGTTATTAAAATAATGATTTTAACCATTAATTCCTTAATTGAGTCTAATCCAATTTTTATTAGGGGTCGGCCCAGCTGACAATATTGTTTAATTTTTCGTTCTCTACAAGAATATAATTTTTCCATATTTTTTTAGAAATTAGTCAAACTTTGACCTACGGTTGAAATTCAATTAATTTAATCTATATACATAAAAATTTAGATTATCATGAAAAATTTGATTATCTCTTGAAATATGAAATTTCTTTTATGGTAATTGTAGAAAAATAAATATTCCTTTTATTGATATAATTTAGCCACTTTCAAAATAAATAATATTCTTTAATTAAGAGAAATCATTGAAGTCATTAAATAGCAAGTAAATAGCTTTAATTCCAATATATATATATTTTCAAAATTTTTACTTTTACATTTTATTATTTAACCGGGGTGTTACATGTAGGGCATTTCGGTTGACTGAAGCGGTCGACCGTTCTTGGCTTTGAGCTGAATCTTCGAGTTGCTGTGCTGCATTGCTAATGTGTGAGACACTTGAAGTCTTTCAACATTGTTAACTTAATCTTTACATCAAATCAAGCGTATGAAGACATCAATCTCAGGAACTATGAACACATGCTCATAATGAAACTTATGGGTCTTGACATCATCAAGGCATGAAGAATATGAAGAATATGTGTGACGACCCAGACTCTGGATACCGGGTAAACCCGATACCACTTGGAACCTACGAGGCCTCCCAAGAGCGGAAAAGCTCCGAAGGGATAGAATGGTATGTGATAGTATATTGAACTTCAGATAAAGCAGTAAGCAATTAAATTTCAATGATCAGGATTGCTAAAGTAGCAGAAATAAAATTACATTTTCGATAACAATTAAACTAACAGAGTCCAGTCCAAAGAAAGACAAGTACAGTCCAACAGGAAAGAGAACATACTCTCAAGTCGGGGGAAGCCCGACACTGGCAACGTTGGCAACTAAGAATCATGCAGCAGGTGCCTCCCAGCACGAGGAAGAACAGCTACACCTGAAAAGTTAAGGGCGAGCCTTTATCACTAGCTCAGTAGGGATCCCATAGAACCCTACCATAAAATAAAGCAGTAACAGCAATGCTGCACTAAAGCAAAGCAGTAACAGTAGGAGTAACAATAGTAAAAGTAAAGAGGAAAGCCGTAACATAGAAACACGACAGTCGAAGGAATCTTGGCCTCTAATCTACTCCAAACAGCAACAGAAAGGCAAACCCCGATCTTACAAAGTCGGGCATTACCGATCCATTGACAAATCACGAAACCCTATCATGAAAAGCCTACAAAAATAGGCGAAAGCCCACCAAAGACCTACACGGTCAAAGGCACGAGACATACACGATCTCACCATCGTGTATGCTATACTGACCTCGGATGAATCCACACACAGACTACCCGACAAGTCACGAAAACGCAAGTCATCGTGTCAAGTGACAGAAGCACCTCCTCACTAGAAGAACGGCTAGATGCGTCCAATGATGTCTTACACTGCGGCTCAAGTGTCTCCCACTCGCCTCGAACGTGGTAACTGAGACATGAACCAAGTACAAGGAACAACAGTAATGAGTGACTAGTCAGGGTCACGCCCATCGGTGCTCGTCCAACCGCCCCTGACCACGTGTGCACACACAAGCCCAATGCTTGAGCCAGGCCTCTAGCTAGTTTTCCCCCCGGTAGGAGGCTACCGAAAGCAAGGGGGCCCACGGAAACTAGCCTAAAAACCATCAACCGGGAACTACCCCGCCACCACTCCCAGGTGGGCCGACACACGGAAGTGTCATCAGGCTACGACTAGTGGAGGTTCACTAGACATAGAGAGTCAAAACAAGGAACACCGAAGTATAGATAGGGTAAGCACACACCTGTCACACGTACCACGGAGCACAATGCAGTATACAACTACTACCAGACTCAGGACAGTCAACTAGACCTGCTCACAACGATCCTTGAGTCACAAGACTCGGGTCAAGATCGTCGCACATCACAGCAACATACTGTTAATCAGCCTAGTCCCTAAGCCAAAAACTATGGTAAAACACCTTATGGAGACATCACATAACAGCCGGATCCATAACAACAATAATGACAATGAGTCCTCAGCCTCCGAGCCACACAACGGACTCACAATTCCGCATAACATGAAACACGGAACATGAGGGATCACCAAAAAGCCCTCGAACCACATGGCATGGAAATCGAGGTAAACAATACCCCCAAGCGTCCAAAATCATGTCTCGATCCTCATAGGATAGACGAGAGACTCACGAGGTCACGTGTCAACCACTGGGTCACAACCGGGCTGACAAGAAACCATAATGACTCTTGAAATAACACAAAATACTGCTCGGTATAATGGCACTCTCAGACACCCTATAACACAGTCACAGCCCTCATAGGACGTCCAAGATATCCACGGAACAATAGGCTAACCAAGGGGTCGAAGCCACAACAACCGGAAGCTAGACTAGGGAAAAGAACACAATAGAATAGGGCAAGTCGACTCTCAACACCAGTGGGTCAACTCACAGCCCTAACCAGATCGCAATCATCCCCAAGGCCTTGATCACATGATCGCAGTCGTACCCTGGGTCGCGATGATCCATAGACGTAGTGAATACATGCGTCACGATCACAACATTAACACGCCACCCACCTAGGTCGCGATAATAATCACGGCCACAACCTTGGGCGCGATAACACATAGACACGGTACAAACATGCGTCGTGATAAACTAGAGACGTGGCACTCACTCAGGTCATGATAATAGTCGCGACCAGAACCTCGGGCGCCATAATACGTTGACGCGCCCCTCACCTGGCTCGCGTTCACAGAGGATCGCGACCATCAGCTTGGTTGCGTTCCGAACCGCCCCACTGTTCATCTTCCTTCACGAGACGCGACGCCTGATAGTTGCGCATTCAATTATAACGCGACTTACACTAGGGGCGCGTTCTTGTTACGGTGCGAAAATCATAAAATCCACACAAAAACCCATTTTCCACGCCCCAATCGTCCCAGAACAATGGGGAAACACCCATAACCATGATATCAACCTTCCACAAGTCGGAAGGGATCAAACCAACCACAAAACTGCTAAAAATGGGCGATTCCCACGAATCGACCCATATACGAGTCACATGGATAGCCAGGCTCATACCGGCTCCGATTCGCAACCAAATGCTGTAAAACTGGCAGGAAATGATTCCCAACATGCCAGGGGTTCAAATGAATCCATTTAAACTACAAATCGTCACCTGGAACGGCGAACACAGCTCACACCCCTCGAACATGCATTTCGCCCAAACAAGGCTAAACCCGCTCAAACTCACACCATTCGGCTCCAAACCACGAGGGGAAGCATGAAAGGAGTAGGGTATCCATCCCCTATCTCCACCGAAGACCTCGCGCGCTGAAACGACCAAACCACGCCAAAAATAATCACACGAACAACCCACGTCGACTTCGAATCCATGAATGGGATCGCGCCAAGCCCCACGCTTCGATACTCACGCCATCACGCCTCAGGTCAGCTCCACGCCGTCACCGCCTCACCCAGCTCCACACCGATTGCACGCCCGGGGGAGAGGAGACGAGAGGAGAGAGAACGGAGGGAGAGAATTAAGAGAACGTGAGGGAAGAGAGAGGAGAGAGAAATGGTTAAGAAGAAAATAAAATATGAAAATTAGTAATTTTCCTAAAAATTAATTTTCTACACGAAAATCTGTAAATTCAAAAAATACAAAAAAAAAGTCTTCACGATCCTCGGAACGAGCACAACGCACCTGTAGCGTCCCGGAGTCACAAAACTCAACGGTTCACTCTCCATAGAGTTCCACAAGTTATACAAGGAAAAAACTTGAGTGGATCGTAAAACACGTATCAGGACCTATGAAAGCGATCTGAAAGCTCTCGATTCTGATCCGAAGAATCCAAGATATTACAATCCTCCCCCCTTTAAAGAATTTCATCCTTAAAATTCAAGGAGCTAACAAGTGAACGAGGGAAGAACAAATCTAAAACACAGGCCACGCTCTCTAAGCATCAGCCAAACCTCAAACACAAAACACGATAACACAATTCTCAAAAAAACATAATTCAGAGGGACACTATTAGATCACAATCACAGGCACACGCTCCGTATCTCAAGGCACTTCGATCCACAGAACAAGCATGACACACAAGGGAAAACAAATCTGGCACCTCCGAAACAGGGCATCATCGCTATCGTGTAACAGGGAAAGGAGACACAACCCATGCCACAAAAATAGCTATCGATAACAACACACTCGGCAGACACCACAAGCATCAGCTTAAATAAGGAAACACAGTCCTCTCAGCTGACTACTCCACACATCGACTTCCGCGCCAAGAACAACAACGAAACTGGCACGTAGAACGCCAATGACAGCACTGGACCACGAGCACAATCTAGTCAGTCCTCACTCAGACATTACATCTGATTCGAGTCATATGCCAACTCTACCATAGTAGAAGAATGCAACAAAACCAACCGATAAGGCCTCGGTCCACACAATGCCAAATCAGACTCACAGGGTGTAGCAACCCTAGTAAATCAAAGAATAAAATCTTAAATAGATTAAAAGATTAAACTAAAGATAAAGGCCCAACTCATATACACTTAAAGGCCCAACTCTTATACACTTAAAACATATAAGCCAAAAGTGATTAACGCCTCCGATCAAGTCGCTATTTAATTAAAGACTGTTCAAACAGGCGCTAATTCAATAATTGATGCCCCTTTGACAGGCGTCATATGAGGAATTGAAGACTGTGACAGAGGCGTCATTTTTAAATAACGCCCCAACCTTAGGCGTCATTTCCAAACAGAACCCGTTGGTGTTTGGTTCGAACAAGGATGTTATCTGGGTAAGTGTTGATTAGGGAAAGGTTGAACATGTGGATGTCTAAGTTTAATCAGGAGTCTGCGTAGGAAGTTTCAATTCTAATCAAACTCCTAGAACCCAGTAGTATTCCTTCCCTATAAATACCCCTTCCCATCGAGCCAACCTGCTAGGCTCTTTTCTTCAACAAACTGCTGTTACTCCGAGCGTGAAGAACACAAGAAGGTTCTTCAACTTCTTACCTTTTCATACTGCTGCGTTCGAAGGGCAGACGGCACCTGCCGTGGATACGAGAGGAACGTGGGTGTTCTTCATCGACTTCCTCCTCTTCTTCTGTGGATTACCTGCGCCAAGAAGGGGCCGCGGCTGCTGCGTTGTTCCTCTTCACCCTTCTGCAACTTCATACAAGGGTTGCTATTGTTGCGTTTAATAAGAGCTGCTACTCTTGTTATATTCCAGTAACTCTATTTGAAACATAGTATCGTTCTTGATTCTTCCTCCTCTTTACATTTCTATCATCTACAACTCCGAAAAGGTAGGTTTTCTCAAGACTTAGCAAAATCCTATAATTACTAAGTGATTACATGCATATAAGTCTAAAGGAGTTACAGATTTCATTTTCCAGAATGAATTTTCTACGTTTACTGCATGAATGAAACTGACGACCCAAGATAGGGCGTCATTTAAAATCAACGACCGTGCAAATAGTCGTCTTTTCCTAGATAGTTAATAATTGTACAAAGTTTAAAATTTAATAACTATGAACTCTTACATGTACACTAATGCATGACTGTGTCCATAAATTCTTGCTATTTTTCCCTCTCTATTCATGTCATTTGTTTCTTGATCGGCCATATTATATAAAGCCTGTGTTTGTGATGGTACCTATTAGGTACAAATCAGATGACAGGAATTAGCGACCCTGACTAAGTCGTTATTTGAATGGACGCCCCTACACATAGGCGTCAGATTCGTGATAAATAATGAAAATGGAAACGTACATAAATTCCTGGACTTGATAATTGACGACGTGTATACTGCCCTTAAATTTGATATATGACGCCCTTGACTAGGGCGCTGTTTACTGAATTGAAGCCTTCATGAAAGGCGTCATTTTTATAATAATCAAAATTGGAAAATATTTATAGATATTAATATGGATGTAACGACTGAGTGAACAGTCGTCATTTATTGAACTGACGACCCTGACAAGGGCGCCAATTCAAAAATGAAGACTTAAGCTCAAGCGCCATTTGACTGATCCCTGATTTTTTTCATGGTTTTTATATAACCCTTGTTAATGGGTTATGCATATAAACACTATATTCCATTCCGTGAATATAGTCTCACGTTTCACGTTGTTTTATCTAATACCCACTATTTCTCGTTGATAGACGAACTCTCCATAGGACATTCCGTTCCTTTGGACCATTGACTTTATCATAGAGACCTCCATAAGACTCCGCTAGCCTTGGATTCCCTCGAGGCAGCCGAGCTGGTTGTACCCATAAAACCTATGTCACTATTTGATTACCATGTCATTCTAAAGAAACATGGTATACCGGCCCTCATGACTTGCTAAGAGGATGTCATGAGAATACTCTAAATTAATGGAATGGGAAACCATGCCATTAGTGTTCTTATGAATTAGGTGACATACTTGTGGACCTCAATTCTATCTAGCTTATCATGTCCAAGAATGAGCGACCATCGCTATATGAGCGCTTATTCTTATTGTCATGGCACCCATTTGGGAGCCGATTTCACCTAGTTTTACCGTTAATCGTGATTATACCGTTATTGTTGTCTTTATACATCATGTTCAGTCGTTGAAATTCTATTCCACAAGATCTATCTTAAAGTCCCTACAAGCTTATTCCATTGAAACTCTATATTGGCTATAACTATAGTGGATGTCGAAAAATACACGATCAATGCCTGCGCATATAAGGGCCCGATCTGGTCCTAGGAGGAGCAGCGAAAGTATAAGTGCCCATGGGAGTTGTAATGATCACGGTGTGGCATTGCACCGAAGTGCATGACTAGCTTGATTAGACATTCCACCATCTCATCCTCGATTTGACATGACATGACTTGCGTGACCCGGAAAGGGTATTTATATACTTGCTTGAAACGTGATGGCCAATTCCCGACTTGACGTGATGAATATACTTGCTTGAATATCTTGACATTTGTTGATATAAGTTCTTGAAAGACATGCTAGTTCACTCAATTATATCTTATTATACTCTCTCTCTTATCGTTTTACGTAAGCATGTATAGCTTTATTGCATTCATGTAACATGTAATTTACTTAAAGCAAGCTAGCTCTTGAGATATAATCCCTACTGAGCGTTCGCTCATCCAGTGTTTTCCCCTATTTTTCAGGTAAGTCCGATGACGAGAGTCAATCGGATGGGGAAGGTCAAGAGTGAAGAGATTAGAGCTCTCCGTCCATCCAAGCGTCACTAGTCTTGTCTTTCCATTTTCTCGAGTCAATCATTGTACTTTTCCTTTTATTGAGTCCTAGCACTTTCATTAAGTGGATTGCAATAGAAGTACTTTTAAGGTTGTGATTGAATAAAGGATTGGGTTATCTTTACTTTTGCACACTCTATCTTTGTGGTGAATACACTAACGCTCTGATTGACATGATCGATATAAACTTGTCACGCACTCTGGGTTCCTTCCGCGCTCGGGGCGTGACAATTTTTGTGGTATCAGAGCCAAGGATATTCAATTCCTAGGAAACCCAAGTCCAATGATAGGTTTAAAACCTTTAACCGGTGAGATTGGGTAGAACCAAGGGTTAAGTTAACTTAGAATCAAAACCTTTGAACATAATCACATATTAATATAGTTATTGTAATTGTAGGACAATGGCTACCGAACGTGCCCAGTGGCGCAACATGCAACGCACTCTGCAAGGCATGACCCAGGCACTTCAACAGGTGGCACAAGGAGGTGCACATCGTGGAGCAGGAAATCTCCACCAAAGCTTCAAGAACATGAACCCTCCTAAGTTCATGGGATCCACTGATCCAGATGACGCCGAGCACTGGATCCGGGAGACGGAACGTATCTTTAGAGTCATGCAATGCACAGACCAAGAGAAGGTCTTGTTAGCAACGTTTCAATTGGAAAGGGACGCCCGCTGCTGATGGGAGTCGGTAGAAGCCACATTAGATCAAGGACAAGTTACTTGGGAAGAATTTGTTGAATATCTCAACAATAAATATTTCTCAGACCGAGTCCAGGAGAAGAAGGCCTCCGAGTTCGCCGCACTTAAACAACGATCTTTGTCGGTGGTTGAGTATGAGGCACAATTTTCTAGGTTGTCTCGATATGCTAAACATCTAATTAGTACCGAGAAGATGAAAGTTAGGAGATTCCTAAATGGGCTCAGACCCCAATATATCACACAGCTGGTGCCGATGGACATACTGGTCTATTCGGAGATGGTACGACGAGCTCAGTTACTAGAAGATGCCACGGAGCTATCTGATAGGATCCGCGAGAAGGATAAGAAGGAACATGTCACTAGTTCGGGTTCCTTCAAACCTAATTTCAAGAGGAGGCCGAGTAATGGAGGTACTCCCTCCCAAGAGCAAAAGTTCAAGAAGACCAAACCTTTCTCCATCACCACTACACCTTCTAAAGTGGTGTGTAAACACTGTGACAAGGCTGGACATAAGGCCGAAGAATGTTGGAGGAAACTTGGAGCGTGTCTCCATTATGGGAGCCGCGATCATTGGATTCCCGACTGTCCCCTACTCAATGATCAAGCCGGTGACGAAAAGCGCCCGGTGACAAAGAATGCACGTCTCCAAGCTATTAAGGAGACAGAATAAGACGAAGGCGGACTAGTGGAAGGTACATTGAAAGTTTGTTCCAAGTCTGCATATGTCTTATTTGATACTGGTGCCTCGCATTCTTTTATTTCTAAGAAGTTTGCTAATCCATTACCCATGGAACCGGAATGGATGAAATTAGTTCTTTGAACTCCTCTCGGAAGCGAAGTTGACCTTACTCACCATTATCAAAACTGTGAAGTATTGGTAAAGGGAAGAAATCTTCCTATCGACCTCATATGTTTAGACCTAAAGGAATATGATGTCATATTAGGAGCCGATTGGTTATCCAAATACCAGGCAACTGTTGATTGCCGTAACAGCAAAGTTACTTTCAAGGAATTCCAAGAATTGATTTATACTATCCCTAAGAATCGGAGCAAGTCACCTCTTATTTCGGCTCTCCGAGCTAGCAAGCTAATAAGGAAAGGATGTGTATCTTTCCTTGCTTTTGTCACCATAAAGGAGACTAAGCTAGAAGACATCCCAGTTGTGCAAGAATTTCCGGACGTGTTTCCGGAAGATTTGCCTGGATTATCTCCACAAAGAGAAGTGGCCTTCACCATCTATTTGGTCCCTGGTGCTGGTCCAGTTTCTAAGGCACCATATAGGATGTCCCCCGCTGAACTCAAGGAGTTAAAGGAACAATTAATGGAACTTCTAAAGAAGGGATTTATTAGACCAAGCACTTCCCCGTGGGGAGCACCTGTGCTATTTGTAAAGAAGAAAGATGGATCCATGAGGTTATGCATCGACTATCGACAGTTGAATCATCTCACTATCAAGAACAAGTATCCACTGCCGTGAATCGATGAATTATTTGATCAAATATCTGGATCCAAGTATTTCTCGAAGATTGATCTCCGGTCGGGATATCACCAATTGAGGATCAAGGATGAGGACATTCATAAGACCGCGTTCAGGAGCAGGTATGGGCACTATGAATTTATTGTTATGCCTTTTGGACTAACAAATGCCCCTGCAGCCTTTATGCAGTTAATGAATAGTATATTCAAACCTCATCTAGATCAGTTCGTGGTGGTTTTCATTGATGATATATTGATTTATTCCAAGACCAAGGAGGAACATGAGGAGCATTTGAGGATTGCATTACAGATATTGAGGACAAATCAGTTATATGCAAAGCTCAGTAAATGTGAGTTTTGGCTGGAAGAAGTATCTTTCTTGGGGCATGTTATATCAAAAGATAGTTTATCCGTAGATCCATCGAAGGTTGAAGCTGTAAAGAATTGGGAAAGACCGACCAACACTAGCGAGATCCGTAGTTTCTTGGGTCTTGCGGGCTATTACCGACGATTCATCAAGGATTTCTCCAAGATTGCCGTACCGCTCACTAGACTAACACGCAAGGAGATACATTATGAATGGAGTGAGGAATGTGAAAGAAGTTTCCAAGCTCTCAAGGATCACCTAACTACTGCCCCTGTCTTAGCTTTACCAGTTGAAGGAGAGAAGTTCGAGGTATACACTGATGCATCTAGCGTGTCTTAATGCAACAAGGAAGAGTTATAGCTTACTCTTCTCGCCAATTGAAGAAGCATGAAGAGAACTACCCAGTTCATGACTTGGAGTTGGCCGTGATAATATTTGCATTGAAAATATGGAGGCACTACCTATACGGAGTACAGTTCACAGTATATTCTGACCATAAGATTCTCAAGTATCTCTTCTCACAGAAGGAATTGAACATGAGGCAAAGACGTTGGCTAGAGTATCTCAAGGACTTCGACTTCACTATACAATATCATCCTAGAAAGGGTAATCCCGTAGCTGATGCCCTCAATCGAAAGCCAAGAGCTATATTAGCCAAGTGTATGATTTAGGAGTGGAAGTCGCTAGAACAATTCTCTAAGCTTGATATAAGCCTGGACAAGGAGAACAAGTGTGTTACACTATCCCATATAAGCATACTGCCAGATCTACTCTCAGAAATACAAGGACTACAAGATAAGGATCCATTATTAGTGGAAATCAAGGACAAAATTGGTGAACAATCGGAGTTCAAATTAGCATTAGATGGAAGATTGATGTTCAAAAATAGAACTTGTATACCGGATTGTCCAGAGCTGAAGAAGAAAATCTTAGATGAAGCTCACAGATCAAGGTACACCATTTATCCAGGGTCAACTAAGATGTACCAAGATTTGAAAAGGACCTTCTGGTGGCCTAACATGAAGAGAGAAATAGCAAACTTTGTGTCTCGCTGTCTCACATGCCAACAAGTCAAGGCGGAACACCAAAAGCCTGCCGGTAAGCTACATCCTCTTGATATTCCCAAGTGAAAATGGGAGGATATCGGTATGGACTTCATTATGGGTCTGTCTAAATCAAAAGGAGGACATGATGGAATATGGGTTATCATCGACCGATTGACCAAATCGGCACACTTCTTGCCAATGAAGAGCCGATGGTCAGTTGATGTTCTTACTGCATTATACATTAAGGAGATAGTCAGGTTACATGGAGTACCTGTCTCAATCGTATCTGACTGAGACCCTCATTTTACTTCTCACTTTTGGAAGGGTCTACAACATTCGCTGGGAACGAGACTTAATTTTAGTACTGCTTTTCATCCTCAGACGGATGGTCAGACCAAGAGAACCAATCAGGTAGTTGAAGATATGCTCAGAGCTTGCATCATTGATTTTGGTGGAAGCTGGCATGATCACTTGCCTTTGGTTGAATTTGCATACAATAATAGCTACTAGGCAAGTATACAAATGGCACCTTTTGAAGCTTTATACGGAAGGAGTTGCCGATCGCCTTTGTGCTGGGACGAAGTTGGCGAGAAACAACTATTAGGTCCAAACATGGTAAGGGATACCGCCGAAAAGATTCAGTTGATTAGAGAAAGACTACAAGTTGCTCAGTCTAGACAGAAGGTTTTTGCTGACACAAGAAGAAGAGATCTCGAATTCCAAGTTGGAGATCACGTATTTCTTAAGATATCACCTGGACGTGGAATAAGGAAAATTGGTGTTAAGGGCAAGCTTACACCAAAGTTTATCGGACCTTTTGAGATACTAGAAAGAGTTGGCGAGGTTGCTTACCGCGTCGCTTTACCTCCCTAATTGTCCGAAGTTCATAATGTATTTCACGTATCCATGTTGAAGAAGTATGTGCACGATCCGACACATATCATCGATCATGGTGACCTGGTGATTCAAAAGGATTTCACATATGAACAAAAGCCCATGAAGATCCTCGATCGTGAGATTCGTACTCTAAGGAATAAAACAATTCCCATGCTAAAAGTGCAATGGAGTAAATGCTTAGAGCACGAAGCCACATCGGAGACTGAGGAGTCCATAAGGAAGTGATTCCCAGATTTATTCTAAAAAGGTATATGTCTTACACCCTCCGTAAATTTGTGCAATTGAATTTGGGGACCAAATTCCTCTAAGTGGGGGAGGGTGTAGCAACCCTAGTAAATCAAAGAATAAATCTTAAATAGATTAAAAGATTAAACTAAAGATAAAGGCCCAACTCATATACACTTAAAGGCCCAACTCTTATACACTTAAAACATATAAGCCAAAAGTGATTAACGCCTCCGATCAAGTCGCTATTTAATTGAAGACTATTCAAACAGGCGCTAATTCAATAATTGACGCCCCTTTGACATGCGTCATATGAAGAATTGAAGACTGTGACAGAGGCATCATTTTTAAATAATGCCCCAACCTTAGGCGTCATTTCCAAACAGAACCTGTTGGTGTTTGGTTCGAACAAGGATGTTATCTGGGTAAGTATTGATTAGGGAAATGTTGAACACGTGGATGTCTAAGTTTAATCAGGAGTCTGCGTAGGAAGTTTCAATTCTAATCAAACTCCTAGAACCTAGTAGTATTCCTTCCCTATAAATACCCCTTCCCATCGAGCCAACCTGCTAGGCTCTTTTCTTCAACAAACTGCTGTTACTCCGTGCGTGAACACAAGAAGGTTCTTCAACTTCTTCCCTTTTCATACTGCTGCGTTCGAAGGGCAGACGGCACCTGCCGTGGATACGAGAGGAACGTGGGTGTTCTTCATCGACTTCCTCCTCTCTTCCTGCGGATTACCTGCGCCAAGAAGGGGCGCGGCTGCTGCGTTGTTGCTCTTCACCCTTCTGCAACTTCATACAAGGGTTGCTGTTGTTACGTTTAATAAGAGCTGCTGCTCTTGTTCTATTCCAGTAACTCTGTTTGAAACAGAGTATCATTCTTGATTCTTCATCCTCTTCACGTTTCTATCGTCTACAACTCCGAAAAGGTAGGTTTTCTCAAGACTTAGAAAAATCCTATAATTACTAAGTGATTACATGCATATAGGTCTAAAGGAGTTACAGATTTCATTTTCCAGAATGAATTTTCTCTGTTTACTGCATGAATGAAACTGACGACCCAAGATAGGGCGTCATTTAAAATCAACGACCTTGCAAACAGTCATCTTTTCCTAGATAGTTAATAATTGTACAAAGTTTAAAATTTAATAACTATGAACTCTTACATGTACACTAATGCATGACTGTGTCCATAAATTCCTGCTATTTTTCCCTCTCTGTTCATGTCATTTGTTTCTTGATCGGCCATATTATATAAAGCCTGTGTCTGTGATGGTACCTATTAGGTACAAATCAGATGACAGGAATTAGCGACCCTGACTAAGTCGTTATTTGAATGGACGACCCTACACATAGGCATCAGATTCGTGATAAATAAATAAAATGGAAACGTACATAAATTCCTGGACTTGAGAATTGACGACATGTATACTGCCCTTAAATTTGATATATGACGCCCCTGACTAGGGCGCTGTTTACTGAATTGAAGCCTTCATGAAAGGCGTCATTTTTATAATAATCAAAATTAGAAAATGCTTATAGATATTATTCTGGATGTAACGACTGAGTGAACAGTCGTCATTTATTGAACTGACGACCCTGACAAGGGCGCCAATTCAAAAATGAAGACTTAAGCTCAGGCGCCATTTGACTGATCCCTGATTTTTTTCGTGGTTTTTTATATAACCCTTGTTAATGGGTTATGCATATAGGCACTATATTCTATTCCGTGAATATAGTCCCACGTTTCACGTTGTTTTATCAAATACCCACTATTTCTCGGTGATAGACGAACTCTCCATAGGACATTCCGTTCCTTTGACCAGTGACTTTATCATAGAGACCTCCGTAAGACTCCACTAGCCTTAGATTCCCTCGAGGCAGCCGAGCTGGTTGTACCCTTAAAACCTATGTCACTATTTGATTACCATGTCATTCTAAAGAAACATGGTATACCGGCCCTCATGACTTGCTAAAAAGATGTCATGAGAATACTCTAAATTAATGGAATGGGAAACCATGCCATTAGTGTTCTTATGAATTAGGTGCCATACTTGTGGACCTCAATTTTATCTAGCTTATCATGTCCAAGAACGAGCGACCATCGCTATATGAGCGCTTATTCTTATTGTCATGGCACCCATTTGGGAGCCGATTTCACCTAGTTTTATCGTTAATCGTGATTATACCGTTATTGTTATCTTTATACATCATGTTCAGTCCTCGAAATTCTATTCCACAAGATCTACCTTAAAGTCCCTACAAGCTTATTCCATTGAAACTCTATATTGGCTATAACTATAGTGGATGTCGAAAAATACACGATCAATGCCTGCGCATATAAGGGCCCGATTTGGTCCTGAGAGGAGCACCCGAAAGTACTAGTGCCCATGGGAGTTGTAATGATCACGGTGTGGCATTGCACCGAAGTGCATGACTAGCTTGATTAGACATTCCAGCATCTCATCCTCGAGTTGACATGACATGACTTGCGTGACCCGGAAAGGGTATTTATATACTTACTTGAAACGTGATGGTCAATTCCCGACATGACATGATGAATATACTTGCTTGAATATCTTCACATTTGTTGATATAAGTTCTTGAAAGACATGATAGTTCACTCAATTATCTCTTATTATAATCTCTCTCTTGTCGTTTTACGTAAACATGCATAGCTTTATTACATTCATGTAACATGTAATTTACTTAAAGCAAGCTAGCTCTTGAGATATAATCCCTACTGAGCGTTCGTTCATCCAGTGTTTTCCCCTATTTTTCAGGTAAGTCCGATGACGAGACTCAATCGGATGGGGAAGGTCAAGAGTGAAGAGATTAGAGCTCTCCGTCCATCCAAGCGTCACTAGTCTTGTCTTTCCATTTTCTCGAGTCAATCATTGTACTTTTCCTTTTATTGAGTCTTAGCACTTTCATTAAGTGGATTGTAATAGAAGTACTTTTAAGGTTGTGATTGAATAAAGGATTGGGTTATCTTTACTTTTGCGCACTCTGTCTTTGTGTTGAATACACTAACGCTCTGATTGACATAATCGATATAAACTTGTCACGCACTCCGGGTTCTTCCGCGCTCGGGGCGTGACACAGGGAACTCCTCCCAAGCTGAACACAACCACAAACCACAGGCAACAATAGCATGAGCAGAATCCCGGCTCCATTCTCAACACAGAACCATGGGACACAACTGCAAGCTGGGTCACATCAAGGCAAAATTACAGCTGAACACATGACTAACATGTACTAGCCATGTTGCGAGCGGCTTGCCAACAAGGACCCACAACAACAATCAATAATCTTGAAGAACGCATCTCGCGGACCACGATCCATCTTGAGAGCACAACTCCCAAGAAATACAGAGAAGAAAGGGTACTCAACCAGCATATATGCTGACATATTTTCTCAATCCTCAAGACAAGATGAGGAGAATCAAGCTCGACTAACAATAGCTCACTAGGAAGGAAAATCCTAGGTTCGCCCGAGCATTCCCTCAAACAAGGCATCCAATCGACCACCACAACACAACCCAACACCTCAGGGGTTGCACAAACCTCAAGCTGGGATGGCCAAAACAACATAAGAATGTGCATGGCCATCACCCCAATGATAAAGTCACCAGCCACCTAAACAAGCCACGAAAAAATCTCGAACACCGCACCATAGATTCACTCCTACTGGCGAACTTTGCCAAGCGCAGCACAACCGAAACAAACACCATGAAAAAAGAAAGAACGCTCCATCAGAATCCGACAAGAGCAAAACCATCTCGCACAGTGCCAACACAGCACGCACAAGACCATACGCGAAAACAAAGCGATAATCAATCGCAAAACCTATGCCAAATGCGGAATGTACTGGACCTTAAGGACTCTGAATACTGTGGCATCTCGAATTCCCATGTACTTCACAAACACAAGCTCAGCTAGCTCAGAAAAACTCCGAACAACTCTGAACTCTGCTTTGATATCAACTGTGACGACCCAAACTCCGGATACCGGGTAAACCCGATACCACTTGGAACCTGCGAGGCCTCCCAAGAGCGGAAGAGCTCCGAAGGGATTGAACGGTATGTGATAGTACATTGAACATCCAGATAAAGCAGTAAGCAATTAAATTTTAATGATCAGGATTGCTAAAGTAGCAAAAATAAAATTACATTTTCTATAACAATTAAACTAACAGAGTCCAGTCCAAAGAAAGACAAGTACAGTCCAACAGGAAAGAGAACGTACTCTCAAGTTGGGGCAATCCCGACATTGACAATGCTGGCAACTAAGAATCACACAACAGGTACCTCCTAGCACGAGGAAGAATTGATACACCTGAAAAGTCAGGGGTGAGCCTCCTATCACAAGCTCAGTAGGGATCCCGCAGAACCCTACCACAAAACAATGTAGTAATAGCAGTGCTACACTAAAGCAAAGTAGTAACATCATGCGTAACAATAGTAAAAGTAAAGAGGAAAGTCGTAACACGGAAACACAACAGCCGAAGGAACCTCGGCCCTCTAAACTACTCCAAATAGCAACAGAAAGGCGAACCCCGATCTTACAAAGTCGGGCGTAACCGATCCATTGACAAATCACGAAGCCCTATCGTGAAAAGCCTACAAAAATAGGTAAAAGCCCACCAAAGACCTACACGGTCAAAGGCACGAGACATACATGATCTCACCGTCGTGTATGCTATACTGACCTCGGGTGAAGCCACACACAGACTACCCGTCAAGTGACAGAAGCATCTCCTCACTAGAAGAACAGCCAGGTGTAGATAGATTAATCTACCCCGCCCCCTTTAAACTAATACATGCATAAACATGTGAATCAATGAAAAGGGGAATGAAAGGATGAGAAAGAGATACCGTGATCGCCACCAAGGTTCCAACAACGCCGAAAGGATGAAGAGATTAAGGGATGTCGCCGTGTACCTTGGAACTTGAAGAGTTGATCGCGCTTGACAACAAGGTGTGGGAGTAATGTGGATTCAAACCTCCTCGTCTTCCAGCCGGCTAGAAGAAGAGGGCCCTCACGTTCATACCATGCTCTCCTACAAAACAAAGTCAAACACAAGAGAAAAACCCATTAGATCATGAAGTGTAGTATCAATCCCGCAATGATAAAATAGCATGAATAAAAGGGGAGAACGCACCGGGGGAGTGTTTTTAACCCCTATGGAAGGGTGAAAATAATAGGTGTGTGTGTTGTGATGAGAATGAAGCAAAGATATGAGAAAATCACGCAGCACAACTGCGGGAAAACATGCATGCAAAATGGGGAAAAATGCATGTGTAGCAGAAAAATAGTATTTTGTGATGATTTGTGATTTTGGGGAGAGGAGAACTAAGAATATAGACCACAAAATTAAGTCCAAAAGGATGCAATGGAAAGCCAATACTTCCCTCTTCAAGTCAGGGTCGAAAGATTGAGTCGGCGGTGCAGCATGGCTTCGTCCCGAGTTGAAGAAGAGCCCCCCATCGCCACTGTGAACCGGGCAGTTTATATAGAGTTTTAGAAAAAGCCCCAACTTCCTCTCATGATTTTCGGAGATATAGTCCAAGATAAATCGAGTTCTATAGATCAAACTCGAGATAATAATAAGGACAAGAGATAGAAATAAGTGGGACTCAATTTGGAAGAGGATTCTAGAAGATATGCTCACCGTAAGATAGGCCCGTCACATAGAAAAATAGAGTTTGACTTGTACTAGGACACCTAAATCTAGAACTTTTGACCAAGATTCTGAGAGATATAGTCAATGAAAATTCGAGTTCTATGGATCAAACTCGAGATAATACAAAGGGCAAGAGATAGGAATAAACGAGGATCAATTTGGACGAGTATTCCAGAAGTTATGGCCGCCGCAAGATAGGCCCATCGAGTAGGTTTCTGGAGATAGAGTCTAGCACAGGCTGGACTCTTGACTGGCTTAGCGGTCGGTTGTCCGACCGTTAAGGAATAAACGGTCGTTTGCACGACCGTTTGCAATAAGAAATAGTCGTTTGCACGACTATTTGGGTAGACTTCGCGTGACTTTGGAAATTAGATCATATCTTACAAACGGTGCAGAACTAGCGAAAGCGGTAGAAGAAGAAATTATAGAAAACTGAAAGATGAACAACGTTCATGAAGAAAGTAAGATGAGAAAACGAGCGGAAGAGAGAGAAAATGGGGAGATAACAGAGGAAAAGACTGAGGCTTTAAAATGGTGGAGAACGGGCCAATGGCATAGAAGAAGAAATTGTAGGCCTTTGAAAGGAAAACAACTTTGGTGAAGGACACTTGTTGAATAGAGGAACAAAAGGGGATGAAAAATGGCCGTTTTCAGGACTGCGCAATGGAAGAGGCCAGATGCTTGATGGAAAGTCGACCAAAATGGGCCGTAAGTCAATTTGGAAGGTCGAAAGTTGATAAGATAAGTTCCAGGGCTCTAAGAAATAATAATCTCTAAGGCTCAAAAGCTAAGGAACAATGAAATGGGCTCGAAATCCGTCCAAGGAAGGCTCCAAAATAATGGGTAATTTAGGACATCAAAAATGATGAATAAAAGAAATGACGCAACTTGTGGGCTAAAAATGGGTGTCAACCGATCCCCCTCTTTGATGTCCGCTTTGCAAGAAAATAAGCGAAAGCGACGCGGAGGTGAAATGGAAAGGAGATGGAGCGAAAGTGATAGCGATGAGAAATGGAGATGAAGCAGAGAGGAAGCGGAGAGAACTGATAAGCGGGCATCAAGGCAATAGACACTCGTCACAACCAACAAGCGACATGAATTCTCCCAAAAACGTCGAACTAACCACAAGGAATGGATGACGCGGATGAGACATGTCTGGAGAACTAAACTAAGGGAGAAAAGAAAAGACGACCAGCCTCATCGGGGACACAATCCACAGATAATGAGGGGATCAGAAAGAGAAACAACTGAAAAGCTGGAAAATGAGAATAAGACTGAGATAAAATCCAGACAAGAATCACGCTAGCCAACCAGACCAAGTGGCAGATCATCGAAATCATTCAAATTCAGAGTGGAATGAGGAATCTCTTACCCAAGAGAAAGGCAACACAATCAACCATTGTTAAGAAGAAACCTTGAACGGATCACGAGACGTGAATGCTCAAAATGGCATGATGCATGCTGGGCTACAATAAAGAAATCATCAAAACGAATGCAAAGAAAATATAAAATAGAAAGTACTCAAGGATATTATTGCTAGACCAAGCCAAGACGGGTTCAAGAGTCTTCTTACAACCACAGTATGCGAGACCGAGTCCAACGTCCCCCACCCGACTCAAATGAGCGGCCTATCCAACGATTAACCGTATGCTCCTAGATCATCATCATTTTTGTTAAAGGGGAACATCAGATCCTGGAACACACGGCCAACCAGCCAGTCCTTGAGAGGCTATAATAAGGTAGATACCATATAGTAATACAACAATGAGCAGGGATAAAGAGCCATACCTGACTTACCTACCAAGTGAAATAGTATTTTTTTTAGATTTTTAAATTTTATGAGATTTTTTATGAATTTTCTAATAAGACAGACATGACAAATAAGTAAGCATAAACATAACGAAGATAACATAACCATCAACTGAACGACAGATAACACAACATAACATAACGATCAAAGGAATGGAAAACAATGCAACATAACATAACAAAGACAAACAAGCACACATATGCAATGGCATGAACAAACCACATGTATGCACGATGAACATTGTTGTGCCCCGACGTGTTTTGACGAAGACAATGTTTGATGAAGATAATTTAAACAATGTTGAATGATTTGCTTTGCATATCTTTTGATGAAGGTGAGTCTATTTGATTGGTCACATGAAATTTAAATGCAGAATCACTTAAACATGGTTTTGTGTTATATGGGCTATGTGAGCTAAATTAGACTTGGATTGCACTTGTACTTCTTATATGGAGATGATTAAATGGAGTTTAATGGATTCACACTTGCCTTGAACTAGGCCCTAACTGTTCTGGACTGTATTTAAATTTGCTCATCTAAACTTAAATTCTAGGTCTATACATGATGATTGATGTGTCAGCTTGGAGAGCTTGGTTTGAAAAACTCTGATTCACTCAATTAGTACTTGAACTTCAGCTTTCTATACTACCGGTTGAGAGAGATAGTCTAAGTGAAGAACTGCTTTGAAGTTAGTCTGAAATGCCTTGATGTTGTTTTCTTCATATGAAATGATTTGGGATAGTCATGAAAGGTATTGTGTATTAACTGCAGGTTCAAGGAGCCCCCCATCCTTTAGTCCTTTGGTAACATTGGTGGTTTAATGAATTTTTGTGTGGACTTAATAGAGTTGGTTCATCTATTGAGCTTATGGGGTTTAATTCTTTGCATATTTCATTTTGCCAAGTCCATGGTCAAGGGTCGACCCCAAGGGTCGACCCCTGGGAGTTGGTTTTTTTCAAACCCGCGCGGGTTCTTCATTGGCTGTCGCGAGGGTCGACCCCAACGGTCGACCATCGGGAGTTCAATTTTTCAAAACCGCACGGGTTATTTCTGCCAGTCGCGAGGGTCGACCGTTTCCGAGCGACCCTTGTCGGGTCCGCCGTTTTGGTTTCATACCCTATGAAATATGATCCGATTGGCTTGGTCTTTTACTCCATTACCCTTAGGGTTTCTCTAAGCATATGTATGTTGTTAAGATAGGGTTTTGGCAAGGGCATCTTGGTCCTTCTTGCATCATCTTTCAGCCCAAATATATAGCCACTATTTTCGGATCGGAACACATCTTTTGAGGGCTAATCTCGTTGCATTCTTGTAGGAAGAGGAGGAGAAGGGTTGTGCTCTGCTGGAGAAGGAAGACTACGCCACCAAGGATCGCATCTCACGAACCCAAGCTCGAAGCTAGAGGCGAACCGCCGCTGCTTTCTCCATCGTTGCTTGCTTGGGAGCATCTCTAGAAAAGCGGCTGAGTTCTTCTCTCACGGTTTCATCATTCTAATGCATCCTTCTACTTATCTCCGATTTATGTGAAGATTAAGGGGAAGATCATGTTTATCTTGGTCTCTCATTTCCATTTGAGCATAGCATATAAGATTTGGACTGGGCATTGTATTTCCATATATTTTTCTTTCATAGACGATCTTGGAGCTTTGTCTCCGTGTGTGTGGTCTTTCATCGTCGTACGAGAACCCACGTGTGTTGGGCTGTCGAGCCCGTGTGTGTTGTGGTTTGCTACCATCGTGCAGCGTTTCTAGTGGAATCCTCTTGAGTTGAGAGGGGTGGACGTAGGACGGCACTTGGGTGTGTCCGAACCACCTTAAAATTGCTGTGTCGTGGGTTGCTATTTGTGTGCTTGTTGTTCTTCTCTATTCGTTCATCTTACAAGTGTGATACGGAGAGCTGAGAGCTCAATTAATCTGTCTGTTCATTACGTTCTGTCCGAGTGATTCATCAAAAGCGCTGGAGAGTTGTGAGAGCTTGGTTGATATTCATCATATCTAGATATTCTTGCTTAGCTATCTAGATTTTTTCATGTCATCTCTACGGTTAGAATATATAAAAGGGGGTGCAATCAATTCATCCTAACCGGGCCAACAACTAGTATCAGAGCCTCGACTCTGTTTTCATCTAGAAATCTCGCGGTTTAGAGAGATCTGTTAGGAATGGCTAACAAGGGGTTAATGCTCGAAGGGCATTCTATTCATAGGCCACCCTTCTTTGATGGTAGTAATTACACCTATTGGAAAAATATGATGACTGTCTTTCTTCGTGCCCAAAGCCATGAAATATAGACTGTGATTAAAAATGGTCCATACACTTTACCTCCTGATGAGAAAGGTTGGAATGATGATCTTATTAAGAAGGCCACTGTGAATTTTAATGCTTGAAATATAATTCAGTGTGCTATTCACCCAAATGAATATGCTCGTGTTTCTATGTGCAGTAGCGAGAAAGAAATGTGGGATAAGCTGAAGCTAATCTATGAAGGTACTACAGAGGTCAAGGAGACGAAGACAAACATGCTTATCCGGGATTACGAGCTATTCCACATGAAAGAGGAAGAGACCATCTCCGAGATGTTCGCACGTCTCATGGAGATCACCAATGGTTTGAAATCACTCGGAAGGGAATTCAATGACGCTGATTTGGTCAGGAAGGTGCTGAGGTTTTTATCACCAAGCTGGCACACCAAGGCAAGGGTGATAGAGGACTCGAAGGATCTTTCTACCCTCACTGTGGATGCTCTCATAGGGTCTCTAATGGCCTATGAGATAAACATTAAGAGGATAGAAGAGGATATCAAGAAGAAGAAGTCAATCGCATTGAAAGCAAACCCAGAGCCTATCTCTAGTCAAGAGGATTCCATTGGAATCACGGATGATGAGGAAGTCGCCATGCTAACAAGGAGAGTTAGACAATTTCTGCACCAAAGGAGAAGATTTGGTGGAAAATTCAAGAAAGGAAAGAGGCAGCCCAAGCAAGGAATGAACCATTCAAAGGGGCTGAGGTTGTGTTACGAATGCAAGAAAATGGGACACATGAGAGGTGAGTGCCCCAAGTTGCAGAAGAAAGGCAAGATGATCAAGGGCAAGAAGCCAAAGGCGATGAAAGCTACTTGGAGTGATGAAGACGAGGACGAGCCAACGTCCGAGGAAGAGGAAAACATTGAAGAATTGGTCAAGAATCTGTGTCTCATGGCGAAGAGTGATCAAGAACAGGTAATTTCTGATTCAAAATTTATTACAAACGAACAATGGGAATTAGCTTATGAGGAATTAGATGAGAAATACAAAAGAGTCAGAAATGAGAATAGAACTTTGAGAAAGAAAATTCATGAAATCATACATTCACCTAATTCATGTTAAAAATGTAGTTTGTTTGAAATGCAAGTTCAAAATTTCAAAAATGCAATTGAAACTCTTGAATCAAAACTGCTTTTGTTTGAAGATGAAATATCATGTTTAGAAGTAGAAAAATAAAATGCATTCAAAATCAAAGATGAAATTCAAGAGAAAATAGAAATGTTGAAAAAGGAGCTAGGTGAGGTTAATGTGAAAATGAGTGAGATAGTGAGAAAGACTGAATCTCTCATCACTGAATTGAATACATTGAAAACCGCTCATGAGAATCAGTTAAAGGAGAAAGAGGTTCATCTCAAGAAAGATTCAAGTCTCATGCATGGCAATAAACATGTTTTGAATTACAAAGTCAGAAATTCACATGAAAATGGAGAGTGTTCACACACACACACACACACACACTAATTCGCAAATTATTCATTCTCGATTTCCCTCTACTTTTAGGAAGGTAAATAACAGAAACAATTTTGGTAGGAAGAGACCCACTTGTTTTTATTGTGGAAGAGTAGGTCATGATATGTATATATGCCAGTTAATGAAGTATGATGATGACTTATTTTTGAGGAAGTATTATCATGCTGAGATGGATGCTAACACCATGGGACCCAAGCTTGCTTGGGTACCTAAATCAAAATGAGATTTGATGTTTGCTTTTACAGGTCTGCATGAAAGCAATGGAAAATAAATGGTACCTGGACAGCGGATGCTCCAGGCACATGATGGGAAATAAAGAACTTTTTGCAGACCTAGCAGAGAAAGATGGAGGAACGGTAATTTTTGGTGGACAGGACAGAGGTAAGATAGTTGGCATTGAGAGAATTAGTAAGGACCTCAACCACTGCATTAAAGATGTTTTGCTAGTTAGAGGTTTGAACCATAATTTGCTGAGTATTAGTCAACTTTGTGACAAAAGTCACAAGGTTATTTTTGAATCTTCTCACTATTCTATTGTTGATGCAAAACTCATGAAATTAAGTTCATAGGAGTGAGAAGTAATAACACCTATCATGTTGATTTTGATGAAATTACTTCTGAAAATTTGTGTTTGGTTGCTAACAAGAATGATGATGTTTGGTTGTGGCATCGCCGTCTTGGGCATGCCAGTTTCAATGTAATTAGGAAGTTGAATCGGAATGGTTTAGTTAGAGGTCTTCCATGTTTGAATTTTGAAACTTCAAAAGTCTGTGAAGCATGTAATAAAGGGAAAAAAACCACAACCTCATTTAAATGTAAAAATATTGTTTCTACTGAAAAACCCCTTCAATTGTTGCACTTAGACTTGTTTGGTCCCACCAGGACACGCAGTCTTGGAGGGAAGCTTTATGATTTTGTGATAGTCGATGATTTTTCTAGATATGCATGGGTTCTATTTTTGGCCAACAAGAGTGATGCATATAAAGAATTCGTTGATTTTTGTACAAAGGTTCAAAATGAAAAAGGTTATTCAACTCAGAAAATTCAAAGTGACCATGGAAAAGAATTTGAAAATCATGAATTTGATGAACTTTGCAGGAAGCAGGGGCACGAGCATCAATTTTCAGCACCTAGGACCCCGCAACAAAATGGAGTGGTCGAAAGGAAGAACAGGACGCTCGTGGAGATGGCGCGCACCATGCTAGCGGAAAATGATCTTCCACGGTATTTATGGGCAGAGGCAGTGAATACTGCTTGCTACATTACCAATCGGGCAATGGTAAGACCGATCCTTAAGAAAACTCCTTATGAGCTGTACAAAGATAAATGTCACGCCCCGACGCGGAATATCGTGGGCGCGATGAATCGTAAACAAGCGTGTCGATCAGAGCATGTACAATTTTATTTCTAAAGATAGAAATGACTGGGAAAATAACACTTTTATTCCTTTAAAATGAAGTTTACATTGCTAATTCATAAGCCGTAAAGATAAAATACAATCTTCAATCCCAAAGTACAACATTCTTGTAAAACACTAATGATCTACATAAACCTAGGTAAAAAGGAAAATCACTCTTTTCACTCTTGTCCATTCCCTTGTTCATTTTCATTTCCTGCAATAATTAATCAAAAACATAGGGTGAGCTAAAAGCTCAGTAGGATTTTATATCTCTATAATCAGGTAATCTTAAAGTATTTAGCAAGTTGAACCATTTTCCAAGTTGAATCGGAAAATGTTTAATCATGAAATTCGAGTATAATTTTGTATAAGGAATTTTAAGTAACAACAAGATAACAAGATATCAAGAGAAGTTTTCAAGTAATAACCTTTGCACAAGTAAAGAATTTCATGAATTTGGCCATTTCACGCAAGTCGAGTAATTCATGTAATTTTTCAAGTAGTCATGTAAACAAGTAAATAAGTACGAGTAGTGGAATGCCGTATCAAGTAAATCTATCATGCACTTCGGTGCAATGCCACATCGTTGGTCAATCAACTCCCATGGGCACAAGTACTTTCGGGCGCTCCCCCTAGGACCAGACCGGGCCCCATTAATGCCAGGCATTGAGTCATATGGATCCGAAGATCCCAAGTACATTTAGACATCCACTTAATGTGTATATGGCCAATGATTTTCAAGAATAATGCTGTTTGTAAATAAGGACAGATTTAGCAAAAATTCAGAAGTTGTAAGAAAGTAGATAACAATTATAAGACATCATGTTTAACGACATTAAGTCGTGGAGTTCAAAAATGAACGGTAAGTAGGAAGAAATTTTTAAGATAGTAGATTTATTAAAATTACTTTTAAATATCTTAGCTTAATCTTAGAATCATAAAACATCAAGTTTTTATTAGAAAATCTATATATTTATGAATTAAAATCATGAGTTTAAATATTAGTATTTAATCATACATTAATTAACAATATGATAAGGAACTAGATTTACCATGTTGAAAGTAGTTTTCATACATCAATATGATAGAAAATACCTTTTTACATTCAGAAATAATTTTATACATCACTATGATAGAAAATAGAATAGTTATAGGCTGAAAAGATGTTTACTGTCTGTGAACGCGCTATAGCTCATGGTCGCGTTCATACAACATATATATAAGATAGTATACATATTCAAAATATTATATTATGATTGTTAAAAATTTTGGAAAAATTTTATGAACGCGCTATAGGTGGATGGCGCGATCTTCCAGAAGGCGCTATAGGGGACTGGCGCGTTCAGGATCATATATATATGTATAAAATTTTTGAAAACTAGATTAAAGAGATGGGTTCTAGGTAAACCATAATATATATAAACACCAGATATATATAAACACCTTATGTATACGTATATATATATTAGAAGTATTATATTTTTGACCCCTGATCATCCGAGGTTAAGGAACTGAACGCGCTATCAGAGACTAGCGCGTTCATGAAGAACGCGCTAGGTAAGTATAGCGCGATCAGAAAAGTATTATTACATTATTTTATGTATATTTTTGAAAATTTGGTCAAAGGGATGGGTCTGTCTGAACGCGCTGGGTCGGGCTGGCGCGTTCAGAACGCGCTACTGAGGTATAGCACGTTCTGGACCTGATGAAAAAATGGGAATACCCCTCCAATCAAATGACCATAACTTACTCATTTCATAACAGAATTTAATAAATGAGCTATCAATGGAAAGAGGACATAAAAACAAACAAGATGGCATACTTTAATTAGAGTTTAGCCTGAGAGACACCTACCTTTTGTCGGATCTAAGGAAATATCCCCAAATATAAAGAAATCATTTGATCTCCAAATCCTCCTTTAAATCTCCACAAATCTTCGCAACAGCATATACTTAACCTCCAGGGATGGTTTAAGGGTCGAATGTGGTTCTATTTATAGCCAAAATTTGACCAAATTTGTCAAGATTCCTCACCTAATTCCACCAAACCCATTAAGTCCGAATTAGAAGAAAAATGCCATTTCTCCTCTTAATCTAGCCCATCTTAGGTGTGAAAATAATGTAAAAATGGCTGGTCCAAGGTGGGCTGTTAGGTAAGGGTTGATTTTTGAGTCAATCTTCTAGAAATGAGGTTATTTTAATCCCTTAAATATCATATTAAACACATGTTACGAATTTAAGGTTATTTAACTTTTAATAAATCCTTTAATCCATTAATTCAGCCTATTTTAGATTATGCAATGGGCCAATTGTGATCCTAGTCCATTACATGGACTTTTATTGGGCTTTCTATGATTTATCTAAGGTTTAAAGCATTTAATCTCTATTTACTTCTAGTTAATTCAAGTAAATTCAAGAAACTAGTTTATTTCATATAGTAAAAATGTAATTTAATCATTTCGTGAAAATTTTAATTACATTATGAAATTAAAATTTTATTTCTCATTTTTAATTATCAGGTTTCTACAGTAAAAAACCCAACATATCTCATTTTAAACCATTTGGATCTATTTGCTACATTTTGAACAGTGGTAAAGATAATCTGGAGAAATTTGATGCTAAAAGTGATAAAGGGATTTTCCTTGAGTATTCTCTATCATCTAGAGCTTACCGTGTTTATAATTATAGAACTCTTGTTGTCGAGGTGAGTCTACATGTTGTAGTTGATGAATACACTTTGAGAAAGTCAAATGATGATGATCATTTTATTGCTACAGGTGAGAGTGAAGGTGAGAAAGGAGAATCGAGCAAACAAGGTGAGGCAAGAAGTCAAGAAAAGGAAAAGGAGAAAGAACAACAAGTGGAGCAAGTACAACCAACCTTACCACGCTAATGGACGACACTCAAAGACCATCCTTTGGAGAATGTGATTGGCAATGTGGATGAAGAAATTCGGACATAGGCCTTAATCAGGGAAGTTGAAATTCATGATAATTTAGCTTTACTTTCCTCTATTAAGCCTAATCTTTAGATGATGCACTTAATGACAATTCTTGGGTTCTCGCCATGCAAGAAGAACTGGACCAATTCCAAAGGAATCGGGTGTGGTTCCTCGTGCCCCGGCCTGATGATCATCCCATAATCGGAACTAAGTGGGTTTTTTGAAACAAACTTAGTGAAGACGGGTGGTTGTAAGGAATAAGGCTAGACTTGTAGCTAAAGGCTACACTCAAGAATTTGGCATTGATTTTGATGAATCTTTCGCTCCTGTGGCTAGATTGGAGGCAGTAGGAATACTTCTTGCTTATGCTTGTCACAGGAACATTAAGCCTTTTCAAATGGACGTGAAAAGTGCCTTCCTCAATGGCGTTATCAAGGAAGAAGTATACGTGGAGCAACTGCCAAGATTCGAAGATGAAAAATTTTCGGACCACGTCTACAAATTGGATAAGGCACTGTATGGGTTAAAACAAGCTCCCCGGGCATGGTATGATCATTTAAGTTCATTTTTGATAGATAATGGCTTCAAACGAGGTAATATAGATCAAGCGTTATTTACTAAAACTTGTGATGAACATGCCTTAATTGTTCAAGTTTATGTAGATGACATAATTTTTGGAGCCCCTGATCTAAAAATGAATGATAAATTTGGCCAACTCATGCAGGGAGAGTTCGAGATGAGCTTGATGGGCGAGTTGAACTTCTTCTTGGGACTTCAGATAAAGCAACTGGATGATGGTATCTTCATCAACCAGAAGAAGTACACACAAGAAATCGTGAAGAAATTTCAATTGGAGACTGCCAAACCTTTTGCTACACCAATGTCCACCTCACTGAAATTTGAAGAAGAGAAAGGTAACAAGGTTGATCAGAAACTTTTTAGGGGTATGATTGGTTCATTGTTATATCTTACTGCTAGTAGGCCTCACATACATTTTAGTGTGTGTCTCTGTGCAAGATATCAATCTTGTCCCAGGGAATCTCATTTGTCGGCCGTGAAAAGAATTTTCAGGTATTTGAATGGTTCACTTGATCTTGGTTTATGGTATCCTAAGAATAATTCTTTTGATTTACATGCTTACACTGACTCTGACTATGTTGGATGCAAAAATGGATCGTAAGAGCACAAGCGGTCACTGTCAGTTTCTAGGGGGCTGCATGGTATCATGGGCCTCAAATAAACAATATTGTGTGGCTTTATCGACTGTCGAAGTCGAATATGTGGCTGCAGGCAGTTGTGCGGCTCAAGTACTCTGAATCCAACATTAGTTGTTAGATTTTGGTTTTTATTTGAAAAACACTCCTATAATGTGTGACAACACTTCCGTAATAAATCTATCCAAAAATCCTATCTAACACTCTCGCACAAAGCACATTGAGGTTAGACATCACTTCATTAGAGATCATATCAATAAAGGTGATTTTGAACTAATTTTTGTAGATACAAAACATCAACTTGTAGATATTTTTACAAAACCTTTGAATTCTGAACAATTTTATTTTCTTAGGAGAGAGTTAGGAGTGTGCAGACTTGATAATTGAAAGCTTTTTGACTTGCTTTGTAAATACACTTTCAAAATTTTCATAAAGGAATTGTGCATACCGCTTTACTTTTTGCACATAAGGAGATTTTCCACTGCATTCAAGTTTCAATCCTTCCTTTTTGTGCATAACACCTTGAATAACATTGATTTTCACTAATATCTTCATTCAGTTGCATCCGCATGTATATAATTCTATACATGTTATATTTTTGTGTTCATGAATGCCATGATTTTCGATATATCAAATGCTGATTGCCGAAGGTTGGATTATGTCCAGCTAGAAGTTTTCCTCATGCATGATGGTGGTCTTCGGACCAATGTACTCCGCCACGTACCCGTAATCAACCTGCTTGAACATACAATCTCAGTGAATGCTTGAATGTATATACGATACCACCCTCTTTTGATACCTCCTATGACCTTTACCCTTGCTAAATAAAATTGCATCGATATAGACATGTTTGTTACATGGCACACATTAAGGGGGAGATTCTTTTTATAAATGTGCATACACTTAGGGGGAGACATCACAATGAATAGATTAATTCATCTATTACATTCTATGCAATCTCTCACACTAAATGCACTTTTGAGTTAAATGATTCTATCTAATAAGGATTTCACCTATTCCACTCAACACACTTGAGGGCTCTTGATCCCCTACATAGAAAACACGTGTCTTGTGAGGAAAAAGTAGTCGGCCCAGTCAAAAATTGAATAGGTGTGATTTGGCACCGAGTAGTCGGGAATTTCCCCTGAAATAAAGGAGGAAACTCGCATTGAAAAGTGTCTCATCCACATCATCATAAGTGACGATACTGAGTAACCGGGAAATGCCCCTGAAACAAAGGGCATGATTCGTGTCAAAAGGTTAGTCATCTTGTTATTTAAAATAATATATATATATATATATATATATATATATATATATATATATAAATTTGGGATTGTGCGAAGCTACCAAAAGTCAAGCATAGTGTATGGAAGTGTAGGGAGGAAAAGTTCTTACTTGTGTTCCTTAGAAAATCTGAAAATTCATATTGCTTAGATTTCAATGCTCATCCTTCACATATCTGCCTAAGGAGTGATTGTGTGAATGTACCTTTTGAATCAGTCATATTTCATGAGTAATGCAGTACCATCCTTTTTGTAAGCACTACCCTCTTAATATTGTTCATGCGCATCATGCTCAAATTCGATTGCATACTTCTTAACCCGTCCTTCAGGGACTTGTTTGCTTCTATATATTACAATGACTGCCTACGTGCTTGATTAATCACCCATTTCACTTCACATGCTTTACCTTGAGTTAACTGTTAATATGAGTCCTTAGGAGTGCATAATCCCCTACTTGACTCAGACAAAAAGGGGGAGAAATAAATGGTTGCATGTTGATTGAAAATGTGTTTTGGGATTCATGAGTGATGGTGATGTGACACAAACCCTTGGACCTGAATTTGCAAGCAACCGGACCGAACGGCGATATATCACAAGCGGGTTCACCCGCGTCGCACGCACCCGGGTCCGTAGGCGGACCGGCGATGGTGGTGAGGGTCCGAGGTTGGGCCTCGGGGTTCCAAGGGTATGGCCAGCTCAGGATGGACCCCAATGGGCCAGGGATGCCCAATTTCAAGGGCGGCCGGCACGCCGAGGGCGTGGGATGTAATGTCTCCCTCACAACTCACCCGCGGTGGCACTCGATTAGATGGAAAGTTGGAGCGAGCCCTCTCTCACTGCCGACGGCGCAACTAGAGATAATACTAAGCTAAGCAAAGGTAAGAAAAACCAGCAGAGGAGAGTGGTCCGAAGCTCACCTTATCGGTGTGAAGACACCGATCCTGGCCGGAGACGAGGGCGAGCGGGAAGCGTGGGCTACCCGCACGCTGCGCCGATGAGGCTTCCGATGATGACCTGCTAATACAATCACTACGCCCTCACAGAGGGGTTGGCATAGGGGAGGGGGACTGTGGGATACATAAAAATACTACCTCCGCACAGGGAGGGGCTGTAAGCCGGCCAGGCGGGGGTGGGGAAGCAAGATCGGCGATCGTTGTTGGTTCTGTCTGCTTCTGGGACGGCCTGATAGGGGCCTATGACGGCGCTGCCACGGACGCTCCCGAACTCGGAATCTGACGAGACCAGGGCCAAAACGTCGCTGACTGTTCGGGGATGACTCCTGAATTTTCTCGGGACGTCGGAGTGTCGCTGTCGGCTGAGGGGGAGGCTGGACCGGTGCTGCTCGGTTCTGGTTCGGGCTGAGTCCAGATTGTAGCAGCAGGTTGGCGACAACACCACGATCGCTCCCGTGATCAATCGAGGCGGGACCAGGACAGTCGCGAGCGTGGTCGAGTCTTCTTCGTCCAGCAAGGAAGAATGGTGCCAGAAGAGGTCGGGGCGAGAGAAACGGCCAGAAGAGTGGGAGGGGGTCTGGTCGGATCCTGACTAACCTGACCTGCGCACCAATGGTATAAAATTCGTAACTTTATGCTTCGGGCTTCAAACGGTGCTCCATTTCTTCGTGATGTTAGGAGGCTTGTAGGAGAAGACGTCTGCGAAGGAATCACATCCAAATTCATCCTGGAGAAGCCGTGGTCGCTCCTTTTCTTGGCTTCTGGTTCCCTAGCAGAGCAGCTTTGCGCAGTCGTGGGAGAATCGCTCTCCCGCGCAGCCCGGAGCTCAGACGGATGCGAGACCACCTCGCCTGCAAAGCTGACTGGAAGAGATTTCCAAAAATATAGGATATGCCACCAGGAGACTCACGATGATGAAGAGGAAGCCTCTGCAACTCAGGGGTACTCTGCTGTTGCAAACTGCTACTAGAACTGTAACTTGATGAAGGTAAATGGAATCGGATAGGGGGGCCAATACAGCAAGGGGCGGGGGTATTGGTTGTGGGGGATGGGGGAGGGCGGCTGTGGCAAGGAGGATGGGGGTGGAGGTGGTTGGGGTCGCAGCTAGCAGGTGGAGGGGGAGGGAGGTGTGGCCAAGGGTGGAGGGTGAGAGAGAGGGGGGGCGCAAGTGACTCTTGGGAAGGGGGGGGGGAGTGTTTGAATTTGGTTTAATGGTGGTGATCAATGGTGGTCTTGGGAAGGGGAAGGGGTGTGTTGGGAGATGGAGAGGTGTGTTGGGGACGGGAAGGGGTGGCTTGGGAAAAGGATTGGTTGCTTGGGGAAGAGGAAGGGTTGCTTGGGAGAATGGAGAGGTGCCTAGGAGAGGGGAATTCCACCTAGGGGTTGGAGGGGAATTGAATGAGTGTATGGGGAAGGGGGAGGGGTCTTAATGAGAGGTGAATGGGGAGGAGAGAGAGAGAATTTCAAATTGGGGGTGGGAAGGAGAGAGAATGGGGTTCGCCCCCTTTAGAGAGAGAGAGAGAGAGAGAGAGAGAGAGAGGGGTTCTCACAAGATTTAGTGGAATACTAAATTCAAATTTTTTCTTTCAATAATTCATTAGTTCCAAATGGTGGGAGTGGGGTCCTATTTATAGGATTCCCACAATTTAACATAAGTCCCTGGCTTTTGGACTACTAACACTAAACCAAGGGGAAGGGGGCGCCCCTGGGCCTAGCCCATATAATTGGGCCAATTAACCTATCAAACCAACGTAATGACTCAAGACTTAGGTAAATAACTACCTAACCTAGGTATTGGACTCAAATAAAAAGGAAAATTACATGAGAAGACTCAAATAAGCAAATTAAACTCGAAATAAAGTGGCGAACAAGATGAAGCACAGTTGGCGAGCATCGGGATCCTCGAACAAATGAGATTACTGGTGATGTCCCCATCATACCCCCGGGGTGCGGAGAACTCGACTCCGTCGAGTATGGGTCCACTGGGGAAGTGGTCCTCTAAAGCAGCTTAGGGTGAACGTCAACCTCCAAACTCAACCCTGCGTCTGCAACCAGGGGACAGTCCTTCATCCTCTCACGGTGGTTTGGGCACACCCTCTTGCTGGCGATGGTACCCTGCTTGTCTAGTATTGCCTCTGTGTGCACACGTCGGGCTCTCATGCTGATTTTTGGTGGCTCTCCGAGGGTATCACTCACAAGGGAAGATATAGGCTCAAGGTACTCACTAGGATCCACCGCGGTGCCCATATAGGGTGCCGGATCCGCCACGTGGGAAATGGGGTGAATCCCAAAACCCATTAGTAAGTCCAACCCGTAAGCCGGGTTGCCAAAGCCACTCGGAACTTGGCAAGGTCCAAGTCCTCGTGCCCTCAAGTTGGAGGTGACCCTAGGGTAGAGCCACTCCAATGTCACCATCGATAAGTTGCCTACTTGGAATTCCAAGTGACGCTCGCAAGCTTTTGCCCGCTCTTTGTGAACCTCACCGCTCGTTTCTAGATGCTTGCGTGAATGCGTATGCTATGCACTATGATGCGGTGTAGGTGTGAAAAGCTTGGTGTGTAAAGGTGGACCAGGACAACCATATGTAGACCAGTCATGCTTTGATGCCAAGAAGACTTTGATGGAATTGGGAGGACCGGGACATCCATAAGTGGACCTATCATGCAATGATGCCGTGTAGACTTTGGTCAACCTAGGTGGGCTAGGGCACCCGTAGGTGTACCTATCATGCAAAGTGGTGATAAATATCAGGGGACCCGGACATCCGTAGATGCCTTTGACATGTGTATGACCAATGTTAAATGAGGGAGGGCCGATACACCCGAATATGAATCAATCATGCATCCTACTTGACATGTGGGTGATATGAACGAGTGGACCCGACTTAAGAATCATGCTAAGTGGTGCTGTATGCCAAGACTTATGCACTTTTGCACCAAAGATGTCTCCTATGTGTGGGCCTTTGGACTTCCATTGGAATGGGTCAAAGGGGTCTAGGAAGATGGATATCATGAAGTGGGACACTTCCTCGATCCCTAAGTGTATATTGCCCAAAGTCATGGCTCTCATGGTGTAATCTGATTCTTGGAAGGGAGGGGTTTGCCCCAACATGGTGGGTGGGGGTAAGGTAAGGTGGGTGGTGAGTAAGGTGGGTGGGTCACATGGGGAACTAGACTCCCATAGGAAGGGATCAAAGGGGTCGTGGAAAGGTCTTCCTAGAGGGAGGCACTCTATGTCTTCAAGGTTCTCAAATGGTGAGTCATCCTCCTCCAAGATAATTGGGTCAAGGTCTCTAGTGGGTTGGCCAATCAAATCAATTGGAACCTCAATGCGTGGGGAGTGGGCCAAGATGGGTTTCTCATCCTTGGGGAGAAAGAGGATGATTTCACTCGTATAATGGCCACTAGTGTAGATGGAGGTGATGGAACCGGTGGTGGGGTATGCTAGGAAGATGGTGCTAGACTCTGATGGTCCTATGCTTAGCATTTCGGTCAGGTGGACTTGCCATTGTAAGCAGTCCACTAGGTCCCCTAAGTCTCCCACAAGGTAGGAGGTTTGAAGTGTAGCATGGGAAGACCGGGTGGACATAATTTGGGCTTGATACCCCAAGGGTGAGAGGTAGGCTAGGAATGGTGGGGCCTCGCTTGAGCCATTGGAGTATGGACTCATTCATGGTGAGGGTGTGCGGCTCATGAGGACCCGGACTAGGAGAGGTGGGTGGAAGTGGGGGGTCTAGGATGTCCTCTATGGTGAGAGGTGGATCCAGATTGGCATCTATCTCCACTTGGGTATGTGTGTGGGCCAAAACTTCCAAGGATAATGGGGTAGGAAAGTCTATGGTGGGCGGAGTGATAATGGTCGGTGCATGGTACTCTCGGGGTGGTGAACATGGGTGGACTTAGGTTGGGCTTGGTCGGGGAAGTTCTTGGGTTGGAGTTGGGGTCGGGGGTAGAAGATCAGTTGGTTGAAGAGGTTTGGATTGTGGTGCGTAGATCTTTCTAAGATCGGCCCTCATTTCATCCCAAGATTCAATGGGTGCTTCCCCTTTGGCTTCTCTCAAACCTACAATGTACTCCCATTCTTTCCTAGCTTGGCGCCAGAGCAAACTCTTGGCATAGTTGACTTGTATAGGTCCTGGTAGAGTGAACCTCCCAAAGTGTCGATCTATGGAGTCCTCCCACTCTAGATATATACTAGGGTGGGTTCCGTCAAACACAAAGGCTTCTAATGGGCCTAAGAGTGGCGAATATGCCAAGTATGAGGTAGTCATGATGGTGGACAAGGGTGATGCATGCAATGGCCCTAGGACAAGACTTAGTAGAGACAAGTCTAGAACTTGCTCTGATACCAAACTGATGTGACACAAACCCCTTGGACCTGAATTTGCAAGCAACCGGACCGAACGGCGATATATCACAAGCGGGTTCACCCGCGTCGCGCGCACCCGGGTCCGTAGGCGGACCGGCGATGGTGGTGAGGGTCCGAGGTTGGGCCTCGGGGTTCCAAGGGTATGGCCAGCTCGGGATGGACCCCAATGGGCCAGGGATGCCCAATTTCAAGGGCGGCCAGCACGCCGAGGGCGTGGGATGTAATGTCTCCCTCACAACTCACCCGCGGTGGCACTCGATTAGATGGAAAGTTGGAGCGAGCCCTCTCTCACTGCCGACGGCGCAACTAGAGATAATACTAAGCTAAGCAAAGGTAAGAAAAACCAGCAGAGGAGAGTGGTCCGAAGCTCACCTTATCGGTGTGAAGACACCGATCCCGGCCGGAGACGAGGGCGAGCGGGGAAGCGTGGGCTACCCGCACGCTGCGCCGATGAGGCTTCCGATGATGACCTGCTAATACAATCACTACGCCCTCACAGAGGGGTTGGCATAGGGGAGGGGGACTGTGGGATACATAAAAATACTACCTCGCACAGGGAGGGGCTGTAAGCCGGCCAGGCGGGGGTGGGGAAGCAAGATCGGCGATCGTTGTTGGTTCTCTCTGCTTCTGGGATGGCCTGATAGGGGGCCGATGACGGCGCTGCCACGGACGCTCCGAACTTGGAATCTGACGAGACCAGGGCCAAAACGTCGCTGACTGTTCGGGGATGGCTCCTAAATTTTCTCGGGATGTCAGGGTGTTGCTATCGACTGAGGGGGTGGCTGGACCGGTGCTGCTCGGTTCTGGTTCGGGCTGAGTCCAGATTGTAGCAGCAGGTTGGCGATGACACCACGATCGCTCCCGTGATTCAATAGAGGCGGGACCAGGACAGTCGCGAGCGTGGTCGAGTCTTCTTCGTCCAGCAAGGAAGAATGGTGCCAGAAGAGGTCGGGGTCGAGAGAAACGGCCAGAAGAGCGGGAGGGGGTCTGGTCGGATCCTGACTAACCTGATTTGCGCACCAATGGTATAAAATTCGTAACTTTATGCTTCGGGCTTCAAACGGTGCTCCGTTTCTTTGTGATGTTAGGAGGCTTGTAGAGAAGACATCTGCGAAGGAACCACATCCAAATTCATCCCGTCAAAGCCGTGCTCTCTCCTTTTCTTGGCTTCTGGTTCCCTGGCGGAGCAGCTTTGCGCAGTCGTGGGAGAATTACTCTCCCGTGCAGCCCGGAGCTCAGACGGATGCGAGACCACCTCGCCTGCAAAGCTGACTGGAAGAGATTTCCAAAAATATAGGATATGCCACCAGGAGACTCGCGATGATGAAGAGGAAGCCTCTGCAACTCCGGGGTACTCTACTGTTGCAAACTGCTACTAGAACTGTAACTTGATGAAGGTAAATGGAATCGGATAGGGGGGCCAATACAGCAAGGGGCGGGGGTATTGGTTGTGGGGGATGGGGGAGGGCGGCTGTGGCAAGGAGGATGGGGGTGGAGGTGGTTGGGGTCGCAGCTAGCAGGTGGAGGGGGAGGGAGGTGTGGCCAAGGGTGGAGGGTGAGAGAGAGGGGGGGCGCAAGTGACTCTTGGGAAGGGGGGGAGTGTTTGAATTTGGTTTAATGGTGGTGATCAATGGTGGTCTTGGGAAGGGGAAGGGGTGTGTTGGGAGATGGAGAGGTGTGTTGGGGAAGGGAAGGGGTGGCTTGGGAAAAGGATTGGTTGCTTGGGGAAGAGGAAGGGTTGCTTGGGAGAATGGAGAGGTGCCTAGGAGAGGGGAATTCCACCTAGGGGTTGGAGGGGAATTGAATGAGTGTATGGGGAAGGGGGAGGGGTCTTAATGAGAGGTGAATGGGGAGGAGAGAGAGAGAATTTTGAAATTGGGGGTGGGGAAGGAGAGAGAATGGGGTTCGCTCCCTTTAGAGAGAGAGAGAGAGAGAGAGAGAGAGGTTCTCACAAGATTTAGTGGAATACTAAATTCAATTTTTTCTTTCAATAATTCATTAGTTCCAAATGGTGGGAGTGGGGTCCTATTTATAGGATTCCCACAATTTAACATAAGTCCCTGACTTTTGGACTACTAACACTAAACCAAGGGGAAGGGGGGCGCCCATGGGCCTAGCCCATTAATTGAGCCCATTAACCTATCAAACCAACGTAATGACTCAAGACTTAGGTAAATAACTACCTAACCTAGGTATTGGACTCAAATAAAAAGGAAAATTACACGAGAAGACTCAAATAAGCAAATTAAAAATACATCATATGACTTGAAATAAAGCGGCGAACAAGATGAAGCACAGTTGGCGAGCATCGGGATCCTCAAAAAAATGGGATTACTGGTGATGTCCCCATCAGATGGCTGTTTTATTCTTTCATGCAAATCTTTGTGCTATTCAAGGAGTTTTGTCTTCGTCAAAAAGGGGGAGATTGTTGTGCCCCGACGTGTTTTGACGAAGACAATGTTTGACGAAGATAATTTAAACAATGTTGAATGATTTGCTTTGCATATCTTTTGATGAAGGTGAGTCTATTTGATTGGTCACATGAAATTCAAATGCAGAATCACTTAAACATGGTTTTGTGTTATATGGGCTATGTGAGATAAATCAGACTTGGATTGCACTTGTACTTCTTATATGGAGATGATTAAATGGAGTTTAATGGATTCACACTTGCATTGAACTAGGCCCTTACTATTCTGGACTGTATTTAAATTTGCTCATCTGAACTAAAATTCTAGGTCTATACATGATGATTGATGTGTCAGCTTGGAGAGCTTGGTTTGAAAAACTCTGATTCACTCAATTAGTACTTGAACTTCAGCTTTCTATACTGTAGGTTGAGAGAGATAGTCTAAGTGAAGAACTGCTTTGAAGTTAGTCTGAAATGCCTTGATGTTGTTTTCTTCATATGAAATGATTTGGGATAGTCATGAAAGGTATTGTGTATTAACTGCAGGTTCAAGGAGCCCCCCATCCTTTAGTCCTTTGGTAACATTGGTGGTTGAATGAATTTTTGTGTGGACTTAATAGAGTTGGTTCATCTATTGAGCTTATGGGGTTTAATTCTTTGCATATTTCATTTTGCCAAGTCCATGGTCAAGGGTCGACCCCAGGGAGTTGGTTTTTTTTCAAACCCGCACGGGTTCTTCATTGGCTGTCGCGAGGGTCGACCCCTGGGAGTTCAATTTTTCAAAACCGCACGGGTTATTTCTGCCAATCGCGAGGGTCGACCCCAAGGGTCGACCCTTTCCGAGCGACCCTTGTCAGGTCTGCCGTTTTGGTTTCGTACCCTATGAAATATGATCCAATTGGCCTGGTCTTTTACTCCATTACCCTTAGGGTTTCTCTAAGCATATGTATGGTGTTAAGAGAGGGTTTTGACAAGGGCATATTGGTCCTTCTTGCATCATCTTTCAGCCAAAATATATAGCCGCGATTTTCAGATCGGAACACATCTTTTGAGGGCTAATCTCATTGCAGTCTTGCAGGAAGAGGAGGAGAAGGGTTGTGCTCTACTGGAGAAGGAAGACTATGCCGCCAAGGATCGCATCTCACGACCCCAAGCTTGAAGCCGGAGGCGAGCCGCCGCTGCTCTCTCCATCATTGCTTGCTTGGGAGCATCTCTACAAAAGGGGCTGAGTTCTTCTCTCACGGTTTCATCGTTCTAATGAATCCTTCTACTTTTCTCCGATTTATGTGAAGATTAATGGGAAGATCTTGTTTATCTTGGTCTCTCATTTCCATTTGAGCATAGCATATAAGATTTGGACTGGGCATTGTATTTCCATATATTTTTCTTTCATAGACGATCTTGGAGCTTTATCTTCGTGTGTGTGGTCTCTCGTCGTCGTACGAGAACCCACGTGTGTTGGGCCATCGAGCCCGTGTATGTGATGGTTTGCTGCCGTCGTGCAGCGTTTCTAGTGGAATTCTCTCGAGTTGAGAGGGGTGGACGTAGAACAGCACTTGGGTGTGTTCGAACCACCTTAAAATTGTTGTGTCGTGGGTTGCTATTTGTGTGCTTGTTGTTCTTCTCTATCCGTTCATCTTACGAGTGTGATACGGTGAGCTGAGAGCTCAATTAATCTATCCGTTCATTACGTTATGTCCGAGTGATTCATCAAAAGCGCTGAAGAGTTGTGAGAGCTTGGTTGATATTCATCATATCTAGATATTCTTGCTTAGCTATCTAGATTTTTTCTTGTCATCTCTACGGTTAAAATTTATAAAAGGGGGCACAATCAATTCACCCCCCTCTCGATTGCTTTCCTAACCGGGCCAACAAACATGGTGGGACACGATAACAACACGGTGGGACAACACACGGTTGGGATAAGAATATGAGGGATGACCACACGGTTGGGACAACACACGGGACATAGAGGGAAGACTAACAACATATGCAAGACAATTAACAACATGCATGTATGATGAACAGGGGGGACAAGACAACATGCGTGGGATGACAAGGAGGGACATAAACACGTGACAAGGACACGGCGGGATAAAAGACATGACAAATACACTCTTCAATCAAAGCCCAAGTTCAGATGAAGCAGAACTGCCAGGTTCATAGTCATGAGGCAATGTCTTCTCATAAATATATGATGAAGCGAAGCGAGAGCTGAGAAGGACACGAGCTTCAGAATAGATCGAGAGATATAGATTGAAGAAGAGAGAACAGATCAGAAGTCGTGAACATGAGACATATATAACAAAATATGGAGCAAGGAAAGCTTGAGTACCTGCAACTTGCACACTTAACAAAATAGATCACGTATCTGCTCTCAGACAAATAGATAGAAAACACATGAAGAAAGGAACAGAAGATAAATATTTTTGATTTTTACAATTTTTTATTTTTTATTTTAGATTTTTAACAATATCTAATTTTTTTCTGGATTTTTGAAATATTTGAATTTTTTAAGTTTTTGACAATATCTCATTTTTTTGGAATTTTAAAGTATTCGATTTTTTTGGAATTTTGACATATCTGATTTTTTTTGAAATTTTGAACAAAGATATCTGCAGCACCCAGAGACAGGCTTAAACTATTGACTATGGGTCGTCGTTCCTACTCTTCTCATTAAAGGCTTCCCTTAAGCAGGGCATACATATGAGGGTGGCTCACCACAACCAACCGCCTCCAAAGAATGATGCCCCTACTAAGGCCATACCCGGGATACAACCCAGCCTAAGAGGGAGAAATAGAAGAACAATTGGAGACAAGCTTTATATCGGATGAGAAACATCAGGATTTGAATTTCTTCTAGGGCACTACCCCTCAAAGATACAGTCTGTTGCGCCGGGGCTGTGTCTTTGATTTTCAGACCCATATTTTTCAGGCATGTATGCGACCGGGCTCATGACATCCCCCGGGGAACTGTACTGCCACTCTTGCCATGCCTTTGATTCATAATTTTGTATTGATTCATTGATTTATTTTTTTGACAGCCCTTATTGGCTAGATTTAGCATGAAAGCTCACTTTTATTAGTCAAGACTGCCCCTATTTGAGACCTCTCTTGTATTAGGGAGTGCCTAGGTTGGTCATCTCATCCATCCATCTCTTGCCCTTGCATTTGGCCGAGCAGAGAAAAGAAAAGACCTTTGTGCATACCTATGATATGGCCAAAGTAACAACGGTGTGTCTCAGAGAGATCGGCTATGGCTTGCCATGTGGTGTGTGAAAACCCATGCTAAAAGGACACCCTCAATGATCGGGGAAAGAAACTAGACTCCCAGCGTGGAGCTATTCCCAGCCTAAGGATGCTGCAGAAGCGAACTCATTTTGACTGAGCTTAACTAAGCAAATTTTTAAAAGCCACTCAAACATGTTGAGGAATTGCATTATAATAATAATGCGCATGAAGTAATAATGGAAATGATAGCATATTCTTGCATAAAATAAAGATACCTTGCAAATCCATAGTATGGAAGTAGCATCCTGAAGCGATCTTGATCATTGAGCTTCATATTCTTTGCTTGATAGGACAAAGATGAGAGGATAACAAGGGGTTGTAGATTCCTCGACACGGAGGAGCAACAGATATCAAACTGGATGAATAAGGATAAAAAGGAAGAGGGACGAGGGCTAGAACTCCCTCGTTAAGGTGTAGAGACCCTGATAACAAGGAACTAGATACATAATAAGCAGAGATCTGCTGGGATCAAGGTGGGCTAAAGCCACGAAAACAGCAAGAAAAAGGGCAATGCCCCCGAAAGGGTGAAGAAGAATGAGTAGAAAGATGAGAAGAAGAATCATCCGACGCAGTCGGAGAAGGGGAATGGGAATCACAGACACCTGACAGGGTTGGGAAGAAGAACGAGAATCACCCGACAGAGTCGGGGAAAGAGAATCATGGACACCCGACAAGGTCAGGGAATAAGAAGGAGAATCACCCGACAGAGTCGGGGAAGGAGAATGAAAATCACCTGACAGAGTCGGGGAAGGAGAATTAGAGACGGAACCCGGAGATATCGGAGGAGAAGGATCAGAAGAAGAAATCCCTAGATCGGGATGAAAGGATGACATGGGCCGAGGCCTAAGACAGTAAGAATAAGGAGAATCCGGAGAAACCGAATGAGAAGAGTGGGGGTTTGCGGCCCCGGGAAGAGAAGAGAAGATCATGGACGTGGGATTAGAATAAGGAAGGTACACCACTCAAGGGTGTGAGCTGAGCAGAAGGAAAAATGAATGAACAGACAGGGAAGAGGGAGTGGACCCCTGAGTGCACAATCGACGGCCCTTGAACCGGCACCGCCACATCTTCTTAGCTGAAACTGGTTTGTAATGGACCCGCCTGGCACGGACTTGGACCTTTGGACCTCTCAACTTGAAATATATTCTCAAAGTATGGGCCCATCTAGCAGACAACCTGGCGCAATTATGAACATGCATCCTCCTTAGGGCGATTGCCCCTAGACACCCGGTACTAACCATATGCGGACATTCTTGAATAGCTGACCCCTCAAATGAATGAATATCAGAAAACCATGGATTTTTGTCACTTGGCACTAGCAGCATGAGATTCGACATTTTCACTTGGTAATTGGGCATGAAGCACAACTCCCTTGATAGAAGCAAAGAATAGAACTGAGGGAGATCAATGCATGACGTTGACGTGGCCGGCTTGCTAATGAACCAAGGGAGATTACATAAGATGTGTAGAATGTCCTCAGAGAATATAGAAGATACGGCCAATTGCCCCTTGAACATAGAGTGCACAATCTGCTTGGCGGCTGTATGAGTTTGCACAATCTCGTTAGAGGACCCTTCCTGACCAGTAATCTGAATGGTGGCAGAGCGAGGAGAAATAACAACATCAATAATCAAACCTCCGGCAAGCAATGAGATTGCCACCGGCCTTACTTGTGAAGAAACTGGCACTAGTGCATGAGAGCTTTTCTTGGCAACCGTCTTCAAAAGTGTAGGCTCAACATCCCCAAAATAGCCAGAAATCGGGACGCGGACTGGCATGCGGAAAATATAATCTTGAATCTGGAAACGCATAACCGGCACTGACTCATCCTGACTCGGCTCATCGTCTCCCTGGGGACTAGACCCAAGAGGCACCGTAGGTAGCACACACCCGCTCTGAGGGGTGGAACTGGATGGAGAAGTTGAGGTAATAGGTTTAGAAGGCGGAGGCGAAGGTTAAGAAGGCATAAGTGGGTGTAAAGGCAATACGAGTGGTGGAGGGATAGCGGCAATGACAGGCTTAGGTGGAGGCTAAGGTAAAGGTGGAGGTGTAGGAGATGGTAAAGGTGTAGGTGTAGGGGTAGCTTGCTCAGGTTTGGGGGACGACAAAGGAGGTAGAGATGGAGGCGAGGGAGGAGATGGAGGTGGTGACGGAGGCAAAGGGGAAGGTAAAGGGGAAGATCGTGGCACCCATCGTTAGCGTATCGATAAAATACGTTGCACGATGTTAGGAGTGGAAGTAGTGGAAGTGGTGGCGGAAGTGGAGGTATCACTAGCCTGAGTGGAGGCTTGGGTTTGTGGAGGTTGTGGAGACGGGGTAGGAAATGGTGTGGGTAATGGAACAGGTGATAGAGCGGGTGCAACGCTAGACGAAGAATCACAGGGGTGCCCCTGGTCTCGAAGTAACGGAGGCGACTGCCCGGGCGGCACTTCTTGCTGCTGCTGTTGGCTGCGAAGATGTAAAATGACTTTGTGAATAGCGGCCCAATCAATCCTTTTCTTAGCTTCCAGATCATAAACATAATCCTGAAACTCGGGGCAATCCTCAACCACATGCCCCTACTGGCGGTGAAATTCATAGTGTCGAGGCATATTCCCAACCGCGGGTCGGAGCTGCAACGCATGAGTGGCCATCAAAGCCCCAAAATGTCGGTAAAGCACTCCAACAGTAGAGGACAAGGAGCCTGCTTCGGGCAAGGCGGATGCCGAGGGGTATGAGGTGGTGGAGAAGGTTGTGGAGACGGAAGTGAAGGTTGCGTAGGCAATAGTGCTTTGCTGGCAGCAGAGGGATTTGGTGAAGGCATATGTGGAGCGGGATGAGGGGGTATATAGACAACATCCACCTGCTCGGGGTGTGGTGTTCCCTTGACCGGAGGTGGCGACGGATATGGGTATGAGGAGATGGGAGGCTGACTCATGGAGGGCTGACTTGCGGAAGTGTACGGGTATTTATAAGCGGAAGGTTGACTCACGGAAGGATGACTCATGGGAGCGTAGGGTTGGCTTGTGGAGGGTGAAGGTTGATATATGGAGGTGGAGGTAGATGTAGATGACAGGGTGTAAGTGGGCGTAGAAGGTGGAGAAGACTCGGGGTCAAGGGAATCTTGGATTTGTTGACGAATGAAGTGGGCTCTACTATAGAGTTGTTGCTAGGAGGTAATGTCGCTGAGGGCTAAGATGAAGTGATATTCGGGCGTTGCATTAGAAATTAGCATCTTGATTTGTTCTCCCTCCGGAATGTGCCCCGGAACCTACGCGGCGAGGCGGCGCCATCGGTCGGTAAAGGTGCAGAACTCCTCTTCGAGCTCCATCTTCTCATGGGCCAGATCCACCATGGAATACTTGGGCCCAACCTGGTCTTGAAACTACTGAATGAACTTCTCTTACATGGCTTGGAAATTCACAACTTGCTCTTGCGGAAGAGAGAAGAACCAATCCTGAGCCGGGCCTTCCAAAGACAGACCGAATAGATAGGCCATTAAGCGTTGGTCATGTCGAAATTGGGCCGACTCATAAATGAACTCCTTCAAGTGCACATATGGGTCACCGACTCCACTATAACGGTGATATGTGGGAATTTGAGAAGGAGACGGAAGCCGAAGATTTTGAAATACAAGCGGGACACTCAAGGAGGTTTTGGGATCAATTCGGCATTGGAGTTCATCAAGTTGACGCTGGGTTTGGGCAATCATCTCCTGGGTAGGGATTGATCGAGAAGAATATGGGCCAACTTGAGTAAGAGGATGTGAATATGGACCAGAATGATGATATTGGGCCGGATGAGAGGATCCGGGCTGAGAAGAAGAAGGGCCCATTCCAGGAGTGGAAGGATATGCAGGCCTGGAAGAAGCATGAGCATAAGGACCCATTGGGCCGACAACATAAGGAGAAGAAGAATGAGGCCCATTAGAAAAATAAGGTCCATTAGGAGAATGGGGCCCGTTAAGATGATGAGGCCCATTAATGAGAGAAGAAGGCCCATTAAGAGAAGGAGGCCCATTAAGATGAGATGCAATAAGACGTCCCATTTCTCTTTCCAATGCTGTGAGCGGCCTATCGAGCGGCCGTGCCATCTATTGACCGGTTCTTCCTGGACCGTGTACAACAGCCAGCGCTGCACTTTGGGCGAGTGTCTTCTCCCTTTCCAAGGTACGGGTGCATTTCCTTTACATTCTGCATCTTGGTGGCGATCACGATCACACACACCTCTCCACCCTTTGAGCCTCATTTTTGCTTGTCCTTATATCCTGATATAAAAAGGTAAGGGAAAGGGAGGGGGAAAAACATGTCAACATCTCATTTTTTGGCGATCACGGTGGGACGCCTAGTGCCCATCGTGCTATTGTTTTGCTGATCTGTGTTTTTGTGCTTGGTTAGGGTTTTTCTAAGTTGTTTCAGGTTGCTATCTCGTCCACGGTGGGTTTCTGTTCCTGGAGGTGTACGCGGTTGTCCAAGGGCCGCTCAAGTATCCCCGCGGTTGGATGATAGGCCATGTCATCTCGGTCTCAGGTGTGCTCCTGTTTCATTTCTGTCACGCTGCTATTGATTGCGCGGTCTGATTTTGGACGCTCCTGAGTTTCCATGGTCTCCAGATAGACCGTCCAACGCCTTCTCACGAGTGTTAGTGTTTCTGTGAGCCTGATAGTTTCGGCGGTCCACGTCGGACCGTTCACTAGTTTCCACGGTCTGTCGATAGGCCGGGCACATCAGCTGGTTCAGGTACGTTACTGTCCTTATGCTTGTGGGTTTACTGACTTTATACGGTCTGTTCAGAGCCGTTCCATAGTTTGCACGGTCGAACGACAGACCGTCCAGTCAGGTACGCTTTTGGCTCTGTAGCCTCAGTCCATTTCAGTTCTTCGTGTTTTAGTTCTTTTCACTACTCTCTGTCATTACATGGCCCTGCCCTGGGCCATTTACCTCCCTGAGCGGTCTCCTCTAGACCGCGTTTCTGTGCTACAGTGCACCCGTGATTACAATTTTCATCATTATTCCACATCATTTCATTTTGGTGCTATTCTGATCTCCCCTTACTGTTACTTAGTTTTGCATGATTATTGGCATACTTGTTACAATTGGTTGATCATTGTTTGCTAGATTTAGGCTAGATTTTGCATGCACTCCAGTGTGCATAAGTACATACACTTTATCATCCTAGTTGCATTCTTACCTTAGTAGGGGATCCTCTCGTCTCCATATTCCTTGGAGCCGACTAGGTGACCTTACCCGGGACCTCCGTAAGCCCCCGTGAGCCGTGGATTCCTACACAGACACCGGGCAGGTTGTACCTTACCACCCCGAGTCCAGGTTGCATCCGTGAGAGAGAGTACACTTAGAGTCAACCAAGTCCCCATTCCACTCCTACTAGGGACCTTATTGTTGAGAGAACTTCATTTAATTGAATCTGAAGAGGCGTGATCTCGCGTTGGACCTGAGCTGGGGGGATGATCACCGAATAGTGAACTGCAAGGAAGGGAAACGGATCAGGGGGCCCAGGGATGGTTCCCTGGGGTAAACCCTCTAATGCCTAAGTCAGTAGAGCAATGGTGGAAGCTATGAAGGGAGGAGGAAAAGAGAGGCGTGAGATCCCTCTCCACCAAGGTGGTGAAGTGGTTCCTGCTCAGGGAATTTTAGGCGTGTGTTGGCCCTTACCTTCCACCAGAGGGAGTCCCAGGTTTAAATAGTGCACAAGCCTCATGAGTCCCGTAAGCTGAGGAGTTTTAGGCGGGAGTTACATCCTCATCATGGGCTCTTTACGTCCTCAAAAACACCTGCTCATAAAGGGCTCTCAACGGCAGCGTGGATAAGCAATCGTTGGTTAAACCCAAGCATGAAGGGTGCCAACCCTATCCGGGTGATAGGCATAGCTCGGATGAAGATAGGTCAGAGTGGGCGCTGAGCGCTTGCCTCTATCCCGATGAGGGGATAACTTGGGCATGGATCTTCCTCCATTCTGACCGACGTTCGGGCCTTCCGAGCCTAAGGGCCGTCAAGGAAGGGTTTGATCCCGAGTAATCTTATTGGGCTTTTTATCCTAAGTGGGCCCTACGGGGCTATCACTTGGATGAGCTGGGCCTTGTTTGGTCCTGACAGACCTAGTTCGGCTGCTAGTAGATGGGCTACAGAAATCCCCCTCTCCACTTGTCCCCCTCCTACTCCCGAGCTTTAGTAAGCTTGGAAGAGTAGCTGTTTAGGGTTTTGGACCAGCATGGCTCAGGTGGGTGGAGATCTGGCGGTGTTAGTAAGCCCGTGTCGTGGTCACCTGGGCCCTTAATAATGATGATCCTGACAGATTTGAACTGAAGGGCCCCCCTTTTCTCAGAGGTCGGAACGACGCGCCGCCTTCCGCGTGGGAATATAGGTGTTGTGTGCTTGCCGTTGCTCCAGACTCCCCCCATTTTTAGGGTTTGGCTCTCCTTCATGCTTGCTTTTGGGGCTTTTTGATGCATCGTGAAGACACGACGGAAGAGCAGAGGTTTGCAGCGGCGTTCGCGGAGTTGGCGGAGATAACTGCAGAGGTAGTCCGACAGCTTCCTCTTCCTCCAGAGTCTTCGGGGTCCTGGGGGTATCTTTCTTCAAGTTCCTCTCCAGATTCCATGGCGAATCAGCGTCCGAATGTCTAAGAGTGGGAGGGCGAGCCTGCGGTGAGGGCGGCGGCTCCAAACTATAGCGAACTGGGGGAGGCAGAGGTGAAACGGTTAGAGAACTAGTTTCATCTGCCCCACAAGTTTTTCTTCGCCACAGCTGCCCCGCACGAGTCGAGCTTGGATTCTCGTACGGGCCACATCTGCACCTTCCTACTGTCGTGGAAGGGCGGGTTCTGCCTTCCCTTCGAGCCCCCTGTTGGAACCCAAAATGTGATCGTCGACGACCAAGCCACAAAGACGAAAGACCCGGCCCGCTGAAGCACAGAAGCCGATAAAGATCAACATATTGAAGACTTCTCAAGCTGCCAGAGCCTCGAGTCACCCCGCATGAGCATGGGGACTTCACCTCTGGAGAGCCGAGACAAACTCACAACCAACCGGCAGTGCGAACAAGCCTGCCCAATGAACCGGCATCGACTCCGTCGTGCCGCATACACTACACCCGTTGTCCGATCAAGGACGACAGTCTACCCAGTGGCTACACACCGCATGAAAGGCTCTCCTCAAGATGAAAGAGTCCCCCTGGCTCTCCAGGACGGAGGACCGAAAGCTCTGTCGGCAGAAGATCCCGATCACCCGGCATTGGTACGGCTTCCCGCCAAGATGGGCCCGATAGTGGCCGAATGATCGCCCAGCTCAGGCGGAACTATCCCTGGTGTTATCCCACCCCCTAAGGAGCTTTGGGCACAAGCCAGACCGAGCCAGCAGCACGAATCATAGAGCCGAAGGCCGTGTCAGCAGAAAGCCCGCAAAATCAAATAAAAGCTATCTGGAGTCTTGGGAATAGCCGTACGTCGACCGGGGAGCTTCGACAAGACATCTCGTCGAGGTTTCAAGGAGCATTCGTGAGATAAATGTTTCCAGTGACCCCCGGAATCATCCCCGGACTCATCGACTGACTCACGACGTGCGAGGAACATTAACATGGCGCGCCCTAAACCGGTGCACCCCCATCTGGCGGCCCTTATTCTGGCGCGCAAAGAACCCCACCTGAGCCCGTTATTCCGGCGCGCAAAAGGCCATGGAGCCTTCCCCGGCGCGCCATTTTCCACGCTGGATCAAGACTTCGAACCTCCAATATATATGCAGGAAGCTGTTCGATTAAAAAAAAGAGAGGACAAAAAAAAGAGACAACAGAAGAGAAAGGAAACGAAGCGAGAGAAAAAAAACACAACACAGAGAAGAAGAAGAAAAAGGAGGAGGGTCGGAGAGAGAACCATATTCCGAGAGAGATAGAGCTCCTGGGAGAAGGGTTTTCATCTGAGCGTCCTCTGTCGGCCGTCTTCCTCTGCTTTAGCTGAAGATCCGATACCCTGTCCCGAGAACAGGTGGGCACCGGCGCTTTCGTGGATTCCTTTTCTTTGGTTTCTATCTATCATATGTAAGCGAGAGGGGGAGGGATGGCGATGATATGAGCCGACCCCCCTCCCCCTTCTCTGCGATACTCTCTTCCCATTTGTTCTATTGTTGTGCCTCTGCGCATCCCCCTCCCTCTGCAACCGATGGACGGTGACCGGACGATGATGCCGGCATCGGATTTGTAATGTGAATGATTAGTCCACTCCCGTTTACTGGGTGGTGATATGTATATACATGTGTGGACCAATAGGTCGAATGAATGTTCGAAGCTTATTCCCCTTTTCTATCTATGTCAATGCGTATGTATGAATTCTTCCGCGCGTGGTTCCCGACTCCGGTTTCCTCGAGTCCCGATCATGCCCCGAAGCATCGTGGGCTACAGAAATGACCCCTCCCGGGGTATTTCCCATCGACCGCTTCCATGTTTTATTTAAGGGTCTTTGTATCCCCTTCGTGGACAAAGCCGTGCTCATGCGCATGCTTCTTCCCACCGTGGTATCGAGGGTCTAACTCCCAGTAACTCCTCCCTTCGTACTGCTCTGTTGTTCACGAGGTGGGAGTTGTCTTTGGGACGGTAGTATCCATCGCCTGAATGTTGTGTCCTAGTAGTTCGAGCATATGCTTCTACGATGAGCTCATCGCATCTGTGCATTGACTACCCCTCTGCATCACGGTCAGTTGAACCGCTCCGAGACTCTTTCATTCCGTTTTAATCTCCCGGGGAGGGGGACATTCCCCATTGCTTCACAGAACTGCTGGGTGATCAAGGGCTCTACCTCTCGATGGTAGATGCTTCCTTAAGGCCACAATAGATAGTAATGGGGCCTTAGCCTGACAAGCTTAGCCCCAACAACCTGGAGACCCGATAGAGGCCAAGGGATGTGTGCTCCTAGTAGGCTAGCCCTCGGAGCTTCACTCTCTTAATGGTCGGTCCCTCCAAGGGATGAGTCATAGGCTGCGGGTTGCCCACCCCTCGTAGGTTAGCCCTCGGGGTGCCGCTCCCATTATCAGTGCTCTCATCCCTCTATCCTCACCCACGGAGCCTTGGTGCCCCTCATAGGATAGTCCTTGAGGTACTCCATCCGTTGGGAATTTGCTGGCTGCCACTGTGCAGACCGGCAGTTTAGGGGCTTACTCCACAAGTGAGTATGACCCCGTTCCTTCCCTGCAACCTTTCAGGTTCAGGGGAGATGTTGCCCAATTGTTGGCAGGATTTGGACACACATTCGTCTCCGTGGAGATGGCTATAATAAAAATGACTATTCTGGGTCCAAGAACCCCAGTGCTCGAGTTTGAACCTCGCACTGGCTTATGACTCTGCTCCCGAAGAGTCTTGGACTTTGTTTCAACAGGCAATAAGCCCAATTGAACCTTTAAACCTTCGAAGCATTCCAACAAGTTGAATGGTTTCTAAATTTATCAAAAAAATAAGCTAAAATGGCGCGGCCCTAATCCGGCGAGCCTTAATACGGCGCGGTACCCCCCCCCCCCCCCGCGTCGGATTAACCCTAGACTCATAACTCTCAGTTTTTGTTTGGCACGTTCCCGGCGCGCCCTAAACCGGCGCGCCCTGTGCCCTGCCCGCCGTATCAGCTAGTTGTCAAGGCCGCGCCGGATTAGCCCCTTTGCCTACGTGTGGCCGCGCCGGTTTAGCCCTTTTACCTACGTCTGGCCGCGCCGGATTAGTTCTGTTTGCCCACGTTTGGCCGCGCTGGGGAACTCTACCCCTATGCGTGGCTGCATCGGCTTTAAGCCCTGATGTTGTTTTAATCATTCACCCACCCTTGGGGTGACCTTCGTCTCCCGTGGTCGGAATTAATGTATCCTAATAAACTGAATAAGAGAAGTGATGTTCGGATCCGAATCATTTTACTATCAGGCTTGTGCTGCTATCCTTGCCTCATTTGGCGGAGATTAACAGATGTGATTGATCACTGCTTACTTTCATAATTCTGTTGCCATGCTTAGCATAGTCATCATCATCATGCGTGCATGCTTGCATAGACCCTCGAATATATCAAATGGCACCGACGGAAGACCGGGTTACGCCCGATCGGAAGTCTCCGCTATGCGCGATGGTGGTCTTCGGACCTACGTCCTCCGCCCTGTACCGAGGGTTACTAATTCAATAAACCACGCTCCCCTTGCATGATAGATAGACGTATTCCGTATGATCTTGTCATGCTTATAACGTCACATCTTTTATTTCGGCCTCGACAGCCCACTATCTCGGTAATTAATCAAAGGTGTTCCCTCCTCGCAGGGGATGTAATTAACGCCATAGCCTTTATGGTATGGCGGACTGCTGGTCCCGACCGAACCTCACTTTCGCCCGACACGGGTCAGAATGAGCGCATAATAAACTTGTCACTCACGTGACTGGCACACCCACGCAGTCAATCAGTCAGTTAATTACCAGTCAGTTAATTGGTTGATTGACACGTGAAATAAGATATATATATATATATATATATATAAGAATAACAATTAATGAATAAAAACCCATCGCAAACAGTCTGGCACGCCCGGTGGGATCAGTGTCACCTTTCATCTCTTTGCCGAGATACTTGGGCTTCGAGGCCCTCTCAAAGGCTACTGATTGTTGGCTTGTTTGTCTTTACAGGCGAACAATGACAACAACTGGATTGACTGGCATCGGCTTCGATCCTTCGATCGCCGCCAGTCATGCACAAGGGACCTGGCGGTGCCCATGGAGTTCGGCAGCTTCCCTGCTGTCGTCGGCTTCCCCAACTTCTTGGGGTTGGCCTTCGTGGACATGCTGGAAATCGAAGCCCTGGAACCTGTCGAGGAAGCTGCGGGGAAGGTGGAGCCTCTGAAGGCTCCTTGCTACAACGACTCATCCAAGAGTCCGGCCCTGGCCGCTAGCTGTCTGGTGCACCACGCCATACGTGGGGCCCGCCCCAATATTGTCAACAAGCACCCTGGAGGACGTCAACAACGGCAAGTCCAAAGGAGTGCTACTGTGATTACCGGGACTCTATCTCAGTCCGGCAAGTCCATGATGGTGGGTGGCATGCGCGTCTTCCTCAACGGATGCAACACACGGATGGTTCCGGACCGAGTCATCCCCACCATCCCTGTCCACAACACATATCAGGCCCTCGCTGGAAGGAGGGCAGAAAGAGAAGAAATCGGCCACTATGGCCAAGGAAGGTCGGCCCCCAGGCCGAGCAAGTTTAAACAGGTGTGGGTTCCCAAGCGGGCCCAACCTGTCCGTCAGCTGGTACCTATCTGCCGTCGTCCTGTGTATGACGAGGTGAAAGAGAGAAGAGAAAGGGGCTTGCCCCCGAAGAAAGAAGAAGAAGTGGTTGCGGATCCTCCGCGCCGCAAAAGTTTCCAGGCTGCTGTCCGTCAAGCCAACGTCCCAGCTGTAGGACGGAGATTCCAACAACCTACCGACAGAGCTCGGCTAGCTTATATCCCTCCTTCGAAAGGTCGACAACCATCCCCCGCGTTACATCAAGAGCGGGGTCAAGAAGAGATGACCCGTCTGGTCAGAAACTATTTTCGAGGGTTAGGCAACCCCTCGCTTGGGCAAAATCGGCTGATGCAAGCGGCCGCCGCCAATGAAGACTACTGCCCGTCAATGGCAGATGAAGAAGATGTGGGAGAAAGAATGATGGTGTTGTCAGTCGACGATAATGGGCATGATAACGGCTTCGAGATCGAAGCCGATGAAGCCATCCCCAAGCGGGAAGAAACAAGAAGAACTTCTGTGTTCGAGAGGCTGACCTTCCCGCACCAAGCTAAAAGGAGGGTTCATCAACAAAGGAGAAGGATGTAGGTCTTCACCTGTAGCATGGCTGGTATATCCAACCGATATGGGGGGCTTCCCGAAGATCCCCGAGAATTGGCCACATTGGCCGCACGGCCGGGGCCGAGTACTCGCAGAACAGAAGCAGCAAGGGAGCTCTTGATGATGACTAAAGGAAAATAGCCCCAGGTCTACCACCACTGGGATGATAAGGCCCCCGTCCTGACCGCCAACGTGGTGACGGCAGAGGAAGAAGACGACGTTCCCCTCGACATTCTGCCCGAGGGTACATCCGGGGAGACAGCAGAAGTTATCCCCACTACGGATACTATAGACCCATCTGTCTTGATGCTACTCCAGAAATATCGGCAAGAGATAGGCTTGCTGAAGAAGCAGCTGATGAAGAAAACTGAACAGTCCTCAGCTTCCAAACCACCCGAAGTCCAGGGTGAGTCATCTCGGGGAGCGGTCCGTCATGACGGCCCTCCATCGTTCTACACACTGCCTCAGTCGTCAGAACCAAGCATGGCGACAATGCAACAGCGGCCACCACAGCTCCAGCCGCTGCTACCACCGGTGCTCCCTCAAGTGCACCAGACACCCCCGCTATCGCGTCCTCCACAGGCGACCACCCTGGTCACCACGTACCTACAGCTGGCACACTTTTATCCAGAGCCGGTTGACCATGCAGTCATGAACCTGATGATGGTGGAAAGAATGATCGAGCTGAAGCTCGTAGAAAGAGGAGAGGGCGACTACGTCGCGTTCGATGCATACTGGGTGCCATACCCGCAACACCATGCTGCTAAGCGGCTTCCCCCGGGAATCAGCAAGCCGCCCAAGTTTGACAAATTTAACGGGAAGGGATCCCCGAGAGAACACATTGCCTATTATATGACCGTCATGGATGATTTGGCCACCGACGAGTCGTACTTGCTAAAATTTTTCGGGTCCTCGCTGACGGGGCTCGCATTTGAATGGTATTCTAGCCTCTCGGCCGGGTCGATCAGCGATTGGCCAGATATGCAGAAGAAGTTCAGAGAAAGATTCCATGTTACAGAAAGGGAGGTCACAGTGGCCGAACTCTACTCAACAAAGCAGAGGGCCGATGAGACAACCCTCGATTATATCAAGAGGTGGAGGAACCTCGGAATGAGATGCAAGCGGCCCCCGTATCAGGAGGACGCTGTATAAATATGCAAACAGAATCTCAGAAGGGAGGTTCTGGAAAAGATGATCGGAATGGAAATACGATCGTTTGATCGATTGAACAATGCCGTGGCCGAGGTGGAAGCTTTCTTGGCCAGACTTGCCCCAACATCTACTATCAGCACGACCCAGAAGGGCAAGGCGGTGGAGCGGCGCTCCTCGCCTAAAGAAGCGAACGCTCTTGACATAAAGGCGTTCGAACAACAGAAAAGTGAAGGCAAGAAGGGAGTCACCCCACAGCCTGCAGAAGCCCCAGTCGGCAAAGAAGGTCCTTCGTTGAGGGACAAGATGAAGAAGGCCTATTCATTTCCAAAGGACAAGACCCGGGTTCTGTTCGACTGGGTAACGGAGTATAGCATGGTCACCCTGCCAGAGCCAAGGAGGCCAGAGGACCTAAAGAGAAAAGACAGCCCAAGATTCTGCCCCTACCACCAGATGTTGGGGAATCCGATCGAAGACTGCTATGTTTTCAGGGACATCATTGAAGGGATGGTGAAGAAAAATGAGATCGAGCTGGGAGAGTACATAGTGGACCCTCCTCAGCCACATGAAGCCCCTCGGAGGAGGGCAGGAGTCAACATGATCTCCCTATACCAGGCACTGCCCGAGGAGATCTCTGAAACCAGTACGCAGAGTACCTATGAAGCTCATTTCTTGGAGCCCGCGAAAGAACAACAGGGATGGCAGTAGATCCTTGTGAAGCATAAGAAAAAGAGGGCACCTCACCCGAAAGAGGGGGCACATATCCGTGGTGTCACACCCCGGTCAGCTCCGCCAGTGGTAGCGCCCGTATGGGTCACTCCACCGACAACTATCAGGATACCTACACGTAATCGGAGGAGACAAACTCCGCTGCCAGTGGTTAAGGAGACTAATCCTGGGGTCCTTCGACTGCAAAACCTCATTAAGGGGCTGGACGAATACGTGCAGCCCGAATTGAAGCCTTTGCTGGTGCGAGACCACGTCCCGTGGCAAGAACTAGAGCAACTCTCACTTGAGCAAGAGGAGGAAGCTGAAGAGGCACCCAACATAGAGGGTATTCTATTCTGGGGGCACCCGCCCGCAGAAGCAAAAAAGAAGAAGAAACAAAAGAAGAAGAAAAGGAAGGCCGCTGAGGCCGATAAAGTGCAGGTTGTCTCCTGCAATACCCTATCAGCACTTTTCAACCTATCCGGAGAGGAGGAAGAAGAAGAAATTTGTTTCACACCCTATGCCGGGGGAGGCAAGGCGGAGGCTGCAACTACTGCACATGCCACTCGGTCAGGCCGAAAATGGGGGCGCCAGCCGCCACCCAATCACAACATCACGTTCAGAGGGGAGCAACCCTACAAGACACCTCCGCCAGAGGTCAAGGGAGTCCAAATCCCTCCACCGTCAGGCCTATATGACAAGAGTAGGGGCAAGGGGGTCCCTTCATTTCTTGAATTTATGAAGATGTCTAAGGGGAAGCAGCCTTGCCAGGAGGCCAACCCTACACCCGGGGCCGCTCACCCGCACCTAGCACAATCTGTCGAAAATCCAAACGCAGTTGGAGCTTGCCCCGCAGTAGCTGACAAAGAAAACCCAGGAGTCGGTACCAGCCAGAAGGGCACCGAATCTGAGGAAGGTGAAGCAGGTCCCTCAGGGTCCGCAAATCAAAACCTCCCCAAGCCCAGATGGGCTGAAGAGATGAAGCTCTCCAATGTCCGAGCTGGGAGCCGAATAATGAAGCTACTCAAGAAGCTCCCTGCTCGTTTTACAATCTGGGAGATCCTTTCTTTGAGTGAAGAGACCCGACAGGCGATGATTACTGCTCTCTAGACGCCTGCTCATTTTGAGACATGTCTGGCCGAAGCAATGCCGGAGGCTAGCATGACCTTCACTCCAGATGACATGCTATTGCCCACCATCAGCCACAACAGGCCGCTGTATATGAAGGGGCACCTGACGCGGAACGGGACTAAAAAAGGACTGGACCTACTATGAAGACCAAGTGCGGCCAGCACTCACACGTGACAAGGCAAGCCGAGTGAACGACTTCCGTACTATTCCTCCGGGGAGAGGCGTCTCTCAACAAGAAACCCAAGTCCACGGCCGTCCCTATGAGGGAAGCGAGTGGATCAAAGCGGCAAAGGAGCCGACGCGCAACTATAGGAGTCCAGTCCGAGCTCGGTGCTCGACTGGGGCCACGGAATGGGAATACTCTCGCTCACGATCTCGCGGTGTTTAATGCTAGCTAGGATCCCTACTCTCTCACGCGGCATGCAATAATCACATACTAGTAAAGCAGAATGCCGAAGGGGGAGCGTCGCACGTACCTCCACGCCTAGGCGTGGGGAAGGAACCCCGGCCGAGACCGACAACCCCGATACACACAATGAAAGAAAAGTACAAGCCAGCAATGGTGCCCACTCCTCGCAGGGAGATAACAGGCTACAACAAGTCCATTCGGGGTGGCCGATACACGGGCTGACGGGAGGCACTCGGTGGAGGGGTTGATCGCGAGGAAGGCCCGGACGCCGACCGGCAGAATCGCAGCAACGCGCGACTCGGCGAAAAGGGCTCTCACGGTCCGCTCCGGGGTCCGATTGGGGTGCCGTCAGCGACGACGCGCAGTTAGGTCACAGGAGGAAGCCTCGGCCAAAGGGCGCCCTCAGATTCCGATCGTGGAAGCCGTGGCCGCACCTGCAAGTGGGGACAAGAAAGCTGCCTCTAGAACCGCGCTGTCGAGCGGGGAAAATGGTAACTCGCTGTTCTGGAAGGCGAACGAGGCTCCGCTTGAGGGAGGACGCTGGGGACGCAGAGCAGCAGGTCCAGACCAAAGGGCTCGACCAGATCTGGTTGAGGTTGGACGCCGTGAACTTGGGAAGTCGCTGGGTCTTCTGGCGCCGGGTGGACTGGACAGATCCGCGCGACCTCACGGGAACGGACGCCACGAACAGCTCGGGCGTCGGAAGGAGACGAGGTTGGCGGCGTTGGAAAGAGGATGACGAGAGGTACCAACCCTAAAGAAATCAGCTCCAAACTCGGCGTCGTGCGTCCTATGGGATTTTCGCAAGGAGGAGGTAGGATCTGGGCGCGCAGAGATGGAGGCTCCTGCGCTAGCTCACGAGGAAATCCGCCACGGGTGATGCCGACCTCGGATCGAGGCGAAACCAAGGCCCACGCGTCGCTGACTTGTAGACGTATCCACAGAAAAAGAAGGGGGGCTCAGATTCGATCAGCACCGGACAGGGTCGCCACTGCAACTCGGGGCTGAATCTGGAACTCACGAATTGAACCGGAGACGACGTAGAAGAGGGAGGGAACCTCGGCGTCGCACCGAGGGGATGGGGCGTCGCACCCCGGGGTTGCTCCCGTCGCAGGAGCTGTGGAGGAGGAGAGGGTCACCCTCTCCAAGAGGTGGATGCGCAAAAAGGCTCCTCAAGAAATTGTTTGATTGTTCATTAATTTGAAAAAGAGGAAAATACAAGGGTTATATACCCGGGGGGGGGGGGAAACTAGGGTTTCAACCTAGCCACATGGGGGTTGGGGGCGCAAATGGGAGGAGGGGTGGGCCCCAACTCCCTCCATTCAAGGGGGGTTGCGACCAGCCCTCCCTCCAATCAAGGAGGGTGCGCTCAAGTGAGGCAAGGGGGGGAGAGTGGAAAGGGGAAAGGGGGGGGGTGCCCAAAAAGGAAGGCGGCTGCTACCTCCTCCACTTGGAGGAGGTGGGATGCGCCCAAAACCCTAACCCTAGGGGTGGGTGCACAAATCCCCACATGGGCCAAGGAGGAGTGGAGCACAAGATGGCCCACTAACCCTTTGCCCTCTAAATAAGCCTACAAAGCATAAAAAAATGTCCAATTGGCCTACAAGGGCCCACAACTAGAAAGCAGTGTCCACGCAGGGACTAATCCAAGGCCCAACATGGCCTAAAGCATGAAAAAATAAATAGGGATAACTCTGCTAATCTGCTAGATGATCGCCGAGCCAAAGGGATGCCGGCATGCTCCGTGTGCTCCGTCGAGTGATGCGGCGTGTGTCCTCACCAATTCTCCCCGGGTGGGAAGAGCTCGACCCTGTCGAGTAAGGGTCACGGTCGCTCAAGTAACGCTCCAGCAGGTCCGGGTCGATCCGCTCCAGCTCTCCACGTGTGATCCAGGTGTCGTCTGTCGCAGGGCGCCCTCTCCAACGCACTAGAAAGCGTTGGTAGGCTCCGCTCCTGGTCGTGGTCACCTGCTCATCCAGTATGTAATCTACATGCTCGCGTGTCTGTAATGGGGCTGGAGGAGGTGGACGCTCAGAAGGTGTAATGCTCTCAACAGGAGGGGTAGGCCCAAAAATCTCACTGGGAATCACCGCGGGATCCCGATATGCCACCAGATCTGAAACATTGAACGTCGAACAGATCCCATAGTCGTCTGGCAGCTCAATCTCATACGCATTCGACCCAATTCGCTTCAAGACTCGAAAGGGTCCGGCACCGCGGTCCTGGAGTTTCTTCACGGCCCCCGAAGGGAACCGTTCAGGTCTAACCCTGATCATGATGTACTCTCCCACTTGGAACTCACGGGTGCGTCGATGCGCGTCAGCTAATTCCTTATAACGTGCGTTGCTGGCCTCTATATGACGACGTATATGCTCATGCAACTGCCTAATATGCTCTGCAAAGGACTCAGCTGACTCAGAGACACGGGCCTGGATGGGTAAGGGGACCAAATCTATCGGTTTCCTAGGTCTACGACCAGTAACAATCTCAAAAGGGCTCAGACCTGTAGACCTATTGACCGAGTCATTATAAGCAAACTCTGCTAAAGGCAGAACCAAGTCCCAGTCCCCGACACGATCACGCACTAGGCACCTAAGAAGATCCCCCAAACTCCTATTGACTACCTCTGTTTGACCATCGGTCTGGGGGTGGTAGGCGGTGGAGAATTTCAGCTGGGTGCCCATCATATGCCAAAGGGTTTTCCAAAAGTAGCTCGTGAAACGCACATCCCTATCAGACACTATGGTACGTGGAAGCCCAAATCGGGAGACACAATGAGTGAAGAACAGACGGGCAACTCTAGAGGCGTCAGATGTCTTGGAACAGGGAATAAACAAAGCCATCTTAGAGAACCTGTCTACCACCACGAAAATGGAATCATGACGACGCGAGGTACGGGGCAGACCTAACACAAAGTCCATGCTGATGTCCTGCCATGGACTGTCCGGCACGGGGAGGGGAGTATACAGGCCAGTATTCTGCTTCCTCTGCTTGGCCAAAGCACAAATGCGGCACTGGGCCACGATCCGGGCAACATCACGCTTCAGGCTAGGCCAATAGAAGCGATGCTCAACTGCCTCAACGGTCTTATTCCGGCCGAAGTGGCCAGCTAGACCGCCCGCATGCATCTCCCAAGTAAGAAAATCGCGAACCGAGGTCCGCGGAACGCATAAGCGACTCCCATGGAAAAGATAACCGTCATGTAGCATGTAATCCGAATACTCTCGGGACGGGCCTGCCTGGAGGGTGGAGTAGATCGGACCGAAGTCCGGACAATCAGCGTACAACTCCCTCATCCTATCCATCCCTACCACCTCTACACTCATGGTGGTCAAGAGGTGAGCACGACGGCTCAAAGCATCAGCTACCCGGTTCTCCATACCGGGCTTGTGCCTCAGCACAAAAGTATACTCCTGGAGGAACTCTACCCAACGACTATGACGAGGGTTGAGTTTCTTCTGGGCATGGAGATATCGGAGTGCCTCATGATCAGAAAATAGGATGAACTCCTGGTGTAGAAGATAGTGTCTCCAATGCCGTAGAGCCTGCACAACTGCGTAGAACTCCTTGTCGTATGTAGAATAACGCAGTCGGGCATCCCCCAACTTCTCGCTAAAAAAGGCAACGGGGTGAGCCTCCTGACTCAGAACTCCCCAATACCAACCCCAGAGGCATCGCAAGAGACCTCAAACACCTTCGTGAAATCCGGAAGACGAAGGATAGGTGCCTGGGTCATGCGCTCCTTGAGGAGCGCAAATGCAGCCGAAGCGGCCCTGGTCCACTCAAACGCCCCTTTTCGAATACAATCAGTGATGGGGGCGGTGATGGAACTGAAACCTCGGATGAATCGGCGATAGAAGGTCGCCAGCCCGTGAAAACTACGGACATCATGCAGGGTGCGAGGTTCGGGCCACTCCACTATAGCCCTGACCTTCTCCGGGTCGGCGGAGACTCCATCACTAGAGACAATGAACCCCAAGAAAGTGACCTGTGTAGTCATGAAAGCGCACTTCTTCGGGTTAGCATAAAGGCTCTCTCTCCTCAGGATGAGATAGACCTGCCTAAGGTGGTCTAGGTGGTCCTCCCGGGTGCGGCTATAAATGAGTATATCATCGAAATAGACAACCACGAAGACCCCAATCAATGGCCGTAGAACCTGGGTCATCAGCCGCATAAAGGTGCTGGGAGCATTGGTCAGCCCAAAGGGCATGACCAGCCACTCATAAAGACCATCCTTGGTCTTAAAGGCCGTCTTCCATTCATCACCAGGCCTGACTCTCACCTGGTGATAGCCACTCTTTAAATCTATCTTGGAAAACACAGTGGCTCCCGCCATCATATCCAACATATCATCCAAGCGGGGAATGGGAAATCTGTACTTCACCGTGATCTTATTGATTGCACGGCTGTCTACACACATCCTCCAAGTACCGTCTTTCTTTGGGGCAAGTAATGCAGGGACGGCACAAGGGCTCATGCTCTCACGAATGTATCCCCTAGCCAGTAACTCCTCAATCTGACGCAGGAGCTCAGCATGATCAGCGGGGCTCATCCTAAAATGGGGTAAGTTGGGTAGAGATGACCCCGGGATCAAATCAATAGCGTGCTGTATATCCCGCATGGGGGGAAGACCCTCAGGCAACTCAACAAGGAAAACATCAGAAAACTCCTGAAGGATAACAGCAACATCAGAAGGGAGCTCACCCTCCGCCTCACTAACCCTCTCCCGAACAACGACAGCGTAGATGGGGTCCCCTCTCATGAATTCGCGCTCCATCTCCCGGGGACTAATAAGCATCAGCCTCCTAGTCGGAGGATCAATCGGGGTGGGAGCAACAGGAGGGGGTGTCGTGGTCGGAGCCAAAGATGGGGTACTGGGCCCAGGAATATCAGTGCTGGGGGTACTAGGCCTAGTGGGACCCCGAACGGGAGGGCGTGTCGGCTGGGATGGATGAAGGGTGATCCTCTGGCCTTTGTGATCGAAGGTGCACGTGTTCGACCGGCCATGGAGGGTAGCATCTCTATCGAAAAGCCAGGGTCTCCCTAAGATAATGCTGCCTACCTCCATAGGCAACACGTCACACCAAATCTCCTCCTGGTAGGCGTGGAACTGCAAAGGCACCAGACATCGCTGCCTGACTGGAATAGAGGTGGTGTCTACCCATGACACACGATAAGGGGAGGGATGGTCCACGGGGGTTAACCCCAAACGTTTCACTGTACCCGTGGAAATGGCATTAATGCAACTCCCACTATCAATAATCACCTTACAGACCTTCCCACCCAGCCTGCAAAAGGTGTGAAAAATGGTGGTGCGACGCCAGTCATCACTCACCAAAGGCTGGGTCAAGACGCACCTGACAACACCTAGCTGAACACCATCCTGGCACTGCGTGCCCTGGACACCTGACGACTCTCCCTCTAACAACTCATCAAAGAACTCCTCGGCGAGCTCTGGGTCTGCCTCATAACTGACAGGCTCGACCTCGGGTGCGGCCTCACCTGCTGAGGTATCTCCAAAGGCCACGGTCTGCTGCCGAGAAGGGCACAGAGCAGCATAATGACCGACCCCCCCGCATCGATAACAATCTCCACGAGGCCTAGAGCCCTGCGGTGCTCCACCAATCATCGGCCCCTTTCCCTTGTCATCACGACGGGCCGGGGGTGGTGGAAGCTGAGGTCGGGTAGGAATAGTGGGCTGCTGGGGCCGAGGGGGTGCGGGAGCTGGGGCCTGGGGGCGAGGTGGATAGTCCCTCTGGGGAGGTGGAGGCCGGGGCCTAGGAGCAAAATCCGGACGAGTGGGGTCCTGTGGTCGGGCCACGGGTCCCCTCGCATACTGTCCTGTGCTAGTGCGAGAGTCCGTCCCACGAGGGTATGTGGGAGCGGGGCGCTGATCGGGCACAAACTCAAACTCAAACAGCTCCATATCACGAGCGACCTGGTACGCCTCATCTAAGGTAGCCACGTGGCGGCGGAGTAACTCAATCTGGAGGTTCCGTCGCAGACCTCGACGGAAGCGGGCTATAGTCATGATGGCTTCCTCCGAGACTCCACATCGCAGGAGACAATCATCAAATTCGGCGATGTATTCTGCCACAGGCCGGTTCCCCTGACTAAGGGTCTGCCACCGATCAACTAACCGGTGGCGGTAGGAACGAGGGACGTACTTCTGCCGGAGCTTCTCTTTCATATCTACCCATGTCTCAATCGGGGGTGTGCCCTGACGTCTCACTAGGCTCTCCACATTGGCCCAGTAGGTTTGGGCCCTGCCAATCAACTTCATCTTGGCATATCGGACTTTCCGAAGTTCTGCCATGTCGACCCACTCAAAATAACGATCCATACTAGCAGCCCAATCACTAAAAACATCGGGGTCCAATGACCCATCAAAGGTAGGAGGGTCCACTCGCACGGATCTAAGGAGACGCTCATCTTCCTCATCCCTATAATACCGATGGCCTTGGCGATCACGGCCATAGCCCTCACTCTCATTATCGGACCCAAAATCATTTACCTCATGCACGTGGGGTCTCCTATTGCCTCCCCTAGGCTGGTCGGGTCGAGGAGCAGGGTCACGTTGGCCATGGGCCTGCTCGGGAACATCTACCGGTGGGGCTCTACCCTGGGGGCGATCAACCAGACCTTGGATGGTCCGGTTAGAGGCCTCAACCCGACCCTCCACATCTCCCAGCCGATCCTCCATGGCTTTCATCCGGCCCTCCATCCGATCGGCGTGGTCCCTAAAGTGGAGACTCAGGGTCTCGATCATCTCCCGCAGGGATAGGTCATCTGGGACGGGATTCCTAGGGTCAGCCATCTGGATAGGGCGATGGTAGGATGTACCACGCCGGGTGGGCATGCAAGACTCTAAGGGACAAGGATGAAAGGGTACTAGACACGAACCTAGACAGAAAACTCCTAACGCAACAAAGGACTCCAATGCAAGTAGTAGACCTATGGACTCAAATGAACTCCAGCAAATCTAATGACTCGACATGGCCTAGGACCTCAGTCTGTAGGGACAAACTGGACGACCATGCTCTGATACCAAATTTGACGCGGGACGGGACTAAAAAGGGACTGGACCTACTATGAAGACCAAGTGCGGCCAGCACTCACACGTGACAAGGCAAGCCGAGTGAACGACTTCCGTACTATTCCTCCGGGGAGAGGCGTCTCTCAACAAGAAACCCAAGTCCACGGCCGTCCCTATGAGGGAAGCGAGTGGATCAAAGCGGCAAAGGAGCCGACGCGCAACTATAGGAGTCCAGTCCGAGCTCGGTGCTCGACTGGGGCCACGGAATGAGAATACTCTCGCTCACGATCTCGCGGTGTTTAATGCTAGCTAGGATCCCTACTCTCTCACGCGGCATGCAATAATCACATACTAGTAAAGCAGAATGCCGAAGGGGGAGCGTCGCACGTACCTCCACGCCTAGGCGTGGGGAAGGAACCCCGGCCGAGACCGACAACCCCGATACACACAATGAAAGAAAAGTACAAGCCAGCAATGGTGCCCACTCCTCGCAGGGAGATAACAGGCTACAACAAGTCCATTCGGGGTGGCCGATACACGGGCTGACGGGCGGCACTCGGTGGAGGGGTTGATCGCGAGGAAGGCCCGGACGCCGACCGGCAGAATCGCAGCAACGCGCGACTCGGCGAAAAGGGCTCTCACGGTCCGCTCCGGGGTCCGATTGGGGTGCCGTCAGTGACGACGCGCAGTTAGGTCGCAGGAGGAAGCCTCGGCCAAAGGGCGCCCTCAGATTCCGATCGTGGAAGCCGTGGCCGCACCTGCAAGTGGGGACAAGAAAGCTGCCTCCAGAACCGCGCTGTCGAGCGGGGAAAATGGTAACTCGCTGTTCTGGAAGGCGAACGAGGCTCCGCTTGAGGGAGGACGCTGGGGACGCAGAGCAGCAGGTCCGGACCAAAGGGCTCGACCAGATCTGGTCGAGGTTGGACGCCGTGAACTCGGGAAGTCGCCGGGTCTTCTGGCGCCGGGTGGACTGGACAGATCCGCGCGACCTCACGGGAACGGACGCCACGAACAGCTCGGGCGTCGGAAGGAGACGAGGTTGGCGGCGTTGGAAAGAGGACGACGAGAGGTACCAACCCTGAAGAAATCAGCTCCAAACTCGGCGTCGTGCGTCCTGTGGTATTTTCGCAAGGAGGAGGTAGGATCTGGGCGCGCAGAGATGGAGGCTCCTGCGCTAGCTCACGAGGAAATCCGCCACGGGTGATGCCGACCTCGGATCGAGGCGAAACCAAGGCCCACGCGTCGCTGACTTGTAGACGTATCCACAGAAAAAGGAGGGGGGCTCAGAGTCGATCAGCACCGGACAGGGTCGCCGCTGCAACTCGGGGCTGAATCTGGAACTCACGAATTGAACCGGAGACGACGTAGAAGAGGGAGGGAACCTCGGCGTCGCACCGAGGGGATGGGGCGTCGCACCCCGGGGTTGCTCCCGTCGCAGGAGCTGTGGAGGAGGAGAGGGTCACCCTCTCCAAGAGGTGGATGCGCAAAAAGGCTCCTCAAGAAATTGTTTGATTGTTCATTAATTGGAAAAAGAGGAAAATACAAGGGTTATATACCCGGGGGGGGGAAACTAGGGTTTCAACCTAGCCACATGGGGGGTGGGGGCGCAAATGGGAGGAGGGGTGGGCCCCAACTCCCTCCATTCAAGGGGGGTTGCGACCAGCCCTCCCTCCAATCAAGGAGGGTGCGCTCAAGTGAGGCAAGGGGGGGAGAGTGGAAAGGGGAAAGGGGGGGGGGGCGCCCAAAAAGGAAGGCGGCTGCTACCTCCTCCACTTGGAGGAGGTGGGATGCGCCCAAAACCCTAACCCTAGGGGTGGGTGCGCAAATCCCCACATGGGCCAAGGAGGAGTGGAGCACAAGATGGCCCACTAACCCTTTGCCCTCTAAATAAGCCTACAAAGCATAAAAAAATGTCCAATTGGCCTACAAGGGCCCACAACTAGAAAGCAGTGTCCACGCAGGGACTAATCCAAGGCCCAACATGGCCTAAAGCATGAAAAAATAAATAGGGATAACTCTGCTAATCTGCTAGATGATCGCCGAGCCAAAGGGATGCCGGCATGCTCCGTGTGCTCCGTCGAGTGATGCGGCGTGTGTCCTCACCAGCACCTGAATGGAAGGGAGCTGAACAGGATTCTGGTTGACCCCGGTGCAGCGGTCAACATCCTGCCTTATCGAATATATGAGAGGCACCACTTTAACGTGCATGTCGAGAAAGTCAGAGATATGCGCATCACCGGCTTCAATCAAAAATGCGAAGTGTCAATGGGAGTGGCAGAGTTCACCCTCACCTTAGTAGATTTCATTACGACGGTGGAGTTCCATGTCATTGACTCCCGCACCTCGTACAAAGCACTGCTCGGCCGCCCATGGCTGCATGAAAATATGGTGGTGCCCTCCACGCTCCACCAATGCATCAAGTACAGTCTCCAAGGGAAAGAGGAGAGGATATTTGCAGACCTCCACCCATTCGAGGTGTTTGAATGTCATTTGGCGGATGCCAACCTATATACAGGGCCTTCTCAAAAGACCTCTGAAGCTAAGATCCCTGCGGGGGCATCAAGAAGCACATCCGGCAACAGTTGGTATCCACCACCGCCGTGCGGATATATAAAGCCCAAGGTGGTCTCCCATATCACAACATCAGGGGACATGAGCAGAACAGCACCCCCGACACTATACCCCGAAGCTAATAAAGTGCGGGTCGCTCAGCGGCACAATCATATTGAAATCTCGGATGGCCTTACCAAGCCAACTCCCTGCCTTGATAACCCTACTGTCGAGCCTTTCAAAACTTAGGAGGTGACACATGAAGATGGACCTAGCAGCTTGTTCTATACGGCTGAAGAGCACCCTACTCGGGAAGACACAGACTGTAGCCTCCCCGAACATATAAGCAACCCACCAGTTCCCGTCCAGGGTCTGGCATTTACAACTGATCGGATGGCCAAGATGTTTCAGAAGCAACACATTCCCCCCGATCAATCTCAAAAGCGCAAGGAAGCTTTCCAGAAAATGTGGTACCCCGCAAATCTGGATAAGGAAATGAGACGTGTCTCTCAACATCCAGGGTTGGGCTTCACCCTGGAAGAATATTATTACAGTGGGCGATACGAGGTGGATACCATCTCCGCCTTCTATCCCGCTGAAGATAGCCCTCTGGGGGCAACTTTTGATGAGTACCAGGCGGAAGCTGAGCATGTTGAACTGGCTCGACTCGGAAATCAAGAAGCAGAGACCATGGCTTCCCGCCGATGCTGAGAGCAGGGCTACCCTGAGGAGGCGGCCCTTCAAGCCAAATTTGATACGGCTAGCAGTAGTGAAGCCGAAGATACTGAAGAAGTGGGAATTTCTCCCTCAAATGGGGTCCTACTGACGGTAACTTCAACACCCCTTCTACCAATCAGGGAAGGCTCGGTCGACTTTGATCAAGGGGAACCAGCTACCAAGAAAGAAAAAGCCACTTCTACGGAAGATACAACTGCCCCAGGAGGTGAGACCTCCTCAACTTCTACTACAAAATTGGGATGCTTTCCAAGCCCGGCAATAAACAACTGCCAGCCTGTCATGGCTGCAACCTCATATACAAGGACGGAGGCTGCCCTCTCGCCCTTGGGAGCTGCAATGACAGTGGATTTGCTAACAGAACAATCAACGCAGCCGCTAGCACAAGAAACAGAGAATCCTCAAGAAGTTCTGATGGTGTCTGACGGGGAAGTCGAAGTACTCGACCCTGAAGATGGTATTCCAGACTTTGTTGACCTCCAACCGGCACCTCCGGAGATAGAAGAAGGAGGTCAAGCCACAGTCGATGAACTGATAGAAGTCAACTTGGGAAATGAGGAGGATCCTAGGTCTACCTTCCTCAGTGCCCAACTATCCCCAGAAGAACGGGAGCTGTACACCCAACTGCTGTAAGAGTACCGGGATTGCTTCGCCTGGACTTATAAAGAAATGCCAGGTCTAAACCCCGCTGTCTCACAACATGAGCTGGCAATCAGCCCTGAGGCCGAGCCGGTGAAGCAACCACCGCGGCGCATGAGGCCAGAACTCAGTACTCAAATTTATGCTGAAGTCGACAAGCTCATTGACGTGGGATTTGTCGAGGAAAACCAGTACACCACATGGCTGGTGAATATCGTCCCCGTGAAAAAGAAGAATGGACATATCCGGGTATGTGTTGACTTCCGAGATCTAAATAAAGCCTGCCCCAAAGATGACTTTCTGGTGCCAATAACGGAAGTCATGATCGATGCCACAACCGGTTACGAGGCCCTGTCGTTCATGGACGGGTCATCCGGTTACAACCAGATCTGGATCGCGGAGCATGACCGGGTCCATACTGCTTTCCGAACCCCTAAAGGCATTTATCATTATAAGAGGATGCCGTTCGGACTAAAAAATGTTGGCGCAACTTATCAGTGCGCAATGACCAAAATCTTTGATGAGTTGCTCTACCACAAGGTCGAGTGCTACATAGATGATCTGGTGGTCAAAACCAGAAGAAAGGAAGACCATCTGCAAGACCTCCGGATTATTTTTCAGAGGCTGAGGCAGCACGAGCTGAGGATGAATCCCGTGAAATGCGCGTTCGGAGTATCGAGCGGAAAATTCTTGGGCTTCATTGTCTGATATCGGGGGATCGAGATAGACCCCGCAAAAATCAAAGCAATTCAGGAGTTACCTCCACCAAGAAATCTCTCCGAGTTGAGATCACTATAGGGCCGCTTGGCTTATATCCGACAGTTCATTTCCAACTTGTCAGGGCGATGCCAGCCTTTCCACAAGCTGATGATGAAAGATGTCCCCTTTTATTGGGATGAAGACTGCCAGACAGCCTTCGATAAGCTGAAAGACTATCTGAAGACTCCTCCAGTGCTGGGCGCACCGGTGAAAGGACGGCCATTGATACTATATATAGCAGCTACACATAACTCCCTGGGGGCAATGCTGGCCCAGAATAATGAAGAAGGGAAAGAGCAAGCCCTCTATTACCTCAGTCGGAGACTGGTCAGAACTGAGGAGAAATATACTTATATTGAGAAGGTCTGTCTGGCACTGGTCTTCGCAGTTAAGAAGCTTCGACACTACATGTTGTCGCATGAAATCAGCTTGGTATCCAAAGAGGATCCCCTAAAATATATTATGTCCCAGCCGGCACTCAAAGGTCGCCTGGGCAAATGGGCGGTAATCCTTATGGAGTTTGACATCTCCTATGTACCGCGCAAGGCCGTCAAGGGCCAAGCTATTGCAGACTTCTTCGCTGAGCACCCAGTACCCGGGAACTGCCTGTTGGAACCGGAGCTTCCTGAAGATGAAACCCTGGAAGCCGTTCAGGTGCAGCCCTCCTTATGGCAGCTATATTTTGATGGCGCTTCCAGAATTGACACCTCTGCCACTGGATCAGCCAGAGTCAGGGCAGGAGCAGGCATAGTCCTGAAATCCCCAGAAGGAGAAGTGGTGCACACATCCTGCTCCATAAATAAACATTGCACAAACAATGAAGCAGAGTATGAAGCCCTGATAATCGGGTTGCAGATTACCCTATCCATGGGAATTCAGATGCTGGAAGCATTCGGAGATTCCATGCTAGTTATAAAACAACTAGAAGGAGAGTTCGATGTGCGAAAGCAAGAGCTTCTCCCCTATCACCAGCTGGCAACCTGCCTGATGACAAGATTCTACTTCATCAGCATCAAGCACATCAACCGAGGCCGCAATGCTCAGGCAGACGCCCTCGCTAAGCTGGCCAGTTCATTGGCTATCCCGCCAGACACAAGCCTGAATATAACGGTGATCAACCGTCGGCAAGTCCCCAGCGTAATAGAAGTCTTAGCCGACGAACAAGAGATTGAGGTGGCAGTCGTTGAGGAGATTTAGCAGCCCAACTGGCGAGAACATCTCCTGTGGTGGTTCCAACACCAACAGCTTCCAAAAGAAGAAGAACAGAGAATGAAGCTCCTGAGGGTCAAGGAATCTTACGAGATGAGAAGCGGAACCTTGTTCCGGATAATGGCAGATGCCCGAAGGAAAGTCCTACTCCGTTGCTTATCTTCAACAGAGGTGGGATAGGTGATGCAAGAAGTCCATGCGGGATCAGCTGGAGCACACCAGGCTGGCCCAAAGATGAAAATTGAGATAAAGAAATTGGGTTACTATTGGCCCACTATATTTGATGATTGCTGCAAGTTTGCCAAAGCTTGTCAGAAGTGTCAAGAACACGCTAGCGTGGCAAGGAGACGTCCAGTGCCGCTGCATCCCACCTTGCCAAGCTGGCCGTTTGCTCAGTGAGGCACGGACGTGGTAGGGCCGCTACCAGCATCTTCATCAGGGTGCAAATATATCTTAGCAGCTATAGACTACTTCTCCAGATGGGCAGAGGCGGTAGCACTAAGAGATGTAACGGGGGAACTAGTTGCAAGATTCTTCCGGTAGAATATAATATTCCGGTTCGGGATCCCCAGCCGAATCATCTCTGATAATGGCAGCCATTTCAGAAACCAGAAGGTTTATCGGCTAGCCGACAAGTACAAGGTTTATCTCTGATAATGGCAACCATTATCGCTCACTATCACTCGGGGGATGCCGTAGCGACAGATGATCGATTTCCAGACGAAACTCCAAACGACTATCTCGGTGATTCTTGCTGTGGCTTTGGCCTCGATCCATTTGGTGAAGTAGTCAATGGTGACGATGATGAACTTCTTCTGGGCTTGAGCCGTGGGGAACGGCCCGAGGATGTCGATTCCCCAGCGAGCGAAAGGGTATGGCTCGGCTAGGGTAACGAGCTCTGTTACCGGCTGATGGACCAAGCGGTCAAATCGCTGGCATCAGTCATAGTGCTGTACTTAGGTCGAGCAGTCGCGCTGCAAAGTGGGCCACCAATAACCTTACCGTAGCAAGATCCTGGCGAGTGACCTTCCTCCAAAATGCGCTCCGCACAGGCCTTCGTGAACTTCTTGAATCGCTCGGTTGGCTTCGTTAGTACTGAGGCACTTCAGGAGAGGACCGGAGAAGGATCTTCGGTAGAGAGTGCTGTCCAGAATGACGAAGCGCCGAGCTTGGTACTTCAATCTTCGGGCTTTCCGGGGGTCGGGAGACTCTTTAGAGTCTTGGAGCCACAACAAGTAGGGGGTGCACCAGTCGCTTGGGGAGGCCTAGTCAACAGCCAGGAGCTCCGAATCGATGCTCAGTTGCTCTAGCTCTTAGAGAAGGACCGATCAAGTACCCTCGGGGTCAAGAGAGGAGGCCATCCGAGAGAGGGCGTCCGATCGGGAGTTTTCTTCCCGAGCTATTCGGACTACCTCAAAGCTCTCGAATTGTTGTGCCACGGCTCTGACCAGCCGGAGGTATTTGACCATCGGTGCTTCTCGAGCTTCGTAATCATCATTGACCTGGATAGCGACTAGTTGGGAGTCAGTGTGAATTCTGACTCGCTCAGACCCCAGCCGCCGGGCCATGCGGGCTTCCGAGATAAGGGCTTCGTACTAAGAGGCGTTGTTGGATGCCTGGAAATTGAACTTCAAGGCGTATTATAGCTCTGCTCCTTCGGGGGACTTCAAGAGGATTCCAGCGCCGCTTCCGACCGAGTTGGAGGATCCGTCAATGAACAGTTCCCAGGTTGGCCCGGGCGCGGACGTAGGTTTTTCTTTGGTCGGGATAGTGCTCTCGGCGATGAAGTCAGCGAGCGCCTGTCCTTTGATAGCCGAGCGAGGCCGGTATGATATATCGTAGGCCCCGAGCATGATGGCCCACTTGACGAGGCGTCCCGAGGCTTCAGGGTGAGCGAGCATCCTCTTCAAAGGTTTACCGGTCAGCACGGTGATGGATTACCCTTGGAAATAGGGTCGGAGGTGCTTGGCCAAGGTAACCAACGCTAGCACGAGTTTCTCGGTTGCGGGGTAACTTCTTTCAGCCTCGTTGAGCACCTTGCTTGTGTAGTAGACTGGTCTCTCGACTCCCGAGTCATTTCTGACTAGGACTGAGCTAACTGTAGACGGAGTCGCCGAGAGATAGAGATACAAGGCTTCACCTAGGACAGGCTTGGAAAGCACCGGGGGTGAAGCCAGGAACTCCTTAAGCTCGGTGAACGCCCTTTGGCATTCCTCGTCCCATATGAACGTAGCAGATGCCATTTTGGGCCCCCTCAACAGCTTGAAGAAGGGTAGGCATCGTTCGGCCGCGCGGGACAGGAATCTGCTGAGCGCAGCAATGCGCCCAGTGAGGCATTGGACGTCTTTGATGCAGGTGGGTGGGCGCATGTCCAGGATGGCTTGGACATTGTCAGGGTTCGCCTCGATCCCACGCTAGGTAACTAAGAAACCCAAGAACTTTCCGGATCTTACTCCGAAGGCGCACTTGGTGGGATTGAGCTTCATGTTGTACCTCAGTAGGGTGTTGAAGGTCTCAGCTAGGTCGGCGAAGTGATCCTCGGCCTTGGGGGTCTTGATGAGCATGTCGTCAATATAGGCCTCGACGTTCCGGCCGAGCTATCCTTCGAACATATGATTGACCAGCCTCTGGTATGTGGCTCCAGCGTTCTTCAACCCGAAAGGCATCCGGGTGTAGCAGTATACACCGAAGTCGGTAATAAAGGCGATCTTCTCGACGTCTCTGAGGTCCATTCTGATCTGGTGGTAACCTGAATAGGCGTCCAGGAAACTGAGTATTTCATTGCCTGAGGTTGAATCAACCAGTTGGTCGATGCTCGGTAATGGATAATAGTCCTTTGGTGTGGCCTTCTTCAAGTCGGTGAAGTCCACGCACATTCGCCACTTTCTTGAAGCTTTTGGCACCAGGACGACGTTAGCCAGCCACATCGGGTACAAGATCGGTCTAAAAAGACTAGTCTTTTGCCCCTTGGTGACCTACTCTTTGATGATCGCCTGCTTCTCTGGCGTGTGCTTCCATCCGCGTTGTTGTACGGGCTTCACGGTCGGGTCGAGGTTGAGCTTATGCATTACCGTCTCTCCCGGTATTCCGGGGAGTTGATCATCAGACCATGCAAAGACTCGTGTTAGCGCAGCAAGAGTGATATAGAAGGGGGGATGAATAGATCACTCCCAATTTGCAGAAACTTAGGCGAAAAATAGATTCTACTGCTAACGCACCTCCTTAACCCGTACACAGAGAAATATAGATGAGAGTGAAGAGCTGATCACTTGAAGGCAAAGGGACAAGCAGATGAAGAGCACAGAAATCAATAGCAAACCACAGAGGAGGCACTCGGTTTTTAGGTGGTTCGATTGCAGTCCGCAATCTACATTTACCCCTCACTCCAACTAGAGTGAGGATTCCACTAGGCAAAGCTAGATCACAGCAGACTCAGTCTGCGTACAACATGCTGCCACACAGCTTGAACACTCAAGGGAAACAAATCCCTCGACCAAGCTCTGCTACCCACAGAACTTGAAACCTGTTCTAGCTCCCAGCTAGAACACAACCGGAGAATCCTCTCCCTTCCTCCACACACGGAGGGAAACTGTTAATGACAACCTGTCACTAACAACACCAGAGATCACCGATCTCTCTTCCTCTGCAACTCAGAGGGAAACTGGAGTAGTACTCCCTTCCTCCACACACCGGAGGGAAACCAATTCAAATCAGAATGGAAGAACGAAAATAAACGAAAGCAAAGTAGAAACAAAAACAATGAAGAGGAAATCGGTTCTGAAACCCAATACAACTGTAGCTTCAAATGAAGCAATTCATCAATCCACACACATTCTCTCTCTCTCGAACAAACTTCTCTCAGATATGGAACTCTCTGCTCTTTTTCTTTTCTGGATCATGCAGACTCTCACCAATGGCTTCTGCTTTTTCTTTTCACGATCGAACTTCTAGTGAAGGATGAAGCTCTATATTTATAGCAGATAATGGCGTGTGGCTGCCAGGTTCCCGCCCATGCACTTTTGGCCAGATCATTTGAATTTCGACCACATGGCAGCATCCTGACAAGGTTGCCATCCACGTGTCATGCGCCTGTTGTCTTGGATCACGTGTCAGGTGCCAACCTTGATTCACGTGCCCAATCATCAGCCTGAATCACCTGCAGACAGACAGATGGAATGTATAGACTTAGTTAGTTCAAGCTTTTAGCAAGAATGTATATACTTCAGAAACATCAACTGAGTAACTGTGTACAATCGTGAGAGAATGTATAGACTTAATGAATAAACGCATGTATAGACTTTACCAGGGTATGCACAATGCAATGCGTTGACGCTACACTACGTGCCTATGCACTGCGTTGACGCAGTGCAATGTGTCTTTGAAAACTGTAAATAGCAAGGCATGCTGTACAGACTTCAGATAGCATGCATCAGATGACTCTGTATGGACTTGAAGATCCTTAGCCAATGTATAGACCTCTAGAGGAGACAAATGTGTAGACTTCACATTGCTCAGCCACTGTGTAGACTTCACAACGCCTAACCAGTGTACAGACTTGTAATGAGTGTGCTGTGAGCTCTGAAGACTCAAGTTGTAATAACAGAATGTATAGGATTGTGGTCGTACAACCCAATGTGTAGACTTGTACAGAGTGGACAATTGTCAGACTATGATGCTGAACAAAAGACCCTTGGTCAACAGCCAAGGCGTCAACGCTTCCAGCGTGCAGCGTCGCCTCAGCTCCTCAAGAAAAGTGCTCACTCCCTAGGCAAGCTGACCAATGTGTCAGCGCATCCAGTGTCAGCGTCGACGCAGTGAACAAGAAGGAAGCGAAAGACGCACCATTGCGTCTACGCATTCAGCCAAGTGCGTCAACGCACTAAAGGCATGCTACCCATGAAGTCAGATAGGCTGTACAGACTCTGTGGATGTAAAGCAATGTAGACTTCAGACTGTATAGACTTGAACCAAGACGAGGTGAAGACTTCACGTTGTATAGACTTGCCAAATCAGTTGGGTGATGTACATACTTGAATAGATGCAGCTGAAGGATTTATAGACTTGGAATCCACTGTACACGACTATACAGACTTTGAGGCTTAATGCAAAGGCCAGTGTACAGACTTCTAAAAAACTGATGCGTTGTATAGACTTTCATGAGACGCTAAAGTCTATACAGACTAGACCAGTGAGACACTGATAGAGACGATGCAATGCGATGTGGAGACTTTAACATTAGACGCTGCATGAGACGGTAGGCTGTACAGACTTGCAAAGAGTGTAGGGTGTATAGACTTGAAAGTCTCAAGGCGAAGTGCAAACATGCTGAGTTGACGCTGCAGCCCAATGAGTTGACGCTGCAACGTATTGCTTTTACGTTCAACTGATGATGTATAGACTTAATCAAATGAAGAACCTGAACAGAAGAGTCTACGCATCAGCACACTGAGTTGACGCACTGGTGTGAGAACAGAGACATGCAATGACTGAAGGGTCGACGCATCAGCACGCTGAGTTGACGCACTGGTGTGAAGACTGTGCAGACAGAGTGTAGGCAGAATTAAGGTAGAGCATGTTATCTGACAGCCATTGAACTGTACTCACTCACATGATGAAACAGCATTAATCTAGAGATAGAAGATTGATTTAAAGTGTGGGACATCATCAAAACCATAGGGATGCAACAACTCGGGCATATGCGGAAAGAAACTCTTTGTATTGCTGCTGAACCTCAGACGGTAGGTCGGCTCCAATCTTTACTCCTAGGGTCGGGTCATCGTTTAGGAAAACCGTTAGCAGCTCGCCTCCAGGCTCGGAGGTTGCGGGTTTTTCCTCGACTTCCCAGGGATCCTTGTTCTTCCCGTCCGGCCTTGTGGCTTCAACCGAGATATTATAGCACCTTCTGGCCATCGCCTGGTTACCTCGGACTTCCCCCACCCCATTTTTGGTGGGGGAACTTCATCTTTTGGTGATAGGTAGAGGGCACTGCTTTCGTTCGGCTAAGGATTTCTCGGCCGAAGATTGCGTTGTATGCTATCATACCCTTGGTCACTATGAAGTCCACCGAGACCGTAACGGTTTTGGGTGGGGTGCCGAGAGTAACTGGCAGGCTTAGGGCTCCCTCGGGATAAGTGGCCTGGCCATTGAACCCGCAAAGGGGGGTTCGGATCGGGCGGAGTTTAGACGGATTCTCCCCCATCTTAAAAAAACATTCGTAAGATAACACATCAGGGGCGCTTCCATTGTCAACTAGAATTCTGTCTACGTTACAATGGTTTATTGTGGCCGATATGACTAGGGCGTCGTCATGCGGAGTGGTCAACCCTTCCAGGTCTTGGTCGGAGAAGACTATGACCTGGGGCTCACTTGGCGGGGCCTTGGGAGGCTCGACGGCTTGGCTCGCCCGCTCAGCATGATGCTGTTGTGACTCCTATGTGTTGATGGTGTTGACATGTAACTTTACTTCATATGGCAACACATTAGTTTGATGAATTGGTAACACTGTTTATGTTTTGATGAAATCACTTTATCAGATTGTTTGTGTGTTATATGCATTTAATCTTATCTTAACACTGAACACACACTCATAGTCTCAATGTCTATACATCGCTGTTGGGCATCAATGTCTGCATATGAGCATCAGGCACCAAGTGTGTACATTGCATAGCATGCAGGCGTCAAAGTCCATACATCCACAGTGCAGTGGCCAAGTCCATACACTGTCTGTCTCATTTAGAGTCTAAGGTGAAGTCTGTACATTGAGCGTCTCACGCAAAGTCCATACATTGGCCTTCAGGTTTGAAAGTCTATACATCGGTCTTTCAGCAAGTCTGAACATTGTCCATACAGTAGTGCGTCAACTCCTTGAGCTGATGCGTCGACGCTTCAGTTCAGTTTCTTCAGTTGATAAAGTCTATACATCCACAGTGAACTTTGAAGTCTATACATTGGGCCTTACATTCCAACTCTATACACTGAACCTTCGTTCATCAAAGCCTCAAGTCTGTACAGCGTGAAGTCTACATTTTGGCTTCACGTTTTCAATGTCTGTACAGTGGCTTTCGCATAGGCAAGTCTGTACATCGGGCTCCTTCTAACTAAGTCTATACACTCCCTCACACTGTACACACTCAGTCTATACAGCATGATCGTCTTTTCAAGTCTACACAGAGTTCTTCACTTAAACTGATGACTTATCCGATACTCTGTTTGACAGGTGTTCTGATCGTGAAGCTTATGGAGGGCACGTGATTCGAGGCTGGAAGGGTAGACAGGCTTGTGACACGTGTGCTGAAGCTGGCTGAGAGGCTGACACGTGGACACAGCAAATCAAGAAAGAAGCTCCTGGATTATTCTGGTGCGTCAACGCATTGAGCAAGTAGCGTCGACGCAGCAGTTACAAAAAAAAAAGAACCAATGGGTTACTGGGTTACTCAGATGCGTCAACGCCACCCACTGGCAGCGTGGACGCAGCAGTTCAAGTAACTCCTTGCAACCTCTGGAGTACCCTGGCAGCGTCGACGTTGTAGCTCGTTGGGTCGACGCAGCAGGTTGATGGAACGACACCTTTTAGCTGCTAGTACACACCGATGCGTCAACGCAGCAGTGAAGCGGCGTCGACGCAGCACGCCCATCTGCTGAAGACATGATCACTGGATCATCGATGCGTCAACGCCATGGGCTGATGGAGTCAACGCAGTAGTCTTGAGTTTTGCTGATCAAACGTCTTTGAATTGTAGGGCGCGTGATCCAAGGTGCCTGGCTCGTGAACCAAATGCTGACACGTGGATGGAATTGTCTCGAAGCTGGCGGATTCCATTGGGCGGGAAAGCATGGAAGCCACGCGCCCTTATCCACCTGCTGCTGTTATATATATTAGTCTTCATCTTCTGTATAGGCTGATCGAGATTGGAAAAGTCTGTACATCCTGCTTGAAGCAGCAGCCACCGAGATCCACTGTGAGAATAAAGAAGAAAGGCAGAGAAGAAGAAAAAAAGAGAAGAAGAAAAAGAGAGATGAGTTGAGAGAGAGTTATTGTGAGAGCTTGTGAATCAGTCTCTTGGTCCAGTTACCAGAGCTGATATTGCTCAACCTTGAGCTACAGCCGTTTTGGTTTTCTTCCATTCGATTGTGTGTTTCATTTGTTTTGAGTCCTTGTTATTTTCCTTTGAAAACTCTTGTTCTATCAAGCTGTTAGTCAGCGGGATCAAGCTGTGAGGCAGCGGGTTGCAGAGGTGTTCCTCTGGTCGGCTAAGCTGTAGTGCCCAGCAGAGCAAGCTGTGATGCTCAGCTGTTGCAGAGGATGTTCCTCTGGTCGGGATAAGCTGTAAGCCCCAGCCGTTGTTGGCAAGCTGTAGAGCCCAGCAGTTTGAAGCTGTGTATCAGCAGTAATCCACATTCGAGTTGAATGTGGGGTGGACGTAGGTCGGATTGACCGAACCACCTAAAAGCCTTGGGCCTCTCGTGTGTTTGATTGCTTGTTCAGCAGATCTTGTGTGTTTCATTCGGTGCATTAGCTGTGTTCGTCTAGTGTTCTTCTAATTCCGCATTTGATTCTAGGCCAAATTTTTAAATAGCCAGTTGATCTATTCACCCCCCCCCTCTAGATCCACATCCTGTGGTGATAGAGCCTTCCATCTAACTTCAACACTTGGTATCAGAGCTAGACTCTTCTACAGGGACTTACCGCCCGAAGAGGATAAGCACAGATGGACGGAAGAGGGATGATAGCTGAAGGACACTCCACATCCAAGCCCCTATACTTCGATGGAACCAACTACGCATACTGGAAGCACCGTATGCAGGTATTCTTGAGGGCTAAAGATTATGAAATTTGGAAGGTGGTTAGCAAGGGACCTTTCGAGCTATCTCCAAATAAAGATGTATGGACTAAGGAAGAAATCAGAAGGTCCACGCTCAACTGGAGTGCAATCAATGCAATCCAGTGTTCTCTGCATCCCACCGAGTTCTCACGAATATCTGCCTGCTCCTCAGCGAAGGAAATGTGGGATGCACTTGAAGTCATCTATGAGGGAACTTCACAAGTCAGAGAGACTAAGACTAATCTACTAGTCTCAGAATACGAAGCCTTCAAGATGAAGCCTAATGAGACGATCAAGGAAATGTATGCTCGGCTGACCATTATCACAAATGGTCTCAGAGGCTTCGGGAAAAAATATTCTGAGTACGATGTAGTCAGGAAGATCTTGCGATCCTTAACTCCAATGTGGCACACCAAGGCCACAGTTATGGAAGAGTCAAGAGATCTGTATAATACTAAGGCAGATGAGCTGATCCGATCTCTAATGGCTTATGAGATGAATATGCCAAATATAGAGGAGGCTGACAGAAAGAGGAAGCCTATAGCTCTGAAGGCTGGTGCTAGTAGATCCAGTCGATCCAGCCCCAACAGATCATCAACTGAAGAGAGCTTGTCTGAAGAAGAAGTGGCAAATGCTGATATTGCCATGATTACTAGGGAATTCTGGAGATTTCTTAAGAAGGAAGGACGAAGATTCAGCCGAAAAAATCCCAACAGTGGCCGCCGAGACACAAGGTATAAATCAAGCCCTGCAAAGAAAGCTGAAACTAATGTTTGCTATCAATGCAGGAAGGCGGGTCACTTTAAAGCTGAATGTCCGACAAATCAAAATCTCAAGGACAAGTCCAAGAAGAAGAACACAAAAGGGAAAGCTATGGTGAGTACCTGGAGTGATGAGGACGAGGGATCTTTGAGCGTCACTTCGGACAGTGAAGTTGAAGCTGAGAAGCCAATCTGTCTCATGGCAACCAGCTCAGAAGATAGAGAGGAAGAATCTGATGAGGTATTCTCTCGCTATGAAAATTTTACTATTACTGATTGGATGGTTGCCTATGATGAACTTACTGACAGAGTAGATGAGGTCAGAAAAGAAAACAGGCATCTTCGAAGAAAAATTAAAATCATGCAAAATGATACTTCATTGTCTGATAAAATTGTCTGCTTAGAAACTGAAAACAGTAAGCTGAAACTCACATGTTCTGAATTTGAAGAAATCAATAAAGAACTAAAAATGTCTAAGGAAGAAAATGTGAGATTAGACAATGAAATTGATGCATGGAAACTGAAAATTCAGAATTATGAAAATGAGATAAAGATTGTTTCTGAAAAATATGAAGCTATCCTCAATGTGAATAATGAGTTAAAAAAATCTATTGATCGATGAAGTTCAGAAAGATAATGAGGATAAGCTAAAAACAATTGAGAAAATGACCCAAGCATCTGAAAATTTAGATGCATTATTGGGGTCAAAAGTAAATTTCAGAAGAGAGGGCCTAGGATTCAACTCTAGTGCAACCAAAAGCTTTGGAATGAAAACTATTTCCTTTGTTGCACAAAAGGAGAAAGGACCTCTGATCAACATGAATTCTAATAATGCTATAAAGACAAATTTGAATATGAAAAGGCTGAATGCAGAGGAGAAGGGCAAACAGAAAGTAGGTGAGCCTAGTAGAATTGGCACTTCCAAACCTAGCTCTAGTGCTCAACCCAAGGTTAGGGGTCAGTCTGTTCAGATAAACAAACCTCATATCAATGCCAAAAAGTCTTCACCACCATCATCACAGAAAAGGACCCAACCAAAACCTATGAATAGGTCAGCAGGGTCAAGGGTGTAGGGAAGACAAAACATTTTCAGAAGTCAGCCCAACAAATTCAATTCACCTAGAGTTCAGCCCTACTACCCCAAACAGCCAATCTATCCTAATGGGTATGGGTGGACTAGAACTCAAGGGATGTATACAGGGTATGTTCATCAACCTACACACTTTTACAGACCCTATGTCAGAAATTAGGAAAATGGGTGTGGTAGTCGGATGCCTAGGAATTACCAATATTTCCACAGCCAGTCTAGGAACTACCATGGCCAAAACTTTATGAATGCAACCTGGCCAAAGCATTGGCACAATAAAAAAAATTCTGTGAATAACTTTGTTGGTGCATATAAGAAGAAAGTCAACAAGAAAAAGTAAAACCAAAGGAAATCTGGAAAATCCACTGAACAGAACTGCTTCAAACAAATGTGGATTCCCAAAACCATGCTTTCTTTCTTTACTTGCACTTCATCTGCATTGGAGCCCAATCAGACTTCGGTTCCAAACTCTTTGCCCTAATTGTGTGTGCAGGTATGCCTGGCAGCCAAGAGCAACTTGTGGTACTTGGATAGTGGCTGCTCCAGGCATATGACAGGAGATAAGGCCAAGTTTTGTATGCTAACTGAAAAGCTAGGAGGCCTTGTCACCTTTGGAAGCAACACAAAGGGTAGAATCATTGGATCAGGTAAGGTAGGTAAGTGCTCTACCTACTGCATTGATGATGTTATGATGGTTGAAGGGTTAGCTTACAATTTACTTAGTATTAGCCAGTTGTGTGATAAGGGTCATAAGGTTTTATTTGATTCTCAATGCTGCAAGGTTTTTGAACCTGATTTAGAAATTATAAAATTCTCTAGAAAAAGAATAAATAACACATACATGATAGATCTAGATGATATTCAGCATTCTAACCTATGTCTTACTGCCAATAGAGAAGATTTATCATTTTTATGGCATCGTAGGTTAGGCCATGCTAGTTATACCATTTTGCATAAACTGAACAAGCATAGCATGGTTAGAGGACTTCCTGAAGTTTCCTTCAAGAAAGAAAATAAAATCTGTGATGCATGCACTCAATCAAAGATAACTAGAAAGTCATTTAAGTCTAGAACTGAAAATCTGTCTTCCAAACCCTATGAGCTGATACACATGGATCTCTTTGGGCCAACCAGATCTGTCAGCTTATCAGGAAGGAGGTATGGGTTTGTCATGGTAGATGACTTTTCTAGGTATACTTGGGTTTATTTCTTATCTAATAAGAGTGATGCTTTCTCAGAATTTCAGGAGTTCTATGTTAAAATAAATCAGAAAATTGAAAATATTTTGACTGATCATGGAGGTGAGTTTGAAAACTCACAGTTTGATGAACTCTGCAGGTCAAATGGAATCAACCATAGGTACTCCTCACCAAGGACACCTGAGCAGAATGGGGTTGTGGAGAGAAGGAACAGAACCCTAGTGGAGATGGGTCGTACACTTCTTACTGAAGGTGGTCTACCAAGGAAATTTTGGGCTGAAGCAGTGAACACTGCCTGTTATGTAATTAACAGAGTCATGGTAAGACCTTCTACCCAGCAAACACCATATGAGATCTTAAAGGGTAAGAAACCTTCTATTGCTCATTTCAAGGTTTTTGGTTGCAAATGTTTTATTCATATAAATGATAAAAGAGACCTTGATAAATTTGAACCTAAAGGTGAACCAGGAATCTTTCTTGGTTATTCTGAAAACACATGAGCATATAGAGTGTACAATCTCAACTCTAAAACTGTTGAAGAATCTCCACACATAATTTTTGATGAATCCTTGGTAAATTCTAACGTTGGTCAATGCAGGAATGAAGACAATGGTGAAATCTTGAAGGAAGGAGATCCTGAAGACAATTCAGAGGATGAAGAAGGACATACAGAACTTAATGAAGAGGAGCCTATAGTTCAGGGGGAGGTAAATCAAACACATGACAATTCAATTGTTAACATTAGATATCTTAAAGATCATCCTGTAGATAATATAATTGGAAATCTGCATGACCCCCCTAGGACTAGAGGTCTCCTGAGAATTCAACATGAATTAAATGCATATGCTCTTGTCTCTCAAATTGAACCCAAGTCCATTGACTGTGCCCTCAAGGATATGCATTGGATTAATGCCATGCATGAGGAACTTAATCAGTTCGACAGGAACAATGTGTGGCACTTGGTTCCACCTCCTGATCATGGAACAGTCATAGGGACTAGGTGGGTCTTCAGGAATAAATCTGATGAATTAGGGAATATTGTTAAAAATAAAGCCAGACTTGTTACTCAGGGGTACAACCAGGAGTTTGGTATTGACTTTGAAGAGTCATTTGCCCCTGTAGCCAGATTAGAAGCTGTTAGAATTTTATTAGCTTATGCATGTTCCTTAGGTATAATCCTCCAGCAGATGGATGTAAAATCTGCATTCTTGAATGGGGAAATTAATGAGGATGTCTATGTTAGACAGCCCCATGGATTTGAATGTCTAGATTTCCCTAATCATGTTTACAAATTAAATAAAGCTCTCTATGGTCTTAAGCAAGCTCCCAGAGCTTGGTACGACAGGTTGAGCAAGTTCCTCACTGATCAAAATTTCACTAGAGGAGTAGTTGATCAGACCTTGTTTACAAAGGTGAGTGATTCTGAAATTCTTATTGTACAGATTTATGTGGATGATATCATTTTTGGGTCAACTAACCCCAAATTATGTGAGGAATTTTCTGAAACAATGACTAATGAGTTTGAAATGAGCTCAATGGGTGAGCTCAAATTGTTTCTTGGACTGCAGGTTACACAAACAAAGGATGGAATGTTTATCACTCAGTCCAAGTACACAAGGGATCTACTCAAGAAATACAAGATGGATAACCTTAAAGAGATAGCTTCTCCAATGGGTACTTCTACAAGCTTGGATGAAGACACTAAAGGTAACCCATTTGACCAGAAATTATACAGAGGTATGATCGGATCCCTTCTCTACTTAACAGCATCTAGGCCTGATATTCAATTCGCTATAGGATTATGTGCTAGGTTTCAGGCCAGTCCTAAAGAAAATCATTTTAAAGCAGTGAAAAGGATTTTTAGATATCTGCTAGGCACCCAAGAGCTAGGATTATGGTATCCTGCTAGGTGTGAGTTAGAGCTTCTAGCTTACACTGATGCTGATTATGCTGGGTGTCGAGTAGATAGAAAAAGCACTAGTGGCTACTGTCAATTCCTTGGTGGCTGTCTAGTATCTTGGGCATCTAAGAAGCAACACACTGTAGCCTTGTCTACAGCGGAGGCTGAATATGTTGCAGCAGGTAATTGTGCTGCCCAAGTACTTTGGATTAAGCACCAACTAGATGATTATTAGATAAAATTGGAATGTATTCCAATTCTATGTGATAATACTAGTGCCATATGCCTTGCTAAAAATCCTGTTCATCATTCTAGGACTAAGCACATAGAAATAAAACATCATTTTCTAAGAGATGCTGTGAACAGAAAGGAAATTGAACTGGACTTCATTGAAACAGACAAACAAGTTGCTGATATTTTTACTAAGCCACTTGGAAATGAAAATTTTAAATTCTTTAGAAGAGAACTTGGCTTGGGTAAATTTCAGCATAATGAATAAACTCTTTGTTAACTTGAATAAAACATTTGAGCTGCTTTGAATAAACTTTAGATTTGGATTTGCTGTTGATAGATTGAATAAACATTGTGTAACAGACGTATGATAATGCATGACTCTCATATATTTTTATTGCACTCATGATCATCATGCATATAGACAGGGGGAGTCTTATCAGTTGTCAAGGTGAACTGCTGCGTCGACGCTGCTATAATGTGGCGTTGACGCAATGAACTAGATCTGGAAATATTTCTGTTTCACTATTCTGATGAGTTGACGCTGCAATAGCATGGAGTCAACGCACTGTCACTATCTCAGTATCTTATACTGTTTGTCTCTTCATCTGATGCGTAGACGCCTTGAACTCCAGCGTTGACGCTGTCTATTCAATCCTTGATTCTGAATGATTTAGTCTGACAATATGGCAATCTTTTAGTCAGTTCTAATATTAAGCAATAGAAAACAGATTTCTTCTTTCATAAGAACGTTAATTGCTTAAAGACTGACTTAATGGTTTAAAATTTATAATCTTTAGAGTTGAAAGACTACAATCAGTAAATAAGGATGCCGAAAATTGATAAAGCTCTCTACCCTTATCTTATTTCATGTCAGACAAAGCTAATTATATCTGAAATCTGAAAACTCATCTGAAATCATGTTAGAGAAGCTAAGTATGTGTATTGTCCTTGAACAAGTCATTCTGAAACAAATAAAGGGCAGCTAATAAAGATATTAAAAAATATTAAAAATCATTTGAGTAATAGCATTGACAGAGTAATGACTGGTAAATCACTGAGAAACTGAGTGATCCATCAAAGAAGTGGACACCACTCATGTCATGAGGTGTATCAGCTATCTCTGTATAAAATGATCAAAACAGTAGGTTGTTTTCACTGAGTACCTGGGGGTAACTGGCGTCTAATAAACGTGTACCCTCACACAAAGAGGTGTCAATCAATTCTATTGAATTTGATCATAGGCAAGATGGTCCATCATGTTGAGTATCTAGGGGTATTGGCGTCTGATAAACGTATACCCTTACGCAAAAAGACTTTTGGTACCTGAATGCCCTAAATGAAACAATATTGAAAATGCTGTTCCTTAGAAGAAATTTCATGGATGTCAATTGTTTAATTTCAATACATGACTCTGGTTTATTATTTTATCATGAACATCTACCTTATCCAATGAATGTAGTGCATGAACTTTCTTTTTTATAACCTTTAAACCAGAAATTCAATTTCTAAGCCATTTCTAGGTTCATATGACTGAAGGTTTTGTGCTTTGGTTACTTAATTTCTGAACTACTTACTAAGAATGCCAGTCAGCTGAACTTTCTTTCTCTTCGCTTCCATTCACTTTCCCTCCTATTTGTTGATGGCAAAGGGGGAGAATATTGTTTGAATTCATTTCTTCAGTTTAGGGGGAGAATTCTGATTCAGGGGAGGTATGGCAGGGAGTTGCTTAAATTTTGTAGCATGCAGCATGTCATCATAGCATATACGTGCACCTGCATAACAATCTGAATAACAAATCATGTCTTTCATCAAAAATGCATCTGTATGACAGGATGTTGCCACTCTACATGATAGGGGGTTGCCATCATCAAAAATGGGGAGATTATTGTGACTCCTATGTGTTGATGGTGTTGACATGTAACTTTACTTCATATGGCAACACATTGTTTTGATGAATTGGCAACACTGTTTATGTTTTGATGAAATCACTTTATCAGATTGTCTGTGTGTTATATGCATTTAATCTTATCTTAACACTGAACACACACTCATAGTCTCAATGTCTATACATCGCTGTTGGGCATCAATGTCTGCATATGAGCATCAGGCACCAAGTGTGTACATTGCATAGCATGCAGGCGTCAAAGTCCATACATCCACAGTGCAGTGGCCAAGTCCATACACTGTCCGTCTCATTTAGAGTCTAAGGTGAAGTCTGTACATTGAGCGTCTCACGCAAAGTCCACACATTGGCCTTCAGGTTTGAAAGTCTGTACATCGGTCTTTCAGCAAGTCTGAACATTGTCCATACAGTAGTGCGTCAACTCCTTGAGCTGATGCGTCGATGCTTCAGTTCAGTTTCTTCAGTTGATAAAGTCTATACATCCACAGTGAACTTTGAAGTCTATACATTGGGCCTTACATTCCAACTCTATACACTGAACCTTTGTTCATCAAAGCCTCAAGTCTGTACAGCGTGAAGTCTACATTTTGGCTTCACGTTTTCAATGTCTGTACAGTGGCTTTCGCATAGGCAAGTCTGTACATCGGGCTCCTTCTAACTAAGTCTATACACTCCCTCACACTGTACACACTCAGTCTATACAGCATGATCGTCTTTTCAAGTCTATACAGAGTTCTTCACTTAAACTGATGACTTATCTGATACTCTGTCTGACAGGTGTTCCGATCGTGAAGCTTATGGAGGGCACGTGATTCGAGGCTGGAAGGGCAGACAGGCTTGTGACACGTGTGCTGAAGCTGGCTGAGAGGCTGACACGTGGACACAGTAAATCAAGAAAGAAGCTCCTGGATTATTCTGGTGCGTCAACGCATTAAGAAAGTAGCATCGACGCAGCAGTTACAAAAAAAAAAAGAACCAATGGGTTACTAGGTTACTCAGATGCGTCAACGCCACCCACTGGTAGCGTGGACGCAGCAGTTCAAGTAACTCCTTGCAACCTCTGGAGTACCCTGGCAGCGTCGACGTTGTAGCTCGTTGGGTCGACACAGCAGGTTGATGGAACGACACCTTTTAGCTGCTAGTACACACCGATGCGTCAACGCAGCAGTGAAGCGGTGTCGACGCAGCACGCCCATCTGCTGAAGACATGATCACTGGATCATCGATGCGTCAACGCCATGGGCTGATGGAGTCAACGCAGAAGTCTTGAGTTTTGCTGATCAAACGTCTTTGAATTGTAGGGCACGTGATCCAAGGTGCCTGGCTCGTGAACCAAATGCTGACACGTGGATGGAATTATCTCGAAGCTGGCGGATTCCATTGGGCGGGAAAGCATGGAAGCCACGCGCCCTTATCCACCTGCTGCTGTTATATATATTAGTCTTCATCTTTTGTATAGGCTGATCGAGATTGGAAAAGTCTGTACATCCTGCTTGAAGCAGCAGCCACCGAGATCCACTGTGAGAATAAAGAAGAAAGGCAGAGAAGAAGAAGAAAAAGAGAAGAAGAAAAAGAGAGATGAGTTGAGAGAGAGTTATTGTAAGAGCTTGTGAATCAGTCTCTTAGTCCAGTTACCAGAGCTGATATTGCTCAACCTTGAGCTACAGTCATTTTGGTTTTCTTCCATTCGATTGTATGTTTCGTTTATTTTCAGTCCCTGTTATTTTCCTTTGAAAACTCTTGTTCTATCAAGCTGTTAGTCAGCGGGATCAAGCTGTGAGGCAGCGGGTTACAGAGGTGTTCCTCTGGTCGGCTAAGCTGTAGTGCCCAGCAGAGCAAGCTGTGATGCTCTGCTATTACAGAGGATGTTCCTCTGGTCAGGATAAGCTGTAAGCCCCAGCCGTTGTTGGCAAGCTGTAGAGCCCAGCAGTTTGAAGCTGTGTATCAGCAGTAATCCACATTCGAGTTGAATGTGGGGTGGACGTAGGTCGGATTGACCGAACCACCTAAAAGCCTTGTGCCTCTTGTGTGTTTGATTGCTTGTTCAGCAGATCTTGTGTGTTTCATTCGGTGCATTAGCTGTGTTAGTCTAGTGTTCTTCTAATTTCGCATTTGATTCTAGGCCAAATTTTTAAATAGCCAGTTGATCTATTCACCCCCCCTCTAGATCCACATCCTGTGGTGATAGAGCCTTCCATCTAACTTCAACAGATGCTTCCTTCCTTGGATACTGTCCCCTCCTGATGCAGCTCCTCTAACGATGACGTTGATGTGGACCCCGCGAGGGGTGTTGTCGATTTCCTCAGGGGTGCCTCGGTCTTCCTCACGCCCAGCCACGAACCGGGATAGGTGTCCCTGGCGGACGAGGCGCTCGATCTCATCTTGAAGCTGGTGGCAATCGCCGGTATGATTCCCGTGGTCACTGTGGAACAGGCAATGCTTGCTGCGATTGTGATTTTTCAACCTCATTGGCTTGGGTTGGCGGAGAAGGCCTGAGCCTTTGATGTTTTCATATATCTCGTACACTTGAGAGGTTAAGGGAGTGTACCGCTCGTACCTCTGGGATGGCTCCTTGTGCTCTCCGTCTCGGTTCTGCCTTTTTCCTTGGCCTGAGCTTGACTCGGGTGCCCGCTTCTTGTCCCCCTCCCAACCCGAGCCGATTGCGCCTCGGCATGTGCTGAGTACTTCTTCACACTCGACGTGGCTCAAAGCCAGAGTCACTAGCTCGACAAGGGTCGAGGGAGGGTGGAGGACAAGTTCACGGCGGAGGTTCTCGTCCTGGGTGCCCCCGGTCAGCGCGGTTATGGCCAAGGCTACATCCAGGCGGAAGATTCTCAGGGCTTCCGACTTGAATCGGTTGATGTAAGCCCAGAGTTTCTCCCCTTGCGCCTGTTTGAGTGCCAATAACCCCGCTACCGACCTCGGGGGGGTGCTACCGGCGAAACTCTCCTTGAATACTCGCCCGAATTGCTTAAAATCCCGGATGGATCCGGGGGCGAGGGCCTGGAACCATGCTTGGGCACCTTGGACTAGGGTGGTCCCAAAGGCTCGGCACTTGATGGCGTTGGACGCTCCGTGAAGGGTCATCAGGGCGTCAAAGCTGTCGAAGTGGTCGGCCGGGTCGCCCTGATCGTCGTAGGATTTGAAGGTCAGAATGGAGGTTCTGGGAGATACCTCTGCCTTCAAGATGTAATCGGAGAACGGGAATTTCTCCTCGTCCTCTACCGGAGAGACATTTTTCAAGGCGCGTAGGGCGCGCTCCTGGTCCGCAAAACGTCTCTCGAATTCTCGCAGTTGGAGGGATAACTCCGGCTGTCGCCGCGTCGTGGGGCTAGGAGGACTTCCTTGGCGCTCTCCGGGAGCTTCGGTCTCTGGGTTAGGATGGCGTGCCGCAGGCCTTCCCCTTTTCAGTGTGGAGGAGACCTCTTGCTCTGAAGAGGGGCTTGTGAAGGTCCCCCTAACCTGTTACGGATAATCTACCGGCCTCGGAGGGTGAAGCGGCCTCTCGCAGTGTGCTGGGACGCGTTCTCATGGGGAGGGCTCTCCGGAGGGGCGCGTGACCTTCCATCCCTGGCCGCCTGGGTCCTCATGAGTTCCACGAGGATGTCTAATTTTGCGTTGAGGTCTTGGAAAGCGTCAGCGCCACCGTTGAGTGGTAGCCCTACCACCGCGGGAGAAGGGGGTGGTTTTTCGGCTGGGGTGTTGGCGTTGGAGGGAGGGTTTTGTGAGGCCTTAGAGGGGCCTTCACCCGCCGCCAGCATGGCCTTTCCCCTGTCACCGATGGACCTCCTCCCTGAACTTCTTCACACCATACTAGCTCTTTGGTCATTTCCCACAGACGGTGCCAGATGAAGAGACGTAATCTCGCGTTGGACCTGAGCTGGGGGGATGATCACCGAATAGTGAACTGCAAGGAAGGGAAACGGATCAGGGGGCCCAGGGATGGTTCCCTCGGGTAAACCCTCCAATGCCTAAGTCAGTAGAGCAATGGTGGAAGCTATGAAGGGAGGAGGAAAAGAGAGGCGCGAGATCCCTCTCCACCAAGGTGGTGAATTGGTTCCTGCTCAGGGAATTTTAGGCGTGTGTTGGCCCTTACCTTCCGCCAGAGGGAGTCCCAGGTTTAAATAGTGCACAAGCCTCATGAGTCCTGTAAGCTGAGGAGTTTCAGGCGGGAGTTACATCCTCATCATGGGCTCTTTACGTCCTCAAAAACTCCTGCTCATAAAGGGCTCTCAACGACATCGTGGATAAGCAATCATCGGTTAAACCCAAGCATGAAGGGTGCCAACCCTATCTGGGTGATAGGCATAGCTCGGATGAAGATAGGTAGGAGTGGGCGCTGAGCGCTTGCCTCTATCCCGGTGAGGGGAGAACTCGGGCATGGATCTTCCTCCGTTCTGACTGACGTTCGGGACTTCCAAGCCTAAGGGCCACCGAGGAAGGGTTTTTGATCACGAGTAATCTTATTGGGCTTTTTATTCTAAGTGGGCCCTGCGGGGCTATCACTTGGATGAGCTGGGCCTCGTTTGGTCCTGACGGACCTAGTTCAGCTGCTCGTAGATGGGCTACAGAAATCCGCCTCTCCAGAATCCATTAAGGTTCTAAAAGGAGAACACAAAGAAACTTTCGCGCATCATCATAATTTGGTTGATAATTGGTTGCCTCTCATCTCCTCTTTTGATTGTGCATGTTTGTTAGTCATCTTCAGTTAGGTGCTTAGTCGGTGTTATCCTCTAGTTTCAGGGTCTCCGTTGTATGTGGAGTTGTTTCACACCCTCAGGATATTCTCTTAGGGGCAATTCCCTATTCATTTCCGACATCAATCCATTGTTTGATTCTCCTTCCAACATGTCTTTCCCTAATTTCTCTCACTCCCGTGAGGACTCTCTTCCTCAGGGACTCTTGGAGGACCCACCTAGGGTCACCACTGTGCTGGGGAGAGAGGGGTCCGCCCGTCCTCTTCCGACTATTGTTGTTGAGGGTGGCCAACCCTCTCATTCCGATTCCTCTTCTCATAATTCGACCAATCATGTTCTTCACATGATGGCCCAGTTAGATCCGACTCAGCTTCACATCCTCCGTCAGGCTTTGCAGGGGCAGGATGCCCCATCATCCGTTTCTCCTCATGGCGTGTCTACTACCGCCACTCCATCTCCAGTTGTTGGGTTAGGGGCCGCCACTACTGCGCCCATCGATCTCACTCCGATCCATCCCCGGACCCTCTGATTTTCTAGTGTGGAAGTGGGCCAGGCTGTTAGCGCAGCAAGAGTGATATAGAAGGGGGGGGGGATGAATAGATCACTCCCAATTTGCAGAAACTCAGGCGGAAAATAGATTCTGCTGCTAACGCACCTCCTTAACCCGTACACAGAGAAAAGTAGATGAGAGTGAAGAACTGATCACTTGAAGGCAAAGGGACAAGCAGATGAAGAGCACAGAAATCAATAGCAAACCACAGAGGAGGCACTCGGTTTTTTAGGTGGTTCGATTGCAGTCCGCAATCTACATCCACCCCTCACTCCAACTAGAGTGAGGATTCCACTAGACGATGCTAGATCAATGCAGACTCAGTCTGCGAACAACATGCTGCCACACAGCTTGAACACCAAGGGAAACAAATCCCTCAACCAAGTTCTGCTACCCACAGAACTTGAAACCTGTTCTAGCTCCCAGCTAGAACACAACAGGAGAATCCTCTCCCTTCCTCCACACACCGGAGGAGAACAGTTAATGACAACCTGTCACTAACACCACCAGAGATCACCGATCTCTCTTCCTCTGCAATTCAGAGGGAAACTGAAGTAGTACTCCCTTCCTCCACACACCGGAGGGAAACCAATTCAAATCAGAATGGAAGAACGAAAATAAACGAAAGTAAAGTATAAACAAAAACAATGAAGAAGAAATCGGTTCTGAAACCCAATACAAATGTAGCTTCAAATGAAGCAATTCATCAATCCACACACACTCTCTCTCTCTCGAACAATCTCCTCTCAGATATGGAACTCTCTGCCCTTTTTTCTTTTCTTGATCGTTCTGACTCTCACCAATGGCTTCTACTTTTTCTTTTCACGATCAAGCTTCTACTGAAGGATGAAGCTCTATATTTATAGCAGATAATGGCGTGTGGCTGCCAGGTTCCCGCCTTAAGAATTTGGACCACGTGGCAGCATCCAGCAGGCTGTCAGAACACGTGTCCTCATCTGGGCACTCTCCTTATCCTCGGATCACGTGCCCAGCACCAGTACGCTCAGCAACTGGATTTAGATGGCGTCAACTCACTTGCTCCAAAGAGTTGACGCAGCCATCATAGATCTTCAACCTTTTTAACCGCTGCGTCGACTCCATCAGCCTGCTGCGTTGACGCAACGGTATCGGCAGTCCAGTGATCAAGCCTTCAACGTATGGGCATGCTGCGTCGACGTTATTAGCATGTTGCGTTCACGCATTGAAGACATGTACATTTGTATACTGGCGTCTCTTAAGTCGCTGCGTCGACGCTGCTTGTTGATGGCGTTGACGCAGTGGAAGATATCGTGAAAGCTTCGTCGCTTGTAAGAGTCTCTGCTTCTTTAACTGCTGCGTCGACGCTGCTTGCTTGTGGCGTTAACACAATAGAAGACATCGTGAAAGCTTCGTCTACTGATGCGTGGACGCTTTAAGCTTCAGGCGTCGACCCAGTTCCCTTCAGCAACAATAATGAAGTGTATAGACTTAGTGTTAACGTGAAGCATTGTATAGACTTCAGAGATCAATATAGCAAGTGTGTACATAGTGAGGGAGTGTATAGACTTAGCAGTCTAGGTCTCTAACAACGAGTGTATAGACTTGCAACTCTTCATGAGATCTCAGTGTATAGACTCAACCAATGTATATAGTTGAAGATCTAACAATCGAGTGTATAGAGTTAGTTATGTGAGCATGCGTTGTATAGACTTCACACAAGAAGACAAACAGGCTGTACAGACTTGGAGAGTTGAACCCAATGTACAGACTTGTTGATATCAAACGAAGAGCTTCCAGTGTATGGACTTTACAGTGCAAACAACAATGTATAGACTTAGAGAAATGAAGTCTAGTGTATAGACTTGGAGAACTGTTCAATGTGTTGGGTTGGCGTTGTATAGACTTGGCTTTGAGCACTTGGGCTGAAGGCAATGGGCAGACTAGGCGATGTGTAGACTTTGCCCAAGGAACCGAATGTATAGACTTTATGAGATGCAAATGGCTGAACAGACTTGAATGAGTATAGGGTGTATAGACTTGAAAGTCTGAAGACGAAGTGCAAACATGCTGAGTTGACGCTGCAGCCCAATGAGTTGACGCTGCAACGTATTACTTTTACGTTCAACTGATGATATATAGACTTAATCAAATGAAGAACCTGAACAGAAGAGTCTACGCATCAGCACACTGAGTTGACGCACTGGTGTGAGAACAGAGACATACAATGACTGAAGGGTCGACGCATCAGCACACTGAGTTGACGCACTGGTGTGAAGACTGTGCAGACAGAGTGTAGGCAGAATTAAGGTAAAGCATGATATCTGACAGCCATTGAACTGTACTCACTCACATGATGAAACAACATTAATCTAGAGATAGAAGATTGATTTATAGTGTGGGACATCATCAAAACCATAGGGATGCAACAATCTCCCCCTTTTTGATGATGACAACACTATGAATCAAGCAATATCAAGTTTCAACAAAAAGTTAATACCAGCTGCAACAAGCAGAATAAATTCAAGACATGCTCATGCAAATGAATTAAACATTCCCTATAGCATTCCCTACAGCACACTCTCATCTCCCCCACAACTCATAACCATTTCTTCCACGAAGTAACATGGCTCCCCTCAAAGCTCAAGACAAAACCAATACTCACTGATATTGCAAACTTCTCACTGAAATTGCAGACATTGCAAGCTTCTTTCCCCCTTTGACATCAGCAAAAAGAACTACAGAATGTGTGACAGTGCTGGAAACATGAGGACTAAGGGTAATTACTTCTTAGTGCAGAAAGTCACGAGTAGGTCTTAAGAGAATAAGTGAGTTTCTAATCTCAAGAGAGGATTCTTTAGACTTCAGTACACAATAGAGAAGTAGAATGATAGACAAGTTTATCAGCATACATAGTGGATGATTGAGAGCAGGTGTTCACAAGTATGGCCAGATATAGCTGATCATTCAACTATTCCACAAGACAGTAAGAGACTAAATCAGAGAGGTGTTCTCAAGGTATTGAAGACAAGCAATCCATTAGTTGCATAACAACAAGGAATTTTTGTTGGAGATGATTTTCAAGAAGATCAATGAGTAAGTTGGTAGTTCACTTCCTTTGACATTAGGGAGACACCTTGATTAGAGGCCTGAATCCCCAGTTACTCAGAGTGAGTACCTCATTACTTCCTTCCTTTTTTTTTTATTAAGGAACAGAGTTAGTAACTGTGGCTTTTGACATGAGGAAACACCTTGATTAGAGGCCAGAGTCCCCAGTTACTCACCAGCAAGCCACCATTGCTCTGTCATGACTTTTCATTATTTTAAGCATTTGACACCTCATGACTTGGGAGAAATATTCATTTCATTGATGAAGCTCCCAGTTTCTCAGTGATCAAAACAGAACATGTTTGTTCAGTTAAGCCCTTGAGTTAAAGAGATAGAATGATTGAAGACAATACCAAAAAGGACTTTTCTTGAATTGAGTCTTGAAGTCTAGATTTCAAGTTGATTGGGTCAGATATCAAGACATACAAGTTTTTGGCCTGAACCATAATCAATGACAATGTAGGAAGATATACTTTATGCAATTAGTCCAGATCTCTAAAGGAGTACCAAAGGAAAGATTCTAATTTGGAGATTAGAGTCACTGACTTATAGACTTAAGAGATAAGTGACACTCTACTTTCTGAGAGAACCACACTAAATCAGTCATGCAAGACCAGCAAAGGTACACATCTGGACAGCCCTTTTGAATCTGTCAAAGAACTTCTCTTCTCACATTACAACTCAGCTCCCCCTAAGACATAGCATTCCTCAATGAAATATTCCAGCAAAAACTCAAGGCTTCCCCTTTATTTAGAGCATTCCTGACAGCTAACCAGTAAGCATTCTGAACTCCCCCTTAAACCAGCATGCAAGAAGGCTAAACATCAGATAGACACAACTCCCCCTCACACCAAGAACAGGCTTCATAATTAAGACAATTTGTATAAGCCTAATTCTCTTCTCAATGTGGAAAATTTTTCATTATCCAGAGGTTTTGTGAATATGTCAGCAATCTGATTATCTGTGCCTACATGAATCAGTTCAAAATTATTCTTAGACACCTCATCTCTTATAAAATGATGTCTTATCTCTATGTGTTTGGTTCGTGAATGCAAAACAGGATTTTTAGCAAGATTGATGGCACTAGTATTATCACAGTAAATAGGTGTGCACCCCAGGTCTACTTGGTAGTCCTGAAGCTGGTGTTTAATCCATATGACTTGTGTTCCACAACTCCCTGCAGCCACATATTCAGCTTCTGCAGTGGAGAGGGCCACAGAATGTTGTTTCTTGGAGCCCCAAGACACTAAACACCCACCCAAGAATTCACAATGGCCACTTGTGCTTTTCCTGTCTAGTTTACAGCCTGCATAGTCAGCATCTGTGTATGCTACTAGGTTAAGTGTGTGAGATGCAGGAAACCATAAACCAAGAGAGTGACTAGCTGACAAATATCTGAAGATTCTTTTAACTGCAGCTAAGTGTAGTTCAGTAGGTCTAGACTGATACCTTGCACACATTCCTACACTGAATTGTATATCAGGTCTAGAGGCTGTCAAGTAAAGTAGTGATCCAATCATACCTCTATAAAGTTTGGCATTTACTTCTTTACCTGTCTCATCTGCATCCAATGAAGTATTGGTGCCCATGGGTGTAGTAATGTGCTTTAAGTTTTCCATGCCAAACCTTTTGAACAGTTCCATTGTGTATTTGGTTTGGTTGATGAAGCACCCATCTTCTAGCTGCTGTACCTGCAATCCAAGAAAATATTTTAGTTCACCAACCAAGCTCATTTCAAATTCAGCAGACATCATGGTAGAAAATTCATCACATAGTTCATGCTTAGTTGATCCAAATACAATGTCATCTACATATACCTGAACTATGATGAGATCTTTATTCATGCCCTTGGTAAATAAAGTCTGATCAACTTTACCTCTTTTGTAGCCCTTGCTGATCAGAAATTCAGATAATCTTTCATACCAAGCTCTTGGAGCCTGCTTTAGACCATACAAGGCTTTGTTTAACCTGAAAACTTGGTTAGGTTGAGGAGAATATTGAAATCCAGGAGGTTGTTCAACAAAAACTTCTTCTTTAATGACTCCATTTAAAAAGGCACTTTTAACATCCATTTGTTGGAGTTTTATGTTCTTTGAGCATGCAAAGGCAAGCAACAGTCTTATAGCTTCCATCCTAGCAACAGGTGCATAGGATTCATCAAAGTCTACACCGAATTCCTGACAGTAGCCTTTGGCTACTAGTCTGGCTTTATTCCTCGAGATAATTCCATCTTCATTCATCTTATTTTTGAACACCCACTTGGTTCCTATGACATTAATACCATCTGGTCTTGGGACAAGCTCCCAGACATTATTCCTTTCAAACTGACCTAATTCCTCACTCATAGCATTGACCCAAGCTTGATCAGCTAAGGCCTCTTCTACTGTTTTGGGTTCAATTTGTGAGACTAAAGCAATTAAGTCATCATTATTCACATTTCTAAAATGAGACCTAGTCCGAAGAGGATCTTCAGGATTGCCTATGACTTTATCTAAAGGATGGTCTTTAAGAAATCTGATATTTGTTGAAGACTCACCTGTTTCTCTTGGCCCTTCCTGATTGGGGGAATTTGTTTCTCCATTTGGCTGAGTCTTCTCTTCTTCCTGTTGGTCTTCTAGAAAGTCTCCACCATGATTGGAATCCCTGTCAAGATTTTCAACATTAGAGACATCTTTCTTTTCACTAAAAAGGATGTGTGGAGATTCTTCCACTTTCTGATCTGATATGTTAAATACCCTATATGCCCTTGACACTTCAGAGTAACCCAAGAATATTCCAGGTGAACTCTTGGCTTCAAACTTGTCTAAATCTTTCTTATCATTGTTATGAATAAAACATTTTGCTCCAAAAATTCTGAAATGAAACAAGTTTGGTTTCTTACCTTTTAGAAGCTCATAGGGTGTTTTCTTGTGTATGGGTCTTACCATGGCCCTGTTGATTATGTAGGTTGCTGTATTGGCCGCTTCTGCCCAAAACCTTCTAGGTAATTTACTTTCAATCAACATGGTTCGGGCCATTTCCACCACTGTTCTATTTCTTCTCTCCACAATCCCATTTTGTTCAGGTGTCCTGGGAGAAGAAAACCTGTGAGTTAGTCCTTCTTTGTCACAAAGATCAGTAAACATGAATTTTCAAACTCACCTCCATGGTCAGATTGAATAGAACTAACCTTGTACTTTCCTTCTTGTTTGACCTTATTGAAAACAGATTAAACTTTTGAAATGCATCACTCTTATTTGCTAAGAAAAATATCCATGAGTATCTAGAGAAGTCATCTATGATGACATAGCCAAACCTGTTTCCATTAAGACTCTGAGTTCTAGTTGGACCGAAAAGGTCCATATGAAGAAGTTCCATTGGTCTAGAAGACAATGGCTCAGATCTTAATTTAAAAGAATTTCTGGTCTGTTTGCCTAGAGCACAGGCATCACATGCTTTTGATATTGAGTTGAATTTAATTCTAGGCATGCCTCTAACTAAATCATGCTTGACCAATTTATTTAAAGTTGAAAAGCTAGCATGACCTAGACGTCTATGCCATTCAAAGGCATCATTTTCAGAATTGGCAGATAAGCAAATAGTAGATTCAGAATTCTCATCTATGTCTACAATGTAGATATTATTAATCCTGTTGGCTACAAATTTAACCATGTCAGAATTTGTTTCAAGGATTTTGCATGAACTATCATCAAATACAACCTTGTGACCCCTGTCACATAATTGGCTAATACTAATCAGGTTGTGTTGAAGCCCTTCCACAAGTAATACTTTTTCAATGGAATTTGTGGAAGACTTACCTACTGTGCCAACTCAAATTATTTTACCTTTGTTCTTTCCTCCAAACTTGACCAGACCCCCTGGCTTCATCTCTATCTTGCTGAACTTGGATCGGTCTCCTGTCATATGCCTGGAGCAGCCACTGTCGAGGTACCACTTGTTGTCTTCAGCTGCCAGGCCGACCTACACAAATATATCAAGCAGAGTGATTTGGAACCCAAGATGAGTTGGGTCCAAGGACATTGTTCAAATCTCTGATCAAGTGTTTAGGTATCCAGATTTGTTTCAGCATGGTTTTCTCTGGCACCTTCCTTTCTGGTTTATTAAAGTTGAATCCAGCTGAACTGGAGAAGTGAGTTTTATTCCATTCATTAGTCTTCCTATTCCTAGGAAATTTCCTGTAGGCTTGTTGATTAGCATATCTTTGACCATGAAAGTTATTCCTCCAGTAGGTCTTGTTTGGACCCATCTGATTGTTATAATTCCAGCTCTTATTCTGATTTATTTTCTTGGTCCAACTACCATTTATGTTCTGGTGAGTGGACTTAATGTTATTCTTCATAAAGTTCATTCCAGTCTTAAATGGTTGTCCAGTACTGGTTTTTGTGTTTTCTTTAGGACTTTGAGTTTCCTTAGAGCTGTTTGAGCTGGATGGTGTGTCCAGCTTTTCTTTTCCCTTCTCTGGACAGAAGGTAATGGTCTTGAATTGTAAGGGTCTCTTGTTGGTTGGGTCATAGCCTAGACCTTCCTTATTGAAATTGACCCTAGTCCCTAGTATAGCATCTAGGCTAGTTTTTCCTTGGACAAACTTTTCTAAGACTTTCTGTTTGTCTTCCAGCTCTTTTTGAAGAGACTCAGAATTCTTTAGGAGTTCAGCATTTACTTTCTTCACAGCTTCATATTTCTCTGAATTCACTCTAATTTCATTCATGCTTTCTTCAATTTTAGTTTTGAATTCATTGAGCTGTTTTTGACTTTCTTGAATTTCTCCCTTAAGCTTATCATTCTCTTTCCTTAGTGAGGTCATTTCTTCTAGTTGTTCTTTTAGCTTTTCATTTTCCTCACAGACCAGAGTTTGTTCTTCAATATTTGTGTTAAATTTTCTTTTCAGAACTCTGTGCTCTTTGCTAAGAGAATTAAATTTATCTAGCAAGTCACCATAAGCATCCTCCCAGTCATCAATTGAGAAATTTTCAAAAACGTTTATTACCTCCTCTTCACTGTTTGCCATAAGGCAAATTCCATCTTCATATTCTTCTGAGGAAGCATCTTCGGGGTCTTCTTCTTCCTCGCTCCATGTGCAGACCATCGCCTGTGGCTTCTTCTTCTTCTGCACCTTTATGTTTTTCTTCTGAAGATAGGGACCCTTCTTCTGGAGGTCTGGGCATTCGCCTCTCATGTGTCCCTGTTTGTTACAATTAAAACAAGTCAGTTTCTTAGGATTTCTATCCCTGTAACTGGTAAATTCAGCATTCTTGTTAAAGGGTTGTGGCTTCTTCTTCCTAAAGGTCTTTCCCTTTTTCTTCAAAAATTTTCTGAACTGTCTAGTGAGCATTGCCTGCTCCTCCTGGTCGAGATTTGATAAACCTTCAAGCTCGGACTCAGACTCGGGGCTACTGCTGCTGCTCCCACTGTTACTACCCTTGTTGCGGGAAGCTCTTAGAGCTACATTTTTACCCTTCCTCTCACTTCCTTCTCCACCTCCTTGGAAATTCATCTCATAGGTCATCAGGGATCCTATGAGTTCATTCACAGTTAAGACAGTCAAATCTTTTGACTCCTCAATCACAATGGCCTTAGTGTGCCATGCGGGGATAAAGATCTAAGGATTTTCCTGACTATATCTGCCTCAGCAAGATCCTTCCCTAGCCCTTTAAGAGTGTTAGTGATCAAGGATAACCTGGCATACATTTCGGTTATATTCTCATCTGCATTCATCTTAAACATTTCATACTTAGAAGTGTAGAGGTTTACCTTCGAGGCTTTCACTTGAGCTGTACCTTCATAGATCAATTGCAGCTCATCCCACATTCGCTTGGCAGTTCTGTATGCAGATATACGAGCATATTCCTCTGGATGAACAGCACACTGGATTATGTTCAGCGCCGTCCAGTTGAGTGACGAGAGCTTCACATGGTCATCTGTTCAAGCATCCTCGTTTGGTGGCAGCTCATATGGCCCCACCGTGATTACTCTCCACAATTTATGACTCTGAGCTCTGATGAACACTTCCATCCTGTTCTTCCAAAACAGATAGTTACTACAATCGAAATAAGGAGGGCGACTAATGGATTGACCTTCGGCCATGAAGGTTCTAGGACCACCAGCATTTTTTTGACCGTTCGTCCACATGGCGTAAACCTGCTCTGATACCAAGTGTTAGCGCAACAAGAGTGATATAGAAGGGGGGGATGAATAGATCACTCCCAATTTGCAGAAACTCAGGCGAAAAATAGATTCTGCTGCTAACGCACCTCCTTAACCCGTACACAGAGAAAAGTAGATGAGAGTGAAGAACTGATCACTTGAAGGCAAAGGGACAAGCAGATGAAGAGCACAGAAATCAATAGCAAACCACAGAGGAGGCACTCGGTTTTTTAGGTGGTTCGATTGCAGTCCGCAATCTACATCCACCCCTCACTCCAACTAGAGTGAGGATTCCACTAGACGATGCTAGATCAATGCAGACTCAGTCTGCGAACAACATGCTGCCACACAGCTTGAACACCAAGGGAAACAAATCCCTCAACCAAGTTCTGCTACCCACAGAACTTGAAACCTGTTCTAGCTCCCAGCTAGAACACAACAGGAGAATCCTCTCCCTTCCTCCACACACCGGAGGAGAACAGTTAATGACAACCTGTCACTAACACCACCAGAGATCACCGATCTCTCTTCCTCTGCAATTCAGAGGGAAACTGAAGTAGTACTCCCTTCCTCCACACACCGGAGGGAAACCAATTCAAATCAGAATGGAAGAATGAAAATAAACGAAAGCAAAGTATAAACAAAAATAATGAAGAAGAAATCGGTTCTGAAACCCAATACAAATGTAGCTTCAAATGAAGCAATTCATCAATCCACACACACTCTCTCTCTCTCTCTCTCGAACAATCTCCTCTCAGATATGGAACTCTCTGCCCTTTTTTCTTTTCTGGATCGTGCAGACTCTCACCAATGGCTTCTGCTTTTTCTTTTCACGATCAAGCTTCTACTGAAGGATGAAGCTCTATATTTATAGCAGATAATGGCGTGTGGCTGCCAGGTTCCCGCCTTAAGAATTCGGACCACGTGGCAGCATCCAGCAGGCTGTCAGAACACGTGTCCTCATCTGGGCACTCTCCTTATCCTCGGATCACGTGCCCAGCACCAGTACGCTCAGCAACTGGAGTTAGATGGCGTCAACTCACTTGCTCCAAAGAGTTGACGCAGCCATCATAGATCTTCAACCTTTTTAACCGCTGCGTCGACTCCATCAGCCTGCTGCGTTGACGCAACGGTATCGGCAGTCCAGTGATCAAGCCTTCAACATATGGGCATGCTGCGTCGACGTTATTAGCATGTTGTGTTCACGCATTGAAGACATGTACATTTGTATACTGGCGTCTCTTAAGCCGCTGCGTCGACGCTGCTTGTTGATGGCGTTGACGCAGTGGAAGATATCGTGAAAGCTTCGTCGCTTGTAAGAGTCTCTGCTTCTTTAACTGCTGCGTCGACGCTGCTTGCTTGTGGCGTTAACACAATGGAAGACATCGTGAAAGCTTCGTCTACTGATGCGTGGACGCTTTAAGCTTCAGGCGTCGACCCAGTTCCCTTCAGCAACAATAATGAAGTGTATAGACTTAGTGTTAACGTGAAGCATTGTATAGACTTCAGAGATCAATATAGCAAGTGTGTACATAGTGAGGGAGTGTATAGACTTAGCAGTCTAGGTCTCTAACAACGAGTGTATAGACTTGCAACCCTTCATGAGATCTCAGTGTATAGACTCAACCAATGTATATAGTTGAAGATCTAACAATCGAGTGTATAGAGTTAGTTATGTGAGCATGCGTTGTATAGACTACACACAAGAAGACAAACAGGCTGTACAGACTTGGAGAGTTGAACCTAATGTATAGACTTGTTGATATCAAACGAAGAGCTTCCAGTGTATGGACTTTGCAGTGCAAACAACAATGTATAGACTTAGAGAAATGAAGTCTAGTGTATAGACTTGGAGAACTGTTCAATGTGTTGGGTTGGCGTTGTATAGACTTGGCTTTGAGCACTTGGGCTGAAGGCAATGGGCAGACTAGGCGATGTGTAGACTTTGCCCAAGGAACCGAATGTATAGACTTTATGAGATGCAAACGGCTGAACAGACTTGAATGAGTATATGGTGTATAGACTTGAAAGTCTGAAGATGAAGTGCAAACATGCTGAGTTGACGCTGCAGCCCAATGAGTTGACGCTGCAACGTATTACTTTTACGTTCAACTGATGATGTATAGACTTAATCAAATGAAGAACCTGAACAGAAGAGTCTACGCATCAGCACACTGAGTTGACGCACTGGTGTGAGAACAGAGACATACAATGACTGAAGGGTCGACGCATCAGCACACTGAGTTGACGCACTGGTGTGAAGACTGTACAGACAGAGTATAGGCAGAATTAAGGTAAAGCATGATATCTGACAGCCATTGAACTGTACTCACTCACATGATGAAACAGCATTAATCTAGAGATAGAAGATTGATTTATAGTGTGGGACATCATCAAAACCATAGGGATGCAACACAGGCTTCTACCTCGGCCCATCAGGCTTTTGACAAGGGGAAGATCCAGATCCCCTTGTCGTCTTATTCTGATCCTTATACCACCACCTCTCCAGCGCCGTAGGCTCTCGTGGCCCCGACTGATTTTGTTCATCTTCAAGCTGGGGCTGCGAGCTTGCTCATGCTGATATGGGCCCTTCCCTGGCCCATTATACTTCCTACGGGCTTCCCCCTCCGTCGGTTTATCCCTCGGCCCCTTATACCGAGTCTGCTCTCCCAGTTTCGTCTCCTCCTTCCGGGAACGGAAACTTCTTGATAAGTGGGCTGCCATGCAGCAACAGATTGACCTCCTTCATAAGCGGGTCGGCCTACAGTCTCTCGATGATGTCCCTATTCCTAACTTTCGGGACATTCGTTTCCCTCCATAGTCTGAGCTCCCCACGTACCGCAAGTACGATGGGAATGGCAACCCCTTTATTCATGTAAGGGAGTTTCTATATGAATCGGCGTAGTTCTAGCATGATGACCGCCTTATGGCGTATCTCTTCCGCTGGTCGTTAGACGGGGTTGCATTAGAATGGTTTTACACTTTGCCATTGGAGGAGGCGGAGAGTTTCAAGATTGTCAAGGAGAAGTTTATATAGTGATTTCAAGACCGGATCGGCCCGAAATATTCATTCACCGACTTAGTGGCCGAAAAGATGAAGGCCGATGAAGACTTTGCAACTTATGCAGATAGATGGAGGCAGATGGCCTCCCGTGTGCCCGGGTAAATCCCGGAAGAAGAGAAGGTAAAATTGTTGATTTCAAATGCTGCACCTATGTTTCGGAACATTCTGGCAATGAATGATATATCAAATATGCACCAGTTGTATAGCAGGGCCCGTTTCATCAAAATCCAATTTAAGGACTCCCCCATTCATTCCCTATTTGAGGCCCAAAAGCCCAAAACCGCCAGAAAGCCTCAAGGCCCAGTCATTGAAGGAGTCCAGACAAACGAGCAGGTACAGGATGTCCAATTCTCCAACCAACCCACTCCACCACGCTTCCAGCAACCTCCCTGCAATCCCCATTTCGCCGCTCCATCAAATACCCAACCATCATTTCCTACTCCTTGTCCACAACAACCACCACCACAACAGCCACAACAGCCGCCGCAGTACCATAACTTCCCGCCACCCAATGGTTACGCACCTGATCAGTCGGGTCCCAAGAGAGTCCATTACCCTCCACTTCCCGAAACTCTCCCATATATTTTTCAGCCCTGATGTACACTGGTGATCTTCAGCTCCCTCCGGAACATCAGAATTGGAATCCGGCCACTGACCAGTCTAGGTATTCCATATATCATCGGCAGCCCGGGCACACTATGGAAAGGTGCTATCAATTCTGTGATTTAGTGTATGATTTACATGAAGGGCAAAGGATTGACTAGGCCCAGATGCTTAAGTTGATAGAAGACATCGATGAGAGAAGAAGACAGGCGCCCAGGCCACTGTAGCCAGTGCCGCAGCAGCAACAACCTCAGCAACCGCAACCCCAGCAGTAGCAGCAACCTGCACCTGAACTCGGGATTCACCAAAATCCCATGACGAATCACCAGCCTGCTCCGCAACAGCAGCCGCCGGCACCGACCCAAGTAAATGTGGTTCACCGCCCAGCTCCCAACGCTGGGTGGTCTTACGATGATGAGACTCCTGCTCATCTTCTGGCCTTCCACCACACATACACCCACTCCCCTTCGCCTTCTGTTTCTTCCATCATCCGGCCCGCCACTCTAACTCCCATTACACCCACTATTCTCTCCAAGTCACCTATTACACCCACCACATTACCCACCACACCCCCAATCCTTGTGCCATATCTCGCTATACCGTCCATCGCCACCCCTCCATTTAACATTTCACCTGCCATCCCTCCGCCAGGGCCTATCCGACCTACCTCTGCCATCATCACCCCCCATTTCCATCCCTTCTACTCACCCTACCATGCCAATCGGGAGTCCATCTAGTGCCGTGCCGACACAGAATCTTGCCCTCAGGAGCGGGTGCTTGTTTCAGAGAAATTACCCCTCTACTGGTGCACCTGCACCCAATCCCCCAATTCCTTTCTCAGCCATTGAAGCAGAAGAGTCAGACCCCTTACCTGGCATGAAATATGATTTGTTACAGCACTTGGACTGGATGCCGGCCAAGATCTCAGTCCTGGAGTTAATCAAGAGGTCCACGCCGCACCAAGATGCCCTAAGGGCTTTTCTACAGAAAGTCATGGTTAGCGAGGACGTAGCAGTAGACAGTCTGTCATCGGTATTGGCCACTATCACAAAGGGGCCGTCTATTTCCTTTTCTGAGTAAGAGTTAGCACCCCCGAAGGCACGCCAGATGCCACTATGCATTTCCATTACATTAAATAAGGTGGCCGTTGACGCAGCTCTAGTGGACACGGGAGCTTCTATTAATGTCTGTCCCTTGAGCACTTTACGTGCCTGCAACATCTCTGAAGACATGCTAAGGCCGACACCGACGACCATTGCAGCATATGATAACGCCAGGAGAGCGTGCCATGGGGTTGTAACAGTCCAGGCCGAGCTAGGGCCTTTGACTATGGCCGTGGAATTCTATGTGTTGGACATAGACCCAATGTTTAAGGCTATTCTGGGTCATCCATGGATTGGTAGCTTGAATGTAGTACCCTCGACCGCTCACCAATGCCTCAAATTTTCATTTCAGGGGTGGGTGGTCAAGGTAAAGAGTGTTTCTATGGCACAGATAATCGAAGCCATTTCTGATAAGATTTTTTCAACTCTCTGGCCGAGCAATAGGCCAGTTCTTTCTGTTATGGACTTGGATTTTCCCTGGGCATATGCGTCAAGCAAGCCCGCCACTATACCTATCAATGTTAAAGCCAAGTCCAAGATACGAGATTCCAAGGGCTGGAACATGATTCTGAAATTAGGTTACCAGCAAGGCATGGGTCTCAGAGCCCAGTTGCAGGGGCGGACTACGCCCATCCCAAGGGGCAGAAAGATGAGCAGAAGAGGCCTCGACTACTGAGAGTCAGCATTGTCAATTCTGGGAGACTCTGGGACACTGACGTGGGATTACCGTCAGCATTTTGTGAAGGTCCCGTTGCAGCTAGGTACTTTGAAGATGCCGCCCTGTTTAGATGTGAAAAGTGATGCCGCTTGTGCTGTTGCTGACCCGCCGTCGCCGCTGAAGGGGCTGGTGGGTGATATGGACGATTTTTGTAATAGTTTTGAGAAGATGTTTTTTGAAGAAGAAGTTTGCCTGAAGAAATCAGAGTCGCAGCTTGTGAAGTGCTCTCCGGCAGAGCCAGTTTACCGGAGGCCACGGGAAGAGGGGAGCTCCCTCATTACTTTTTCTTGGTATCCTTCCCGCCTTGCCTCCCTTTTTCAAGATCTTAAATTCATTCCCCATTCACCTCCAATTATGGTCGATCCGTTCTATACGGAAAAGCCATTCGAGATTTTGTTTGTGCCTTGTGCATGTGGGCAATGCCCACCTATTGATCTCTCAATTATGTTTACTCCTTTCTCTGATCTCTCTCAGATGTGGTTTTCATCATCCGATCCATTCTTTGATGTTCTTTTCCCATCTCTCTTTCCCCGCCAGCTTCCTCCTCCTCCTTCCTTCTCTAGTCTGTCTTGCTGTATGATTTCCTCTGATCTCTAAAAAAAATGCCAATTTTAAAACGGAGATTTCAATGGAGGATTATGATGTGTTTTGTCCACATCTTTCTCAGGGGCACGAGGCCCCTGTTTCCTTTCCTTTAGATTTTCTGTCTTCTAAGTTAAATGTAGGACTTGTTGAGCTTAGGGAAGTAGAGTCGGTTGAGTCTAGTGAGTCAGGGTCTTGTTCTAGTGTCTCCTGCCCTTCCACACTTGCTACGCACCCAATGACACATCATGCTAAAACCATTCTTGATAGGTTCCTCCAAGATCTTGTTGAGCATTGCCATGCCCTCCTAAAGTGTCCTAAGTTTGTAGAGACATCAATTATCTTGGAGGGTGGTGAAGAGCTAGACGGAGTGTGGAGCGATGATGGATTATGTGTTTATGAAATCATAGATGAGAAGGACCCTATCGATGATGAGGATAGCGACGTGGATGACACTATCGATTTGCACGCATAGGGTTTGAAGAGATTTGATGAACCGTCATCGGCAGTGGATGAACCCATGAAAGAGATTAACCTTGGAATTGAAGAGGATCCCAAGCTCATAATTATTTCTGTTAATCTCTCTCCTCAGGTTGAAGAGGAGCTAATCAAGGTTATGAGGGAGTATAGCGATTCATTTGCCTGGTCCTACGAGGACATGCCGGGTCTTGACCCCACTCTGGTAGAGCATAGATTGGTACTTAAACCAGGGGCAACGCCCGTTAAGCAAAAATCAAGAAGATTCCACCCTCAAATGAGCTTAAGGATAAAAGAAGAAGTTGATAAATTGTATAAGGCCAAGTTTATTAGAGTTGTGTTATATCCTTAATGGGTGGCGAATATAGTCCCAGTGATGAAAAAGGATGAACAAATTTAGATTTGCATCGATTTCAGGGACTTAAATAAGGCATGTCCGAAAGATGATTTTTCGCTTCCTCACATCGACGTGTTGGTGGACAACACGGTCGGGTATGAAGCCCTCTCATTTATGGATGGCTATTCTGGATACAACCAAATTTGTCTTGCTCCCGAAGATCAAGAAATGACCTCATTCACCACGCCCTGGGGCACTTACTGCTACGTGGTCATGGCGTTTGGACTGAAGAATGCGGGTGCTACATACCAACAGGTGATGATGGCAATCTTCCACGACATGATGCATGTTTATATGGAAGCCTACGTGGATGATATTCTGGTGAAATCGAGGTCAAAAGTGGAGCACCCTGCTATCTTAGCCAAAGTGTTGCAAAGGGCTAGGGAGTATAAGCTGAAGATGAACCCGAAGAAATGTGTGTTTGGGGTAGCATCAGGGAAATTGCTAGGTTTCATAGTTAGTAAGCGGGGGATTCAAATTGATCCAAAAAAAGCAAAGGCTATTATGGAAATGCCACCGCCTAAGAACATCACTGAGCTTAGAGGATTGATTGGGCGTCTACAGTTTATTCGAAGGTTTATATCTCAACATTCGTAAAGATGCCGCCCATTTTATGAATTGTTGAAGGCGGGGGCCAAATTTGAATGGAACGAACAATGTTAGAAGGCCTATGAGGATCTTAAGGTTTATTTGTCCAATCCCCCGGTTCTGCAACCCCCTGTTCCTAAAAAACCCCTGATTCTATACATTTCGGTTATTGATGACTCCCTAGGAGCTCTCCTGGCACAAGTGGACGACGAAGGGAAGGAAAGGGCACCCTACTACCTCTCTAGGTTGTTCAATCCTGCTGAATCTAAGTGTACCACTATGGAGAAGACCTGCGCAGCATTGGTTTGGGTCGCCCGGAAGTTGAAACATTATTTCCTTGCCTATGAAGTTAAGTTGATCTCTAGAATGGACCCAATTCGTTATCTTTTAGAGAAACCCGTCCTTTCTAGTAGGTTAGCTCGCTGGCAGAGCTTTCTCTCCCAATTCGATATTACCTTCATCGTTCAGAAAGCTATCAAGGGATATGCTATTGCTGAACATCTTGCTCATTCTCCTATCCCTTGTACATATTCTATCCAGGATGAGTTTCCTGATGAACACCTGGCTGTGCTCACTCATCACCCATTCTGGTCACTACACTTTGATGGTGCTCTCAATTCTCAGGGCCGAGGGATCAGTGCTGTTCTTCTCACTCCAGAGGGGGTGGCCATTCCCATTGCATACCAGCTCTCTTTTCCTGCTACCAATAACATAGCCGAATATGAGGCTCTCCTTGTCGGATTGAAGCACGCCTACATCATGGGCGCGTGATACTTAAATATCATAGGAGATTTGTTGGAACCCTAGTTTTGATAATGACAACTATGAATCATGTTTAGATTAATATGGTTAAATCCTTTTATTTTGTGTTCATGTCTTGCTCACTTGCTGCAAGTCATTTTACGCTTAAGCACTTGTCTCCGTGAATAACATGTCCTTGCATCTTACCTCTCGAGGACGGTGCAAGCTCTAGTCGGTGCAATCGTCATCTGGGATGGACCGTTAGATCTTGTCTCTTCATCTCAGTGCAAATTCGTCTTGGTGCAAGCAGTGACTTGTACTTCTCTTTATCAATTCGGTGCAAGTCTCTGTCTCACTCAGAAACACTGTATCCCCGTTTCCATCTCGGTGCATTACGTGTCTAGACAAAAATTCGCTCAGTGCATTTCATTGTATTTCATTGCAGCATACAGTTTTTAGAGTTCGTGCATATCTTGTTTGTGCATCTTTGTGCATCTCGCCTTTCAGACTCGGTGCAAGGTCTGTCTTGCATCCATTTTTTTTGTTCGTATGATTCTTCTCTTTCATCTCTGTGCAAATTTTGCTAATCTAACTCGGTGCATCAACAGTGTTACACAGTTGTTTTAAGAGTCCATGCATATCTTTGATCCTTTCTTTTGACTCAGTACAAAGTCTTCTTCTTGTGCCTCTTGGACCCATGTCTGTGCATATGGTGTCAAGCTGTTGTGTAAGTCAATATAATGGTTGACTTGAATATTTCTACTCAGTGCATTCTATGTTTGAACATAACGGTGCAAACTATGCTAGGCGTTTGATTAAAGGCCTGGTGTTTTTTTTGACAGAGCTTCTCTCCGAGGAGGGGGCACGTGATCCAAGGCAGATCGACCTCCTAATGAGTGCCATGTGGAAGGCTACAACACTTAGATAGTGACACGTGGCTGAGAGCCTTCTGGAAGCTAATGGGCGGGAGTTCTTCATCCACACGCCAGTGAGAGTATATATGAAGACAGTGATCGATGCAAAAATTGTGAACAAAAAAAAATAAGAAGAAGCAAAGTAGAGAAGAAAAGAGAAGTTGAAGAAGAAGAAAAGAGAGCAGCATAGAAGAAAAGAGAAGTTGCAGAAGAAAAAGAGAGAGAGAGTTCGTGAAGAAGAAGAAGAGAAGCTTCATCAGAAGATATGTCTTCACTGGAATCTGGATCAAATCCAATCCAGTCAGCTCCGTGCGAGCCATATCATGTTCTTATAGCTTGCAGCTTTCAGTTGCTGTGTGTCCTTGTCTTTTGTTTCCCTTTTCTCATTTGTTATTTACTCAAGCTGTTGGTCAACGGTTGCAGAGGACTTGTTCCTCTGGTCGGCAAGCTGTAAGGCCCAGCGAAGCTGTGTATCAGCGGATGGCAAGCTGTGTTGCCCAGCCGGTGTAGGCAAGCTGTGAAGCCCAGCGTTTCTTCAAGATGTTTGGCAGCAGAATCCACACTCAGGTTTGAGTGTGGGGTGGATGTAGGTCTGGAGGACCGAACCACCTAAAAATCTGTTTGTCCTTTATGGTTTGATTCGTTGATTACTTTCCGCCAGATGCATACTAGGACCGTAATCCAACTATGGTGATTGCTTGAGTACGCATCTCTGATGCTTGATAGTTTGTCCATTGAATTTGTATCTGTCACTTCGTTCAAATCTTAAATTGATCAAAATTTCTAAAAAGATCCATTCACCCCCCTCTGGATCTATTTCTATCAGCTCACGCACCCCATCAATTGGTATCAGAGCGGTTCCTGCACAAAAGGTCTAACAACCTACAGATTCGTTCCTGGATTCAGGTTCGGTGCGTTGTTGGGTTGATCATTGTCTCTCCCTTTACTTTTGAATCGTCCTGCATTTGATTCTGTGATTTGATCTGAGGATGTCTTTGATTGTTGATTTTCTGAAGTATGAAGGTTTAGATTTTTATAACTGGCTCAATCAGTTCAGGGAACATGTGATGCAAATTAATCCTGATCTGTGGATAATTATTGCACACAACCCTTATGAAGTTCCAAAGGATAGATCCTTATGGAAAGCTTCCGACAGACTGAAATTCTTCGAGAATCAGAGAGCCCTGAACCTAGTAAAAGGGGCGATAAATATTGATAAATTCCCATGCATTGTCAATTGTTGCAGTGCCTTTGAAGTGTTCGACATGATAGGATCCAGCAGGAGCAGGGACGAAGTGAAATGCCTCATGGCTACAGATGAAGATCTGGTTCAAGTTGAAGAAACGTCATCACAGGTAGACTCTGACATTGTGAATCTCTCTTTTGAAGATCTGGTAGACTTGAATGAACACCTGTTGATCAAGTATGATAGAGTAAAATCTGAGAAAAGGAAATTGAAGAGAGAGCTGGACACACTAAGATCTGAGAATAAGAATCTGAAAAACAATTCGGCTGAAAATGTAGGTTCGTGTAATGAATGTGCATTCTTGAAGGAATTAATTGAAAATTTAGATTCTGATGACAATATGCAGAAAAACTTAATCACTTCATTGAAAGAAGAAAATGACTCCTTGCTGGCTCAGAAGAAAGAAAATGATAAATTTCATGATAAATTGATTGAAGAAAACAGCCACTTGAAGGAACAGAATAAAAAGTTGATGGTTCTGAATACGGTCCTTTCTGACAAATGGCTAGCCTTTGAAAGAGGAAAATCAATCTTGGAGGAAAAAGAAGTGAACATAGAAATGAAGTTAACACCGGAAAATGAGACTCTGAAAAGTCTAAATGATAATTTGCAAAATCAAATTATTTCCTGTGAAGACCACATTGTTTCCTTGCAAACTGAAATTGAAGATCTAAAGAATTCATTGTCAAAGTTTGTTAAGGGAAAAGATAATTTGAACAAGCTGCTTGGAACTAATGTAAATTTTCAGAAGGAGGGACTCGGTTACAATCCTGTAATGAAGAAGGTTGATGGATATAAATTGAAAACTATTTTCGTTAGAAGTTCAGAACAAGAAAAACCTTCCACTTCATCTGTATTTCAGTTCACGACCAAAAGAGGTGAAGAACAGGCAAAAAACTTAAAAAATGAAAGAAATCAGAAAAAGGCTGAAAGTAAAATGAAAACCAATTTCTCACCCATTGCTGTTAAAGCCTCTTCTGAATGTGGTACACCTTATGACATTGTGCATGATACAAAGCAATTCTCAATCCAGTCACATGCATACATGAAGAATACTTCATGCCATTACTGTGGCATAACAGGTCATCATATGCATGAGTGTAGAATAATGGTTCAAGATGAATTGAATACTAAGATGGTTCATGAAAAACCCCATGCTTTCAGGAGGAAGAAGAAAATCTAGTGCTTCCAATGTGGGAAGCTGGGTCATGTTGCAGCTCAATGCTGGCATGCCCGGGGAGGAAAAAGAAGGTCAAAACCTGAGAATGTTCTTATGAACAAAACTGCTCTTAATAGAAAAATACCTGCATGTTTTGAATGTGGTAAAATTGGCCATCGAGCCTCTGAATGCTGGCATGCAAAAAGAGGTAACAATTCTCATGGCAGAACTGTCTCAACGAAAGTTCACCCACAAAGATTCAATGAATACCCTGTCAATAAAAATTTGAACACTACTACTCACTGCTATTATTGTGGGAGAATAGGTCATATCATGAATAAATGCCATGATTTGGAACTTGATAACGGAAAAACTTGGAAACCTTGGAGTGCATCAGAGAGAGGTGTTACTCAACTAAGAAGACCCAAGAATTTTTGGGTCCCCAAATTTGCAAACTGATCTATCTTTGCAGGCGTGCCTTGAAGAAGAAAATAAAGGGAAAATGAAACCAAGGCACACAAAGGTTAGTTGAATTTAATTTCTTCTCTAGTTTACATCTGTAGATTTTCAGTTATAACTCCCTGCATGATTTCTATCCCTCCTTTATGACCCATGCCATGTCATTAATTCATGTTATTCGAGAGGGTGCAATCTTGTAATGAGTACTAGATGGTGATTCTCATGCTGAAATTAATCATGCTGAATGATTAGGATGTTTGCATGAAGTTTAAACATAGCATCATCATTTAGAGCAACACTTCTGTGAGCTTTAAGAAGAACAAAAACAATAATGTTTGATGGAAATCTCTGCTCACCCAGAGGGGGTGCTGAGTCTTTCTAAGGCAGCTGGTCATTAGAGGTTTACCCGTTTGAAAAAGAGAACGTGAGATTGGGTATCTCTTCTGCTGTTTGAGCTAAAATGTTTGAATTGCTATGAGCTGCTGTCTCTTCTAGTGGAGTGTCACTGGTATTGGTTCAGTGAGCTAGATGTTACCTGGTGGTTGTTTAAAATCTTGAGAGGCTGTACATTGCTCTAGTGAGAGTCTTTTAGTAGTGTCAGATGATTCTGAAAATACTGGTGCCGGGTCTGTCACTGGAGTAAGCTGAAGTCTGGTTGAGGAGATTGTCTAAAGGCTGGATGAAGGTTTATCTTATGAGAGTAGTGCTGGTGGGTTGATGGCCGTCCAAGCTGTGCTCTTTGGAAATGTTCTCACCCTGCTCACGTATGGCATTCATCTTCACCACCTATCATTGGTCTATATCTCCCATCACTCTCCACCTTCTAAATGTTTCTGATTGCTCAAGTCAGGGGGAGTAGTATATATATAAATACTGTCACCCTTACCCTCTTCAATAAGTAAATGCCCACATCACTCTAAACTAAAAATATCTTGCTGATCTAAATTGAGATGTAATTTATCGTGTATGAACATTAAATCCTATCCGAATTGTTCTCACAAATAACTATGAATGATTTCTCAATGTTTTTGAAACAGTCCAAATTGGAAACATCTCTGTAAATGGTCTGTTATCTGAAAATCTTTAGTAATAAGCCAATCTGTTCGAAACCTAAGGCTTATATTCCTTCTTTTATGTCTTGTTAAAGAGATTCCTCTGATAAAACTGGGAATACGCCATTATATAAAATAATGAAAGAATTTCTTGGCAGAGCAATGGCATGACATTTGAGAAACTGACCATCTGTTTCAAAGAAATTCAGTGGTTATGTCATGATAACTAATGCTAACTCTGTTCATCATATGAAGTACGAAAGTTATTTGCACTGAGTAACCAGGGTCTCTGGTGTTTGATAGACATGTCTCCTTGTGTAAAAAGGTGCAATTATACTGGAATACTCATCAATTTTTTTTAAAAAAAATGAAAAATCATAATAAAGAAAAGGGGAAGAGAAAGGTGTAATGGTTTATATTCATGGTTGACCCATGGTTTTCTTCAGTTTATCTCTACAGACTTAAGAAAAATATAAAACTGGGTTCTTCAATCAGCTTTTGGCAAATGAAAAGGATCGTAAGATTAATGACCCTAATGTCTGAGTTGTTTCCCTGAATAAGCTGTTTGACCTTCATTGATTTCAATTCATAAAATATTTGTAAAGAACCATTCTGTGAGATATAATCTCATACTCTGTAAATAGCTCCTCTACGAAGAAAGGCATTTTATTTTAAGAAAAGGGTATTTTGGGTATTATCTACTGAAGATTGGTAAAGTCGGTAGTATTCCCTTATACGAAACCCTATCTTACTCTTTACCTTCTTACCCCTTCTTTCGAAGCCGAAGCGTCCTCCCGCTCCGTGGCCTCTTCCCGCGTGCACAACCTGCAACCTTCCACGTCTCCAATCCTTCTCAACCACCCTCTCGGCTTTCACATTTCATCTTACCTACATCCTTGCCGCTATGTCTACTTCGTCAGCTGTGAGCAAAGGGAAGAGGAAGGCAGTGAAGCAGCCGCAGCCGGAAGATGCTATGTCTACGGTGGCCGCTGCACAACCTCAAGGTTCGAAAAGACAGAAGAAAGCAACTTCTACCGCGAGAAAGGGAGATTCATCTACAAAGTCCACAGAGGAACCTGTGCTGATATTGGAAGCCGGAAAGATTATACCCCCTCGGTATATTGATTTTGCTGATCTAGAGATGGCCTCTGAGTTCCCTGAGGTATTTGAGCTGTTTGAATTCCAGCAATGGATAGAGTTCCTGAGCATTCATAGGGTGTATTGCCCTAGTCTGGTAGTAGAATTCTACAGCAACCTAAGGTTCGATGCTGTTAATTTCACAATCTCCTCTCTGGTCAAAGGAAAAGTCATAGAGCTCTCTAGGGAGTCCCTTCATAGGACTCTAAGAATTCCCTTAGACGGAGAGATTGAAGGAGAATTCACGTTTAATCTACATGATGCTTTTGCCCTCATCACTGACTTACCCATAAACTTTCATGATAAGCAGCAGACCAAGCTCGGTCATTATAACACTAACAAATTGTCTGAACCAAAGAGGCTGCTCCATCACATTCTCACCTCCATGATTACTCCACAAGTAGGAGGAAGGGGTAGGCTGACAGATTCCCAAAGGTTTATTCTCTACTGCTTGTTGAAGAAAATTAGAATCTATCTACCGCACGTAATGATTCAGTTAATGGGAACATATAAGGAATCAAGAAGACATTCTCCTTTTGCTGCTCAGTTGACTACAATCTTCAAAGAGGAAAACATCTCCCTAGATGGTAATGTTGTGTCCACAATCCCCAAGATAAACATTTACAACATAAGTTTCATTAATACATTCATGAGGAGGAAAGGAGCCAAACGAACGAGTACTCCTGCCACAAAGGATACTCTTCTGAAAATGGATATAGAAACCCAGGCTGTGTCAGTACCTGAACAGCCTGCACAAGCCTCATCAGAAGAGACTCACATCCTTGAGTTGATTCAAAGTGAAAGTCAGACAGTTCCTTCTCCTTGGAAATCTGCTCAAGTACAAGCTAGTGGAAGTTTAGATGAGCAAGAACTACAACAGGACCCAACTGCAGCTACTGCACCTGAGGCATCTCAGATTCCTGAAACAATCATACAGAATGTCCAAAATAAGAATTTCATTCAGGAATTAGACCACAATATCCATGAGATATTTGATGATTTTGGTCAACAGTCACAGAAAAGACCAATCACTGACCAAGCAGAGCTGGCTAGGGAAGAGGCTCCAACAGAAGAACTAACTAGTGACAGAGAAAAGGAAGTCATTATAGAAGAAGAGGAAATGAGTAAACTGGTCGAAGAAGTTATAAGGGAAGCTGCTGAAATGATTTATGAAGAAACAGCTGAATCTTTGGACAATTAACAAGAAAATGATCAACAGGGAACTCAACCACCTGCTGAAGAAGCTCAACATGAGCAACCAACCGGTTTAGCTCCAGGGGCACCTGAAGAAGTATCACAAGACTATGGCATGGGACCTGCTGATGTGACACCACTCCTCGGACCTAGATTTACAAGCAACCGGACCGAACTGCAATATCTCACAAGCGGGTTCACCCGCGTCGCGCGCACCCGGGTCCGTGGGCGGACCGGCGATGATGGTGAGGGTCCGAGGTTGGACCTTGGGGTTCCAATAGTATGGCTGGCTGGGGATGGACCCCAATGGGCTAGGGATGCCCAAATTTCAAGGGCGGCCGGCACGCCGAGGGCGTGGGATGTAGGGTCGCACTCTCAACTCACTCCGCGGTGGTCGCTCAAATCGATGATATTTTTGAGATCGGGCGCTCTCTCACCGTCAACAGAGCAATTCCACGGATATTATATGAACAAACTACTGATATGAGAGCAAGGGATAGAGCTTACCCGGTTGGTTTGAAGAAACCAACCCCGTTCGGAGACGAGGGTGAGCGGGGAAGTGTGGGTTCCCCGCACACTGCGTCGATGAAGCTTGATCTCTGCTAAATATTTACATGCACTACGCCTCACGCAGGAGGGTGGATCTCAGGGTGGGGAAAAGTGGATTACACATAAACACTACCTCCACACAGGGAGGGGCGGTAAGCCGGCCAGGCGGGGAGGGGCGTGAAGCTAAGAACGGAGTCGGATTGCCCTCCCGGGGTTCTGTCCGCCGGTTCTGCCCGCTGACAGGAACTCACTGACGACTCTGCTGTGATGGCACCCGGACTCGAAAGTGAACGAGACCAGCGCCAAAATGTTGGTGACTGACCCGGGATGAAGCCTAAATTTTTTTGGCACCAGAAGTTGTTGACGCTGGCCGGGACAGATGCTGGACCAGCGCTGCTCTGCTCTGTCTTGGACTGAGTTCAGGTTGTTGCAGCAGGATGGCGACTTCACCACGATCGCTCCCGTGATCCAATCAAGACGGGATTAGGACGGTTACAAGCGTGGTCGAATCCTCTTCGATCAGCAACCAAGATGGGCACCAGAGGAGGTCGGAGCATGGAGGTGGAACCCGAAGAGTGAGAGGAGGTCTGATCAGTCCCTGACAGGACTGACCTGCGCACCTGGGGAAAATAATTTGGAACGGGGAGCTCCGAACTCCAAACGAGGTCCCGATTTCTGTGTTGGACAGAGGACTGGTGGATCTTCTCCCCGGTGAAGTGGCGCACCAAGTGGAGCATCGGTGTGGTTGAAGTAGCTTCTGAATGGCAGCTCTGGTTTCTGGCCATACTGGTTCTGCGCAGTCGGTGAAGAATGACTCTCCCGGACAGCTCCGAACTCGAATTGGGGCGGGATCACCTCGCCTGCGAAGACGACTGGAAGAGATTTCCGGAAATGTAAGATAAGCCTTCAGAAGATGTCCGTTGAAGACGTGGTTGACTCTGCAACTCGACCCTTGACTGCTGCCTGCAGACTGAGATGAATTAGGTGATGATAGATGATGGGAGACGGAGTAGATGGGGTGGGAAATGGGGTGGATGGGTGTGGGGGTGGCACCTGACTATGTGGGGGTCTGTTAGGCGGTGATACAAGGTGTGGGAGGGGCAGAAAGGGGGTTGGGAGGTGGTCTAGCAAGTGGAGGAAGGGGGAGCTGCGAATTTGGGTTGGGAAGGAGAGAGGGAAGAGAGATCTCTCCTTTGGTTTGAATGGTGGGTTAATGGAGGGGTTAATGGGGTTAATGGGAAGGAGAACACCATGGTCACTATCCCAACCATGGGGGAAACACATGTCCAAGTTGATGAAGAAACCTCGCACGGTGGTCTTCACCCTACGCCACCCTCTCCAATTGAGAGTGAACTTATCATAAGTGGGCCCTTGGTTAGGTGGCTAGAGGAAAACCGGGCTCACCCTATCCTTCCCCATGCCTATCCTCCCATGGAACAACACCTCCCCATAGTACCCATCAACATCTCGCACACCACAATCCTTTCCTTTTACAAGGTTGAGCGATGGGATGACTTCGTCAAAGGCCTAAAGTGGCAACTTGAGCTGACTTGTTTGTTGACCATAGGAGCGGACCGACCCAAGAGCCTTGACCTCATCCACCCATGCATCGGGTCTATCACCTCGGTCTGTACCGTTGGTAGCTACACTAGTGACCTCCATCTCCTTCTTCCCGTGGAAGAGGAACCCATCCCGGTCCACTCCCCGACCACCTTGGTCCCAAAGATATTGGCCGATCGACCCACTCACTACACCGGCCCAATCACGTCATTAGAGGAGGACGACTCCCCACCTTTGGTTGACTTTGAGGACCTAGAGATCCTTCCCCTAGGTGACCCTTGCCATGATCCCATTAACCCCTCCATTAACCCCACATTCAAACCAAAGGAGAGTTCTCTCCGCCCTCTCTCCTTCCCAACCCAAATTCAGAGCTCCCCCTTCCTCCACTTGCTAGACCACCTCCCAGCCCCCTTTTTGCCTCTCCCACACCTTGTATCACCCCCTAACAGACCCCACATAGTCAGGTGTCACCCCCACACCCATCCACCCCATTTCCCACCCCATCTACTCCGTCTCCCATCACCTTCCATCACCCTATCCATCTTAGTTCGCAGGCAGCAGTTGGAGCCCAACTTGCAGAACCTTCCCCGAGGTCATTCGGCATCGTATGGAGGCGTACCATACATCGACAGAAACGTAGTCAAGATAGCTTCGTAGCCGAGGTGGTCTTGTTGGCATCCGACATCCCTTCTGTCCGGAGGGTTCATTCTCGTCTGACTGTGCAACCGGGACATGAACCAGGACCAGATCTGCAGTGCAGAAGCTTCCACGGTCTCATCCTTCCGTTCCAAGATGTGCCGCTTGGCTGGGTCGAAGATCCACCAGTCCTCTGTCCAACATAGCAAGCGGGACCTCGTTCGGAGTCCGGGACTGCCCGTTCCGAATTTTCTCCCCCAGGTGCGCTGAACAGGCCACTCAGGACCTGTCCAGGCCCCTCGTCACTCAACGGGCTCCCGCTCTCTGCCCCGACATCTTATGGTGTCCCCCTGGCTGCTGCTCAAAGAAGACTCATCCACGGTCATACTCATCTTGGTCCCGCTGCGTTTCGACATCGGGAGCGGGTGTGGTGACTACTTCCACCTGCTGCTGCACCCTGGGACCAGTCCGAACCAGAGCTCCAGGATCATGTTCCAGAGCTCTCGCCAGCCGGTGATGACGTTGGGACCACCCACAAAAATTCACAGGCATTCTTAGGTCTGTCAGAGATGTTTCAGCGCTAGTTTCATCGAATTCTGAGTTCGGTGGAGTGCGTGGAGTCATCTACATTGACTTCCTGTCCGGTTACTCCAGAACGGGCAGATCGTTCGGTGCTAGCTTAGTTAACCTCCCCTCCCTGCCTGACCGGCTTAGCGCCCCTCCCTGTGTGGAGGTAGTGTTTGGTGTAAGCCCATTCCCCCACCCCGAGATCCACCCTCCTGCGTGGGGCATAGTTTTGTACTAGCAGGTCTTCGGCTGAAGCGTCATCGGCGCGGCGTGCGGGTAGCCCACGCTTCCCCGCTCGCCCTCGTCTCCGACCGGGATCAGTGTCTTCACACCGATCAGGTGAGCTTTGAGCCCCCATCCTCTGCTGGTTTCACTATTGCTTAGCTTAGTATTATCTCTAGTTGCGCCATCGGCAGTGAGAGAGTGCTCGTCCCAACATTCCGTCTAATCAAGTGCCACCGCGGGTGAGTTGTGAGAGTGTCATTACATCCCACGCCCTTGGCGTGCCGGCCGCCCTTGAAATTGGGCATCCCTGGCCCATTGGGGTCCATCCCTAGCTGGCCATATCCTTGGAACCTCGAGGTCAAACCTCGGACCCTCACCACCATCGCCGGTCCACCTACGGAACCGGGTGTGCGCGACACGGGTGAACCGCTTGTGAGAGATCGTTGTTCGGTCCGGTTGCTTGCAAATCTAGGTCCAAGGAGTGGTGTCACATCAAATTGGTATCAGAGCAAGTTTTAGACTTGTCTCTATGAGTCTAGTCTATGGGCACGCTTGCATTAGAGTCCCCGACAGACCGTCCCATGCATTGTCTACCACCCACTGTCAATGAGTCGACGGACCAAATGATCCCTCTCCCAATCATATCCCTTGCATACCTACCCAATGGAAAGCCTACGGAAATTGATTTTATTGACTTGGAGTGTGATAATTGGGTATCCCCCGATATCATTGCCACTATTTCTAGGACCGGACAAATTGTGCACAACGGAGATCAAGTCTTCGTTGAATTCCATATGGTTCGGGAAGACCATATACTGTGATGGAGCTTGGTGCCAAATTGGTACTTTGGCAGGCCCTTGCATAATCCTAGGTAGGAGATGGTTAGATGAAAGGAATGTCGACATTGACCTGACATGTCGGACTTGCCTAGTGCATCTGCCACACTTTCCAGGAGCCTTTAAATTCAACAACCTTATACTCTCCCATCCGCCGGAGTCCCGTCCTTATTCACCACCCCGGGCGCACCCCACACCAGCTATCATCACCCCATCCCCAAAAGACCTTCCATTTCCCTTGGAGAATAAAACCTCTACACCCCAAAGGGATGAGAATGAGATTGAGGTACATGAGGCCTCCCCCGATTGGGAAGAAGAATACGAGTCACAATGTCATGAGTTAGGCCAGGAAGTTCCCATCCCATGTGTAGAAAGCATCATGGCTCACACACCCGACCACCTAGAAGAGGAGAACACCATGGTCACTATCCCAACCGTGGGGGAAACACATGTCCAAGTTGAAGAAGAAACCTCGCACGGTGGTCTTCACCCTACGCCAACCTCTCCAATTGAGAGTGAACTTATCATAAGTGGGCCCTTGGTTAGGTGGCTAGAGGAAAACCGGGCTCACCCTATCCTTCCCCATGCCTATCCTCCCGTGGAACAACACCTCCCCATAGTACCCATCAACATCTCGCACACCACAATCCTTTCCTTCTACAAGGTTGAGCGATGGGATGACTTCGTCAAAGGCCTAAAGTGGCAACTTGAGCTGACTTGTTTGTTGACCATAGGAGCGGACCGACCTAAGAGCCTTGACCTCATCCACCCATGCATCGGGTCTATCACCTCGGTCTGCACCGTTGGTAGCTACACTAGTGACCTCCATCTCCTTCTTCCCGTTGAAGAGGAACCCATCCCGGTCCACTCCCCGACCACCTTGGTCCCAAAGATATTGGCCGATCGACCCACTCACTACACCGGCCCAATCACGTCATTAGAGGAGGACGACTCCCCACCTTTGGTTGACTTTGAGGACCTAGAGATCCTTCCCCTAGGTGACCCTTGCTATGATCCCATTAACCCCACATTCAAACCAAAGGAGAGTTCTCTCCCCCCTCTCTCCTTCCCAACCCAAATTCGCAGCTCCCCCTTCCTCCACTTGTTAGACCACCTCCCAGCCCCCTTTCTGCCCCTCCCACACCTTGTATCACCCCGTAACAGACCCCCACATAGTCAGGTGTCACCCCCACACCCATCCACCCCATTTCCCACCCCATCTACTCCGTCTCCCATCACCTTCCATCACCCTATCCATCTCAGTTCGCAGACAGCAGTTGGAGCTCGACTTGCAGAACCTGCCTTGAGGTCATTCGGCGTCTTCTGGAGGCGTACCATACATCGACGGAAAGGTCGTCAAGATAGCTTCGCAGCCGAGGTGGTCTTGCCGGCATCCGACATCCCTTCTGTCCGGAGGGTTCATTCTCGTTCAACTGCGCAACCGGGACCTGAACCAGGACCAGAGCTGCAGTGCAGAAGCTTCCACGGTCTCATCCTTCCGTTCCAAGGTGCGCCGCTTGTCTGGGTCGAAAATCCACCAGTCCTCTATCGAACACATCAAGCGGGACCTCGTTCGGAGTCCGGGACTGCCCGTTCCGAATTTTCTCCCCCAGGTGCGCTGAACAGGCCACTCAGGACCTGTCCAGACCCCTCGTCACTCAATGGGCTCCCCCTCTCTACCCCGACATCATCTGGTATCCCCCCTGGCTGCTGCTCGAAGAAGACTCATCCACGGTCATACTCGTCTTGGTCCCGCTGTGTTTCGACATCGGGAGCGGGCGTGGTGACTACTTCCACCTGCTGCTGCACCCTGGGACCAGTCCGAACCAGAGCGCCGGGATCCTGTTCCAGAGCTCTCCCTCAGCCGGTGACGACGTTGGGACCACCCACAAAAATTCACAGGCATTCCTGGGTCTATCAGAGATGTTTTAGCGCCCGTTTCGTCGAATTCTGAGTTTGGTGGAGTGCGTGGCGTCATCTACATCGACTTCCTATCCGGTTACTCCAGAATGGGCAGATCGTTCAGCGCTAGCTTAGTTAACCTCTCCTCCCCGCCTGGCCGGCTTAGCGCCCCTCCCTGTGTGGAGGTAGTGTTTGGTGTAAGCTCATTCCCCCACCCCGAGATCCACCCTCCTGCGTGGGGCGTAGTTTTGTACTAGCAGGTCTTCGGCTGAAGCGTCATCGGCGCGGCGTGCGGGTAGCCAACGCTTCTCCGCTTGCCCTCGTCTCCGACCGGGATCGGTGTCTTCACACCGATCAGGTGAGCTTTGAGCCCCCATCCTCTGCTGGTTTCACTATTGCTTAGCTTAGTATTATCTCTAGTTGCGCCGTCGGCAGTGAGAGAGTGCTCGTCCCAACATTCCGTCTAATCGAGTGCCACCGCGGGCGAGTTGTGAGAGTGTCATTACATGCCACGCCCTCGGCGTGCCGGCCGCCCTTGCAATTGGGCATCCCTGTCCCATTGGGGTCCATCCCTAGCTGGCCATATCCTTGGAACCTCGAGGTCAAACCTCGGACCCTCACCACCATCGCCGGTCCACCTACGGAATCGGGTGTGCGCGACACGGGTGAACCGCTTGTGAGAGATCACTGTTCGGTCCGGTTGCTTGCAAATCTAGGTCTAAGGAGTGGTGTCACATCAAATTGGTATCAGAGCAAGTTTTAGACTTATCTCTACGAGTCTAGTCCATGGGCACGCTTGCATTAGAGTCCCCGACAGACTGTCCCATGCATTGTCCACCACCCACTGTCAATGAGTCGACGGACCAAATGATCCCTCTCCCAATCATATCCCTTGCATACCTACCCAATGGAGAGCCTACGGAAATTGATTTTATTGACTTGGAGTCTGATAATTGGGTATCCCCCGATATCGTTGCCACTCTTTCTAGGATCGGACAAATTGTGCACAACGGAGACCAAGTCTTCGTTGAATTCCATAAATGGTTCGGGAAGACCACATACTGTGATGGAGCTTGGTGCCAAATTGGTACTTTGACAGGCCCTTGCATAATCATAGGTAGGAGATGGTTAGATGAAAGGAATGTCGACATCGACCCGACACGTCAGACTTGCCTAGTGCATCTGGCACACTTTCCGGGAGCCTTTAAATTCAACAACCTTATACTCTCCCATCCGCCGGAGTCCCGTCCTTATTCACCACCCCGGGCGCACCCCACACCGGTTATCATCACCCCATCCCCAAAAGACCTTCCATTTCCCTTGGAGAATAAAACCTCTACACCCCAAAGGGATGAGAATGAGATTGAGGTACATGAGGCCTCCCCCGATTGGGAAGAAGAATACGAGTCACAATGTCATGAGTTAGGCCAGGAAGTTCCCATCCCATGTGTAGAAAGCATCATGGCTCACACACCCGACCACCTAGAAGAGGAGAACACCATGGTCACTATCCTAACCGTGGGGGAAACACATGTACAAGTTGAAGAAGAAACCTCGCACGGTGGTCTTCACCCTATGCCACCCTTGGAGGAAGAACCCTTCCATTAACCCCTCCATTAACCCACCATTCAAACCAAAGGAGAGATCTCTCTTCCCTCTCTCCTTCCCAACCCAAATTCGCAGCTCCCCCTTCCTCCACTTGCTAGACCACCTCCCAACCCCCTTTCTACCCCTCCCACACCTTGTATCACCCCCTAACAGACCCCCACATAGTCAGGTGCCACCCCCACCATCCACCCCATTTCCCACCCCATCTACTCCATCTCCCATCACCTATCATCACCCTATTCATCTACGTCCGCAGGCAGCAGTCAAGGGTCGAGTTGCAGAGTCAACCACGTCTTCACCAGACATCTTCTGGAGGCTTATCCTACATTTCCGGAAAGCTCTTCCAGTCTTCTTCGCAGGCGAGGTGATCCCACCCCAATTCGAGTTCGGAGCTGTCCGGGAGAGCCATTCTTCACCGACTGCGCAGAACCAGTCCGGCCAGAAACCAGAGCTGCCATTCAGAAGCTACTTCGATCACACCGGTGCTCCACTTGGTGCGCCACTTGACCGGGGTGAAGATCCACTAGTCCTCTGTCCAACGCAGAAAGCGGGACCTCGTTTGGAGTCCGGAGCTCCCCGTTCCAAATTATTTTCCCCAGGTGCGCAGGTCAGTCCTGTCAGGGACTGATCAGACCCCCTCTCACTCTTCGGGTTCCATCTCCCTGCTCCGAACTCCTCTGGTGCCCATCTTGGTTTCTGATCGAAGAGGATTTGACCACGCTCGCAACCGTCCTGATCCTGTCTCGATTCGATCACGGGAGCAATCGTGGTGAAGTCACCAACCTGCTGCAACAACCTGAACTCAGTCCAAGGCAGAGCAGAGCAGCGCTGGTCCAGTGACTGTCCCAGCCAGCGTCGATAACTTATGGCACCAACAAAATTCAGGCTTCATACAGGGTCAGTCACCAACATTTTGGCGCTGGTCTCGTTCACTTTTGAGTCCGGGAGTGATCACAGCGGAGTCATCAGCGAGTTCCTATCAGCGGGCAGAACCGGCGGACAGAACCCCGGGAGGGCAATCCGGCTCCGTTCTTAGCTTCACGCCCCTCCCCGCCTGGCCGGCTTACCGCCCCTCCCTGTGTGGAGGTAGTGTTTGTGTGTAATCCACTTTTCCCCACCCCGAGATCCACCCTCCTGCGTGAGGCGTAGTGCATGTAAATAATTAGTAGGGATCAAGTTTCATCGACGCAGTGTGCGGGGAACCCACACTTCCCCGCTCGCCCTCGTCTCCGAACGGGGTTGGTTTCTTCAAACCAACCGAGTAAGTTCTATCCCTTGCTCTCATATCAGTAGTTTGTTCATATAATATCCGTGGAATTGCTCTGTTGACGGTGAGAGAGCGCCCGACCCCGAAGCTCCAAGTTTACGAGTGATCATCGTGGGATTGTGAGAGAGCGACCCTGTGCCCTTTCGGCACCTAGCCAGCCCTTTGATTGTGGGCACCGTACCCTCGGGAGGGTGACCATAGCTTTGCTGGTCCTCTACCAGCAAGGGCTTTGTTCCACTACCTCCACTCGGCATCGCCGAGTCACCCGGGAATCGTGTGCGCAACGGTGGTTTGGCAACTTGCGTAATTCTCTACTCTTGTGCGTTGTGCTTGCTTGGTAAGTCCAAGGACCCTCGGTCTAGTTGATGCATTCTCTAAGTCGGTGTCACATCACCTGCCCCTCACCATAGGATGTCTTTCACTCAGGCTCCTGAGTATGGTCCACACCTTGGGGAGCTAATCAGTCTTGGTATTCCACCTCCACCATCTGAACAGCATTATGAATACTTCACTGAGCTGCCAGATTCCAGTGCTTATACTTCTAGTACACGTGGAACAAATGCTGAATCAAATCTAGCTCAGATGTTATCTAAGCTGACAGAGATTGTTCTAAATTAGAATGACTTGATGAACAAACAGTTCATGTTTAGGACCGTTCAAATAGATAGAATAGAGAGCCGAATGGAGCGTTTGGAAAAAGTTGTGAAACGTCAAGGGATAGAATTTTTGACTGCGAAGCGAAGGACAGATGAGACTGTAAGAGAAATTCTAGAATCTCTTATGCGCATCAGCACTCGAATAGGTGACATGGTTAGTAAAATTCAAGATACCCAAATCTCCATGCTCAACAATATGGGTCTAATTCTCTCCCATACATTTGATCTAAAAATTGAGTTTGAACTGATGAAGGGGACAGTAAGCAAGATAGCACCTAGTCAGCCAGAAATCCTCAGAAAGTTTGAAGTTGTCCAGTCTGAGTTGCAAACTTTGTCAGAGACAGTTTCACAAGTGTTCAATAATCGAGAGTCAGTTACCTCTCTATTAGAACGGCTGGGGGACACCTTGCATCGCAAACTTGATAGACTAGCCGATTCCATTAGAGATTTTCATACCTCCTTAATGAAATGATTTCCTACATCTGCCTCCAGTTCAGCATATTCTGCAAGAGATAGGGGGAGCTACCAAGGTCACTAGTATCTCCAAATTTTCCATTTTTGATAATGACAAAGGGGGAGAAGAAGCCATCATCATGTATGAAGAAGACCTCACCTCATGGACTTTTTGCTGAGTACAAGAGCAAGACCACATTTCTTCTACTGTTGAGTGAAATCACAAAGCGAGGGTTTCAAATCTTTGTGAAAAGAGATGTACATTCAAACACTAATGTTTGTTCTCGTAATACTCACAGAAGCATTACTCTTACATATTACACTTGCATTTTGTTTGCTTATACAGCTGTTTGACAGACAAGTATTGAATAAATCCTTTTTTGTTGGAATTGGCTTAATCATACATGACTCATAGTTGTCATAATCAAAAAGGGGGAGATTGTTGGAACCCTAGTTTTGATAATGACAACTATGAATCATGTTTAGATTAATATGGTTAAATCCTTTTATTTTGTGTTCATGTCTTGCTCACTTGCTGCAAGTCATTTTACGCTTAAGCACTTGTCTCTGTGCATAACATGTCCTTGCATCTTATCTCTCGAGGATGGTGCAAGCTCTAGTCGGTGCAATCATCGTCTGGTATGGACCGTCAGATCTTGTCTCTTCATCTCAGTGCAAATTCCTCTTGGTGCAAGCAGTGACTTGTACTTCTCTTTATCAATTTGGTGCAAGTCTCTGTCTCACTCAGAAACACTATAACCCCGTTTCCATCTCGGTGCATCACGTGTCTAGACAAAAATTCGCTCAGTGCATTTCATTGTATTTAATTGCAGCATACAGTTTTTAGAGTTCATGCATATCTTGTTTGTGCATCTTTGTGCATCTCGCCTTTCAGACTCGGTGCAAGGTCTGTCTTGCATCCGTTTTTTTTGTTCGTATGATTCTTCTCTTTCATCTCTGTGCAAATTTCGCTAATCTAACTCGGTGCATCAACTGTGTTACACAGTTGTTTTAAGAGTCCGTGCATATCTTTGATCCTTTCTTTTGACTCGGTACAAAGTCTTCTTCTTGTGCCTCTTGGACCCATGTCTGTGCATATGGTGTCAAGCTGTTGTGTAAGTCAATACAATGGTTGACTTGAATATTTCTACTCAGTGTTTTCTATGTTTGAACATAACGGTGCAAACTATGCTAGGCGTTTGATTAAAGGCCTTGTGTTTTTTTTGACAGAGCTTCTCTCCGAGGAGGGGGCACGTGATCCAAGGTAGATCGACCTCCTAATGAGTGCCACGTGGAAGGCTACAACACTTAGATCGCGACACGTGGCTGAGAGCCTTCTGGAAGCTAATGGGTAGGAGTTCTTCATCCACACGCCTAGTGAGAGTATATATGAAGACAGTGATCGATGCAAAAATTGTGAACAAAAAAGAAGAAGCAGCGAAGTAGAGAAGAAAAGAGAAGTTGCAGAAGAAAAAGAGAGAGAGAGTTCGTGAAGAAGAAGAAGAGAAGCTTCATCAGAAGATATGTCTTCACTGGAATCTGGATCAAATCCAATCCAGTCAGCTCCGTGCGAGCCATATCATGTTCTTATATCTTGCAACTTTCAGTTGCTGTGTGTCCTCGTCTTTTGTTTCCCTTTTCTCATTTGTTATTTACTCAAGCTGTTGGTCAGCGGTTGTAGAGGACTTGTTCCTCTGGTCGGCAAGCTGTAAGGCCCAGCGAAGCTGTGTATCAGCGGATGGCAAGTTGTGTTACCCAGCCGGTGTAGGGAAGCTGTGAAGCCCAGCGTTTCTTCAAGCTGTTTGGCAACAGAATTCACACTCAGGTTTGAGTGTGGGGTGGATGTAGGTTTGGAGGACCGAACCACCTAAAAATCCGTTTGTCCTTTATGGTTTGATTCGTTGATTGCTTTCCGCCAGATGCATACTAGGACCGTAATCCAACTGTGGTGATTGCTTGAGTACGCATCTCTGATGCTTGACAGTTTGTCCATTGAATTTGTATCTCTCACTTCGTTCAAATCTTAAATTGATCAAAATTTCTAAAAAGATCCATTCACCCCCCTCTGGATCTATTTCTATCAGCTCACGCACCCCATCAAGATTCTCAGTTGGTGCTACGTCAAGTTCTTTCCACTTATCACACCCGTGACCCTAAGCTCAAGCCTTATCAAGATTTGGTCACGCTCTTAGCTAAGCAATTCCGTAAGCTAATTTACATTCACACACATCGATCACAGAATATTCTTGCTGATGCTCTCGCATCGCTTGCTTCTTCCCTTTCCTTTTCTCTCAGTCGCGCCACTGAGACCATCGTGGTCCAGCGGTTAGATGCTCTTTCCCTTTAGGATCCATGGTTTGACAACCTTAGGAAAACTGTAGAGAAAAAGGCTGAAATGGAGGATTTGAAAGAAGTATCATTAACTGAGCTCGAGGAAATTTTAGAAGAAGAGGAACTGCCTTGGTATCATGAGATCGAGCAGTATTGCAGGGATGGGTCATTCCCAGAATCGACCAATGCCGCGCAACGCAAGGCCATTAGAAGAATCGCCTCCAGATACACCATCATTGCAAGAGAGTTGTATAGGCGAGCTCTTAATGGAGTTCTAATGAGATATTTAGACGATGATGAGGCTTGGAAGGTTGTAGAAGTAGTCCATTCGAGTGAATGTGGAAGACATGTTAATGGCCAGGCTCTGGCGAAAAAGATCCTTAGGCAGGGCTATTATTGGCCAACCCTAGAGGAAGATTATTCCACCTATGTCCGTAGGTGCGTCCAGTGCCAACTCCACGCTGACAAAATCCACGCTCCTACTTCATCACTCCATCCTCTTTCTGCTCCTTGGCCATTCTCCATGTGGGCCTTTGATATTATAGGCCCGCTAGGTGATCCCAACTCCCAGATTAAACAGAAATCCTTCATCCTAACTGCTACGGAGTATTTCACCAAGTGGGCCGAAGCTGAAGCATATGTAGAAATCAAAGCCACCACAGTATGCCACTTCATCCTAAAGAACATTATTTCATGGTTTGGAGTGCCAAGCAACATCGTCACCAACAACGGACCACAGTTCGTGTCTCAAGAACTCCAGGACCTCTGTAAGAAATTCAACATTGCATTGCATCATTCATCACCCTACTACCCTCAAGGTAACGGCCAGGCCGAGGCCACCAATAAGATGCTTTTGAAAATCATTAAGAAAACTTGCGAGTCACACAAATTTGCTGATTGGCCTGAAGACTTATTGAAGCTCTATGGGCTTATCGCACCTCCGTTCGCACTCCCACTGGGTAGACTCCTTTTGCCCTGACTTATGGGATAGAGGCGGTACTTCCATACGAGATTTTGATCCCTTCCCTAAGAGTACAGCTAGATAAGGAACTTAATCTCGACGAACGTCGAGAGGCGTTGCTGGTACAGTTGGAACTCTTAGACGAGAAGAGGCTTAACACAGCCAATCATGTCTATGTTTATCAAAAGCGAGTCTCGCGTCATTTTCAAAAGAAAGTCATTGAATGAAAATTTCAAGTGGGTAACATGGTGTTGAAACGTAAATTTATTAAAACTGGAGGTCCTAGGTCTAAGCTGCAACCCAACTGGGAAGGCCCGTTCGTAATTAAGGAGGTTTATCCTGGGAACGCGTACCGTCTCGTCAACGCAGAGGGCAAAGAATTATCAAATCTGTGGAACAGGTTGTATCTTAAGCGTTTTTATCCCTAGAGTCAAGCCTGCAACGGCCCGGGGGTAGGGTGTTCCTCTCCTTGATCATGAAGGGATCCCTAGCATGACATCCACACACTACACGATCTCCAAGCTTGGGTTTTCCTCTTTTACGCAGCACCGTTTCTCCTTTGGCCATGCTTAGGGGAAAGAGATAACCCTTGTTTTTTTTCCTCTTCTTCGGCCGAGTGTATGGGCAAGTGGTAAATAAGGGGGCGAGAACAGATCTAGACACCCTAATGAAAGAGAGGTCTCAAATAGGGGCAGTTCGTTATGACCTAATTCTGCATTCACAAAAGAAAAAGAAAAGAACAGAAAAGAAAAAGGAAAAGGGGCAAAACCAAGGCAAAAGCTAAAGGCTCATGTAAGTGCTTGAAGCTCAAAAGGCTAGACTGCTCCAAAGAATGAAACTAGGCATGGCAAGAGTAGCAGTACAGTTTTCCTGCGGGACGTTATGAGCCTGGTCGTATGCGTGCCTAGAGCGGATGAAGGTTCGATGACGAACACAAAACCCCGACGCAACAGACCAAAACCTCTTAAAGAGGGATTGTCATAAGAAGAGCTCAAGCCCTAAAAACCCCTATACCTATTGCCGACTTTCCCATCAAATTCTCTTTTATTTTCCTAAGGATTGGATCGTACCCCGGGTATGGCCTCATCAGAGGCATCGTTAAGTGAAATTGGACCCTTGGCCATGGATGATCACCTATAATGCACGTTGTGTTGTGCCCCTTAGGCACAAGCATATGCTATTTTGTTTTGATGATAGCAACACAGTAAGAGTATCACAGTGAGCCAGTCATTGTGGTTAGCATACATTACATTCATCATAAATACATTGCATTCATCATAGTTAGTGCACTCGCCATCATGTATTCAAAGTCTATACATTCCATTGCTGGTGCGAGTAGTTATGTCCATACATGTCTCAAGTCTGTACAGCCTGTGTTTGCAACACAAAGTCTGCACATCGTCTAGTTGCTTGCACATTACATAAAGTCTGCACATTCATTGATGTTATGTCCATACGACAGTTCAGCAAGTCTGTACATTGAACTATGTTTGTACATCATTATAGCAAGTTTGTACATTGGTGACACATGCACACAAAGTATGTACACTCGATTAGTGGCTTGTTCATGCATCATTTCATCAAGTCTATACATCGTCTTCCTGCATGATCACCAAGTCCATACACTAGCAAGTCTATACATTGGCTGCTGCATGCTCACTAAGTCCATACACTCGCAAGTCTGCACACTCCTTGGTAGCAAGACTGTACATCGTCCTGTGTCATGCACTCAAAGTCGCATAGCATGCACGCATGTACAAAGTCTGTACACTGGCATGGTTGCTTTGATGCCGCAACAAGTCTATACATCTGTTTGCCTTGCTTCAAACTAAGTCTATACATCGGCGAAGTCTGTACAGCCAGTGCATCCTGCGTCTCACTTAGTGTCTTTTGTGCATGCATCATGCAAAGTCTATACAGCCTGTGTTCGCAAGATCAAAGTCTGTACATCGTCTTGGTGTAGGCGTGGCAAAGTCTGTACATCACATAGCATGCAGGCGTTCAAGTCTATACATTGCTGCATGAACGCAAGTCTATACATTCCTATCTTTACCTACGTTCACTGCTTTAGCACACGCACAAAGTCTGTACAGCCAGTGCATCCCTTGATCTCAAGTCTGTACATCAATGCATGCTATCATGTATGTACAGCCCGTGTTCTTCATTCATCTCAAGTCTATACATTGCCTTATAGCATAGCATGCACGCACTCAAGCCTATACATTGGCATGTCAGTGCATCTATTTGTAATGTATATACCTTGCTATTTGCATTTGTGCACTCCTTTGCTCTAAGTCTATACATTGCTTCATGCATTGCATGAAGTCTGCACATTGTGTGTTGCTGTGCTCATACATCATTTTAGTAAGTCTGCACAATGGTGCACGTTGAGTCTAAAATGGTGCACTTTGAGTCTGCACATTCATTTGGCATGTTAGTGCATCCAATTGTAATACTCATACCTTGCTTAGATGCACTCTACACTACACACACTAAGTCCATACATCTGTTGACGGCACGACTGTGCACTCCCTTTCAATGTACATACTTCACTGCATGCACACTGCATTACACACGTTCAAAGTCTGTACATGCCATAGCCCTGCATACGTGAAGTCTGTACATACTTTAGCTTTGCATTCACAAAGTTTGTACATGCCATAGTCTTGCATCGTTCAAAACAAAGTCTGTACATTGCTTTCTGAATTAACTCAGTGCATCCTCGTCTGTTCTAACAGGACTATTGGTCGAGGAGCTAAATGAGGGCACGTGATCCAAGAAGCTAGGATCGTGACACGTGTCATCCTGCAGGCTGAAATGCTGCCACGCAGCCAAGGTGTTAGGGTGAGAACTGTGGAGGACACACGCCCGCCTTCCTGCTGCTGCTATATATATGAAGCCTCCTCCATCTGGAGAAGACTGATCGGAGCAGAGGAGAGTGTGACTGAAGCAGAGAAGGAACTGAGAGCTTGCACGATCCAGTGTGAAGAGAACAAGAAGAAAAAGAGAAGAAGAGCAGAGTGTGAAAGCAGAAGAGAAAGAAGAGAAAGAGAGAAGAAGCAGAAGAGAAAGAAGAGAGAGAGAGAAGGAGTTTGTTCCTCAGATCTTTAGTTCAAAACCAGATCTGAGTTTGCTCAATTGTTTGAGCTTCATTCCTTGCAGGGATATATTTTGTGCTTTATTGTTTACAGCTTTCAGTTACTTTTTTGTTTCCCATTTGTGTTTTCTTTTAAACCTTTCTTCAAGTTGTTTGTCAGCGGAGCAAGCTGTGTTGCTCAGCATTTGTAGTGGAGGATTCCACTGGACGGGTTAAGCTGTAGTCCCCAGCGGTTGGCAAAGCTGTAATGCCCAGCGGTCAAGCTGTGAGTCAGCAGATGGCTAAGCTGTATTGCCCAGCGGAAGCAAGCTGTGATGCTCAGCGGTTGTAGGCAAGCTGTGAGGCCCAGCGGTTCAAGCTGTGAGTCAGCGGAATCCACACTCGGGTTTGAGTGTGGGGTGGACGTAGGTCTAGAGGACCGAACCACCTAAAAACTCCTGTCTACTGTGTGATTACTTTGTGGTTTGCATCGCTTCTTTATTCTTGTACTTTGCGCAGTAGATGACTGTTTAGGACAGTTCTTTAGAAGTTATGGCTGGTCTTTGCTTTGTGCCCTCTATCTGTTTAGCTGAAGTTCTTATATTCCGCACTTGAATCTGCTGCAGTCATTTTTATCGGGTGACTGATCTATTCACCCCCCTCTAGATCACCTTAAGCGTCACAACACGTTGTACTCAGGGAGCCCCTAATGAGATATGTGGGTCTCCCGTCGCCAAGTTTGAGATGGCTTCAAAATCCAAAAAAAAATCAAATATTTCAAAAACTCAAAAAATCAAATATTTCAAAAACTCAAAAAAATCAAATATTTCAAAGCAAAAAATCAAATATTTCAATATCCAAAAAATCATCAAATCTTTCAAAACTCAAAAAAAAACCAATCAAATATTTCAAAATCCGATAAAAAAAATTCAAATGTTTCAAAAACAAAAAAAAATCAAATATCTTTAAAACTACAAAAACATTTTCAAAAATCATCACTTGCATTTTCATGGCATGCATTACATCCTTTTCCTTGTTGTCATTCTGCCTATTTAATAAGGCTTACCCCCTTGACCAAAAATCAAGGATTGGTCATTCCCTAACTTGCTACAGGCAAGGGGTTAAGCCTAAAACAAATTTAACCTATTTTTTTCAGTCTGAGTGTGTATGCAGGGACAGGTTCTACAAATGATGCTGGCATCTACAGGTGCACGGTCTCTTGAAGACCATTTCAAGCTTTCAAGAGGTCATATTGCGACCATTTTAGTCTTCTAGACGACCTTCATAAGGCCGCCTTCATCATATTTCGTAAGGCTAATGGCCCTCCTTTGCATCCAGATTTCCATGGTTTGACCAAGACCGCTTATTCTTAAATGGTCCATCACCGACCGTTCTATTATCTTAGACGGTCTCTCGACAGACCGCCTGGGTTTTGTTCTAAACTCCTGCTATCCGTCTATGGGGCGGTCTATTTCAAACCCTCTACCTCACCCAGTGGTCTATGGAAGACCGCGTCCTAGCTAGAGAAGCTTCTCAATCCACACGAATGCACAGAAGACAAAGGCCAATCTCATTAATCAAACATTCAATTCCTTTATTTTAAAATCAATATCAAATCCATCATCTCTATACATCATGAAAGCTAAAAGTCACTCAATCCTCAACCGGGCATCCCCGCGAGGCCTGATCTCTCACATAAGCCTGATAGCCCTCCTAAAGCTCTATCACCTCCACAGGAAGGGTGCGGGTCTTGGTGATCCCCCACATGATCAAGGCGCTCCTGACTGCCTGTTCGTCCTCCATGCCGAACCGCCTCGCCTGTAGTGCAGGAAGGTGGGGAAGCGCTGGAACCGTAATGCGAGGAAGCCCGACCTATAGGAAGCACCTGTGACGGCTGTACATCGCCAAGGTGGTGTCCCTCACAAGCCTCAAGTCTAGCCCAACCCCCCTAGGGAGCCTGAGGGCGGTGTCGATGAGGAAGGAAGGGCGCATCACGAATCAATCCAGGGGCAAAGTGTTGATGTAGAGACGCCACTCATCTCTAGACTTCTTGTCTGATGTCCGGCACTCCACCTGCTGAGAGAACCTAAAAGAACCGCCTATGAAGAACAGTGGATGACTCCTGAAGATCTGGTTGACCTAAGTAATATCCTCCCTAGGCATGAATTTCAACCTGACACCCATCCAGCACTCCAGGAGAATCATTGAGCCAAAGAGTGGACCCCCTAGAGCAGTTGAACCAAGACCCTCATATAGGTAAGCAAGGATGGCCTGAGAGATGGAAAGACCCTGCCACAGACCACTAATGGTGCTAAGGATAGGGACATCTAAGACATGGTCGGCAGAAGGGAAGAGTATGGCCCCGCACAAGCAAATAGAGGCGACCTTAGCTATGGCCTCATCCCACCCACACTTATTCTTACAATGTGCTATCACCCACTGGCTGAGAGATAGTAAATGAATCTAGTGTGGGCCCACTATGGTGCGAATGTCCTTGCTATTATGTATAAACTCTCCTAAGATGAGGGCAGGGTCTACAGGGGCAACGGTATGACAGACTAAATCCTGCTCACCCACCTTGGACCTAGGAAAAGATAAGTAGGTCTCTACCTCCTCCAGAAGGATGATGGCCTCAAAAGATGGGAAGATGAAAGTGTGGGTCTGAGGGTGCCATATCTCTACCAAGGCTGAAATGCTATGCCAATCCAAAGAAAGCTTGGGGTAGTTCTTGGCTAGCACTAGAAGAGGATGCAGGTGCCAAGACCTAAGGATGGATGTCACGGATATGGGCAGTTCGCGGATCATGGGAGCCATCCACTTCAAGGTGGAATAGCGCCTAGGACCAGGGAGGTGCTGAGGTGATAAATGAAAAGGAATAGAAGAAAGAAGAGAGGACATGTAAGCTTTTTGAATAAAATGAAATAAAATTGAATGAAATAGCACAAGCTTACCTCTCTCATGGGGCTGGAGCTCAAGTGTCCCGGGATGGTGGTCAGCCGTTGTAGCACCCCATGCTCCTTCCTAGCCGGCTTTGGCCCTTCATAAGTCACCCCTTCCATAGAGCTCCCTTCAAAGGCCCTCTTCATGATGATTTGAGGAAGATTGGCAAGGTTTTCAAGGTTTGAGAGAGGGATGTGGTGAGAAAGACGAATTTAGTGTCCCCTCTTACTTATAGAACTTGATTAGAGGCCTAAACCCTCTAGAATTGAGGTAGGATAACTCTAGATCAGGTTAGGATAGAATTTGGGTTGGTTTAAAACTCTCCACCGTCGGGTTAGGACTCTCCAAGGGAGTCCCGATCGGACTACCAGCACACCTTCGTACACGGTCTGTCGATAGATTGCTAAAGTCTGAACACGGTCTGAAACAGATCGTGTACCAACCTTCTACACGCTTCGATCCCTGATGTTTGCACAGTCTTGGAGAGGCCGTTCTACAACAACACGGTCAAAACAGGACCGTTCTGATTCTTTGAACGGACCATCATGGACCGTACATTTGCTTCATTGAGGCTTAACCAAGCAGATTTCAGCGGTCTATCAGGGGACAATATAAATCTTTGAGCGGTCGTTGTAATGATCGTCTACCTCCCTGCCACTCCAATTCTGGTTCTTCTCAAAAGCTTTCTATCTCTCCCTCTCTCACACTCTCGTGTCCCTCTAAGGGTCCGTTCTTAGTTAGTTAGCATTCATTCATTCATACACTCATTCACACACATTCATTCGCAAAAGAAAATCAACCAAAAACATGTCATGTCACTATCACTATCATAGCATCATGTACAAAAGTCCTGTCTGGATACATTAAGCATGTCCCTCTCCCGGGCCCCCACTATCACCTGCGCCCTCATGCCTCTTCGCCGGCAGGGGCATCGCTGAGCTCACCTCCTCTCGGGATCGTCGACACTGCTCCTCCTCCTCGTTCCTCCGACGACCGGAGGAGCCTGTAAAGTAACTCCTTTTTTTTTAATTCCACCAAAAATCTCCGGCCCTAATTTTATTGATATGGAAGGAAAATCTTTACAAGTGTACTACGGGGCACCCCTGGGAGTGTAACAAATGAAGGAATAAATGAAATCAAGAAAAAACCAAAGGTGCCTCATCTCCTCCAACTAGGGAGACCGGCAGCATCCACCGTAGCACAGTCACGAGCTCTTCTTGGGAGCTCCTTCCAACACTTGAAGTCCTGGTTGATACGGGTTGAGCAGGCTAAAGATGCTAAGGCATCCACAACAGTGTTCCCTTCCCTATATGTATGCTGAATGCTCCATTTGTTCTTATCAATAATATGTTTGATTTCATCCCACCATTTGCATATCCTCCATGGGGGATGGTAACTAGATCGAAGCATAGTATTTAATGCTTTTGAATCAGAATATATAGCAGCCACTGGGAGCCTGAACTTGTCAAGATTTCGCATTCCATCTAGAAGTGCTCTAGCCACAGCCACCATATTACTCCCCACTCTGTAATAGTATGGGAATCCATGAATGAGTTCTCCTTTACTGCCCCTTATGCATCTGCCACCACCTGCATGTCCTGGGTTTCCCTTGGCAGCCCCATCCACATTTAATACATATCCTGTGTTGGGACATGACCATTTGATGAGCTTGGGAAGGTTCTCTTTGCATCTATAAGTGAGATTGAAATGTTCCACCACACTCCTTTCACCTGCTGTTGGAGCTTTACTAAAGCATAGTTTACACAAAGCAAATTCAGTCTGTCTCATAATTTGCTGTTGTATAATTCTAACCGAAGGCCCCTTACCTTCATACCTGAGTTTGCATCTAGCCTTCCACACTTCCCATAATATGTGCATCATGGTAATTATGGCAGCAAACCCATATGGGGATTTGATTTCAACTGAGTGAATGACATCCCAACAATAACCAGTAATAGAGTTAGTCACTCTGCATCGGGAATCAAAAAGAGGTCTGAAGAACCTCCACAGGGGTTTGGCCAGTTGACTTTCAAGAAAGAGGTGATTCAAGCTCTCCTCTTGATAATTATTGTTGTAGCAAACACACTTGGATGGGAGGTATATGCCACAACTTTTTACAGAGCAGTCAACATGTACTGCAAGATGTAGTAACCGCCAGTAGAACATGGATGCCCTTGGGGGAATGTAGGCTCCCCAGATCTTTCTCAGTGGTATTCTTCTATTTCCCTGTGGTCGGACTGCATTATAAGCTGATTTGCTTGAATAGGTGCCATCTACATTAGCTGCCCATGCACACATGTCTGGTTTCTCTTGTAGCTGCATGTTTTTGATGTTATGAGCAATGCTTGATGGTATATAATTCCACACTAGTGATTTAAGTTTGATATTGCTTCCCTCAGGGTGACTTTTGAGATGTTGACATGAGGGGCCAGGGCAATTCCATACCAATTATCCTTCAGCATATCAATTGTGTTCCCATCCATGGGAATCCATTGAGTATTAGATAGCACCAGTTGCTTGGATTTTCTGTAGACATCTTTGCTAACTCCAGCAGGGAAAGGCTTATCAAGAGTGCTGAGATGTCCCTTTAAATATTTAGTGGATGCAAACTGGGACCAGAGTGATGTACCATTAAGAATCTTCCAAATCTGTTTGGCCACCATAGTAACTTGAATATGATGTAAACTTCTTATCCCAAGCCCTCCTTCTTCAATTGGTTTGGTAATATTATTCCAGGAAACCCAGTGGCGCTTTGAACCTTCTTTGCCACTCCAAAAGAACTTGGCACACATCTTATTAATTTCTCCAATAACAGTTGCTGGTAAGCATGAAGCATTAGAAGTGTAAATTGGGATTGATTGGAGCACTGAGTATATGAGACACCTTCTGCCCGCTTGGGATAGGAATTTTGATTGACAACTCTTAAGCCTATTGCATATTTTATCCAATACTGATTTATAATGTGAAGCTATTTTCCTCCCTTCAAAAAGAGGTACCCCCAAGTAAGATTGAAGACCACTTTTATGCTGGAATCCTGTATTATCTGCCAGTCTTTTAATAACTGCAGCTGAAGCCTTGTGTGAGACTATAAAGCTACTTTTACTGCTGTTCACCTTCTGACCAAAGTAACTCCTGTAGGAGCCATGCGTACCGTGAGTGCTGCCGCTCGGAGCCCCGCTGCGCTCCGACCGCCGGCTCATCTCCTTGTACGTCGGTAGCTCCCCTCTCAGCTCTAACGCCTTCGTCCAGTAACGCTCCATCTTTACAGCCCCAGCCCAGAGTCGCTCGAGCTCGGCGCGGAAGAGCGGCGTCTCGACCGCGTCGACCGGGTGACTCCACTCTATCTCCCACCGGAGGCGGGCGACCTCGTCCCACACTGCGGCACGACTCCGCTCGGCCTCCTCCCTCAGCCGAGTACTCTCGCCCAAGGCTACTGTCTGCTCGGTCGTCTACATGCACGCATCATAGTTAGTCAATTACATTTCGTAATCATAATCATTATGGGAAAGCGTAGGGTACTTACCCTCTCAGTAAGGGCCGCCTCGGCCACCTCTGCCCGTGCAACAATCCTCGCGAACTCTGCCTCCCGCTCGGCACGGTTCGCAGGTGTCAGGGAAGAGGAGGAAGGCACGTCAGCTCCCTGACGCTGGGTCCCCTCGACTCGCTGCATTTAGAACTCCAGGTTCGTCATAAGCATATCCATATAAGTCTAGGGTTCAACGTTACTCACCAAGAGGGCCAATGCCTGTCAGAGCTCGTCTCTCTCCTGGATGGTGGAGTGGAGGAGACCCTGCAACTCTGCGATCCGGCCCTGGGGGTCAAGCGGCATGTATAAAGTCCAAGTGTCAGTGCATAATCATATAGAAAGCATAATAGAAAGCATTAGAGTTACGAGTCTGATGGGGACATCAAAGCAAGAGCACTGACATTTTAATTTACATTTGTTTCCTCTATTTTATTTTTATATCCTTGGGACAGCATATGTGCAATTGTAAGGCTTTATAAGTCAATTTGTCATTCCCTCGGATTCTTTGGGTTTTTATGCAAAATGACAGTAGGTCCAGCAAGGGGGCCCCCACTCCTTTCCCATTGGTCCACCTAAGCCATAGGGGTCCATGTGGGGCTGGTCAACTATCCTAGGTGACTTCTAGATGGTTGGACCATTCAAGGGGACAAATGGACCAAAACGTCCAAGTTGGAAGCTCCCTTGGTCAAGGGGGCGCCCTCCCCATTTATTGTTGTTTAATCTGGTTCCAAACCACATGGGAGAATAACATTTGAACTCCCTCTTTTACCCCTCCCAATTCTAGATCTAGGGTTATTTAGAGTCTTTTTATATTTATTATGAATAGCTTGTATTTCACATTTAATAGAATTAATGAATGAAAATTGAGTGAAAATTGGTTGGAACCTCCTTGGAGGGTGCGCCCCTCTCCCCTCTTCTCCCTAATGTTCTTCTTCTTCCTCCAGCATTCCAGGGTGTGAGACCCTTTCTACCTCTCCCTCTCGTCCTCTGAGTTCTATTTCTGCCGCCGCCGCTGCCGCCATCGCACCGACATCGCGCCGCCGCCATCATCGCCGGAATTATGTCCAAATCAGGATAGAACCTCATCTCTGGAATTTTATCTTTTGTTCTTGTTGTTTGATCAAGCCCAAACTTTTAGGGCTTGTTCTACCTGTCTCCCTTAACATCCAGTTTAAATTTCGTGTCATTTGGATATCGTTTAGCATTTTTCCCATATTTCTTGTTCCCCCTCTGTAATCTACCATTCTGCAGATCCACGGGACAGTGTCACCCATTCGTATTTTTCCCACCCCATTACAAATTTCTAGAAACTCCACAAAAATTCCTCAGTGTTCCTCACGTTCGCCCCTGCCTCCCATAATTTTGTCAGCCCCCGAAAAAATCATTTACCCCTCGGTCAAAGGTCAGTTTCAGGCAGATCCCCTTCTGTCCCGAGTGTCTGTAAATCGATCCACAGAAAAAATACAGTCGTGCAGAGCCTCCCAATTCTCATCCTTTCGTTGGATCTAGTTGAAACAATTATATGTTGTAGATCTGGGAGTCCTCTTTCCAACGCCACCAGTCTTGCCTCGATCTGATTTTAGATCTAAGAGAATGAATTCGAGCAGTCGAGGCGTGCAGATCTGTTCCCTGTGTAGGTCCGAAATTATAGTCTGGGAAAAAATTCACAAATAAATAACAAAAATCAACTTCAGCGATCGCTGCTCCCAAGAGTCTACCAGGGACGTCCTGCCAACATTCCAGCCAAGCGGTGCCTTCCGAAGGTCTCAGGAAGGTGACGTTCCTTTTGAAGCTGCGCCTTGCTATCCAGCGAGTCAGAACAGAGTCGGCGCAGTACCGAGTCGGCGCAGGACCGAGTCGGACCAGTAGGCCGAGTGCACTCCGAACGCACCTCCAGATTACTACCCGTCAACCCAGGGTCGATCCTCCCGGGCCCACTTGTAGCCCTTTACCTCCCTGCGTGGAGTGGGCAATAAAATTCACTATTGTAATTAAGTTTTTACTATTGTACCGGGAGTTACCGTAACTGGCCGGGATCATCTTCCCCACGCTCGGAGCGTGGAGGTAAACTCGCTACCCTCCTCGCAGGCATTTGCTTGACCTGTATATCTTTGAATGTCGCTGCATGTGATAGGTTATTAGTCTGTTATATCATTTGTATCACCGCTGCGAGAGTGAGTGAGTGACCATCCCGTGTCTCAATCCGAGTTAACGCGGAAAAGCCGACACCCGAGACTCTTTGCCGGTTTCTCAACCGCGCACGGTCCCACGTCTTCCCTCGCTTAGGGGCGATCGTGAGCTAGAGTCCCAGGTCGCGTGTCCGTCCCGCATAAATTTGGTATCAGAGCCAGGTTGAGTCGAGGGTAGTCATTTGCAAAACTCCAAACAAAAAAAGAGTCGTTTAAGTCTAGTCGTTGTTTAAGTCGAGTCTAAGTTTAAGTCGGTCCGAGGTTGCATCGCATACCTTTATTCGGTATATCAAAAGGCGTTGCCCGAACGTTAGGTTACGCCTATCGGGAAGGCAGTAGTCTTGTGTGAGTGATCTTCGGATTGATTAACTCTGCCAAGTACTGTCTATTGGTTTTATCTAGGTTGTAGTCGAGTTGACATTTCAACTTTGCATCACATTTTGAGTCGTGTCTAGGGGCTTGCATTAGTTTGCATAAGTTTTGCATATAACAAACAAATGCCATTGCATGCCCATTCCTAGGGATCCGTTCCCATCTTTGGCAACTATGGCCAACCCATGCCGACCCGTCCAAGGCGACAAGTCCGTGTCCGAGTATATCCGGGACTATGATAAGTACCGGTTGGAATATGGGGTTGGAGAGGAGAGCACCACGATTGCCTTTTAGTTCTGGAGAGGTTTGCGACTTCACTTCCAAATCGAATGTCTTATCCACGACACGTTCTCTCTGGCGCAGTCCTATAAGGTCGCTCTAGAGGTCGAGCCATTTGAGTCTCGATTTAATGATGCCCTACAGCGAGCAGATGCTATCCTACGGCGAGCATCCACCTCTCAGCCGAGTCCCGAGCCGGTCGGACCCCCACCCCAACCGGGGAATCCTTCACCACCCATGAAGGCTCCAATGCCACCACCCTCTACTTCCGAACTTTATTCGGAATCATCTTACTTGGAGCCACCAAAGCCCGAGCCACCCGTGTTTCTAACACGTACACTTTTCATCGTCGAGCCACTACTTAGTTGACTCAAGGATGGCTTGGTCCCACCTCCCTTCCCATCCATGGACCCCACCTTACCATTAGTGCCGGTCAACTCATTCCTCACTACATTTCGGTCTAGTCACCATGTTGATACCTTGGATGATCTTCTTATGGGATTAGATTCACAATGGAAGTCGACGCACCTATTGGCCCGAGGATTCGACTAACCCACTAGTCGTAGCTTCACACATCCGGCCTTAGGATCCATTACCTCCATATGCACCGTGGGTTGTGTTACCACAGAGGTTCTTCTACTCCTCCCGCTACTGGCCGAGCCCGACTTCACTCCTTTTATCCCGAGGGAGGAGCCATATCTTCTATACACTGTCCCATCTACTACAATGGATGGAGGTGACCATCACCTTCATGAATTTCACCCATGGGACTATGTAATGGAGGAGCCGAGGGGTCACACATTCTTTGACCCATTCGACCCCTTCTCTAGTGGGCCTCATGATCCACCACTTCCCTTCTACCTTGTCAAGGAAGTCCCCTACCACTCTCTTCCCGCTCGGGCCAATGAACCTCCACATAGCAATAGGTCCGATGATTGGGAAACATGGCACGCCTTACCTACATATAGTGGTGATGAATCTCCTAGCCCTCCCACACCCACATCCAATAGGAAATCCTTGCATGCATGGTACCTTTTTGGATATCTAGGAGTCTCCCATGACGTCAACCTCCAGTTACGTCAAATGCATGCATGGCACACATTCGGGTGTCCTGGTCCACCATCACCTATGCGTAGGTCGGACTAACATTAGGTGTGTCTAGGGTCTTGTGTGTGTGTACATACATCAAGTCGAGTCGGTTTTGTACGCTCGCGTTGTTAGTCCCTTTCGAGTATGAGGTTTGTCGGACTTTGGGATCAGTTCTACGTCACATATTGAATCTAGTCACATAAGGGACAAGCTGTGATTCCTAGTGAGCCTTTGAGACGCCTCCCTTCCTTTGAGAGTGACCCCACCCCGGAGTGTCCACCTCTAGCCTCATTCCCCAGCAGCGTGTACATATCGAATCTATATGGAATGAGCTGGTGTTGATTACTTAGAGTGGAGCGTACTCCGCGGTTCCAGATTCGGTGACGCATCCGCCGGAGCTACTCGAGCAGCCACACCCCTTACTCGACGGGGTCGAGTTCTTCCCACCCGGGGAGAATTGATGGGGACATCAAAGCAAGAGCACTGACATTTTAATTTGCATATGTGTCCTCTAGTTTATTTTTATATCCTTGGGAAAGCATATGTGCAATTGTAAGGCTTTATAAGCCAATTTGTCATTCCCTCAGATTCTTTGGGTTTTTGTGCAAAACATCAGTAGGTCCAGCAAGGGGGCCCTCACTCCTTTCCCATTCGTCCACCTAAGCCATAGGGGTCCATGTGGGACTGGTCAAGTATCCTAGGTGGCTTCTAGATGGTTGGACCATTCAAGGGGACAAATGGACCAAAAAGTCCAAGTTGGAAGCTCCCTTGGTCAAGGGGGCGCACTCCCCATTTATTGTTGTTTAATGTAGTTCCAAACCACATGGGAGAATAACATTTGAACTCCCTCTTTTATCCCTCCCAAATCTAGATCTAGGGTTATTTAGAGTCTTTTTACATTTATTATAAATAGCTTGTATTTCACATTTAATAGAATTAATGAATGAAAATTGAGTGAAAATTTGTTGGAACCTCCTTGGAGGGTGCGCCCCTCTCCCCTCTTCTCCCTACTGTTCTTCTTCTTCCTCAAGCATTCCAGGGTGTGAGACCCTTTCTACCTCTCCCTCTCATCCTCTGAGTTCTATTTCGGCCGCCGCTGCCGCCGCCATCGCACCGCCGCCATCATCGCCGGAATTCTATCCAAATCAGGATAGAACCACATCTCTGGAATTTTATCTTTGGTTCTTGTTGTTTGATAGAGCCCAAACTTTTAGGGCTTGCTCTACCTGTCTCCCTTAACCTCCAGTTTAAATTTCGTATCATTTGGATATCGTTTAGTATTTTTCCATATTTCTTGTTCCCCCTCTGTAATCTGCCATTCTGCAGATCCACGGGACAGTGTCACCCATTCGTATTTTTCCCACCCCCTTAAAAATTTCTAGAAACTCCACAAAAATTCCTCAGTGTTCCTCACGTTCCCCCTACCTCCCATAATTTTTTCAGCCCCTGGAAAAATCATTTACCCCTCGGTCAAAGGTCAGTTTCAGACAGATCCCCTTCTATCCTTAGTGTCTGTAAACCGATCCACAGAAACAACACAGTCTTGCAGAGCCTCTCAATTCTCATCCTTTTATTGGATCGAGTTTAAAAAAATATATGTTGTAGATCTGGGAGTCCTCTTTCCAACGCCACCGGTCTTGTCTCGATCTGATTTTCGATATGAGAGAATTAATTCGAGCAGCCGAGGCATGCAGATCTGTTCCCTGTGCAGGTCCGAAATTGCAGTCCGGGAAAAAATTCACAAATAAATAACAAAAATCAACTTCAGCGACCGCCGCTCCCAGGAGTCGACCAGGCACGTCCTGCCAACGTTCCTGCCAAGCGGCGCCTTCCTAAGATCTCAGGAAGGTGACATTCCTTTGGAAGCCGCGCCTTGCTGTCCACCGAGTCAGAACCGAGTTGGCGCAGTACCGAGTCGGACCAGCAGACCGAGTTCACTCCGAACGCACCTCCAGATTGTTGCCCGTCAACCCATGGTCGGTCCTCCCGGGCCCACTTGTAGCGTTTTACCTCCCTGCGTGGAGTGGGCAATAAAATTCACTATTGTAATTAAGTTTTTACCATTGTACCGGGAGTTACCGTAACTAGCCGGGATCGTCTTCCCCACGTCCGGAGCGTGGAGGTAAACTCGCTACCCTCCTCGTAGGCATTTGCTTGACCCATATATCTTTGAATGCCATTGCATGTGATAGGTTATTAGCCCGTTATATCATTTGTATCACCGCTGTGAGAGTGAGTGAGTGACCGTCCCGTGACTCAATCCAAGTTAACGTGAAAAAGCCGATACCCGAGACTCTTTGCCGGTTTCTCAACCACGCACGGTCCCACGTCTTCCCTCGCTTAGGGGCGATCGCGAGCTAGGGTCCCAGGTCGCATGTCCATCCCGCATCAGAGTCGTACCGGTCGGTGGGCACCATGGAACACCTGATCCCTGTAGTGCCGGGCGTAGGCCGTATAGTAAGCCTCGTCGCTCTCCGCTCGGGCATACACCACCCGCCCGAGTGCTGTCCAGTTTACGATCTGCCATGATGCCCGCGTTGTCCAATCTACCACCGTGGCCAGTCCTCGGGGGTGTCGCCTAACTCGCTCCTCCGGCTTCTCGGGTGTCGGAAACTCGACCGTGGGCTAGTGGACACTGATCGTCCTCATTACCAGCTGAAAGTGGAGCGGCTCCACCACATTCATGCAGTGGAGCCAGATGTCTTGGCCAGCATAGGCGAGGGCCGCCAGCACCCAAGGTTGGCCCTAGTGCCCCTCGCTCGGGTACGGTGTCCACCGGACCTGTCAAGTAGGAAAGTCACATTAGCATCATAAGCATATAAGTTGCATTTAATGAAAAGTTTAAGTTTAGGTCTTACCGAGGCATATGGTAGTGTGTCCAAGTCATCCTGGATCCCTCAGACCTGTCTCCCCAGGGACCCAGTCTCCCGTGGGGCCGTCCACCGCTTGGGGATGGGCAGCCGCTCCGGGTAAGTCTCCTCCCCTCTCCCTAGCCCACGTAGGCGTACGTAGGCCCACACCTGCATTGCATTTCACCAAATGTCAGCATATAGCAGTTATAGGAAACATATAGCAAATTGCATAATCAGTTTAAGAGTCGAGTCATACCTGGAGTAGAGGAGAGAAACCACCGAGCATCATCCGCTGGCTAGTCGAGCTCAGGGTGTCGAAGAGGAACGCGAGGACTGTCGCTCCCCAAGCGTAGTCCCCAACGTGGCTCATGTCCCCGAGCAGCGGCAAGAACTGACAGTCGATGGCGTCGACCCTGGTCGCGAACAGTAATCGCCCGAATAGCAGCATCAAGAACCTCCTCAGGACCACGTTCGCCTCGGGTCCTGGCTCGGCTGCCACCCTCGGTCTCGCCCGGTCCACGAGCCTCTACAGGTGCTGCTCTGGCAGCTCCCCGGTCGCGATCCCCACTCCCCGAAGTCCGAGGCTCTCCTGCAACCTCGCTCTCGTCAAAGTCATCGACTGCCACTCTGGGTGCAGCAGCTCTAAGCCCAGCAGCTCCTGGGCTAGCTCCCGGTAGTCCGGGTAGGTCCTCCCGCTGACCTGTGTCCCATGCACGCGCAGTCCGGTGATGCGCGCGACATCCTCTAACGTAGGGACCATATGGCCCCACGGTGATGTGACACAAGTATAGGGTATGCAGCAAGCAAACGCAAACCTCGGACCTAATCCGCATTCACAATCACATAGCAAGTAAAATGATAAATTGAGACCGAAACGCCGTCGCACACTCGCAAGCCCCGGGTAACTATATGATGCTAGAAGGAGGTGATGGATCAAGACCCTAACTGGTAGAGTGCCAGCAGGGCTAGGGTTATCCTCTCGAGGGTACGTGGCCCACACTTTGGGGCTGGCCGGTGCCACTTGGGGCACAAGGTCCCACTCTCTCACGATGACCACGGTGACCACTCATTGATGATGGCTCCGGGAACGGGCACTCACTCTCTTGCGCAACGGAGCTATGTCTATGGATATTAAACAAACAGACACTAATATAAATGGAGCAAAGTTTTAGAGCTCACCTGGTTGGTTTGAAGAAACCAACCCCGTTTGGAGACGTGGGCGAGCGGGGAAGTGTGATCCCCGCACACTGCGCCGATGAAGCTTCGGCTGCTAGTTACATGAACTACACCCCACGCAGGAGGGTTGAACTAGGGGTGGGGTAATCACAATTACATCAAACACTACCTCCACGCAGGGAGGGGCGCTAAGCCGGCCAGGCGAGAGAGAGAATTCCGCCGAGGACGACGGAACGGGCGCCGACGTGGTTCTGCCCACTTGTTGTTGGAGGGGACAGGAGGTCGCTGTTGCAGTCGTAGCTTGCTCTCAGGAATTTTGCCGATGACGAGATTAGTGAGGATGGCTTCGTAACAGGTACAGGGATGCCTCAGATTTATGTCAAATTCTTCTTCCGTTGCTGGTGGTCGTGGTGGAGACTCGAACAGGACGTCGGAATCTGGGGTTGGCAGCTTCAGAATGGATGCAGCCGGATGCAGAAGTTGTACCTGGGGCTTCCGGACTCAGAATCTCGATCCGTCAGAGTTGTTGGATCCGTGGACAAGTCCTCTGCACAGCAAAACTGACGGAGACTCCTTCTGAGGTCGGGGTGGACAGGAGGGATCTGTTGAGTGGGATCTGGTCACGGCAGACAGCAGGAGGCAGACCCGAACGACGGTGGGAGAAAATTTGGAACTCTATCTCCCGGAGGCCGAACGGGGTTCCGTTTCTTGCTCCTGATCTGGGATAGGGAGAGGAAGATCTTTGGAGAAGAAACTTCAGTCTGGATCTATCGCTGTGGACCGTGGTTGAGCTTCTAGTCGGACTCTGGTGCTCTGCAGCTAGTTCCAGATGCTGTCGGAGGAGATCGGCTCTCACGGGTGGCCACGAACTTGGAACGGAGTGCTTCCACTTCGCCTGGGAAGAGGACTGGGAGCCCTTTCCAGAATAGTACGCCTTGCCTTCAGAAGCCACTGTATGAGTTCGGGGGAGCCTCTGCAAGACGTGTCTTCTTCTGCTACCTGTAGTGGGGCAGGATGTAGGAGAGGGGGCGGGATGGAGGCATGGGAGGCTAGTGTTTGGTGGAGGTGGAGAGGGTGGGGGTGTTCGTAGGTGGCAGGGGGGTTGTGTAGGAGTGGAGGAAGGGGTGGAGCAGGGGTGTGAAGGGGCAGGAGGGTGGAGAGGAAGTGGGGGCCGAAGCTAGTGGAGGTGGAGGTGGGGTTCGGCCATGGCAAGGATGTAAGGGGGGGGGGGGTGGCTGTTTGCGCAATAGGTGGAGGGGGGCTGGAGTTTGAATGGTCTTGGGGTGTGAATGAAGGTGTGGGGGAGTGGGAAGGTTGCTTGGGGAAGAGGGAGGGGTGTATTGGAGGTGGGGAAGGTGTATGGGGAATAGGAAGAGTCACTTGGGAAGGGGAGGGAATTGATGGGGGTTAAGTGGCCTAGGGGAGGTGAAAGGTTGGAGGGGGAGGTGGCAGCTGAGGTGGAGGAGAGAGAGAGGAGGTGAAGGGGCAGGTTCGCCCTTGGGAGAGAGAGAGAAGGGGGAGGAGAGAGAGGGGGATCCGCCCCAAGGAGAGAGAGAGGGAGAGAGAACTAGAGAGAGAGAGGGGGATTGCAATTATGCTCAATTCTTCAAATCTTCATTACCTTCTCAAGTGGGAGTTGGGGTTCTATATATAGAGAACCCAACTTTGTACAAAAGCCCTTGAGAAAAAGGGAAATAACAGATAACCAAGGGTGCAAGAAGGGGGCGCCCATGGGCCTAGCTCCCTAATGGGCCAAAAGACCAGACAAGTCCAATATGACGACCCACTAATAAGAGCACCCAGGGCAAGACTCAAAAAAGAAGTGAAATACATCAAAAGGACTCAACAAAGGAGAAAATACATCAAGATGTCTATAGTAGTGAGATCCAGTGCCGTCGAGGCCCCATCAAGTCATCCTATCCGTCTCCAGAGGGGAGAGATGTGTCGAGCCAGAGGGAGCTCTGAGTGATGTCCCCATCAACTCCCCTGGACTGGGAAGAACTCGACTCTGTCGAGTAAGGGTCTTCTCGGCTGCGGTAATGCTCCAGGAGATCAGGGTCCAGCTGCTGAAGATCCTCCCTGCTCACCCATGAGTCATCTGTAGGAGGCCGGCCCTTCCACCTGACCAGGTATCGCTCGTATACTTTGCTCCGGGTGACAGTGACCTGTTCATCCAATATCCGCTCTATCTGCTCCCGTTGGCCTCTCTGGGCTGGTGGAACTTTCTTGTGGGTGGGGGCTCTCTCAAAAAGTGGGACAGGCTCAATTCCCTCACTAGGTGTCACCGTGGAACCCCTGTATGGCACCAGGTCAGCCACATTGAATGTGGGACTTATTGCGTATTCCTCGGGGAGGTCTAACACGTAAGCGTTTGTGCCAATCCTCTTTAGAACCTGGAAGGGGCCTGATCCACGCGACCTCAATTTGGAGACATTCCCAGGGGAAAGCCTCTCAGTTCGTACCATCACATAATCACCTACGTGAAACTCCTGGTGGCGGCGGTGGGAGTCGGCCGACTTTTTATACACCTCATTGCTTTTGTTAATGTGTTTGCGGATTTCCTCATGCAATTCCTTCATGTGTTGGGCAAATGACTCAGCACTAATAGACACTCTAGCATGCGGTGGCAAAGGAATGAGATCTGTAGGGGTTCTAGGCTTGTACCCATGCACAGCTTCAAACGGGCTCATCCCTATCGACCTATTCACAGAATTGTTGTATGCAAACTCTGCCTGGGGTAATATGAGATCCCAATTCCCGGGGCGATCCTCAACAAGGCACCGTAGAAGGTTCCCCAAGCTCCGATTGACAACTTCAGTCTGTCCATCGGTTTGGGGGTGGTAGGCTGTGGAAAACTTAAGCAGGGTCCCCATAAGATGCCAGAGGGTCTTCCAAAAGTAGCTGGTGAATTTGACGTCCCTATCTGAGATAATGGTCTTGGGTAGACCATGGAGTCGGACCACCTCTTCAAAGAATAGACGGGCCACATGGGAGGCGTCTGAGGTTTTGGAACAGGGGATGAAATGAGCCATTTTAGAGAATCGGTCCACCACGACATAAATGGAGTCATGTTTCCTTTGGGTCCGGGGTAGCCCTAGTACGAAGTCCATGCTAAGATCTTGCCAAGGTCGGTCTGGGACTGGTAAGGGAGTGTACAGGCCTGTGTTTTGTTTGATTTGCTTAGCGGTTGCACATGTGCGGCATTGCCTCACAATTTTGGCCACATCCCTTTTGAGGCTGGGCCAATGGAATTGTCCTTCTACCAAGGCAATGGTTTTGTGAATCCCAAAGTGTCCAGCCAAGCCTCCTGCATGTAATTCCCAGATCAGAAAATCCCGTAGAGAGGTCCTTGGTATGCAAAGCCTATGGCTTTTAAAAATGAACCCGTCCTCTAAAATGAATCCTTGGTGTTCCTTTGGTGAGAGGGTGGACAGAGTGGTATGGATTGGGCCAAAGTCCGGGCAAGCAGAGTACTCTTCTTTGAGTCTTTCAAATCCTATGACTTCCACCTGTATGGTAGCTAGCAAGGAAATTCTCCTACTGAGGGCATCGGCTGCTCGGTTTTCACTCCCAGCCTTGTGTTTGATTACAAATGTGTAAGCCTGGATGTGTTCGACCCATCGGGCATGCCGAGCATTCAGTTTCTGCTGGGAGTTGAGGTATTTCAGGGCCTCATGGTCGGAGAATATGACAAACTCATTAGGCAAGAGGTAGTGTCTCCAATGCCGGAGGGATTGTACCACAGCATAGAATTCCTTGTCGTAGGTGGAGTACCTCATCCTGGCATCACACAGTTTTTCACTAAAGTAGGCCACTGGGTGTCCTTCCTGGCTAAGGATCCCACCAATTCCTACCCCTGAGGCATCGCAAGTAACTTCAAAGACTTTGGAGAAATCAGGGAGGCATAAGACAGGGGCTTGGGTCATTCTCTCTTTGTGCTCTTGGAAGGCTCTAGTGGCGGTCTTGGTCCACACAAAGGTCCCCTTTTTGAGGCAATCGGTGATAGGGGCTGTGATGGTGCTGAACCCCCTGATGAACCTCCGGTAAAAGGTGGCTAACCCATGAAAACTGCGGGCTTCATGGAGGGTGCGAGGTTCAGGCCAATTGATGATGGCTTGGACTTTGTCAGGGTCCATGGATACGCCCTCTGTGGAGACAACATACCCCAGGAAGGTGATGGATTGGGTCATAAAGTGACACTTCCCTAAATTGGCAAAGAGGCTTTCCTTCCTAAGGGTGGTGCAAACTTGCCTTAGATGACTGAGGTGGGCTTCCTTGGTTTGGCTGTAAATGAGGATGTCATCAAAATAAACTACCAGGAAGACTCCAATGTAGGGCCTCAGGACCTCGGTCATAAGGCGCATGAAGGTACTTGGGGCATTTGAAAGCCCAAAAGGCATCACCAGCCATTCATAAAGTCCATCCTTAGTTTTAAAGGCTGTTTTCCATTCATCCCCGGGCCTTATCCTAACCTGATGATAGCCACTTTTGAGGTCTATTTTGGAAAATATGGTGGCTCCGGCGAGCATGTCCAGCATGTCGTCAAGTCTAGGTATGGGAAACCTATATTTGACAGTAATCTTGTTGATGGCCCTGCTATCAATACACATTCGCCATGTCCCGTCTTTTTTTGGTGTGAGGAGGGCCGGGACGGCACATGGGCTTTTGCTCAGCCTAAGAAACCCCTTTCTAATCAGTTCCTCCACTTGCCTCCTTAACTCAGCATGTTCGGTGGGATTGAGGCGATAGTGGGGCATGTTTGGGAGGGTGGCTCCTGGGACAAGATCTATAGCGTGCTGGACATCCCTCATGGGTGGTAGTTGGTCGGGGAGTTCCTTGGGAAAAATGTCCTTAAATTCTTCCAAGAGAGGGTGGATTTCCACGGGGTGAGGGTTGGAGGGAGTTGCCTCCCCAAGGCATATGACAATGGCACAAAGGGGTGCCCCCCGGGTTATCTCTTCTTCGAGCTCTTTCTTGGTGATAAGGTGGAGGCCTTTGACTGTCGGAGTTGCAGGTGTGTGACTTTGTGTTGAAGATTTGGTTGGAGCAATCGAGGCCTTGGGTTTTGGTGGTGTGGGAAGGATTCCCTTGGTGGGTGGTTCTTTTTGGGGAGGGGAGGGGTTGAGACGGATAGTCTTCCCCTCGTGGTCAAAGGTGCAAGTGTTTGTTTTTCCATGGATAGTGGCATTGACATCATATATCCAAGGTCTCCCCAATAGGATGCTTCCTACAGCCATAGGTATGATATCGCACCATATTTGCCCTTGGTAGGATGAAAAGGTGATGGGGATAAGGCAACATGTGTTGACGGGTAGGGAGTGGTTGTTTATCCAGGACACACGGTAAGGTTTGGGGTGGGATGTAGGGGTAAGTCCTAGGAGTTTGACGGTGTCCGGAGACACGGCGTTGACACAACTCCCATTGTCTAGGATGACCTTCCTAACATGGTCCCCGATTTTGATAAATGTGTGAAAAATGGAAGTCCTCCGCCAATCATCCTCTTGTGGTTGTGTGAGGGTGCACCTTATCACCCCTAGGTGGCTGGAGTGGGGGTCCTCCTCTACTCCTTCTTCATAGAATTGCTCATGGTATTCCTCTTCCCATTCTAAATTGGCCTGATAATCCTCAATAGTACCCTCATGTGTTTCCTGAGTAGTAGAAGGTCCACCCTCAATAACTAGGCTTGACAACCCCTTAGAGGGACAGTGGGAGGCTATGTGGCCATAGCCATGGCATTGGAAACACTTGATCGTGCTACTCATTGGGGTCTTCCCTTTGGAGTTGTCTTCCTTTCTAGGGGGAGGATTGGGTGTGGTGGGTGGCGGGGAGGGTCTTGTAGGAGTTCCCCTGCTGGGGGGTGGTGTTCTTAACAAAGGAGGGAGGTTGGGACGTGGTCCTGACCCTTTGGGAGGGGCAAACCTAGGATTTCTGGAGAATCTCTCTACATCCCGAGCTATTTGATAGGCAATTTCCAAGCTATGCACTTCCCTCATAAAGAGCTCCCGTTTGATGTGGGGAAGGAGACCATTCCTAAACCGGGATAAGGTAACGGCTGGATCCTCAACCACACCGCACCTTAGGAGATATGAATCAAATTTCTCAATATACTCTTCCACGGTCTTTCCCTCTTGGGTAAGGCTTTGCCATTCGTCAAGAAGAAGTTGGCTATAGGAGATGGGAAGGTATTTGTTCCTAAGTTGATCTTTCATGTCAATCCAAGTGTTAATGGGTTCCTCACGCCTGATCCTCCTTTGGTTTTCAACCTTTAGCCAATAGGTTTTGGCTAGTTTAAGGAGGTGCATCTTGGCCAACCTAACCTTCCTCTCCTCGGTCATGGGGTACCACTCGAAGTATTGATCCATGCCATGCTCCCAATCTTTGTAGACACTAGGGTTGTGAGACCCATCAAAATTAGGGGCTTCCACTTTGATCATTCTTAATAGGAGTTCATCATGATCCTCACGTGGTCGCCTCTCATAGTGTCGAGGTTGAGGAGCTCTCTCTTGTTCACGATACCACCCATCATCTAGGTCTTCCCTCTCATGTTCATCCCGTGGAGGGGGAAATATGTGGGCATAGTTCCTAGGTGGGATTCTCTCATGATGTCGGGGCCGTTGATGCCTCTCCGGTTCGTGGTACCACTCATTCTCAAGGTCTTCCCTACCCGGTTCAACTTGTGGAGGGGGGGTTCTTTGGGCAGGGATCCTAGGTGGGGCCCTTAATTCCTCTAGCTTATCCATTCGGGTGGTAAGTCCATCAAGTTTCTCTAGGATAGCCTTAAGGATAGGGTCAACTTGCTCCATAGGGGCAGGTGGGACTTCACTAGGGATGCCTTGGTTGCCCTGAGAATGGGAACTCATGGGGGGATCGGAAGTTGGGGGGTTGGTTTGGTAAACGGTGCCTCTACGGGTGGACATGCACGAAGGAGAAGAGATTGACACACGGGCGGAAGTGCAAGAGCCCTTGGACCTAGGCTTGTAGAGACAAGTCTAAAACTTGCTCTGATACCAATTTGATGTGACACAAGTATAGGGTATGCAGCAAGCAAACGCAAACCTCGGACCTAATCCGCGTTCACAATCACATAGCAAGTAAAATGATAAATTGAGACCGAAACATCGTCGCACACTCGCAAGCCCCGGGTAACTATATGATGCTAGAAGGAGGTGATGGATCAAGACCCTAACTGGTAGAGTGCCAGCAGGGTTAGGGTTATCCTCCCGAGGGTACGTGGCCCACACTTTGGGGCTGGCCGGTGCCACTTGGGGCACAAGGTCCCACTCTCTCACGATGACCACGGTGACCACTCAATGATGATGGCTCCGGGAACGGGCACTCACTCTCTTGCGCAACGGAGCTATGTCTACGGATATTAAACAAACAGACACTAATATAAATGGAGCAAAGTTTTAGAGCTCACCTGGTTGGTTTGAAGAAACCAACCCCGTTTGGAGACGTGGGCGAGCGGGGAAGTGTGATCCCCGCACACTGCGCCGATGAAGCTTCGGCTGCTAGTTACATGAACTACACCCCACGCAGGAGGGTTGAACTAGGGGTGGGGTAATCACAATTACATCAAACACTACCTCCACGCAGGGAGGGGCGCTAAGCCGGCCAGGCGAGAGAGAGAATTCCGCCGAGGACGACGGAACGGGCGCCGACGTGGTTCTGCCCACTTGTTGTTGGAGGGGACAGGAGGTCGCTGTTGCAGTCGTAGCTTGCTCTCAGGAATTTTGCCGATGACGAGATCAGTGAGGATGGCTTCGTAACAGGTACAGGGATGCCTCAGATTTATGTCAAATTCTTCTGCCGTTGCTGGTGGTCGTGGTGGAGACTCGAACAGGATGTCGGAATCTGGGGTTGGCAGCTTCAGAATGGATGCAGCCAGATGCAGAAGTTGTACCTGGGGCTTCCGGACTCAGAATCTCGATCCGTCGGAGTTGTTGGATCCGTGGACAAGTCCTCTGCACAGAAAAACTGACAGAGACTCCTTCTGAGGTCGGGGTGGACAGGAGGGATCTGTTGAGTGGGATCTGGTCACGGCAGACAGCAGGAGGCAGACCCGAACGACGGTGGGAGAAAATTTGGAACTCTAGCTCCCGGAGGCCGAACGGGGTTCGTTTCTTGCTCCTGATCGGGGATAGGGAGAGGAAGATCTTTGGAGAAAAAACTTCAGTCTGGATCTGTCGCTGTCGACCGTGGTTGAGCTTCTAGTCGGACTCTGGTGCTCTGCAGCTAGTTCCAGACGCTATCGGAGGAGATCGGCTCTCACGGGTGGCCACGAACTTGGAACGGAGTGCTTCCACTTCGCCTGGGAAGAGGACTGGGAGCCCTTTCCAGAATGGTACGCCTTGCCTTCAGAAGCCACTGTATGAGTTCGGGGGAGCCTCTGCAAGACGTGTCTTCTTCTGCTACCTGTAGTGGGGCAGGATGTAGGAGAGGGGGTGGGATGGAGGCATGGGAGGCTAGTGTTTGGTGGAGGTGGAGAGGGTGGGGGTGTTCGTAGGTGGCAGGGGGGTTGTGTGGGAGTGGAGGAAGGGGTGGAGCAGGGGTGTGAAGGGGCAGGAGGGTGGAGAGGAAGTGGGGGCCGAAGCTAGTGGAGGTGGAGGTGGGGTTCGGCCATGGCAAGGATGTAAGGGGGGGGGGGTGGCTGTTTGCGCAATAGGTGGAGGGGGGCTGGAGTTTGAATGGTCTTGGGGTGTGAATGAAGGTGTGGGGGAGTGGGAAGGTTGCTTGGGGAAGAGGGAGGGGTGTATTGGAGGTGGGGAAGGTGTATGGGGAATAGGAAGAGTCATTTGGGAAGGGGAGGGAATTGATGGGGGTTAAGTGGCCTAGGGGAGGTGAAAGGTTGGAGGGGGAGGTGGCAGCTGAGGTGGAGGAGAGAGAGAGGAGGTGAAGGGGCAGGTTTGCCCTTGGGAGAGAGAGAGAAGGGGGAGGAGAGAGAGGGGGATCCGCCCCAAGGAGAGAGAGAGGGAGAGAGAACTAGAGAGAGAGAGGGGGATTGCAATTATGCTCAATTCTTCAAATCTTCATTACCTTCTCAAGTGGGAGTTGGGGTTCTATATATAGAGAACCCAACTTTGTACAAAAGCCCTTGAGAAAAAGGGAAATAACAGATAACCAAGGGTGCAAGAAGGGGGCGCCCATGGGCCTAGCTCCCCAATGGGCCAAAAGACCAGACAAGTCCAATATGACGACCCACTAATAAGAGCACCTAGGGCAAGACTCAAAAAAGAAGTGAAATACATCAAAAGGACTCAACAAAGGAGAAAATACATCAAGATGTCTATAGTAGTGAGATCCAGTGCCGTCGAGGCCCCATCAAGTCATCCTATCCGTCTCCAGAGGGGAGAGATGTGTCGAGCCAGAGGGAGCTCTGAGTGATGTCCCCATCACACGGGAAAAGGAACGTCCGGCTCACCGGATCCCAGCGGTCGTGCAGAGCATAGAAGAGTGGCCTGTCCAGCCGAGTCACCTCTACGCTCAGGAACTCGCTGAAGCCCATCGTCGCGAGCCTCTCCCGCTGAAAGTTCGACAGTGCGAGGTACACTGCTCGGACCTAAAGCCAGGAGATCCGAGTCCTACGCTTTCCCTGCATACATTTAAAATAGTTGCATTAGTCATACATTTCATGACAAATCATGCATTTCATTAAACGAATAACTGAAAGGAAAAAAGAAAGAAAAATGCAGTCTGATATAAAAACGGTCACATTTGGGCCATGCACATCCTTCAACGGTTGGCTTCCAACCGTCCCACTGTCTCAACAGACCCTTTCAGGGGTCCACGGCCATCCGTGGACTGTTCTGCCTACTGGATGGCCCTGTTCGGACCGTGCCATTTTCCTGTGTCTACCCTTGCAGTGACTCTTTTCTGGCCGTTTAATAAAACCCACAGTCCCCATCTTACCGTGTCGCTTCCCTCTCAAGCCCCTGATCATTTGACTTGCACGATCACTCCTTCAACCGTGTGGATAATGGCGGTCTGTTGGAGACCGTTCTAATCCCAACAGTTCAAATTCTGAACGGACCGAAGTGGGCCGTCCCACATCCCCACGGTCTTCCCTAGACCGTGCTAAATCCCTCACCCTCGTCTATTCACATTCCCTTGGAACGGCCACCCATGGGCCGTGCTATCTCTGAACGGTTCTATATAAACTGCGTGGTTAATTAAGCAGTTCCTGTTGAACCGTTTTCCCATCGCCGTGCCCGACGGAGTTCAATCACATCCCCACCGACGGTGGTGGCCGGCGTGGTTTCTCGACCAGTCCTAGAGGGGTCGTATGTCCCCCTTCTACCCTCTAAACCCACATGCATGGCTAAAGATGATCAAATAACAGAGTTTTAGGGTTTTTTGGGCCTACCTCGGAGGTGCGTAGTGGCTTCTCCACCGCCGCCGTGGTCACCTCTGACGCCGCTCCTACACCTTCTTCCTCTCCGGCAACGATTGCCAAAGCTCCTTCAGCCTCCGTAACGGGTGGTGGGGGTCCTTCCGCGGCCGCCTCCGGCGGTGGTGCAGCCTCCTCCATGGTAGTCACCGGCGGTGGTACGGGGGCGCCTTCTCGAGCCATTCGACGGGCTAGGCACTGCAATGACTATTTTTTGAATGACTAAAAAAAGGAGGGAGTAGAGAATGAGAGTGAGAGAGGGTTTGGGCTAGAAAATGGAGAGAGTGGGGGGGGGAGTCTCCGTCGATTACGGTGAGAGGGGAGAGTGGGAGATGAAGTGAGGGAGACGATGGGAGTCGGTTTATTTTTTTGAAATCGACAGTTTGTACGTGGTCTATCGTTAGACCGTTTTACTTGTAGACGGTCTCAAGTTAGACCGTTTAGTAACAACGTCTCAGTTCCTAATTAAATGGTTATCCTTTGACTGTTCATGTCACTAAGCGGTCTGTCACTAGGCCGTGCTAAGGCGATGATCAGGGTCAAACTAGCATTGCTCTCACGGCCCTCTATGGACCATTTATATGGTTCGACGGTCTGGGGTAGACCGTGTATGTGCTGAAATGATGTATAACGCTTTTGATGCTATGTTGCTGCATTATGTGCTTAATTGATAATTCTTTTGACTTATATTGTTCCATGATATATATCAATTGCAAATCCTGTTCATGATTCTTTTGCAGCATCACTTTGACTTCTACTGCATACAGGTAAGTCATGTAAGTATTTTGATCCCTAGGTCCCTTATTGCATTACTATATGGTATTATGCTATATTACCTCGAGAACTGGCTGGTTATTTACGTGTTCCAGGATCTGACGTTCCCCTATAACAAAAATGATGATGATCTAGGTTCGCGTGTTTAATCATCAGATAGGCCGTTAAGTTGGGGAAATTAGGGGACGACAGTTCTATCTTGCACGCCGTGGTTGCGGATAGTGTCCTGACCCTGATTGTTCCAGTTTAGCAATATTATTCTCGAGTATTTTCTATTTTATGGCTTTAGTTGCATTCATTTTAATGATTTCATTTATTTTAGCCCAGCATGCATCATGCGCATCTTTTAAGCATTCATGACCTATGGCTTGTCTGAAAATGTCTCGTTTGTGATGGATGATTGTGCTGTTCATGGTTTTGGTAAGAGAGAAGCTATTCCACTCAGAGTTAGAAGGTTTTCTCTGGTCTGTTCACCCGGTTTGGTTGGCTAAGAGTCCCGGCCTGGAGTGTTAGTTTACCCTTTTACTTCTCTTTACTGCTTGCTCCGATCTCCTCATTGGTAAGAGGGATTGTGTGCCCCATGAGGTTGGTCATGTGTTTTCCTTTTAGTTTAGATAGTTTCTCCAGACTGGTGTCATTTTGGTCTAATTATTCCTTGTGTTTGGTTCAGAGTTTTTCGAAAGATTCCTATCACTCATTGGCGAGGAAACGGGTGTCTTTTACCTTAACGCCTGCTTTTCAGCCCGCTCTGCGTCATTTTCGCTTCATATCCATGTTCCATTTCACCTTCGCTTCACCTCCGCTCGCTCCCCTGCAAAGAGAACGTTAAGGAGGGGCATCTGTTGACACCTATTTTTTGCCTATGAGTTGGGTCATTCCTCTTATCACCTTTTGTTGATGCCTCGAGTTGTCCATTACTCATTGGGCCATTTTCAGGCATGTCTTTGGGCTGATTTTATGGGTACATCCCTCCTTGGCTAGGTTTGCTTTTGAATTCAGGCTTATTGGGCCTCGATCTCGCTTGGTCTGTAGGGTAAATGGGCTCATTTCTCCCCTTTTATTAATTCCAACCACCCAGCCTGTACGGGGTCTAGCGATAGGCCGCGTAGTGATTGGGCGGTCTGTTTTAAGGCCGTTTATAAGCTCATAGTAATTTATTTAATATTTATTTTATTTTCTGAATTTCCACCAACAAGCATCTGCACGGTTTGGGATTCGGCCGTTTACCCAGGTTGAACGGCTAGAGTTAGACCGTTTATCTCTCAGAGTCCTAAACAGGTGGGTCTTTCAGATAATTATCTATTTATCATGTTTCATTGGATTTATCACCGACATGTTATACACGGCCTAGCATTAGACCGTGTGATTTCTTGAGTGGTCTATCTCTAGACCGTTTATACCCTGAGAGTCCTGCGTCGTGATAGCCGGTCTATTCAGTGGGGTAATTAGATAATTTATCATTTTATTTATTTATCACCGACACCTGTAGGCAGTCTAGCAATGGACCGCGTATTGAGCTGGGCGGCCTGTCGATCGATCGCGTATGAGACTGATAACCCTGGTTTTAACAGATTTTGTCTTTCCATTCATGGTCGAATGGGCTGTTTAATCCTCAATTTTCTCCGCGGATTCTCAACCAAATTGCATTCCGTTTGATCCCGGTGAAAGCTGGTAATATTATCTTTGATTTATCTTTCATAATCTCGGGCTAGTTTTCGTTGAAAACCCCTCAATTTCGACTAGACTTTTAGGGCTCTATAAATAGCACCCATAGTCCAAGCTTGAAAAGGGGGGAGATCCCACATCGACGTCGAAGCTTTACCGAATTCTTGAGTGAGCTGTAGCCAGGGAGGGAGGCTCTCTACGTCCGCTTGAGCCTCCGGTCAAGGAGTAGTCATTTTCTTTATGTTCTAGTCTAGGTGTCCAATCATTTTTCCACTCATTGCATGATCTTTTCATCACCTTTTCATCCACGTCTTGCATTTGCCATCTTCATTTTACACCACTCCTATCATTTTCACGCCCCATAGGGGTTTAAAAACCACCCCAGGTATCCCCCATTTCATGTTATTATGTTAATTTTGCATTCTTTTCTATAGCTACTACACCTTCCAGGTCTAATTTGGGTTTTGTTCTCTTGTTCTCTATGTTGTTTTGCAGGTCAGCATCAGCACAGCACGAGGTCCATCCCCTCTGGCCGGCTGGAAGGGGTGGAGGATCAAGTCCTACAACTTGGAGTCTGGCGACTTTGAACAGTCTTCTTTCGTCCGTCTGCAGAGAAGAGCAGTCCTCCACGAACCGTTCAGATCCTGTGCGCGGCCGTCTACGTACCATTTTGGAGCCATACCAATCTTCGTCTCGTTTCTCTTTCCAGCGATGTAAGCTGCCTATCGAGCGGCCGTGCCATCCATTGATACATTGGTAAGAAGAGGGGTAGCGGCAAATGGCCGGGAGGAGTCGCCGGAACCCACCTCCACTCTTCACTACAGAAACAGGGCATCGGAAAAGGGATCCCTCTTCCTTTGCTGCGGGCTCTCCTTGGCAGACGAACGGGGTGGTGGCTTCTCTCTGGGCTTTCTCTCAGAATCCCCTTTTCTTGTTCCCCAATCTTCCCTCGCACTCGGACGATTGGCCTCCCTCGCTTGCCGTCTTCTCCTCTTTTCTTCTTGGTCGAAAGCCCCCCTTTATAGCCTTAACCGGCGTGACCTCACCTGGGGCGCATATGGGCGCGCCGGTTTAGCGAATGTTGTCTCATGCGTGTCGGATTAAGAGCACGCCGGATTAGGAGCTTTGGAGCACGCCAGATTAGGGGCTTCTTCATCCCATCTCCAGCATCCTTTGGCCCATTTAGTTTGTGGGAGATAGATTTTATTAAAATATTAAATTATTGATTGATTTATTTGGTTTATTTGTTAAAAGTTTATTTACGTAGGGCGTGCCGGTCACTGAGTGAAAAGTTTATTATGCGCACCGTCTGACTAACCAGACGATTATAGGTGATCGTATCGGGACCCAAAACCCGCCGTACCATAAAGGCTACGGTGTTAATTACGTCCCCCCGAGAGAGGGACAACCCTTGATTAATCGTCAAAATAAAGGGGCCATGGGGCCCATAGAATATGTAAAAGATAGTGATTACATGCAAACACACAATATGGTAGTATTTATTTATTAAGCCGGCTCCCGGTACAGGGTGGAGAATTTAGGTCCGAGGACCACCATCACACATAGTGAAAGCCTCTGGTCGGGCATGACCCGACTTTCCGCTAATCACCATTTGATATACCGGAGGGTCAGATCATGCAGACATGCAGAATAGTAGCATTTAATATTATTGCTTATTGTCTGTTTGATTATTTATTAGTGATTTCGGGAGAGATCTCGGCAACGCCTCCCCCTTGAATTTGTTTTATGATTTATTGAATTTTTATTATGATTTATTAATTTTCATGATTTATGGAATTTTTATTATGATTTATTAATTTTTATGATGATTTATTAATTTTCATGATTTATTGAATTTTTATTATGATTTATTAATGTTTATGATGATTTATTAATTTTTCATGATTTATTAAATTTTTATTATGATTTATTAATTTTTATGATGACTTATTAATTTTCATGATTTATTGAATTTTTATTATGATTTATTAATTTTTATGATGACTTATTTCTCTCATAATGATTTATTGTTACGTTTCTTCTTTTCTCTTTTCTTTTTTTTATCTTTCCCCCTTTTATTATTGTGAAGTCGGTGCACATTGGGCTAAAGTCCAAGCAATCTGTGCATGTCTGGATGAGGGTCTGAGCAGCTGGAGATGGAGGTATGAGCAGGTGGGAATGAAGTCGGTGCAGTCGGAGCCAGGTCCGTGCAACTGGGGTTGAAGTCTGTGCAAGTGGCAGCTGAGGTCGGTGTACCTTTGAGGCTGAGGGCTGAAAGTCGGTGCACAATTTGCCTCGACGCTAGAGGGAAGTCCATGCATAAATAGATGGGGGTGGCCTAAAACGGTGCGGGGTTAAGACGAGGTTAAAACGGCGCGCTCCCAAAGGGGTGAAAACGGCACGGTCCAAAGGGGTGAAAACGGCACGCTAAGGCCGCGCCGGTTTAGGGCCAAAGGGATTGAATTGGTTTATGAGTGTAGGGTTAAAATGGTGCGGGGGGGTACCGCGCCGGAAAATGGCGTGCCTGTTTAGGGCCGCGCCGTATTAGGGCAGGTTTGATGATTTTGGGCTTTATGAGAAGCCAAGTGATTTTTTTGAAACTTTGATGTTAATTGTGAGGGCTAATGAGTTAATTTAGGTTCCAATTACCCTGCAGACATGGCAAATCTAGACTTATGCGAGGTTCTTACTCAAGCATAGTCCAAAAATAGAATGGTAACTGAAATCCGTCATGATTCAGACTAAGTGTTCAGTCAAAAATTGGGCAGCATCTCCCCATGTCCAGAGGGTTGCGGGGGCAAAGTGGAGACAGTCCCACAGAATCTGGGGTATGCTCCTTGAAGCCGGGAATGCCAAAGGATGACCGGCATACTTCGATGGAGGGAAAACCCCGAGGGCTAGCCTACGAGGGGCACCAACACTCCATGAGTCAAAATATCAGAAGGACAGCCGAGATGGGGAGGAAACCTCGAGGGCTAGCCTACGAGAGGTACCTTACCTATAGCCACCACCATTCCTGAGGGAATGTGGATTTGATGTTGGGTCAACAGACCCATTGCTATTCACCTTAGATAGCTTGCAGGAGTCTGCGCCACAGACGGACGGGACCATGTAGCTCAGTGGTGATTCAGAAAGAAACGACATGGACGCTCAATGAGGATATTCCCCCTCCCCGGTCAGTGAGTCTTGACGATCGAAATGGAGCAAACCTCCATATTAAACTTCCAATTTCACCCGTAAAATGAGATGGGGAGCATATTGTATTAGCTGAACCTTCCCCCCACCCTGATTGGGGCAAAGAAATCGCACTACGATACCATTCATCCACGAAACTGCCAATGGTAGGCTGGTCATGGGAGAAGGTTAATATGAGCCAGCGAGCCACGGAGGGTGTGAGACACAAATGCTCGAATGATTGGCGGGTGCCGTATGGGAGGATGGTCACAACCATTGGCCTAGCACCCAGACTATGGGGATGGCCCTATTCTCTCCGACTCATGACTGTGAGCGGAGAGATGACAGGGAAGCCACTCCAGGAAAAAGGATGGAGGTGCACACACATGTATGTCTCCTGCGGTGAAACGAACGACAAGCACATGGTGCATTCAACATAGCTACCTCACTGGATGAGAATCCCGGGGAGGGGGATAATAGTTAATGTAGCCCTGGGTTGCCCCAGGGCATGCTCGGTATCAATCGAAGAAACCAAGTATTAGACACGGAAATAAGCGCATCAAAGCCAGAGAGATATTCAGATATAGATTAAGACCTATTCAATAGAAAGAAAATATATACATTGCATTCGGCCTGGCATTGCCGCACAAGATCGTCCCATTACATCTCGGTGTTAAAAGGCCAAATGCTAAACTGAACGAGAGACGAAGGGGGATGCGAGCTCATATCATCACTCGGCTTGTTACAAGATCAACGAAGGGAAAAGCTTTACAGAGGGGAGGGAAAAGAAAATAGAAGGAGGCCTCGCCACCCACCTAATCCTTTCTCAGCTGAAATAGAGTATCGGAAGAAGAACGCTCTTCCCGGCTCCGGGCTTCTTCAGGCAGACAGACAGGAGAGGTGGTTTCTCTTTGGGCTTTCTCTCAGAGTCCCCTTTTCTTGTTCCCCAATCTTCCCTCGCTCTCGAACGATTGGCCTCTCTTGCTTGCCATCTTCTCCTCTTTTCTTCTTGGTCGAAAGCCCCCTTTTATAGCCTTAACCGGCGTGACCTCACCCGGCGCGCATATGGGCGCGCCGGTTTAGCGAATGTTGTCTCATGCGCGTCGGATTAAGAGCTTTTAGAGCGCGCCGGATTAGGAGCTTTGGAGCATGTCGGATTAGGGGCTTCTTCATCCCATCTCCAGCATCCTTTGGCCCATTTAGTTTGTCTAGGCCCAATTATGTTTACTTTCTTCTTTTGTGAAGGTCGGCCAAGCGTCCGGCTTGTACTCGTTGTGTAGGCTTCTACTTATTTCTTCGGAGATGGTCCCGAATATTCATTCCGGGCTCTCGAGTCTTGATTTAGCGGTTGTCCATTGGAACCGAGCGTCTTTTCTTTTCTTCTTTTTCTTTGGTCTCATCTTTTGTTCGGATTCCGCCGTTCGTTTTCTTCTTTTCTTTCTTTTCTTCTCTGTCGGCACGAGAGCACTCGATCAGAGCTTGAAACCTGTAGAAGCAGAAGTTAGGAAAAATCAGGAATATTTTCAGTGTCAACAAATGTCCCCCACCCGCGGGTGTCGCGACAGAGGGACGAAAGAGCGGGACGTGCGGGTGTAGCCCATAGCCCGTTTGAAAATATTGCATGTATCTTTTATTATTCATTCTTTTTATTAATTCCATTTTCATTTATCATCATTCATTCATTTTTTTTATTTCATCATTTTTTTAGCGTCATCCAAGCACGCAGGCATTCATCGACTGCAAGCATAGAATAGATATATGTAGCATAGTTCCCCTATATCAGGGATAGGATAAGGACAACGCCCACGATTCATGAAAAGAGTGCGGCTTACGAAGCACAACCAAGGGAGATGTGCATACGTAAAGGGTATACCGCGTAGAACATATGCATAGCATGAACCACAATCTACACCAATGACTATTCCTCTATAGTGTGAAAGTGCAATTATATGCGTAGTGAACCCTAGACATAGGGACATGCAGACGTTCTGAGTAACACTAGAGGATTACTTTATCGCCTACACATACATTCGGGGCTCTCGGCTTTCGGTAGCTTCGCACAACCCCCTTTTATCCTTAATTTCAGACTTCACCGTTCGACGCGAGTTTTCTCATGTGTCTCAATGGGGATTCTCAGCTACTAGGATTCATCATTTATTATGATTTTATGGCGGATTTTGCCGTTTGATGTGAGTCTCCTCATGTATCTCAATGGGGATTCCCGACTACTAGGATTCATCCTTATTTTCAAACGCGGAGTTTGCTGCACCATTTTCACGCGAGTCACCTCATATGTCTCAATGGGGATTCCCAGCTACTTGGATTCACATTCCACTTATCATTATCATCATTTTTTCCCTTTTTTTAAGGGGGTAGGTAGCTTTTTCCTCACTGTCACCCTTTACGTGAGTGCAGAGATTTAAGCATCCATGAACTGTTTAGAAGAATTTACGACGTCCCTATGGCTAAGGACCATTGCTCATATTGTGCAAAGTGTGGGAGTTTCGCCTAAGGTGTATCCTGTGAGTTGTGCCAGCAAAATAGCTACGACTCTTCCCCTGGCCGTATGCGCTCACCGAGAATTGACTTTTCATCCTTAGTATGTGCCGTGACGCACACATATCCTGAATTAGGGCATCGTTATTTAGCAAAGAAGTACGCGGTCTTAGAAATTTGAAGGAAATGTATTAGTACTATATTACAAGCAAGCATATACATGAGGCAAGCAATCAAGCAAACCATGTTATGCACATTTTTTTCTTTTTTTTGTTTTCTCTCATTTTTTTCGTTTTTTTTCTTTCTTTATTTTCTTCCTTCTTTTATTTTTTTTCTTCTTTTTTTTTGCTCTCTTTTTTTCTTTGCAGGGCTCAGGAAGTACATCCGCAGGCCGACCATTTATAGGTGGGTAGCTGATGCCACGGCAGTGGGGAGAAGGTGTCATATGTTATGGTGAATCCCTAGAGGGATCAAGGGTTGGTGTTAAACCAAAGGGGAGTCTTTTTGTTCATTGGTTCAGATAGCAATTCCGGGCCAATGGTAAGAGGTTTGTCGGCTTAGACCGAAGGTCATGACGCCGAATGACTTGGCTTAGACGTAAGGTCGTGACGCTAAGGGAGAATATTCAACGGCTTAGACATAAAGTCATGACGCCGGACAAGAGTATTTAACGGCTTAGTGATGTAACACCACCTATGGACCTATTTTGCAAGCATTCAAATTTGAGCAACAGACTCACACTAGCGAGCTCACCCGTATGGCGCACACTAGTACCCGATGGCGACTAGGCGATGTTGGAGAGGGTCCGAGGCGGGACCTTTAGGCTCCAGTGGTTGGCTAGCTTGGTAAGAACCCCAAATGGGCCTAGGATGCCCAAATCATGGGCGGCCAACACACCAAGGGTGTGGGTTAAGTGGATTCACTCTCAACTCGCCCGCGGTGGTCACTCAATTTGGTGGCAATATAAAATCGGACACTCTCTTACCGCCGACGGAGTAACTATAGCAATACTAAGCTAAGCAAGTCCAATACAGCAATGAGGGATGTTCAGGAGCTCACCTAGCCAGCGTGAAGATGCCGACTCCGGCCGGAGACGGGGGCGAGCGGGGAAGCGAGGGTATACACCCGATCGCCGCGGCGGTGTCGCTTGACCTGAAAATGCAAAGATGTACAACACTACGCCTCACGCAGGAGGGGTGATCTTGGGGTGTAGATTAGGCTTATTACATTCAAAACTACCTCCACGCAGGGAGGGGCCTTCAGCCGGCCAAGCGGGGTGGGGGAATTAAGCGAAGGAACCCGACTTGTCGAATCCCGCCGGTTCTGCCAATCTGCAGGTTCGCCGGACAGTGGGGCGGTGTTGATGCTACCAAAAATTTCACGGAGCTTGGATCTTGATGAAACATGCGCCAAAAGTTCCCCAACAGGACAGGGATGGTGTCTGAATTTTGGCAGGAGCTCTGGAACTCAGGGCTGGTCGGACCGGCGACTGGAACAGGTCAGCAATTTCCTCTTTTGGCTGGTGCAGAATAGGTACAGCGAGTTGCAGAAGGCACCACGGACGCTCCTAAACTCCAAATGAGACGAACCTGGCAGTGACGTGATCTTCGTCGGAGTAGCTTCGAGCATGAATCGAAGGTGCCCCAATCGGAGGTCGGAGAAGAACGAGGTAGCCGGATGAGCAGGGGCAGGTCAAACCTGGACCCACAGGGGGCAGACGACACACCCCGACGAAGAAAATGGTAACTGAAAGCTTCGGAGGCCGAATGAGGTCCTTCTTCTTGGAGATGACAGCTAACTGATAATAGTTTCATCCCTCCAAAATTGGCTCTCAGATCCCTCACGAGCTGGCCGAGGTCAACAGTTGAACAGGAGCTCTGTCTCTGGTTCGGACAGGAACAGTTTCCCAGCAGCAGATTGACAGCAATGCCACGACCGCTCCCGAACTCCAAATCGAGCGCCGTCAAAGCCGTTGGTTCGGCTGTCGAGCCTTCTACGCAGAAAATTTAACAGGGAAGCTAGCCGATGCCAAGGTTGGTAACCTCAGATCACCGGTGAAGGGTCGCTGCAGACTGTGGGAGGACAGAACGTATACTTCGGGGGAGAAAAATGATATCTCCCAGATTCGAATGCCAAATGGAGCTCCGCTTTCTGGGGATGAAAGAGGATTCATAGAAGAAAAATTTTGATGAAGAAACTGAGATCTGATTCTTGCTAGGTTGGTCGTGGTGAAACTTCCAAATGCTCTCTGGTCTTCAGCCTGGGGTAGATTGCACAGTCGCACAAGATCTGCTCCACCGCACAGCTCTGAGCTCGGATGGATGCGGGACCACCTCTGTTGTAAAGAGGACTCAAAGACGATTCCAACGATGTATGAAGCGCCTTCAGAAGCCTCAGGATGACGATGTGACACCTTCTACAAGTCGCTGGACTTCTGCCACCTGCAACCTGCGAACTGTAGGTGGAAGGTGGTGGGAGAAATGGGGTAAATGGAAGTGGAAATGGGGGTGAATAGGTGTGGGAGTGACCCCTAGTTGTGAGGGGGCCTAGGAGGGGGTGTTCTAAGGTGTGGGAGAGGGAGAATGGGGTCTGGAATGGGGTGTTTTCAGAGGATGAGAGAGGAGCTACGAATTTGGGCTGTGAGGGAGGCACAAGTGGGTGGAGGGAATGTGAGTTTGAATTTTCTTTGATGGGGAGTGATCAATGGTGGTCTTGGGGATGGAAAGAGGTGTCTTGGGAAGGTGGAGTGAGGTTTGGGGAAGGGAAATGGGTAGTTGGTGGTTGGAAGGTGGAGTGGGGATTGGGTGGAGCTCTCTTGGGACTAGGGGGTGGAATAAAGAGGGTTATGGGGAAGGGGAGAGGTTTAAATGGGGTAGGTGGGAGATGGGGTGGTTGGGAAGGTGATTGAATGAGGGGAGGGGAGTTAATGAGAGGTAAATGGGGAGGAGAGAGAAAATTCCGAAAATTGGGGTGGAGGGAGAGAGAGAGAGAGAGAGAGAGATAATGAGAGACTTGAAAGGGGATTTCTTCAATATTCATCAAAATTGTTACATATGAGGAGTGGGGTGGCCTATTTATAGGCACCTGACTTTTTCACAAAGGACCCTAACAAAAGACACAATGACGAATAACCGAAGGGAAGGGGGTGTCCATGGGCCTAGCCCAATGAGATGGGCCCAATAGCCTATCTAAACAACACAATGACTTAGGACATTGGTAGATAACCTTCTAACCTAGGTACATGACTCAAATAAAGGAAAAATTACATGATTAAGACTCAAATAAAAAATAAGAAAATTACATGACTCGACTCACAAACACTTGAGGAACATAATGGCGCTTGCCGACGAATAATCCGAGTCCGGAGAAAATGTGGTGGGGCAAGGGATGCCCTCATCATACCCCCGGGGTGGGGAAAACTCGACCCCGTCGAGTATGGGTCCACCAGGGAAGTAGTATATCGAAATGCGGCTCTGGGCGATCCACGATCTCCATACTCAACCCGCGACCATAGTCGGGGAACGACGCTTCAGCTCGACAAAGTAGCTCGGTCATACCCTCATGCTGGCGATGGGATCTTGCTTGCCTAGTATTGCTGCTGTGTGCTCACGTCGGGCTCTCAGGCTATTTGTGGTGGCACTTCGAGGGTGTCTCTCACAAGGGTAGGCGTAAGCTCGAGGCACTCACTAGGATCCACCGCGGTGCCCTAAGAGGGTGCTGGATCCGCCACATGAGAGATGAGGAGAATCCCAAAACCCTTTTGGAAGTTCAACCCATAAGCCGGGTTGCCAAAGCCACTCGGAACTTGGCAAGGTCCAAGTCCTCGTGCCCTCAATTTGGAGGTGACCCTAAAGTAGAGCCACTCCAAAGCCATCATCGTCAAGTTACCAACTTGGAATTTCAAGTGGCGCTCATGAGTTTTTGCTCGCTTGTTGTGAATATCACCGCTTGTTGCTTGATATGTGCTTGGATGCATATGCCATGCTTGATGATGCGATGTGAGTGGGCAATGTTTGGTATGCAAAGGTGGTCCGGGGCAGCCACATGTAGATCGATCATGCTTTGATGCTATGAAGATTGTGACATACTGAGGGGGGCCGGGACATCCATAGATGAACCTTTTATGCATGGGTATGACAAATATCGGGGGACCCGGACATCCATGTATGCTCCTCTCATACTTAAGACTTATGATGAATGAGGGTGGGCCAATACATCCAAATACGGTCCACTTATGCTTCCTACTTGACATGTGGGTGATGTAAATGAATGTACCCGACTTATGAATCATGTCAAGTGGTGTTGTATGCCAAGACTTATGCACTCTTGTGACAAAGATGTCTCCTATGTGTGGGCCTTTGGACTTCCATTGGAATGGGTCAAAGGGGTCTAGAAAGGTGGATATCATGAGATGGGGCACTTCCTCGATCCCTAGGTGTATACCACCCAAAGTCATGGTTCCCATGGTGTAACCCGGGTCTGGGATGGGGTGGATTGGATCAAACATGGTGGGTTGGGGTAGGGAAAGGTAGGTGGTAGTTAAGGTGGTTGGGTTACTCGGGTTCCTTGACTCCCATTGGAATGGATCATAGGGATCATAAAGTGGGTTACCAAGGGGCTCAATGTCCTCAAGGTCCTCAAAAGGTGATGAGTCATCTTCTTCTAGTGGAATGGTTGGGCCGGTGTAAGGGGTGGGCTGGTTGGTCAAGGTTTTAGGAATCACAATGGTAGGGGAGTGGACCAGGATGGGCTCTTCCACTATGGGGAGAAGGAAAAGGATGTCACTAGTGTAGCAACCAATAGTGCAAACCGAGGAGATAGAGCCAATGCATGGATGGATGAGGTTAAGGCTCTTGGGTTGGTCCGCTCCTAGGGCCAATAAAGAAGTCAAGTCTGATTGCCACTTTAGACCTTTAAGGAGATCATCCCAATCTTCTACCTCATAGTAGGATTGGATTGTGGTGTGATAGGAGTGGAGGGGAACAATTTGGGATGGATAACCCAAAGGTGAGAGAGGTGGGGGTGAGCTAGGAAGGGTGGGTCCTTGCTTGAGCCATTGGAGTATATGCTCATTCATGGTGAAGGTGGGTGACTCTTGAGGATCCGGGCTATTTGAAGTGGTAAAGGGTTGAGGCTTTTCCTTACCATTGGTGTGATCTTAGGCTTCCTTATGGGTGGGAATGGGTTCCGGACTAGCATCTACTCCCATGTGGAGGGTTGTGGAGGTTTCAATTCCTAGTGTTAATGGGTTGGGTAGGTCTAATGCGGGAGAATTGGTGATAGCTGGAGCATGGTGCACTTGGGGTGGTGGGCAAGGGTGGACTTGGATTGGAAGGGGAAGTAGAGGAGGCCTAGGTTGGGGAAAGATTGGTGTAGGAAGCGGGAGGTGAGTTGGGTGAGGGGTTTTGGGTTTGGGGATGGTGGCCATTATGGGCCTTGGTGGAGGGGTGGACACGGTGTCCACATGGGTTTTAATGGTGAGGGTTGGATGAGTGGTGGTCACCATGGAGGGAATTGGGTCGGTTAGGGTGGAAGTGGGGGCTAAAGAGGCTTGACTAGTGTAGGTTAGTGAAGGGGGTTTTGGTTGGGGTGTGGGGGCCCTCATGGGATTAGGTGGGGAGGTGGAGGCCTTGGAGACTTGGGTTCTAGTGGTAAGGGTTTGGACGGGTGGGTTTGGAGGAGTGAGAGTGCTCCTTGAGTTTTGGTAACCCGGGTAGGAAGGGGACATATATTTTGCTCTAAGTTGCTCCTTCATGTCCTTCCAAGTGGTGATGGGAGTTTCCCTTCTAAGTATCTTTAGCCCGACAATTTGCATCCAATAAGTTTCCGCCCGTTTGGTAAGTTGCATTTTGGCAACCAATGCCTTTTCATCCTCGGATATATGATACCAAGTGAAGTATTGGTCCATTGTAGCTTCCCAATCTAAATATTCTCTAGGAGAGGTTCTATCAAAGGTGGGAAGTGGGAAAGGGACCATTCTATCGTCTGTCCTTGGGGCGGGCCTATTTTCTCCAAGTTGGTTGAGTCTACCCGATATGTTATCAAGCCGCTCATTGGCATGGGTCAAGGCCTTCATGAGGTAGTTGACATGGCCTGGGAGGTTATGTGTGTTAGTGGTAGGCATCCTTTGGTGATTTGGACTTATGGAGAGGACCGATTGGTGAGGTTGGTAAGAGGTGGCCATGCTAGGGACCAAAAGATGCAACCGAAGACTCTAAATATATAAACATGCCATAGGACCAACTTGATAGAGACAAGTTGTGAACTTGCTCTGATACCACTTGATGTAACACCACCTATGGACCTATTTTGCAAGCATTCAAGTTTGAACAACGGACTCACACTAGCGAGCTCACCCGTATGGCGCACACTAGTACCCGATGGCATCTAGGCGATGTTGGAGAGGGTCCGAGGCGGGACCTTTAGGCTCCAGTGGTTGGCTAGCTTGGTAAGAACCCCAAATGGGCCTAGGATGCCCAAATCATGGGCGGCCAACACACCAAGGGTGTGGGTTAAGTGGATTCACTCTCAACTCGCCCGCGGTGGTCACTCAATTTGGTGGCAATGTAAAATCGGACACTCTCTTACCGCCGACGGAGTAACTATAGCAATAGTAAGCTAAGCAAGTCCAATACAGCAATGAGGGATGTTCAGGAGCTCACCTAGCCAGCGTGAAGATGCCGACTCCGGCCGGAGACGGGGGCGAGCGGGGAGGCGAGGGTATACACCCGATCGCCGCGGCGGTGTCGCTTGACCTGAAAATGCAAAGATGTACAACACTACGCCTCACGCAGGAGGGGTGATCTTGGGGTGGGGATTAGGCTTATTACATTCAAAACTACCTCCACGCAGGGAGGGGCCTTCAGCCGGCCAAGCGGGGTGGGGGAATTAAGCGAAGGAACCCGACTTGTCGAATCCCGCCGGTTCTGCCAATCTGCAGGTTCGCCAGATAGTGGGGCGGTGTTGATGCTACCAAAAATTCCACGGAGCTTGGATCTTGATGAAACCTGCGCCAAAAGTTTCCCAACAGGACAGGTATGGTGTCTGAATTTTGGTAGGAGCTCTGGAACTCAGGGCTGGTCGGACCGGCGACTGGAACAGGTCAGAAATTTCCTCTTCTGGCTAGTGCAGAACAGGTACAGCGAGTTGCAGAAGGCACCACGGACGCTCCTGAACTCCAAATGAGACGAGCCTGGCGGTGACGTGATCGTCGTCGGAGTAGCTTCGAGCAGGAATTGACGGCGCCCCAATCGGAGGTCGGAGAAGAACGAGGTAGCCAGATAAGCAGGGGCAGGTCAAACCTGGACCCACAGGGGGCAGACGACACACCCCGATGAAGAAAATGGTAACGGGAAGCTTCGGAGGCCGAATGAGGTCCTTCTTCTTGGAGATGACAGCTAACTGATAATAGTTTCAGCCCTCCAAAATTGGCACTCAGATCCCTCACGAGCAGGCCGAGGTCAACAGCTGAACAGGAGCTCTGTCTCTGGTTCAGACAGGAACAGTTTCCCAGCAGCAGATTGACAGCAATGCCACGACCGCTCCCGAACTCCAAATCGAGCGCCGTTAAAGCCGTTGGTTCGGCTGTCAAGTCTTCTACGCAGAAAAGTTAACAGGGAAGCCAACCGATGCCAAGGTTGGCCGGTAGCCTCAGATCACCGGTGAAGGGTCGCTGCAGACTGTGGGAGGATAGAACGTATACTTCGGGGGAGAAAAATGATATCTCCCAGATTCGAATGCCAAATGGAGCTCCTCTTTCTGGAGATGAAAGAGGATTCAGAGAAGAAGAATTTTTATGAATAAACCGAGCTCTGATTCTTGCTAGGTTGGTCGTGGTGAAACTTCCAAATGCTCTCTGGTCTTCAGCCTGGGGCAGATTGCATAGTCGCACAAGATCTGCTCCACCGCACAGCTCCAAGCTCGGATGGATGCGGGACCACCTCTGTTGGAAAGAGGACTCAAAGATGATTCCAACGATGTATGAAGCGCCTTCAGAAGTCTCAGGATGACGATGTGACACCTTCTGCAAGTCGCTGGACTTCTGCCACCTGCAACCTGCGAACTGTAGGTGGAAGGTGGTGGGAGAAATGGGGTAAATGGAAGTGGAAATGGGGGTGAATAGGTGTGGGAGTGACCCCTAGTTGTGAGGGGGCCTAGGATGGGGTGTTCTAAGGTGTGGGAGAGGGAGAATGGGGTCTGGAATGGGGTGTTTTCAGAGGGGGAGAGAGGAGCTACGAATTTGGGCTGTGAGGGAGGCACAAGTGGGTGGAGGGAATGTGAGTTTGAATTTTCTTTGATGGGGAGTGATCAATGGTGGTCTTGGGGATGGGAAGAGGTGTCTTGGGAAGGTGGAGTGAGGTTTGGGGAAGGGAAATGGGTAGTTGGGGGTTGGAAGGTGGAGTGGGGATTGGGTGGAGCTCTCTTGGGACTAGGGGGTGGAATAAAGAGGGTTATGGGGAAGGGGAGAGGTTTAAATGGGGTAGGTGGGAGATGGGGTGGTTGGGAAGGTGATTGAATGAGGGGAGGGGAGTTAATGAGAGGTAAATGGGGAGGAGAGAGAAAATTCTGAAAATTGGGGTGGAGGGAGAGAGAGAGAGAGAGAGAGAGAGATAATGAGAGACTTGAAAGGGGATTTCTTCAATATTCATCAAAATTGTTACATATGTGGAGTGGGGTGGCCTATTTATAGGCACCTGACTTTTTCACAAAGGACCCTAACAAAAGACACAATGACTAATAACCGAAGGGAAGGGGGTGTCCATGGGCCTAGCCCAATGAGATGGGCCCAATAGCCTATCTAAACAACACAATGACTTAGGACATTGGTAGATAACCTTCTAACCTAGGTACATGACTCAAATAAAGGGAAAATTACATGATTAAGACTCAAATAAAAAATAAGAAAATTACATGACTCGACTCACAAACACTTGAGGAACATAATGGCGCTTGCCGACAAACAATCCGAGTCCGGAGAAAATGTGGAGGGGTAAGGGATGCCCTCATCACTTAGACATAAGGTCATGACGCCGTACAACTTGGCTTAGGTGAAAGGTCATGACGCCAAGGCAGAATATCTATCGGCTTAGGCGGAAAGCCATGACGCCGGACAAGAATATTTAACGGCTTAGACATAAAGTCATGACGCCATACAACTTACCTTAGGCGGAAGGCCATGACGCCAAGGCAGAATATTTACCGGCTTAGGCGGAAAGCCATGATGCCGAACAAGAATATTTAACAGCTTAGACAAAAAGTCATGACGCCGTACAACTTGGCTTAGGGGGAAGGCCATGACGTCAAGGTAGAATATTTACCGGCTTAGGTGGAAAGCCATGACGCCGGACAACGATATTTAATGGCTTAGACGTAAAATCATGATGCCGTACAAAAATATTTAATGGCTTAGACATAAAGTCATGATGCCGTATAACTTGGCTTAGGCAGAAGGCCATGACGCCAAGGCAGAATATTTACCAGCTTAGGTGGAAAGCCATGACGCCGGACAACGATATTTAACGGCTTAGACGTAAAGTCATGACGCTGTACAAAAATATTTAACGGCTTAGACATAAAGTCATGACGCCATACAACTTGGCTTAGGCGGAAGGCCATGACACCAAGGCAGAATATTTATCGGCTTAGGCTGAAAGCCATGACGCCGGATAAGGATATTTAACGGCTTAGACGTAAAGTCATGATGCCGTACAACTTGGCTTAGGTGGAAGGTCATGATGCCAAGATAGAATATCTACCGGCTTAGGCGGAAATCCGTGACGCCGGACAAGAATATTTAACGGCTTAGACATAAAGTCATGACGTCGCACAACTTGACTTAGGCGGAAGGTCATGACGCCAAGGCAGAATATTTACCGGCTTAGGCGGAAAGTCATGACGCCAAACAACGATATTTAACGGCTTAGACATAAAGTCATGACGCCGTAGATAGAAGGAGGTTTTTTGTTCTTCAACTGGAAGGAAGGGTAGAGTCATAGGTAGAAAGGATCTTTTATTTCCTGACTAGGCAGAAGGCCCAAGCCAAAGGTGAAAGGGTCTTTTTTTTGACTGGCTAGATGAAAGGTCCGCGCCAGAGGTAAAGAGGTCTTTTTGTTGACTGACTGGATGAAAGGTCCGACCTAGAGGTAGAAGGGTCTTTTTGTTGTATGATCGGATGGGAGGTTCAGACCAAAGGTGAAAGGGTCTTTTTGTTGACTGACTGGACGAAAGGTCCACGCCAGAGGTAAAAGGGTCTTTTTGTTGTATGGTCGGATAGAAAGTCCGGACCAAAGGTGAAAGGGTCTTTTTGTTGACTGACTGGACAAAAGGTCCGCGCCAGAGGTAAAATGGTCTTTTTGTTGTATGGCCGGATGGATGGTCCGGACCAAAGGTGAAAGGGTCTTTTTGTTGATTGACTGGACGAAAGGTCCGTGCCAGAGGTAAAAGGGTCTTTTTGTTGTATAGTTGGACGGAAGGTCCGAGCCAGAGGTGAAAGGGGTCTTTTTGTTGACTGACTTGACGAATGGTCCATGCCAAAGGCAAGAGGGTCTTTTGTTGACTGACTGGACGAGAGGTCTGAGCCAGAGGTAGAAGGGTCTTTTTGTTGTATGGTCGGATGGAAGGTCCGGACCAAAGGTGAAAGGGTCTTTTGGTTGACGGGTCAGACGGAAGGTCTGAGCCGAAGGTGAAATATGGATGTTGACCCAACGGGATGTCGGAGCCAACAAGCCTTGCTTAGACGGTATGTCCAAGACAAGGGCAGACAGAGAACATTATTGTCATCTCGGCGTCATGTCGAACGCGACCAACCTGAAAGAGACAAAGGGTCTGGGCTAGGGCAGAATATGGTTGTTGACTAGACAGATTGCCGAAGCCAACCAACTTGGAGTAGGTGTGAGGCCTGAACCAAAGGCAGAATATAACATAGGTGTTAGCTTGACGTCCTGTTGAAGCCAACAAACTTGGTAGAGGTGTGGGGCCTGGGCCAAGAGCATCATGTAGGATAAGTGTTGACTCATCGTCAAGTCAAAGCCAACGAAGTTGGCAGAGGCGTGAGGCCTAAGCCAAGGGTATAATGTAGGATAGGTGTTGACCCGACGTCATGTCGAAGTCAACGAACTTGGCAAAGGCGTGAGGCCTAGGCCAAGGGCATATTGTAGGATAGGTGTTGACTCAACGTCAAGTCGAAGCCAACGAACTTGGCAGACGCGTGAGGCCTAAACCAAGGGCATATTGTAGGATATGTGTTGACTCGACGTCATATCGAAGCCAACGAACTTTGCAGAGGCGTGAGGCCTAAGCCAAGGATATAATGTAGGATAGGTGTTGACTCGACGTCATGTTGAAGCCAACGAACTTGGCAGAGGCGTGAGGCCTAAGCCAAGAGTATAATGTAGTTGACTCGACATCATGTTGAAGCCAACGAACTTGGCAGAGGCGTGAGGCCTAAGCCAAGGGTATAATGTAGGATATGTGTTGACTCGACGTCATGTCGAAGCCAACGAACTTGGCAGAGGCATGAGGCCTAAGCCAATGGCATATTGTAGGATAGGTGTTGACTCGACGTCATGTCGAAGCCAATGAACTTGATAGAGGTGTGAGGCCTAAGCTAAGGGTATAATGTAGGATAGGTGCTGACTCGACGTCATGTTGAAGTCAACAAACTTGGTGAAGGCGTGAGGCCTAAGCCAATATTATAATGTAGGATAGGTATTGACTCGACGTCATGTCGAAGCCAACGAACTTGGCAGAGGCATGGGGCCTAAGCCAAGGGAAGCACGTAGGATAGGTGTTGATTCGATGCCATGTCGAAGCCAACGAACTTGGCAGAGGCATGAGGCCTAAGCCAAGAGTATAATGTAGGATAGGTGTTGACTCATCGGAACGTAGAAGTCAACGGGCCCTACCCCGATAGAAGATTTGGGGTGAGGATTGACTAGAATGCAGACATATGAGAGGCCCAGACCCAGGGCTAGATATCAATGTCAACCTGACGAAATGTCAGAATCAACCAACCTCGCTCAGACGGAGGATCTGAAACAAGGGTAGAATGTGTAGATGAAGATGTCAACCCGACGTCATGTTGAAGCTGACCAACTTGGCGAAGCCGTGAGGTCTAAGCCAGAACAAAATATGGACGTTGACCCGTGGAGATGTCGGGATCAACAAACGTGAGGTCTGAGACAAAGTGAAGAAATCTTTTGTTGGTTTATTTGTTTAGATTGGTTGTTTTTTTTTGAATTTGTCAAGTTTATTGGGTTTATTGGACTTATAGGATTTATCAGTTTTATTGAGTTTGTTAAGTTCACTGGATTTATTGGTTGAGTTTGTTGGGGTTTATTTGATTTATTGGGTTTATTGATTCATTGAGTTTCATTTTGATGGGTTTATTGGCTTTATTGAATTTTGTTGATTCGATTGATTTCATTGGTTTTATTGAGTTTATTAAGTTTATTGAGTGCTTTGGGATTATTGATTTATTGACTCTATTGGGTTTGTTGGATTTATTGATTCATTGAGTTTATTTAGTTTTGTGAGTCTGTTGATTTATTGGGTTTATTGGTTTGTTCCATTTATTCAGTTGATTGGGTTTATTGGGGTTTATTGGGTTTGTTAGGTTTATTGATTTATTGAGTTGATTAATTTTGCTTTGCTTATTAGGTTTATAAAATTTTGTTGGTTTTATTATTATTATTATTATTATTGAGCTCATCAGATTGATTGATTTAATTGAATTTATTGATTTTATTAGGTCTATTGAGTTTGTTGATTCATTGAGTTCATTTTAGATCATCATTTTCTTTTCTTCTTTCATTTCCTTTTTTTGTTATTATTATTTTTTGTTATTTGTTTTTTTTGTTGGGCTCCCTAACGCAGTCTCGTCTGTGATGCACAATATTTTATTCGGTGGGACTATTGATGAATTTGACTGTTTATTCTGCTGGTTGAACTAGGGATTGATGCCCAAGAGCCCGGCAGGTCTCGCGAGGGCAGAGTGCCTCAGGTCAGGGAAAATGGTTTTATGAATCCTGCCTAGTGGGACAAAGGGTAATTTTGGGGCTCGGCGAGGGAGGAGTGTCTCAGGCCAAGGAAAAGGGCTTTATGAATCCTACCCAGTGGGACAGAAGGTAATTTTCAAGTTCAGCTAGGGCGGAGGGCCTCCGGCCAAGGGAAAGCTTTATGGACACAGCCTGGCGGGACTGATGGGTGAATTATTGAGCTCGACAAGGGCAGAGCGCCTTATGCTAAGGAAAATGATATTTTATTGGGCCAACATTGGGCAAGGAATCTGAACTTGCAGTGATGGGAGAGTCCCGCGGGACAAATATGGCATTGTCATAGCTGAATGCCGAAAGGTAATGAGAATGCATTGGTTGGGAGCGTAGGTCCCAGATCAAGGGTGGAAGGTTAGTCCGAGTGGGACAAGGGGGGAGTACCCCCGTAGGATGGGAAGATGGCAAGGCACCATGAATTACGACAGGACCAAGGGGTGTTGGGTTAGATGGACGCAGTCTATCTCCACAGAGTGTGGATTATAGGGGGTGAATAGATCAACTTGCCTAATTTAAAACTACTGCAAGTTCTAAAGCGGAATTTAGGCAAACATCAGTTAAGCTAAACAAAAGATGCTAAACAAAAGTTCGAATGCTAGACATGAGCATAAGCGATGCAATCAAATAAGCTGAGCAAGAAATTCCCATCGCACACAGATCACACAAAAACACAAACACACTGCACACACAATTTTTAGGTGGCTCGGTCAACGACCTACGTCCACCCCACACTCAACCGAGTATGGCTTCCTGCTACGCAGCACAGCTTGCGTCCGCTGGGCTTTACATCTTGGCCAAACAATCCGCTGATACACAGCTTCGCTGGGCACTACATCTTGCCGACCAGAAGATCTGATCCTCTACAACCGCTGGGGAAATACAGCTTAACCCGTCCAGTGGTGACTACCACTGCAAGACCGCTGACACACAGCTTTAAGAAACAGTTTTCGGAAATGAAAGACAGAATCAAAACGAAAATAGAAAAGCTCAAAAACAGTATAGCTCTAAGAGCAAAGCTCAGCTCTGGTTTTGAACCACGAGACTGAGATACAAACGCTCTCACTCTCACTCTCGATCAGCTCTCTCTCACCTCACTCTCTCTCGATCTCTTCCTCTCTCTTTTTCTCCTTCTTCTCTATTTCTTCTTCTTCTTCTTCTCTGTATCTTCCTCTTCTCTTTTTTCTCTCTGTGGATCGAAGCCTCACTGCTGTATAGACTTTCTCTTCTTTTTTTTTCGATCAGCTTTCTTCTGTGGAAGAAGGCTTATTTATATAGCAGCAACAGCAGCAGGCGTGTGCTCTCCACGTTTCCCGCCTAGCAATTTGGACCATGTGGTAGCATCCAATGGAGTGTCAGTGCACGTGTCCTCATCTGGATACCTCGTCCTTCTCGGATCATGAGCCAGGTACCTGGGATCACGTGCCCCTCATTAGCTTCTTCAGTCCGATGTATAGAGTTCTCCGTTCACATGCTCAGTGACAGCAATCTGACTTGCTGCGTCGACGCTGTCACTCAATGGCGTTAACGTAGTGAGGCATTCCAGTAGCCATTAGCCTCGTCTCTTTAGCTGCTGTGTCGACGCTGCTCAATTGTGACGTTGACGCAGTGGAATAGCCTGTGAAGATGAATGCTTCTTCAACTACTGCGTCGACGCTGCTTGCTTGTGGCGTTGACGCAGTGGAGGATATCGTGAAGGCTTCGTCAACTGATGCGTGGACGCTTTAAGCACACAGCGTCGACCCTGTTCCCTTCAGTAGCAAGAATGAAGTCATAAGATTTGAGTATGTACATTGTAGTGTATATACTTCATTGTATAGACTTGTGAAGGCAGAATGCAACGTACAGACTTTACCCACTGTATGGACTTCATGTAATGCAAACGAATGTGAAGACTTCACTGTATAGACTTGAAAGTCTTGAAGCCAATGTATGGACTTGAGCAAGCTAAAGGGCTGTACAGACATCGAAGACAAGGGCCGATATATAGACTTGCCAAACAGTCCAGTATATATACTTTATGCAAGGAGGCCAATGTGTAGACTTGAAAAGCTGAGGCCAGTGTACAGACTTGCCACCGACCATTGTGTAGACTTGATCAGCATAAGACACAGTATAGACATCAACTCTGCACATCGAATGTATGGACTTCAAGTGTGAAGACCATTGTATAGACTTTAAATAATAAGACGCTGAGGAAGACGGACAATGTACAGACTTGCTGTAACAATCTGATGTACAGACTTCATGAAGCTCTTGATATTGAATGCTGTACAGACTTAGCCCAATGCCTGAGATGCTAACAAAGACGGACGATGTTCAGACTTGCTGACAGACCGATGTACAGACTTTGCTCAAGTGCATGAGACGCTAACTAAGATGCTGGACTCTGTACAGACTTTGAGTGATGTATGGGCTTCAAAGAAGTTGGCGATTCAATGTACAGACTCTGAGGTTCAATACACACTTCCTATGAAGTGCGTTGACGCTGTAACATGATGCGTTGACGCTGTACACACTTAACGAGTTGATGCTGTACACACATTTAATGAAGTGCGTTGACGCTGTAACATGATGCGTTGACGCTGTACACACTTAACCATTTCAATTGAAATGCAGTGTGTGTACATTATCCAAAATGGATGATGTATAGATTCAATTGATATGAGAGCTTCCAGTGTATAGACTCATGACAGTAAGAAATGCAGACATCAGTGTATTAAATGCAAAGAACACATAGTCAATCTGATAGAGTAATTTCATCAAATCAAAAGCAGTTGCCAATCAATCAAAACAATGGTGTTGCCAATGAAATAAAGCAATTGTCAACATCATCAACATAGAGGGGTCACAACAATCTCCCCCTTTTTGATGATGGCAACCCTATATGAAGTAGAATAGCAACATCCTGTCATATAGATATATGTTTGATGAAAGACATGATGTGTTATGCAGATTGACATGCAGATGCTTTGAAGGCATGCAACTCACTGCCTCAAACAGAATTCAGACAGATATGTATTCTCCCTAGACATCCCCTAGACAATATTCTCCCCCTTTGCCATCAACAAAGAGGAGGGAAAAATTAAATACAATGAAGGAATCAAGAGAAGAACTGACTGGCATTCTGAACAGGTAGTTCATGAATAAGCATTCTAGGGCATAGAGTCTTCAGTCATATGAAGTTAGAAACGGCTGTCAGAAAGAGTTCTGGTTTAAAGATGATAAAATTTGGAGTTCATGCACTACAAGCAATAGATAAGTTCACTGTGCATGATAAAACATAAACCAGAATCATATTTGCATGAAAGATTCAGTTTCATAATATCTTACTTTCATAGTCTCAAAAAAAATATTGAGAGAAATCAAGTCATGTATTGAAACTAAACAAATTGACACTCATGAACTTTTCTTTTGAAGGAGCAGCATTATCAATATTAGATCATTTTGAGCATTCAGGTACCACAAGTCTTTCTGTGTAAGGGTATACATTTATAAGCCGCCAATACCCCTAGATACTCAACAAGATGGACCATTCTGCCTATGATCAAATTCAACAGAACTGAGTTACACCTTTTTGTGTGAGGGTACGCGTTTATCAGACGCCAGTTACCCCCAGGTACTCAGTGAAACCAGCCTGATGTTTTGAACATTTTAAACAGAGATAGCTGATACACTTCATGACATGAGTGTTGTCCACTTCTTTGATGTATCACTCAGTTTCTCAGTGATTTATCAGTCATTACTCTGCCAATATTAATTTTCAATGATTTTCAATGTTTTCAATAGCTTTCTTAGCTGTCCTTTTTATGTTTCAGAATGACTTGTTCAAGAACAATACACATACTTAACCTTTCTAACATGATTCAAGATGAGTTTTCAGATTTCAGATATGATTAGCTTTGTCTGACATGAAATAAGAAAGAGGTTGAGAGTTTTATCATTTTTCAACTTACTTATATACTGATTGCAATCTTTAAACTCCAACCATTATAAGATTTAAACCATTACACCAGTCTTTGAACAATTCAAATTCTTATAAATGAAGAAGTCCATTTTCTACTGCTTAGAAATCAGAACTGACCAACAGATTGCCATAATGTCAGAGACAAGTATTCAGAGTTAAAGGATGAATGACTTCAAGAAAGTTGAAACCACTCTGAATTTTTAGCAATACTCCCCCTGTCTATATGCATACAACATGGCAAAAATTAATTGAGAGAGAGTTTATGCATAGGTCGTGAATGAATGATATGCAAGGACATGCAAAGACTCGACAAGCTCCCCCTCAATATATGTAATGCAGGACAGTTCTACATCCACATTCACATCCACATGATTTATCCAAGCAATCAAGAACAAGTCCACATCAGAGATTTTATTCACAGCAATTAAACAATCATTCATCATGCTGAAATTTGAATAAGCCAAGTTCTCTTCTAAGAAACTTAAATTTTTCATTCCCAAGAGGCTTAGTAAAAATATCAGCAATTTATTTTTCAGTTTCTATGAAATTCATTTCAATCTCCTTTTTATTTACAGCATCTCTAAGAAAATGATGTTTTATCTCTATATGCTTAGTCCTAGAATGGTGAACATGATTTTTAGCAAGGCATATAGCACTAGTATTATCACATAAAAGTGGAATGCATCCCAGATTTATCTGATAATCAGCTAGTTGGTGCTTAATCCAAAGTACTTGGGCTGCACAATTACATGCTGCAACATACTCAGCCTCAGCTGTGGATAATGCTACAGTGTGTTGCTTCTTAGATGCCCAAGACACTAGACAGCCACCAAGGAATTGACAGTAGCAACTGGTGCTTTTGCTATCTACTCGACACCCAGCATAGTCTGCATCAGTGTAGACTAGAAGCTCTAACTCACACTTAGCAGGATACCAGAGACCTAGTTCTTGGGTGCCTAGTAAATACCTAAAAATCCTTTTCACAGCTTTAAAGTGATTTTGTTTAGGACTGGCCTGAAATCTAGAGCATAAACATACAGCAAATTGTATATCAGGCCTAGATGCTATAAGATAGAGAAGAGATCCGATCATACCTCTGTATAGCGTTTGGTCCACAGGTTTACCTTTAGAATCTTCATCCAAACTGGTTGATGTACCCATTGGAGTAGCTATTTCCTTGAGGTTGTCTATTTTGTACTTCTTCAATAAGTTCTTTACATACTTGGACTGAGAGATGAAGATGCCATCTTCTGTTTGTGTAACCTGCAGTCTAAGAAATAGTTTGAGCTCACCCATTGAGCTCATTTCAAATTCATCAGTCATTATTTGAGAGAATTCCTCACACAATTTGGGGTTAGTTGACCTAAACACAATGTCATCCACATAAATCTGAATGATAAGAATATCTGGATGGCTTACCTTGGTAAACAATGTTTGATCCACTATACCTCTTGTGAAGTTCTTGTCGGTGAGAAATTTGCTCAACCTGTCATACCAAGCTCTAGGAGCATGCTTTAAACCATAGAGAGCTTTATTGAGCTTGTACACATGATTAGGGAAATCTAAACATTCAAACCCAGGAGGCTGTCTCACATAGACATCCTCATTAATTTCCCCATTTAGAAAAGTAGATTTCACATCCATCTGCTGAAGGTTTATTCCTAGGGAACATGCATAAGCCTATAAAATTCTTATTGCTTTTAACCTAGCTACAGGGGCAAAGGACTCTTCAAAGTCTATTCTAAATTCCTGATTGTATCCCTGAGCTACAAGTCTGGCTTTATTTTTAATAACATTCCCCGCTTCATCAGTTTTGTTTCTAAATACCCATTTAGTCCCTATGACCGTTTCATGATCAGGAGGTGGAACCAAATGCCACACCTTATTCCTGTCAAACTGATTGAGCTCCTCATGCATGACATTAATCCAATGCACATCTTGGAGAGCACAGTCAATGGACTTGGGTTCTATGTTTGATACAAAAGCATAAGCATTCAGTTCATGTTGAATTCTTAAGTGGCCTCTAGTCCTAAGGGGGTCATGCAGATTTCCAATAACATTTTCTACAGGATGATCCTTGAGATATCTAATATTTGCAATTGGAGTATCATGAACTTGATTTACCTCCCCCTGAACTGTAGGCTCCTCTTCATTAAGCTCTTTATGTTCTTCTTCATCCTCGGATCTGTCTGCAGGATCTCCTTCCTTCAGAATTTCACCATTATTTTCATTCCTGCATTGACCAACATTAGAATTTGCCAAGGATTCATCAAAAACTATGTGTGGAGATTCTTCAACAATTTTAGAGTTCAGATTGTACACTCTGTATGCTCGGGTGTTTTCAGAATAGCCAAGAAAAATTCCTGGTTCTCTTTTAGGTTCAAATTTATCAAGGTCCTTTTTATCATTTATGTGAATGAAACATTTACAACCAAAAACCTTGAAGTGTGCAACAGAAGGTTTCTTACCTTTTAATATCTCATATGGTGTTTGCTGGGTAGAAGGTCTTACCATGGCTCTGTTAATTACATAACAGGCAGTGTTCACTGCTTCAGCCCAAAATTTCCTTGGTAGTCCACCTTCGACAAGGAGTGTACGACCCATTTCCACTAGGGTTCTATTCCTTCTCTCCACAACTCCATTCTGCTCAGGTGTCCTTGGTGAGAAATACCTGTGGTTGATTCCATTTGACCTACAGAATTCATCAAATTGTGAGTTTTCAAACTCACCTCCATGATCAGACAAAATGTTTTCAATTTTTTGATTTATTTTATCATAGAACTCCTGAAATTCTGAGAAAGCATCACTCTTATTAGATAAGAAATAAACCCATGTATACCTAGAAAAGTCATCTACCATGACAAACCCATACCTCCTCCCTGATAGGCTGACAGATCTAGTTGGCCCAAAAAGGTTCATATGTATCAGCTCATAGGGTTTGTAAGACAGATTTTCAGTTCTAGACTTAAATGACTTTCTAGTTATCTTTGATTGAGTGCATGCATCACAGATTTTGTTTTCTTTCTTGAATGAGACTTCAGGAAGTCCTCTACCCATGCCATGCTTATTTAATTTGTGCAAAACAGTGTAGCTAGCATGACCTAACCTACGATGCCATAAAAATACTATGTCTTCTCTACTGGCAGTAAGGCAAAGGTTAGTGTGTTGAATTTCATCTAAATTTATCATGTAAATATTATTTATTTTTTTTCCAGAAAATTTGACAATATCAGAATCAGGTTTAAAAACCTTGCAGCATTGAGAATTAAATAGAACATTGTAACCTTTATCACATAACTGGCTGATGCTAAGTGGATTATAGGCTAACCCTTCAACCAGCATAACATCATCAATGCAGCAGGTAGAACACTTACCTACCTTACCTGATCTGATAATCCTACCCTTTGTGTTGCTTCCAAAGGTGACAAGGCCTTCTATTTTCTCAGTCAGTATGCAAAATTTAGCCTTATCTCCTGTCATATGCCTGGAGCAGCCGCTATCCATGTACCATAAGTTGTTCTTGGCTGCCAGGCATACATGCGTACACAATTATGTAGAGAAGTTTGGAACCCAAGACTGATTGGGCTCCAATGTAAATGAACTAGAAGCAAAATAGAAAAGTAAATGTTTCGGAATCCACATTTGTTTAAATGTGTTTTGTTCAGTGGATCTTACAGATTTTCTTCTGTTGTTGTTCCTTTTCTTCTTATTATTCTTTTTCTTATTGGCAGCAGCATGATTATTGACAGTATTGTTACTTCTGCGCCAGTGCCTTGGCCAGGGTATGTCCACAAAATTTTGGCCATTGTAGTTCCTGGGCTGGCTATGAAAATATTGATTTCTAGATGTCCAGTAACCATACCCATTGACCCAATTTCCACTATAAGGTCTTTGGTTTTGAGCACCCTGGAATGCAAGACCTGTAAACCTACCCTGAGTTCTAGACCACTTTGACCTATTGAAGTAGGTTGGCTGTGCATTGTAGTGGGTCTAAGCTCTAGGTTGATAAAAATAGTTGGGTTGACTCCTAGCAGCACCCTGTCTCCCTTGTACTTTGGACCCTGCTGACCTATACGCAGGTTTGTATTGGGTCTTCTTAAGATGTGGAGGTGTTGGTGGAGACTGGGTTACCTTGACCTGGGGTTTACCAGACCGTGTAGATTGACCCCTAACCTGAGTCTGAGCCCTAGGATTCTGCTTAGATGTGCTAGCTCTACTAGGCTCACTGAGTTTTTGTTTACCCTTCTCCTCAGCACTGGTCTTTTTCAGATTAGCAGTTTTGTTTATTAAATTTGTTGAGTTAATGCTAATTAGAGGTCCCTTTTCCTTTTGAGCAACAAATGAAATTGTTTTCATCCCGAATGATTTTGTTGCACTAGAATTAAATCCTAGGCCCTCTTTTCTGAAATTAACCTTTGACCCTAACAAAGCATTTAAGTTATCTGTTCCTTGGGTCATTTTCTCAATGGTTTTCATTTTATCCTCATTATCTTTCTGAAGTTCATCAATAGCCTTTTTCAGCTCATTGTTGACATTGATGACAGCTTCATATTTTTCAGAGATGATTTTTACTTCACTTTCACATTTTTGAATCTTCAGCTTCCATTCATCAATTTCATTTTCAAGCCTTAGATTCTCTTCCTTAGAAGCTTTTAACTCATTTTTGATTTCATCTTCTTCAGAGCATGTGAGTTTCAATTCATCAATCTCAGATTCCAAACATGCAATTTTATCAGTTAGTGTTTTATCATTTTGCATGGAATTGATTTTTCTTCTAAGATGCCTATTCTCTTTTCTAATATCATCAGCTCTATCAGCTATGTCATGATAAGCATCTACCCAATCAGCAATTGTGAAGTTTTCAAATCTAGTGATTACCTCATCTGTGTCCTCTCTATCTTCGGAGCTTGTTGCCATAAGGCAAATGGGCTGTTCAGATTCGGCTTCACTATCTGAGCTGTTGCTGAAAGAGCCTTCATCTTCATCACTCCATGTGGTGATCATAGCTCTTCCCTTCTTGATTTTCTTCTTTGACCTGTCCTTATGTTTCTGATTTTCTGGACAGTCAATTTTCAGATGCCCTGGTTTCCTGCATTGATAATAGACATTAGCTTCATCTTTCTTTGCAGGTTTAGATTTATACCTTTTATCCTTTCGGCCACCGCTGTATTTCTTCTGACTGAACCGTCCTACTCCCTTTCTGAGAAATCGCCTGAACTCTCTAGTCATCATGGCTATCTCAGATCGAGTCACATCTTCTTCTTCATTTAGGCTCTCCTCTGATGATGAAGAGCTGCTGGAGCTGGATTTTGTTGATTTGCTGGAACTAGCCTTCAACGCTATCGGCTTCTTCTTCCTCTCGGCTTCATCTGTCCTTGGCATGTTTATCTCATATGCCATTAGTGAGCCAATCAGCTCATCAGCTCTAGTATTACGCAGGTCCCTTGACTCCTCCATCACTGTTGCTTTGGTGTGCCAATTGGGAGTTAGGGAGCGCAGAATTTTCCTCACTACATCATACTCTGCCTGAGGTTTCCCAAAACCTCTGAGGCCATTGGTTATTACAGTCAGCCGAGCGTACATTTCGCTGATGGACTCGTTCTACTTCATCTTGAAGGCTTCATACTCAGATACAAGAAGATTGGCCTTCTGCTCTCTTACTTGAGATGTGCCTTCATGAATTACTTCCAGTGCATCCCACATCTCCTTAGCTGATTTGCAAGCAGATACACGGGAGAATTCTGTAGGATGCAGAGCACACTAGATAGCATTAATAGCACTCCAATTCAGCGTGGACCTTCTGATCTCCTCCTTGGTCCATACATCTTCATTCGGGGACAGCTCATAAGGTCCCTTGCTGACAATCTTCCAAATCTCATAATCCTTAGCCCTGAGGAACACTTGCATATGGTTCTTCTAGTATGCGTAGTTTGATCCATCAAAGAATGGGGGCTTCGTTGTTGAGTGACCTTCGGCAGTCATCCCTCGAGCATCCATCTCTGCCTATTCTCTTCGGGCGATGAGTCCCTGCAGATGAGTTAGGCTCTGATACCAAGTGTTGGGTTAGATGGACGCAGTCTATCTCCACAGAGTGTGGATCTAGAGGGGGGTGAATAGATCAACTTGCCTAATTTAAAACTACAGCAAGTTCTAAAGCGGAATTTAGGCAAACATCAGTTAAGCTAAACAAAAGATGCTAAACAAAAGGTCGAATGCTAGACATGAGCATAAGCGATGCAATCAAATAAGCTGAGCAAGAAATTCCCATCGCACACAGATCACACAAAAACACAAACACACTGCACACACAATTTTTAGGTGGTTCGGTCAACGACCTACGTCCACCCCACACTTAACCGAGTATGGCTTCCTACTGCGCAGCACAGCTTGCGTCCGCTAGGCTTTACAGCTTGGCCAAACAATCCGCTGATACACAGCTTCGCTGGGCACTACAGCTTGCCGACCAAAGGATCTGATCCTCTGTAACCGCTGGGGAAATATAGCTTAACCCGTCCAGTGGTGACTACCACTGCAAGACCGCTGACACACAGCTTGAAGAAACAGTTTTTGGAAATGAAAGACAGAATCAAAACGAAAATAGAAAAGCTCAAAAACAGTATAGCTCTAAGAGCAAAGCTCAGCTCTGGTTTTGAACCACGAGACTGAGATACAAACGCTCTCACTCTCACTCTCGATCAGCTCTCTCTCACCTCACTCTCTCTCGATCTCTTCCTCTCTCTTTTTCTCCTTCTTCTCTATTTCTTCTTCTTCTTCTTCTCTGTATCTTCTTCTTCTCTCTTTTCTCTCTGTGGATCGAAGCCTCACTGCTGTATAGACTTTCTCTTCTTTTTTTTTGATCAGCTTTCTTCTGTGGAAGAAGGCTTGTTTATATAGCAGCAATAGCAGCAGGCGTGTGCTCTCCACGTTTCCCGCCCAGCAATTTGGACCACGTGGCAGCATCCAATGGAGTGTCAGTGCACGTGTCCTCATCTGGATACCTCGTCCTTCTCGGATCATGAGCCAGGTACCTGGGATCACGTGCCCCTCATTAGCTTCTTCAGTCCGATGTATAGAGTTCTCCGTTCACGTGCTCAGTGACAGCAATCTGACTTGCTGCGTCGACACTGTCACTCAATGGCGTTAACGCAGTGAGGCATTCCAGTAGCCATTAGCCTCGTCTCTTTAGCTGCTGCGTCGACGCTGCTCAATTGTGGCGTTGACGTAGTGGAATAGCCTGTGAAGATGAATGCTTCTTCAACTGCTACGTCGACGCTGCTTGCTTGTGGCGTTGACGCAGTGGAGGATATCGTGAAGGCTTCATCAACTAATGCGTGGACGCTTTAAGCACACAGCATCGACCCTGTTCCCTTCAGCAGCAAGAATGAAGTCATAAGATTTGAGTATGTACATTGCAGTGTATATACTTCGTTGTATAGACTTGTGAAGACAGAATGCAACGTACAGACTTTACCCACTGTATGGACTTCATGTAATGCAAACGAATGTGAAGACTTCAGTGTATAGACTTGAAAGTCTTGAAGCCAATGTATGGACTTGAGCAAGCTAAAGGGCTGTACAGACATCGAAGATAAGGGCCGATGTATAGACTTGCCAAACAGTCCAGTGTATATACTTTATGCAAGGAGGCCAATGTGTAGACTTGAAAAGCTGAGGCCAGTGTACAGACTTGCCACCGACCATTGTGTAGACTTGATTAGCATAAGACACAGTATAGACATCAACTCTGCACATCGAATGTATGGACTTCAAGTGTGAAGACCATTGTATAGACTTTAAATAATAAGACGCTGAGGAAGACGGACAATGTACAGACTTGCTGTAACAATCTGATGTACAGACTTCATGAAGCTCTTGATATTGAATGCTGTACAGACTTAGCCCAATGCCTGAGACGCTAACAAAGACGGATGATGTTCAGACTTGCTGACAGACCGATGTACAGACTTTGCTCAAGTGCATGAGACGCTAACTGAGACGCTGGACTCTGTACAGACTTTGAGCGATGTATGGGCTTCAAAGAAGTTGGCGATTCAATGTATAGACTCTGAGGTTCAATACACACTTCCTATGAAGTGCGTTGACGCTGTAACATGATGCGTTGACGCTGTACACACTTAACGAGTTGATGCTGTACACACATCCAATGAAGTACGTTGACGCTGTAACATGATGCGTTGACGCTGTACACACTTAACCATTTCAATTGAAATGCAGTGTGTGTACATTATCCAAAATGGACGATATATAGACTCAATTGATATGAGAGCTTCCAGTGTATAGACTCATGACAGTAAGAAATGCAGATATCAGTGTATTAAATGCAAAGAACACATAGTCAATATGATAGAGCAATTTCATCAAATCAAAAGCAGTTGCCAATCAATCAAAACAATGGTGTTGCCAATGAAATAAAGCAATTGTCAACATCATCAACATAGAGGGGTCACAACAAGGGGTACTAAGACAAGCCATTAGAAGCCGAAAGGCACTTATTTGCTATCTTGATAGGGGGTCGAGGGTGTAGACAACCTGACAGAACTTATTCTTTTCATTCCCCTCAATGGGCATGGAGCCATATTCGAAACAGGCGACCTAGTGGCCAATGATGGCTCTTTAGCGTCGGCGGGATTGTTGATCACATAGTCCCCCTGGGGATATTCAGTGATAGCTATGCATCAGATCAACAACTATCTTCTTTTGTCATTGATTTCTTCAGGAGATGCTCTGAATAGCTTCGGTTCAGGCCTCCAGTGCTTCCGCCAAGTGTCATTCTCTTGGCCCTTTTTCTTAGAGACTGCGGCTGTTGGGTCTTCCCACCTCCGTAGATGGTGCAGTCATTTTATTCTCCCTTGGGCATTCACCATGCAATGCTATTAGGGAGCCTTCTGCCTATGGGGCGGATGGGGAGGCCTTGTTGACCTCATAATTTCCTTTCTTCTTTATCTTTTCCATTCATTCATTCTTTTTTTTTTTGAATGGACAGCTCGGATGGCGCTGATAGTGCAATGCAGTGCAGAGCTATCACCCTTCATCCATTTGTCTTTAAACAGGCCAAAGTGGGTGTATAGGAGAGCGCTCACCCCCTCAGAGAGGGGATAAGTGGTTCGCTCCACCATACCAACCCCACAATGGTAGTTTCTTATTTGGCACGAACCAAGACATGAGGGGAGTGATATCTCCTTTGACAGATGCAGCTATCAAGGCCTCTTTCAAAAGAATTTTTTTTCTCTTTTTTTTTCTCTTTTTTTTTGGAAGACCCGACCTTCTAAGAGACGACATTTCAGATTCAATAGGTGGAGTCTTATGTCTATATATGGAAATTTCATTTACCCTCATTTTTTGCTCATTTTTTCTTTTCTCTTTTTTTGGGTGCCTGCCCCCAAAATAGGACCTTTCCTATCTTTTTTTCTTTCTTTTTTTTTTTGCTTCATTTGCCATTCTTCTTTTTTTTTGGCAAACATCCACATTCAAGCTATGCGGGCCTGCTAGACATCGGATTCAGCCAGATTTGTGAGGAGCAGTTGAGGCAGTACCGCCGCGCGGGGCTGCTCTTTTAAGGACAAATATTTGATGAGGGCACTGTGGGTCCACCTTACACTCGCCCATCTGTAGTTCACCTTTCTTGATCAGGCCTTCAATAATATCCTTGAACACATAGCAATCCTCAATGGGATGCTCCAACATTTGGTGATAAGGACAGAATCATGGATCATCTTTTCTTTCGGCATCGCCTGGCTTCTTCGGCTCCAGAAGCACTACTTTGTCGTATTCACAGGCCCACTCAAAAAGTGCGCTAGTCTTGTCCTTTGGAAAGGAATACAGTTTCATCGTTTTGCCCCTTAATGAGGGCCCTTGTTTTGCCGGATCGGCGGAAGATGCCTCTTTCATTTTCTTCTTCTGCTGCTCGAAGGCTTCAAAATTTGAGGCACAAACTTCTTCTTGTGCCGGAGGTTTGTTGATTGGTTTATTCTTTTGACTCGAGGCCGTAGAGGCCGAGCAAAGCCTTGCCAGAACTGCTTCGGCATTGGCTGCGACATCACTTAGATGTTCAAAGGTCATGACTTCAATGTCAATGACCCATCGTAGGATTTCTATTCTCAAATTTTCTTTGTAGATTTGAATAGAGTCCCCGTAGCTTGGCGGATGTCTACATCTTTCACAGAGATTCCTCTACCTTTTTATGTAGTCCATGATAGACTCATTATCTTTTTGTTTGGCTGCTTGTAATTCAGCCTCAATGACTTCCTCTTCGGCCGTCTTCGTATTCATTGTTAGTTTCACCTTCAGCTCGTCTGACTCCATGCACGGTCTCATTGGCACCATCTTCGGAGATGCTTTAGTTGCCCCCTGACGTGCCCGGGAGACTGTATGTTTGAGTGGTTGAGGAAGGATACCCCTGTAAGATCATGTGCTATTCGGCGTATGACTGGCCGTGCTGAAGCTTCAAGTGAGCTAGCACTGCCTTGTGTCGCCTCATGTGGATGTCCTGCCAGTTGCGGCATAGGTGGACTTAGATTCATTTCATTCAGCTACCTTTGCAGCATTTCAATTTCCTGCTGCTTCTAGTATAGCAGTGCTATCACAGCGGGGCCTTGCCAAGAGGGGCCGGGAGTGCTATCTTGTGCCTCCGGTTTGACTGGGGTGAGTGGCATCCCGTCATTACTGCTGGACGCGCCCAGTTTCTTCGAGATGAACTCCCTGAGTTTTATGCCTTCAAGCCTAGGAGGAACACGATATTGTGTCCCCTTGTTGGCTGGTGGGTGTCTTGGTATTCTCCCGGATCCGGCAGCATGGTGGGAGGCAGAAGCTTTAGCCTGATTTGCTCCTTTTGGCATAAAGTAAATTTCTTCATCTTCTTCATCAGCATCTTAAGTCACACTAGACGGTGCTGATAGCATGTTGTAAGAGAGAGCAACATGTCTTATTTTAGCTTTTGTATTCTCATTTTCTTTCTCCCATATGGCTGGCATCTGCCCCCGCAGTGGGTCGTTCGGTGCATTGAACACCCTTGCCTTTTCTTTAATTCTTCTTGTTAGCCCGTGAGATTCATTGAGTCTTTGAGGGGCATGCTTCTTGAGCTGCATAGGTCAATTCTTGAGCTTTTCATGCTTATCAAGCCCATTTCTAGTAGCTTGTGGCCGCTCCATGGCTGAGCTAGCTTCTTCATGTTCCCGCGACGGGGTTTGTTTCTTCTTTTTACTGTTGATTGACCTTGTGATACCCATTGGAGAGGCTGTTTGAAGGTGGGCAGAGACTGCAGGAGGTAGAGTAGGCCGGTCCATGGCTCCACTAACCTGGACTCTCGGAGTTGGAAGGGATGCTGATCTTGTTCTTTTCTTTATTGACGATGCTCGCCAATTTCTTTGCTTTTCTTCAGGCGCTAGGGCACAGTCTTCATTGGTGTGCTGGATGCAAGCCTCTGGCACTTCCTTGGGTAGTTGCCGATATATGGATATCATATTAATTGATGCCCCCAGAGTAGACATTTCGTGAGGGCGTAGAGGATCGACTCTGTCCTCCCCCATTTGTAGCTCCCCTCTTTTTATTAAGCCTTGGGAGATGTCTTTGAATATTTGGCAATCTTTGATAGGGTGCCCCAGGATTTGATGGTAGGGGCAGAAATAAGGATCATCTCTTCTTTTGACATCATCCGGTCTCTTTGGCTTCGGCAAGATGACTTTGCTATATTTGACAGCCCACTCAAACAATGCCCGAGTCCGATCCAGGGGGAAGGCATAGAGCTTCTTTCTTTTGTTCTGCGGAGGAGGCCTCTCCCGACGTCCAGTAGATTCATTGAGAGGAGGATTGTGCATCCATTTATGCCTTTTTGCCCCTAGGCTAACAGCATGGACCGCTTTCAGCATCGGTCGTTTATTAACCTGCTTGACTTGATGACTTGAGTCGGTAGAAATGGAGGAAAATCTTGTGAAGAAATCTTCAACCTCCGTGGCAATATCACTTAATCGGTCAAAAGACCGGATTTCTATTCCGATCATCTTTTCCAACATCTCATTCTTCAGATTTTGTTTGCATATTTGCATTGCATCTTCTAGATGCGGAGGACGTCGACACCTCATGCTGAGCTCCCTCCATCTTTTGATATATTTTGTAGCATGCTCATCATCTTTTTGTTTGGTCGCCAATAACTTGGCTATGGTCACCTCCGTCTCGATGACGTGGAATCTTTCAGTGAATTTCTACTACATATCATGCTAGTCCTTGATAGACCCGACCGGTAAGTTGGAATACCATTCAAAGGCAGGTCCTGTCAGTGAAGACCCGAAGAACTTCAGTAGGTATGACTCGTCTACCGCCAAGTCGCCCATGACTATCATATAATGTGAATTATGCTCTTTCGGGGAGCCCTGCCCGTTGTATTCGTCAAATTTTGGGAGTTTATTGATGCCCGGTGGCAATCTTTTGGCAGCATGGTGGGCTGGATATGGCACTTCATATATGTCAAAGGGGGCATAGTCATCACCACCCCTCTTTGCCAGCCCTGCTTCAATCATCTGTTCCACCATTGATTTATTCACCATAATTGGCTCTGTTGGCTGAGGGCAGAGGTGGGTGGCCTGCATCAATAATGTGGCCGAAGTCATAGCATTGGATGGCAAAGGCTCCAACAGGGGAGCCTGCAACTACATCTGAAGGGGCATTGGCCGTGCTGGCTGGAGCCACTGGGAATAATGCTCGTGAGTAGCCCGATTCTGAGTTGCAGTTTGTAGAATGCATGGTGAAGGAGCACCCCCGGGGTTGAAACCTTCCTGTGATGGCTCGGCTCGTGCCCCCGGTTCCTCGGGCGCCATGCTGGTATCCTTGCAACAACATCAGAATGGCATGGTCCGTGGTTGTTTCATTACTAATGCTCTCAGGTGTTTCACCCAAAGAACCTTCGATTGAAGGAGGCGGAGATGCTCCTTCTTGTTCAGACGCCACTATTCTCGCAGTGACAGTAGTGATACTTTCACCAGCAACCTGCTTGCCCTTTGCGGTTTGTAGCAGCTCAGCCTTAGCTTTGTCCCGTCTTGTCATCGGATCTTTTCTTCCAGCATTCTCGACTGGCAATTCTTGTTCATTCGGCAGGGTGTCGGGTATGCCCATTACCCCTGTCATATTGTAGGTGGGAACTTGCATTCTTCTTTTGTGCTATCTGATTCCCCTTCGAGCCTGACTAGGGAAAGTAAGCCCTTCATATATTGAAATTCTTTTAATCTTCTCATTTCATGAAGGCTTTTCAAGGCTTCTAGTCCCTGTTTGCTTCTCCTCTTCATTCGCCCCCACGGGTGATATTTTGTCCCTTTCTTCCTCTTCGGTCCTGATGACAGGATGCGACCTTTGTTGACCCAGGGAGGGGTTCCCGAGGTTATGGAAATATTCCCGGACTATCTTTGTCTTGTCTTCCTGACTACACTCTGGAGAAATAGCAGGAGACAGCACTTGGACTCGGGCAGACGGCATATGCGGAAGCTGTATCAGTTTAGCAGCTCAAATGAAGTTTCTTGAATATCTGACAATGTCAGCCTATCTTGCATAGGCCCTGACGGCGGGTGGAGCGGTTGCCATCATGATTTCCTCCGCATGCATAGTGTCTTTGTCTCCTCTATTGGGAACATCCGTAGAATTTTTAAAACCTTGTGAGGCTGGTGTAGGGCCTCGGATCCTCTTGGGAACCCAGATCTGCTTAAACTTTGGTAAGTTTGGGGTCGGCCCCCCTTGCTTGTTGTCATTAAAATTCACCCTCCGGCTTGCTAGCACTTGGAAGGTGTTGTGAGTGGGCACGGTCGGGATGATCCGATCCGGCAGAACTTCAGCGCCGCGGCCATTGAAGTAGACTCGGACGCCTCCGATCATCATGGACATCTCAGAGGCCGAAAGCCGGCTTCGGAGAGTAGCAGAGACTCTTCCTCTGGAGCTCTTCTTGTTGCCCCCAGTGGGCTTCTTCTCATGTGCCGCAGTTGGGCAAACAGTATGGTAGACGTGGCAGCCCACGACCACCGGGCTCTTCAGTAGAGTTTTCTTGACATGGCCCTTACTTTGGCAGGCCGTAGCTTTGTTGTTCTTCAGCTCCGCAGGTTCAAGACTTCCCACGTCCAGAAGACCCGTGAATGCAATTCCCAGGAAGTTGGGGAAGCCAACGACAGGGGGAAAGTTGCCGAAGGGAGTGGGTACGGCAAGGTAGCCGTATGCAGCATGGTCAACCATGATCTAGGGACCGAAAATAACTCCAAATAGTCCGCTCGCCATCACTTCAACCTACAAAGAGGAGAAACAAGACGAATGAATAATCTGCATTTGAGGTAGTTGGGTGGGGGGGCCCATGGTCCCTCTATTTTGGCAAAAAGATGAAGGGAGGCAAAGTCCCACCGGGCGTGCCAGCTTGTGGGAGATAGATTTTATTAAAATATTAAATTATTGATTGATTTATTTGGTTTATTTGTTAAAGGTTTATTTGCATAAGGCGTGCCAGTCACTGAGTGACAAGTTTATTATGCGCACCGTCTGACTAACCAGACGATTATAGGTGATCGTGTCGGGACCCAAAACCCGTGGTACCATAAAGGCTACGGCATTAATTACGCCCCCCCGAGAGAGGGACAACCCTTGATTAATCGCCAAAATAAAGGGGCCATGGGGCCTATAGAATATGTAAAAGATAGTGATTGCATGTAAACACACGATATGGTAGTATTGATTTATTAAGCCGGCTCCCGGTACAGGGCGGAGAATTTAGGTCCGAGGACCACCATCACACATAGTGAAAGCCTCCGGTCGGGCATGACCCGACTTTCTGCTAATCACCATTTGATATACCGGAGGGTCAGATCATGTAGACATGCAGAATAGTAGCATTTAATATTATTGCTTATTGTCTGTTTGATTATTTATTAGTGATTTCAGGAGAGATCTCGACAAGGCCTCCCCCTTGAATTTTTTTATGAAGATTTATTATTTTTTATGATTTATTAAATTTTTATTATGATTTATTAATTTTCATGATTTATTAAATTTTTATTATGATTTATTCAATTTTATGATGATTTATTAATTTTCATGATTTATGGAATTTTAATTATGATTTATTAATTTTTATGATGATTTATTAGTTTTCATGATTTATTGAATTTTTATTATGATTTATTAATTTTTATGATGATTTATTAATTTTCATGATTTATTGAATTTTTATGATGATTTATTAATATTCATGATTTATTGAATTTTTATTATGATTTATTAATGATTATGATGATTTATTAATTTTCATGATTAATTGAATTTTTATTATGATTTATTAATTTTTATGATGACTTATTTCTCTCACAACGATTTATTGTTACGTTTCTTCTTTTCTCTTTTCTTTTTTTTATCTTTCCCCCTTTTATTATTGTGAAGTCGGTGCACATTGGGCTAAAGTCCGAGCAATCTGTGCATGTCTGGATGAGGGTATGAGCAGCTGGAGATGGAGGTATGAGCAGTTGGGAATGAAGTCGATGCAGTCGGAGCCAGGTCCGTGCAGCTGGGGTTGAAGTCTGTGCAAGTGGCAGCTGAGGTCGGTGCACCTTTGAGGCTGAGGGCTGAAAGTCGGTGCACAATGTGCATCGACGCTGGAGGGAAGTCCATGCATAAATAGATGGGGGTGGCCTACAATGGCGCGGGGTTAAGATGAGGTTAAAACGGAGAGCTCCCAAAGGGGTGAAAACATCACGTTCCAAAGGGGTGAAAATGGCGCGCTAAGGCCGCGCCGGTTTAGGGCCAAAGGGATTGAATTGGTTTATGAGTGTAGGGTTAAAACGACAAGGGGGGGTACCGCGCCAGAAAATGGCACGTCGGTTTAAGGGCGCGCCGTATTGGGGCCGGTTTGATGATTTGGGGCTTTATGAGAAGCCAAATGATTTCTTTGAAAGTTTGATGTTAATTGTGAGGGCTAATGAGTTAATTTAGGTCCCAATTACCCTGCAGACATGCCAAATCCAGACTTATGCGAGGTTCTTACTCAAGCATTGTCCAAAAATAGACTGGTAACTGAAATCCGTCATGATTCAGACTAAGTGTTTAGTCAAAAATTGGGCAGCATCTCCCCATGTCCAGAGGGTTGCGGGGGCAAAGTGGAGACAGTCCCACAGAATATGGGGTACGCTCCTTGAAGCCGGGAATGCCAAACGGTGACCGGCAGACTTCAATGGAGGGAAAACCCCGAGAGCTAGCCTACCAGGGGCACCAACACTCCATGAGTGAAAATATCAGACGGGCAGCCGAGATGGGGGAGAAACTTTGAGGGCTAGCCAACGAGAGGTACCTTACCCACAACCACCACCATTCCTGAGGGATTGTGGATTTGATGTTGGGTCAACGGACCCATTGCTATTCACCTTAGATAGCTTGCAGGAGTCTGCGCCACAGACGGACGGGACCCTGTAGCTCAGTGGTGATTCAGAAAGAAACGACATGGACGCTCGATGGGGATATTCCCCCTCCCCGGTCAGTGAGTCTTGACGATCGAAACGGAGCAAACCTCCATATTAAACTTCCAATTTCACCCGTAAAACGAGATGGGGAGCAGATCGTATTAGTTGAACCTTCCCCCCACCCTGATTGGGGCAAAGAAATCGCACTACGATACCATTCATCCACGAAACTGCCAATGGTAGGCTGGTCATGGGAGAAGGTTAATATGAGCCAGGGAGCCACGGAGGGTGTGAGACACAAATGCTCGAACGATTTGCGGGTGCCGTATGGGAGGATGGTCACAACCATAGGCCTCGCACCCAAACTATGGGGATGGCCCTATTCTCTCCGACTCATGACTGTGACCAGAGAGATGACAGGGAAGCCACTCCAGGAAAAAGGACGGAGGTGCACACACATGTATGTCTCCTGCGGTGAAACGAACGACGAGCACATGGTGCATTCAACATAGCTACCTCACTGGATGAGAACCCCGGGGAGGGGGGTAATCGTTAATGTAGCCCTGGGTTGTCCCAGGGCATGGTCGGTATCAATCGAAGAAACCAAGTATTAGACACGGAAATAAGCGCTGCAAAACCAAAGAGATATTTAGATATAGATTAAAACATATTCAATAGAGGGAAAATATATACATTGCATTCGGCCGGGCATTGCCGCACAAGACCGTCCCATTACATCTCGGTGTTAAAAGGCCACAGGCAAAACTGAACGAGAGACAAAGGGGGATGCGAGCTCATATCATCGCTCGGCTTGTTACAAGATCCACGAAGGGAAAAGCTTTACAGAGGGAAGGGAAAAGGAAATAGAAGGAGGACTCGCCACCCACCTAATCCTTTCTCAGCAGAAACAGAGTATCGGAAGAAGAACCCTCTTACCCGGCTCCGGGCTTCTTCAGGGAGATAGACAGGAGAGGTGGCTTCTCTCTGGGCTTTCTCTCAGAATCCCCTTTTCTTGTTCCCCAATCTTCCCTCGCTCTCGGATGATTGGCCTCTCTTGATTGCCATCTTCTCCTCTTTTCTTCTTGGTCGAAAGCCCCCTTTTATATCCTTAACCGGCGTGACCACACCCGGCACGCATATTGGCGCGCCGATTTAGCAAATGTTGTCTCATGCGCGCCGAATTAAGAGCTTTTAGAGCGCGCCAGATTAGGAGCTTTGGAGCACGCCGGATTAGGGGCTTCTTCATCCCATCTCCAGCATCCTTTGGCCCATTTAGTTTGTCTAGGCCCAATTGCGTTTACTTTCTTCTTTTGTGAAGGTCGACCAAGCGTCCGACTTGTACTCGTTGTGCAGGCTTCTGCTTGTTTCTTCGGAGATGGTCCCGAATATTCTTCCGGGCTCTCGGGTCTTGATTTAGCGATTGTCCATTGGAACCGAGCGTCTTTTATTTTCTTCTTTTTCTTTGGTCTCATCTTTTGTTCAGCTTCCGCCGTTCTTTTTCTTCTTTTCTTTCTTTTCTTCTCTGTCGGCACGAGAGCACTCGATAAGAGCTTGAAACCTGCAGAAGCAGAAGTTAGGAAAAATCAGGAATATTTTCAGTGTCAACACCGGCCTATCGAGCGGCTGTGCCATCCATTGAGCGGTTCTTCCTGGACCGTGTACAACTACCAGTGCTGCACTTTGGGCGAGTGTCTTCTCCCTTTCCAAGGTACGGGTGCATTTCCTTTGCATTCTGCATCTTGGTGGCGATTACGATCACACACACCTCTCCACCCTTCGAGCCTCATTTTTGCTTGTCTTTATATCCTGATATAGAAAGGTAAGGGAAAGGGAGGGGGAAAAACATGTCAACAGTCCACAAATGCCCCCCAACTGCGGGTGGCACAAACGAGGAACGAGTGCGCGGCGCCCGCAGGTGTAGAGTTCTTTAGCAAGGTATCTTCTCTTCCGAGCCAGTAGACTGTTGGTCCGGTGTGAATTCGCGGGAAAGCACTCACTCCTTCAGTGAAGGGATGAGGAGACCCCTTCACCACGTGGTCACGTGGACCGGGGTGTTTAGCCTGAGTGGGGGTTTAGTCATCGGTACGGGGCTAATACCGAAGCGAGAAGATAGGGTTTATGTGCCGTCTTAGGTGAAAGGCTTAAAATGACTTAGGTGAGGCCCATCTCGAGGGGGAGTTGGTGACTCGTGCTTGGTTTAGGAAAGTTTTTTATTCATCGACTCGGACGGGGAAGCCCAAGCCGAAGGCTGTGTAAGGGGCCCAATGGAATGGGTGGAGTTTGTGTGTTCATTGGTTTGGAATGAGAAGTTCGAGTCAAGGGTTTACTCGTCACTGCCGACGCAGCACCGTAGATTGATGTGGTTTATTCATTGACACGGGGTTAGGGCCAAAGCAAGGGGTCTTTTATTCATCGACTTGGACGGGAGGTCAGAACCGAGCAAAGAGGGTTCTTTTTGTTCATCGACTTGGTCGGAAGATTCGAGCCAAGTAAAAAGGGTCTTTTTGTTCATCGGCTTGGACGGAAAGTCTAGGCCAAGCAAGGAGGGTTTTTTTGTTCATCAACTTGGACGGACGATCTAAGCCGAGCGAAGAGGGTCTTTTTGTTCATCGACTTGGACAGAAGGTCCGAGCCAAAGCAAAGAGGGTCTTTTTGTTCATCGACTTGGGCGAAAAGTTCGAGCCAAAGCAAAGAGGGTCTTTTTGTTCTTTACTGCGCCAGGGTTGCCGACTGTATGAGGGGTCTTTCTGTTCTCTAGCCGGATGAAAGTTCCTACCCAGAGTGGAAGGTCCGAGCCGCAGGTTTATTCGTCGGTGGGACCAAAAATTGTAATATTGAGGTGGTTTATTCATCTGCACGGGGTTGGTGCCAAGGCAAAAAAAAAGGGGGGGCCCTTTTATTCATCGACGAGGATGGAGGGTCCGAGTCAGAGCAAGGTTTATTTTATTATTTATCGACCTGGAAGGAAGGTCCAAGTCAGGGGCTTTATGCGTCGGTGGGACAGGAAAAAATAGTGTTGAGCTACATATTAGGTTTTTTGCCACTGCATGGGGTGTAGGTATTTGGTTATTCAGACGAGATGAGATGGTCTGAGCCGAAGGAAGGAATTTTGAATTCCGGTGAGACTTGATGAATCGACATCCCCCCGATGACTTTGACGAGTTTTTTTTCTTCATTTTTCTTTCATTTTTCTTCTTTTTCTTTCTTCTTTTTTCCCCTTTTTTCCCTTCTTTTTTTTCTTTATCATTTTCTTACATGGATATTGCATGGCCTCAAGGGAGGTCCAAGAAACATTCTTGTTCTGCGTGAGGCACGAGGTTTAATTATTCATCGAACTGGGAAAGTGATGTGTCATATAGTTTCAAATGTCTTCCATTAAGGGGTGGGAATTGAGTCTCCCCCCTATGGTTGACAACCACATACACACCTCCTTCATAGACTTTATGGACAACATATGGCCCGAGCCAGTTTTCATTCAGCTTGCCTTTATGGTTGGCATCCATGACCTCTCTTCTTTTGACCATCACGAGGTCACTTTTCTTGAATTCACGCCCTTTGACAAGCTTGTCAAAGGTGCATGCTATGCGGGAGTAGTAGACTTGTATATTCTACTGATACTTGAGTCGCTTCCCTTCTAGGTCAGAGAGCTCTTCTAGCCTCCGTTCTGTGTTTGTTCGGTCGTCTTTGACCAATTCTTGCTGGATGGCGACCTGAAGTGAGGGTACTTCCAGTTCAATAGGGACGATTGCTTCCGAGCCGTACACCAAAGAGAAGGGCAAACAGCCCATTAGAGTTTTATAGACGGTACTGTATGCCCACAGCGCTTCGTACATCTTATCCTCCCAGTCCCTTTTGTTGGAACTGACAGTCTTCGCCAGGAGGGTGCAGAGTGTTTTATCGAATGCTTTGGCCAACCCGTTTGCCTGTGGGTTGTATGGAGTGGATGTCCTCCAGTCAATCTTGTACTTTTCGACCAATCTGTAGACCCTTTGATTCTGGAAATGGCTTCCGTTGTCTGAGACGATCCAGCTGGAGATGTCGAACCAGAATATTACATTTCGTCGGATAAATCGGGCCACAATTTCTCCTGTGACTTCTTTCAGGGCTACAGCCTCCGCCAAGCGGGAGAAGTAGTCTATTATTGCCAGGATGTATTTGCATCCCGAAGAGGATGGGGGCAATGGGCCCACAATGTCTATTCCCCATTGGGCGAAAGGCCAACTGGGTGTTGTTGGATGTAGCTGTGTTGGCGGTCGCCTAGGGACCGTTGCATGCTCTTGGCACTTTTGACACGACTTGGCGTACTTGCAGCAGTCGTCGAACATTGTCGGCCAATAGTAGCCCTACTTTTTAATTTCAATTTTCATTATCGGCCCTGCCTGGTGTACTCCAGCCGACCCGACATGAATTTCCTTCATGACTCTCCAGGCTTCTTCCGTAGAGAGGCACCGAAGGAGTATTTTCTTCTTTACGTCCGCCATGATTCGGAATAAAATTCCATTTCTGACTTCATAGGAGTCTTTTATTCGGATCAGCCTGATCTTTTCTTCCCTTTGCTTGGGCGACTACTGGTGTTTAAACCATTGCATGATAGGTTCCCGCCAGTCGGACGAGCCGACCACTTCTGCGGTTGCTATTTCAGGCTCTTCCCCACCTGGTTCTTCTTCTATCATGCTGGGGACCTGCCATGGTTAAGCACCCGTATGTTGAGCGATTCATCAGGCGGGATTGCCAGTGAGCTTGCTAGCTTTGTTAATGCATCAGCCTGTGCATTTTGACCTCGGTCGACGTGGTTTATTTCAATAAAGTGAAACTTCCCCATGAGTTGCTTTGCCATAGCATGGTAGGGGAGTAATTCAGCTTTTCAGACTTCAAACTGTCCTTGGATTTGTTTGACGATCAGCATTGAATCCCCAAACACTTGCAGCATGAGGATATCCAACTGGAGAGCCACTTGGAGACCGATAATTAGGGCTTCATATTCTGCTTCATTGTTTGTGCAGGCTTTGTTGATTGAACAAGAGGTGTGTAGCACCTCTCCTTCGGGGGATTTGAGGACGACGCCCGCCCTTACTCTTATTCTTGTTCGCCCTTGCGGGGATGTTTATGTTCTTGAAGCACCGTCAAAGTGTAGCTACCAGGTGGCTTGCTGTACTTGGTCCACTTCTAAAGTTTCATCTTCAGGGAGCTCCGTGATCAGTAGAGAATTTTCAGGCACCGGGTGCGCTGCAAGGAAGTCTGCAATGGCCTGGCCTTTAACGGCCTTTTGCGGCACATAAGTAATGTCGAACTCCAAGAGAATGATAGCCCATTTGCCTAGTCGCCCTTTCAGGATAGGCTGGGAGAGTATATGTTTGACCGGGTCAACCCTTGATATTAGCTTGACTTCATGCGACAGCACGTAATGCCTCATCTTCTTGGCTGCAAAGATAAGAGCGAGGCGAACTCTTACAATTGGTGTATATTTTTTTTCGACCCTGACCAATCTTCGACCGAGATACTGGAGGGCTTGTTCTTTTCCTTCTTCGTTGCTTTGGGCGATCATTGCCCCCAGAGAATATTCAGTGGCAGCTATATACATGATCAACGGCCGCCCTTTAACAGGTGACCCCAGGACTGGCGGGGTATTCAGGTATTCTTTCAATTGACTGAAGGCATTTCGACATTCTTCACCCCAATGGAATGGAGTATCCTTTGTCATTAATTTATGGAGCGGCTGGCACCGCCCAGACAAATTGGAGATGAACCTACGGATGTAGGCTAGCCGGCCTTGCAATGACCATAATTATGTCAGGCTCCTAGGAGGAGGCAGCTCCTGAATAGCTTTAATTTTTGCGCAGTCTATCTCAATTCCCCGGAATCTAATGATGAAGCCCGATAATTTTCTGCTGGAGACGCCAAAAGTGCACTTCATCGGATTCATTTTCAGCTCATGCAGCCGCAACCTTTCAAATATAATTTTGAGGTCAGCTAGGTGGTCCTTCCTCTTCTTTATCTTGACGACCAAGTCGTCAATATAGCATTCGACTTTGCTGTAGAGCAACTCGTCGAATATTTTTGTCATCGCCCTCTGGTAGGTGGCTCCAGCATTCTTGAGGCCGAAGGGCATCCGTTTGTAGTGGAAAATCTCTTTAGGTGACCGGAAAGCTGTGTGGATTCGGTCATGCTCTACTATCCAGATTTGATTGTAGCCGGATGATCCATCCATGAATGACAAGGTCTCATGGCCGGTAGTGGCGCCGATCATTACTTCGGTGATTGGCACTGGGAAATCATCCTTCGGACAAGCTTTATTCAGGTCTCAGAAATCCACACAAATCTGGATCTGTCTGCTTTTCTTCTTGACAGGCATGATGTTGTCCAGCCAGGTAGTATATTGATTCTCCGCCATGAAGTCAACATCTATCAGCTTGTCGACCTCCTTGCAGACTTGACTTATCAATTCAGGCCTCATTCGTCGAGGTGATTGCTTTACCGCCTGGGCTTTAGGGTCAATGGCCAAGATATGCTGGGCAACTGCAGGGCTAAGGCCTGGCATTTCTTTGTAATTCCAAGCAAAACAATCTTGGAATTCTAGAAGCAGCTTTATGTATTCCCCCTTTTCTTCAAGTGATAAGAGGGCATTAGGGAAGGTCAGCCTGGGATCATCCTTTGCGCCGAGGTTTATTTCGAGCAAAAATCGACAGTGGCTTGGCCGCCATCTTCTATTCCCGGAGGAGCTGGTTGTAGGTCTACAAAGCCTTCATCATCTTCTTCAACTTCGAGGGCCTTGTAGATATGTTCTTGTCATATTTCGCCTAACGGCGGGACTTCGACTTTGCCTTGTTCTAAGCCAGTTGGCTGCTGATCGAGCTGGATGAGCAGCCCTGGTGTGGGCAGTGCATGTTCTGTGTAGCTTGGATGCCGGCTTATGGGTGGAGCGCCTTCAAGGGCGGGATGACTTTCTTTAGCTTTTGACTCTTGTGAGTTGTTGCTGGGAATCGTAGTTGCTCGCGTTGAGATGGAATCCTCGCATCAGCACGGAGCAGTAGCTTCATGATCATTATGTGCTCGTGGCTGAGGCGAGCCCGAGCCTTTCAATTCAGCCGATGGCTTGGTTGGTTCATAGTCCCCTATGTATTCGTCATAAATTGCTTCCAGGGAGTCTTCACTTGTTACAGTGCAGATGGAAATCATGTTGATTTCTTGGTAGTCTTCAACAGAGAAACCCAGCCCCGGGTGCTGAGTAATTTGTAGCAGTCTTCCGTCCATGTTCGGCGGATACCATAGCTCTTTAAACATCTTCTTTCGACTGGAAGGTTAATAAAAGGAGATTTGCTATTTTCTAGCTAGCTTGATCGCATTACTAGTGATATATGGGAGTCCTATAATTGGGACAGGTGGATCATGCATCTCTTCGGGGAATCTACAATCAACATCCCCTTTTGCAGGCTACTCCTTGACCACATAGAACATGGTAGGCTGACCGTAGGGATTAGGGACCTCTAGGGTCTTCAGTACTTCCACTGTCTGGCAGTCTACATCAGCCATGGGCTTGATGATCCCTGGCGGGACCTCAACATCCCCGAGTAGCTCTTCAAGTTTTAATGCCCCCAGTTTAGGGTAAATGTTGAGTTGAAATGCTCTGAGGTCTCCTTCTTCCTCAGATATGAGTGACACCTCTGGGAAACCCACGTAGTAAGGCGGCGGTAGAGGGAACCAATCGCCATGTTCTATTTTCTTCTTCCCCTTATCCTGAGCTGGAGGGTTTGGCTTCTGCGGCTTCTCTAGGTATAGAGATGCATCTGAAAAGTGGCACTCGAACACCTCGAAAGGGTGTAAGTCGGCGAACACTCTTTCTTCTTTCCCATTTCGAGGATATTTTATGCATTGGTGGAGGGTGGAGGCCACCACCTGATTTTTATGCAGCCATGGCCGGCCCAATAGCGCCTTGTATGACGTATCAGAGTTTATCACATGGAATTACACTTGGTTAGTGAAGTCGTCGAGTGAGAGTTCAAACTCTGCCACGCCCATGGGGACTTCAAATTTCTGGTTAAAGCCAGCAATTCTCATATCCCTGACCTCGATCAAGTGCACATCAAAGTAGTACTTCTGATATACTCGATAGGGGAGTATGTTTACTGCCGCCCCCGGGTCAACTAGAATTCTGCCTATTGGCTGGCCATTCAGTTGCCCGCTCATGTAGAGCGGTCTTTTGTGGTTGACGGAGGGAAGAAGCATGTCTTCCTCCATGAATGTCATAGCCACCCCTGACCTTGCCTTAGTAAAACAGCTCTCAAAGTATGTCGAGGTTTGTAGGGCTGTGATAACGGCTTGTCTTGTTTCTTCGTCAAGGGAGAGTATATCCCAGATAGAAAAACTTGTGGGGATTCTCTGCAGCTGCTTCACTATTCTGCAGGTGGTTCTGACGTTGGTCAGCCTCAGTTCTTCGGACCTTTTATGCCTGCCCTCAGGGTTCTCTTGAGGGGATGGTTCGGGAGACAATTTATCTTTTTCTTCAGGTGCCGCCTGAACTTGTTGCGTTGGTCCGGCCGGCTCCTTCCCTTGCATAAATTCGACGAAGCTTGGAACGCCCGCGTAGTCTTTATTTGCTGGAGGAGGGGCTGCTGAGGGTAAGGTAGGAGGACCCTTGACCCTCTATTGTTGTTGCTGACATGGCCGCTTGCCCTCTCGAGAGGATAAGAATTTGGCAATGGAGGGGACCCCCTGGCTGCTTGCACCCTCCGAGTAAAGCCCTGGTGGAGGAGGAATTTCTACACCTTTGACTTCAGGCCGGGGAACCTGGTATGGTTGTTCACCATGTAACATGATGTTGTGGTTAGCCTGAGGGAGATGCCCCCATTTTCTTCTGGACCTAGTAGCATACTGGGAGGTGGAAGCTTCAACTTGGTTTGCCTCCGCTGGCTCGAGGCATATCTCTTCATCCTCTTGTTCAGAGATTCAGACTGTTTTAAATAGGGCCGCGAGGGTATTGCAATATACGGCAAGGCCTTTTCTTTTGTTCTTGGACTTCTTCTTCTTTTTCTTCACAGTCGACAGCTGCTCTTTTGGAAGCTTATCCCATATGCCGGGTTCTTCAGCTTTAGCTTCGGCTTTTTCTGCTAGTTCCAGGGACTCGAAATGTTCCAAAGGGACATATTCCTTCAGTTGGACGGGCTAAATTTTAGGCTGCTCATATTCATTTAGCCCATCAATGATTTCTTTAAGCCGTTCCACTGCCAGATTGGCCTCTTTGTGCACCCGCATAGGGATGTGTTTCTTCTTATTGTTGGTGAATCTTCTGATGACTAGATGAGGAGTTGTCTCATGCCAGATGGGGGTCACGGCCGGGGGTTCCGGCTGAGGTGTGACACCTCGTATATAAATTCCTGGGCTGCAACGAAGCGCTGCCCTTCTTCTTGCTTTTGACGGCACGGTGTGCCAACTCCCTTGGTCTTCTGCTGGCGCTAAGGCATTGGCCTCATAGGTATGTTGAGTGTAGGCTTCTGCCACTTCTTCAGGTAGTTGCTGATATAGAGATACCATATTGATGGTTATCCCTAGAGTGGGCATTTCATGCGGGCGTGGGGGATCGACTTTGTGCTCCCCCATTTGTAATTCTCCCTTCTTGATCAAAGACTCAATAGTGTCTTTAAAGATATAGCAGTCCTCGATAGGGTACCCAATCATTTGACGATACGGGCAGAAACGAGGATCATCTTTTCTTCTGAGATCACCCCGCCTCTTTGGTTATGGGAGAGTGATCTTATCGAATTTCGTGGCCCATTCGAACAAGAGTCGAGTCTTATCTCGAGGGAATGAATATAGCTTCTTCATTTTATCCTATAGGGATGGACCTTCTCGCCGATCGGCGGACATGGACTGGGGATGCTCAACTACCCCTTTGTCTTTTTCCTTCTATTGCTCAAAGGTTTTGAAGTTGACCGTGTGCACTTCTTGAGATGCTGGTCGTTTGTCAGCTGACCTGGCCTTCTGGCTTGAAGTGGCGGGAGCGGTGGAGTATTTTGAGAGGAATGCCTTGACTTCCGCCATAACATTATTCAGTCGGTCAAACGACTTAATTTTGGTGCCTATCATTCTTTCCAGCACCTCTCTTTTCAGGTTTTGCTTGCATATTTGGATGACGTCCTCCTGATGCAGCGGGCGTCTGCACCTCATGCTGAGGTTTCTCCATCTTTTGATGTATTCCAGGGCGGACTCGTCGTTCCTTTGCCTGGTTTCATATAGTTCGGCCACCGTCACCTCCCTCTCGACAATGTGGAACCTTTCTTTGAACTTTATCTGCATGTCGGGCTAATCAATAATAGACCCGGGCTGCAAGCTTGAGTATCACTCAAAGGCGAGCTCCATTAGTGTGGACCCGAAGAACTTCAGTAGGTACGACTCATCAGTAGCTAAGTCGCCCATCACATTAGTGTAGTAGGCAATGTGCTCTCGCGGAGATCCTTGCTCGTTGAACTTCTCGAACTTCGGAGGCTTAGTGATGCCGGGGGGCAGCCTTTTGGCAGCATGATGAGATAGGGATGGTACCTTGTATACATCAAATGAGGTGGAGTCGCCATTGCTCCTTTCCGCCAGCTTCATTTCTATCATCTGCTCGACCATGAGCTTATCCATCATCGCCGGGTCCACCGGGCTTGCATAAAAATGAGCTTTTTGCATGTGCGGCATTGTTAACACGGCCGCGTGGGGCGTGGCACCCCCCCCCCTTGAAATTTGAAGATTGGAGGTTGCGGTGCAGCCATAATTTGTCATTGCGGGGGAGGAATGCCCCCAGCATAGTTGGGCACTGGTTGCGAGGTAATCGCCTACGGTGAGGCTTCAAATGCCTGGCCACTACCCCCTGATGTCCCAGGGGGGGCTTCGAGCTGCCTGGGTGCGGAGGTATGAGTATCCCTCTCGCTCAGTTACTTCTTTAATGCTTCAATTTTTTGCTGATATCTTTGCAGTAACATCAGCAAGGCCGTATCGTTGACAGAAGGGTTGGAGAGGCTTCCCCGCTCCTTAGATGGTGTCTCTTCAGACGAGGTAGATGGCACCCCACTGTCATCTTCAGTTGTAATTACATTGGCAGTTAAGGCAGCCGCAGTCTCCTTTGGATTTGTTGTCCCTGCGAGGGTTTGCAATGCCTCACTGGCGGCCTTTCCTCTTCTTGTGAGAGGGCCCGACCTCTCAGCAATCTTGGAAACTTCTTCAGGCTCATTAGGCAGAGTCCCATAGTGACCGGTCACTCCGACCATGTGACAAGTATAGACCTGTATATTTTTACTTCTTCTCCTTGCACGTCTGGTCAGCTAACCAGGGAAGGTCAATCTTTCAAACACCGAGACTCTCGGTGCATCTTCTTCATGGCGGGGTAGCCCATAGCACCCCGATTCTACATCTTCTATTTCATCCGGGTCGGTTGGATATTCTTGACCCTCTTCAGTAGTGGTGATGGCTTGTAGTAGCCGTTGCCTCCCTAGGGAGGTGTTCCTGACCCCACGGAGTTATCCGCGCACGGCCTGGGTGATGTCTTCTTCATCATAATCAGGGTAAACCGCAGGTGGCGGTACCCTTGCCTGTGCTGGGGGCCCGTAGGCGGGCTGATCCTCTCTGAGAGTCCTGCCATGACTTTTGACATGTAAAGAGGTGTTCTCCTGTCGCCCATAGGCTCGAGCAAGTGGCTGGCGAGACACCCTTGCTGACATCTCATTCTTCTTCATCTTTTTCTTCTCCTCCTTCCTGGGCCTGTCAACCTTGACAGATTCCAGCTGAGTTGTCATTGGGACCCAAGTCGGCTTTGGCACCCAGACTTGCTTGGTCTTGTATGGCCTTGGGGCCGGTTCATTCTTCAGCCGGCGGGCCGTTCCACCATTATTTTTCTCTATTCTCCCTAGCGCTTGGAAAGAGTTGCACACAGGGATGTTTGGAACCATCCGTTCAGGGATCACTTTGGCTCTCTGGCCATTAAGGTGAACTCTGATGCCCCCGATCAGAACCGATTTTCTGGTGTTAGAGGTCCGGCCCCTGGGGGTAGCAGCAACAGCATTTCTTTGGCTCCTTCTTTGGCGGGATGTCGTCTTCTTGGTGGTCGAGCCCGTATCAAAACGGATGTGGTGGATAAAATAGCCCATGGTCTTGATCGACGTGCTGTCGATAGTAGTTATTGGTGACCTGACAGCGGTGGGTCGGGTGGTGGAAATCCTTATGGTAGGTATGCGGACTTTGATGGGCTTGGGCCCCTCGATCTCCAGCAGGTTGATGAAGGCCACCCCCAAGAAGTTGAGGAAGCCCACCACAGGAGGAAAGTCGCCGAACTTGATCGGCACTGTGAGGTAGCCATGGTTGGCATGGTTCGCGACGACTAACGGTCCGAAGCTGACGGCCATTGTGATCGTCAGAAAATAATCCCTGCAATTGCAAGTAAAAAAGTTTAGAATTTCATAAGGAGGCCGTAGGGCCCCTAGCCCCGGCGAGGAGATGAAGGGAAGTCATGTCCCACCGGGCGTGCCAGACTTGTGAACGCACTTTTGGGATACTTCTTTTGTTTAATTTTTTATTCATTTGTTCATTTGTTTATTCGATTTATTTGTGCGAGGGCATGCCAGTCACCTAGGTGATGATTTATTCGGGCTTCGAAGAAGCCCTTGGTGCGCTCGATCTGACTAGTCAGACGATTGTGTGTGTCGTGTTGGGACAGAGAACCCGCCGTGCCATAAAGGTCACGACTTTAATTACATCCCCTCGTAGAGGGGAAAACCCTTGATTGATCGCCAGGAAAAGGGGCCCTACAGCCTGAAATTCATATTAATGAAATGAGCGAACGAAATCTCGAGCTACATTTAAACAAACCCCGCATCAGGGCATAAACGTTCACTGGTACATGTCAGTCACACGGGACCATTTCATATTCGAACGGCGATAAAATCGTATAAATGTCTGCTGTATATGCAACAAGTTTGATGAAGATGCGGGATTGGGTCCCGATAGAGACGGGTCAAGTTCGATGAACTATCGGCCTAAGGCAGCGCTGGATCGTGGCCATAACGGGATGGTTCCCAGGGTCCACATTCGACTTAACGGGGCGTCATTAATATTCTTTTCACATCGAGTCCGGGAGAGCGGATGTTCTGAAATAATTCTTTGTTACGCCATTGGTTGTTAAAATTTATTGTTTATTCACGCACGGGTGGTTTATTCTGTTTATTTATTTTCACCCCCCTTTTTTATTTGGTTGATTGCTTCCCTTTTTGTAAAAGGCACACCAGTTTAAGGATAAAAGGGAGCACGCCGGTTTAAGCAGTAGGCAAGGGGGGGCGCTGGTTCAGGGGTCTGATGGAGGGGCGCCAGTTTAGGCTAGCATAGGGGCGCTCCGGTTTAAGGATCCTGCAGTGGGCGTGCCGGTTCAAGCCAAAAGGGGGGGGGCGCCGGTTTAAGATGAATTCATGGAATTGGGTTTTGAGAGGAGAACTAAACTAGCGTGGTACCCTGGGGCGCCGGATTAGGCCGCGCCGGATCAAGGGAAGATTCAGCAGGTTTTAGTTCTGTTCTTCTTTTGTTCACTTGGCCAGATAGGTTGATAGAAGGGTTAATAAAAAGATTTAAGTGTTTTGTTCTCTTATCAAGATGGATTAGCAAGAAGGCTCACATCTTTTATTCAGAGGTTGGTTGTGTGTATGTTCAGCAGCGTGAAGGTTGTGTTATGTCAAATTCGTAAGGACTCAGGCACACACATATTTTGCTTGCAGAGGGTTCTTTTCACACCGTTCCTTCATCTTCTTTGTGATTGTTCTTGCGTTCGTGGCGAAAAATGGGCAGAACCTCCCCCGGACTGGGGTTCGTGAGGTGTGAACTAGGGGATCGCCAAACGGAATGCTCCGGGATGACCCCCAAAATTCGAGTGAGCCAAAGATGGCTGTCCGATGACCCAGAGGTGAGTGTAGAAGCCCGAGGAGAAGCCTTCTAGAGGTTCTAGCGACTCACAGGCCATAGCTCCAAAGGAGTTTCTCAGGGACGGATGTTCGCCATGAAAGGCTATAGATGTTCACCCTTCAAACGGGTCCCCTCAAAAGCCATGCCACAGAGAGACAGACTTCTAAGAGCCTTGAGTGATTAGAAGATGGGCGGGGGAAAGAAACTGCTAAGATAGAACGCAATATGTCCCTTCATAAGAGCCTTTCTTTTCATTCACTCATAAGAGAAGGGGGGGTAAAAATACAGGAGGGGAATCTACCCTATGACAAAGAAAAAAAAATAGCAGGAAGGGAAAAGTAGATACACCGGTGGGAGGGGATCAGAGCGCAAGCTCCTCCCCCACAAACTCACCTCTCTTCTCTCACAATCTCTCCCTTTTCTTCGCTTTACATGCGTAGGTGGATGGAACTTTTTTTGGATGCCAGAGAACTCCGAGCTAAAGCCAGAGAAGAACGCCCCGGCTCAGAGAACTCCTACTCGAGGGTCAACTTTTTTCTTACCCGCCTGAGGACTAGCCTTCTCAATGTCTTCGGCTTGCCTTTTCATAGAACGGCCAGTGGAGGAGAGTTCCTGCCACCTTCGCCTTGTTCGTAGCAACGTCAGGAGTTGACTTGTTGCGTTGGCTTCCGTTGGTTCGCGAAGTACGCTGGCATTCGTTCGGAGATAGGATCTTTGTGGATTTATCGGGAGATCTGCTGCTGCTGCCACCATCGCTGCTTGCCTTCGCTGTCGCTGCCGTTGAGTTGTCGAGCGAAGGTATAGACAGACTCCGTGATTCACCTGGCGGCATTAAATGCTCTGTTTTTCGCGTCTACGCACGAACTTATAGGAAAATAGAGTGTCGCGGTTCGGATGGGATGGCCATGGGTTAAACTGGCGCGGCCAGGGGGCACGTCGGATTAGGCCGCGCCAATGGGCGTGCTGGTTTGACTGCATCAGAGAGGCGCACTGGTTCAGCCTCAAGAAGTGGGGCACGCCGGTTTAAGCGGGATGGCGCCGGTTTAGTGTCCTCGTCGACCCCGTACAGACCCGGATGGGTGTTTGACATCTGGCGCTGCTTTAGTTTCCCTGCACCGCCCTCGGAGTGTTTATTCTGAATTTCCCGACTTCGGTTTACAATTTTGAGTGATTTCCGACACATGCCGAACCCGTGTCAGATTACTCGGGTTTCTTCTTGATTCGGCCTTCGACACTGTGGGTTGTGCCCTTCACCTTGCTCCCTAGCCGTGGGGAGTGTCTTCATCGAGTGAGCAACCACTCAAAGTATTTTCGCCCTCATTAGGCAGTTCCTCGGCACTCTACAGACCTTTCCGGCATGACATGTGCCATGATCGGGTCACTCTGATTTTTTGCTGATTCGGCCTTCGGCACTTTGTTTTGAGGGGGCAGGGCTATTTCTTCAGCTTGAGAAGCTTCCTTGTCGAGTAGAGGACCACCAGGTGTGTTCTCGTCTTGATCGGGTGAGGTATGGGGTTCATTCGGCCTTTTCGTCTTTGACTTACTTTCGGGTGCCGAGACGTACATGCCGTACGATCGTGATCATTTCATTTTCATTTTTTTTGACATCCACAAGGAGCTGTGACTATGAGTTTCCTGCAGAAGAGAAATAGAAAATAGAGTGTTGGAAGAAGGAGAAGAAGTCTGAGAGAAGAAGAGTGTGAAAGAAGTGTGAGATTGTGAAAAGAGAAAGAAGGAAAGGAAAATAGAGTGTCAGAAATATGAAGATTATCTGAAGTGTTGTAGAGAATTCGACTTCTGGATCAAATCCAGAGTCGCATGCTTAATTGAGCTATATCATTTCTGATCTCTATTGTGGTTTCATCTTGTTCATTTCATTTTTTTCTTTTAAAACTCTTTGTCAAGCTGTTAGGCAGCGGAGCAAGCTATGTTGCTCAGCAACGGGGATTTGTCCCTCGGATAGCAAGCTGTGAGGCTCAGCGGTCTGGGATTGGTTCCCCAAAGCTTTGGATCAGCGATTTTTAGGGATTCATCCCTGAAGCTGTGGATCAGCGGTTAAGCTGTGCATCAGCGGAATTCCTCACTCTAGTTTGAGTGAGGGGTGGACGTAGGCAGACAGATGTCTGGCCGAACCACCTAAAACTCGGTGTCCTATGTGATTGTTTGTGTGGTTGTGTTAATCTCTATGTGGGGTCAATCCATGTGCATACACCTGCAGTGCAGTACGTTAATTACTATACTCACTTGCTTTACTCATCAATTATGGAAAATTTTGTGGAAGCCGGTCAACTTTTGTACCCAATGCAGCAAATTTGACAGTAATCTTCTGATCATTTTGGTGTACTTGAGTTTGAAGTTCTTTAACTGTTGAAGTCAAATCTACAAACCAGCTCTGTAGCATGCTGCACATGTTGTCAAGCTGAGATGTCTGCTGGTGATGAATCTCTGCCATAGAAGTGGAGGAACTAGCACCATGTACAGAGATAACTTCTTTAAAATTATTAGTCAAGTTGAGGACTACTTCTTGAACAGAATCTGTCTTGACATATAGATTTTCGAGCTGAACAAAGATGCTATGAGTTTCATCCAATAAACTAGTTAACTGTTGAGACAATGTTTTCTATTCTTCTCAGATGATCCTCATTTCTTCTCTCAGATTATGCTGCTCTTTCCTGATATCAAAAGCATGAACAAGCATTTGAGTGGTTTTTAAATGAGTTTCAGCTTGATTCTGTCTTAACCTAGTCAAAATCAATTTGGCTTGTTCACTTACATGCAACAATGACTCCATAAAACCATGTAGACGTTCATCAGATTTGTATTTGTCTCTTACAAACTTTTCCAACTTACTGTTGACAGTCTGCTCAACATGTACCAGTCTAGCATCTATTGTTTCCACTACCAGATTCAATTGCATAATAGAGGAATTCACATTCCTGAACTGAGACAACAAAAGTCTTATCAATGTAGGATGAATATCAGATGCATTAGGAGCTGAACTTGGCCCTTCTGATGTAGATGCGTGAAATTCAGGTGGCTCTTCAGGAGATAGGGGTGGCTGAATGCCAAAAACCATCAAAGGTCCATGATAGGGTCCATATTGAACTTGTGGCACAACAGGATCTGCCTGAACTTGTTGTTGATGCTCAAGTTGTTGTTCCTGTTGTTCTTCATGTTGCTGCTCTTCCTGCAGCTCTGTCTGTTGCTCTAGCTCTGCCTGCTCTTGTTTATCCTGCTGCTCATCTTGTTGTTCTAATTCTTCATCTGTTTGTAGCTCTGGCTGCTCTTCTACCTGTAATGCCTCTTGCTGCTCATTCTGCTGTGGCTGTTGTTCCTGTTCCTGATACTCCTACTCTTGCTATCCTCCCAGTTGCGCAACTAAATGCTGTACTTGTTCTTCTACTGACTGCTGCTCATCTTGTTGCTCAACCTACTGTTCTAGTTGCTCTTGTGATTGTTGTTGCTGCTCTGCCTCTTGCTCTGCTTGCTGTGGAAACTGTCCCTGAATCTTAGCACCAATGGGTCTCAATTTCATGAACTTAGTGATGAAGTCCATGTTATAAACATTCACCATAAGGATTTCCTTGTATTTTTCATCTTCTAGAGATATTTTCCACTTCTTGAATATGGCAGTCAAATGAGCTGCATATGGTAAGTGTCTTCTATCCTCTTTGACACAGCTCATTATTTGCATCATAATTTCTGGGAGACACACTCTAATATTATTAAACATGCAGTAAAACAAAAATCTTTGTGTCTCTGTTAAACTCCCTCTACCTCCATCTTGTGGGGTAATTATTGTGGTGAGCATGTGGTGTAGTAATCTCTTTACTGGTGAAAATTTATTAACCGAGTTTGCCTATGATCAGTTGGGTTACTTGGCTGGTCGGTCAGAATAGTGTAGGCTTCAAACTCATCGTACTCAAAATCCTTTTCACAAGCACCTTCCTCAAGTATTTTAAAGACCTTGTGAAGTGAATGTTGAGTAAGCTCAATTTTCACTCCTTTAACACATGACCAGATCTTAAACAAGTTTGGGTCATACCTCAGATTCCCATAAAACTCAGTCACTAGTTTCGGATAGTAAAATCTATGCTTTCCCATAAACTTTTTCCACCCTTGAAATTTAATTATGTCCAAAAATTCAAGAAAACCATCAAGCATCTCCTGATCATGGAAATCAACATACCAGGGGAAAATAATATTGGCGGACTCAACCAAATCCTCTGCTTGCATAGATGTTGTATCAGAATCATCTTCCTCTTCATTCAGCCAGTGAGTTTCCTTTTCTGCAGAAATCTGGCGTCGCTTTGCCGGTGAGTCAGCCATCAGCTCTTCATCCTTAGAGGGCTTCGATGCAAGTGACTTTGCAATCCCTTTTGAAGTTCCTTTGTCATGCAGATGCTTGGACCTACCCTCCTTACGAGGTTCTTTAGATTCATTCCTCAATTGCGTGGCCACGGGGTGTTGCTCCTCTGGAACCTTTCGTTTCCCTTTGCTTTTGGTGGCCGGAGAAGACATGGGTAACAAAGAAGTGAGAAACGCACACTAATAGAATAGCGTTGAAGGTGGAGAACAGGGATGAAGGAAAAACGGGAATGTGTAGGAGGTAGGATGCACGGGCGACTCAACTGCGTCGATGTGATGGGTTTTTAGATAAGAAGAAACCTCGACCTGGATGCGTTGAGTTACAACGATGAGGTAGACGATTATAATAGGGCAGAGTAAGGTACAACATCTATCAACTTTACAAATTTCAGAGACAATTACCAGACGGTCCTTCCCTTTAAGATAAAATGCCCTTCCTTATAATTGTGTGACTTGCAGCTTATAAGGCTTAAACCTTAATGTAAACTATTCTTTAAATTGATCCTATAATGCAGAGACAATGGAGATAAAACAATCTAATCAATGTACTACACCCAAACCAAAAACCATCAACCTTACTTGTCATTTTCATTAGACAATAATGGTATAAAAATCTGTCTCATATTGAAAATAAATTATTTCATATTTTTGAAAATGGCACAGAGTCAACCATATTTCCTTTTCTCTTTGTTTATTGGCTTGAGCATTCAAGTATGACTACACCTTTTTACTGAAGAAGACACGTTGATTAGATGCCTGAATTCCTAGTTACTCAGTGTAATCAACCGTTATGCTTCATTTTATGAACAGAGTTAGCTTCTTTCATCATGACATAACCTTTGCATTTTCTTGATGCAAATAGTCAATTTCTCCAAAAGATATGCCATTGCTCTGCCTTCTTATTATTCTTATAAAATGACGTATTCCCGGGCCTTATTTCAGATTTTATTCAAGAGATTGTTTAAAGTCAATACGAGTACATCATTTTCTACCAGAGATGTCATATTACTTATAATTTTTAGATTTCAGGAAATCAACTAGACAGTTCCAATTTCAAAGTGTTTTAAAACCATTGTCATTGCAATCATGGATAATTTTTGTTGACACCCGTTTTATGACCAATAAGTCGGGTCATCTCCTTATTCATTCTATATGATGCTCCAAGTCGTTCACTCTTCATTGAGTCTCTTGATTAGTTGAAGCCTATTTCTTGGGTCTTAACTCCTTGATCGGATATGGTTCCTTGTGACTATTTCATTGGATGAATCTTAGCAATGCCTGTATTCCTTTTTGATCTCCATTTTGATAATAACTGTCGGTCCTAGGCACGTTGTTTCATTCTGACGGATGGGTCCTGGACCGTTACTCTTTGAAGAGTCCTAAGGCTTAAGGCCTCGTTTTAAAGCTTATCCTTTTGATTACACATTGATAATAACGGTCTGTCGTGCAGCCGTTGTTTCATTCTGACGCCCTATGCCTTGGCCGTTGCTTCTTGAAGAGTCCAACTTGTTGGGTCTTCTTCCCGTTGATCTTATCTTTTAGGGATAAGGTTGATAGTGACGGATGTTCCTTGGTGCGTTATTTCCAAGTGGCGGTCTGTCGTGCAGTCGTTACTTCCTTCAGAGAGTCCTGCCAGTTCATGCCTTTTCTCTGCTACTCCGTGGTCGAGATAAGGGTTTGGATTGACGATATCTCTTTCAAATCTGATCCTCAGAACCTTCTGTTTGTTTCTATGGACTCTTGGTGATATTATCTTCGAGGATTTGTTAAGAGTTATCCCTTTATCTTGCTGGATTATCCTCTACTCGACCTAAGAGTTTGAGGGTCTATAAATAGAACCCTTGACTTCATGGCCCAAGGGAGGAGGATTTGAAATTCACGACGAAGTGCTGCCGAACTCAGGAGCCATCTTCATCCAAGAGGAACTGCTTCCCACGTTCATCCATCTCATAATCAAGGGAGTACTTTGGTTTTAGTCTTTCAAGTTCATCATTGCATGCTTAAGTTCTTCCCTGGTTTTTTCTCAATCAAAGCATTGTCCCTCCTCTTTCTCCATGTTTTTCACTGTTCTCTAAGCATCCAAACATCTTCCCCATCTTTTAAAAACGCCCAGAGGGGTTAAAAAAACCAAAAACTCCCCGGTAATCCCCTCTCCTTTTGATGTCCTTAAGTTCTTTGAGAATTGATGCTATATTATTGAAAGGGCTAATTTGGGTTGTTTTGTTCTTGTCTTCTACATCTTTGGCAGGTTTACAGGTTCACCAACACGAGGCCCAAGTCTTCTAGCCGGCTGGAAGAGTTGGAGTTAAAAGAATCTACACTTTGCTACTGCAGGTTATCTAACGGTCTGGTGCAGGCGTGTCATATCATTCTGGCGGTCTATCGGGTGGCCGTTACTTTCAAGTGACGCACAGGGTTCTAGCCGTTACTTCTAGCTGACCTGCAGGTTCTCTTTGGTTTTCTCTCCCGTGGGCATGTGTTTCATCCACCTATTTCCAAGGTATTCACAGGTCTTTTGCTTGTTTTTACTTTGGTGGCGATCACATCTTTCCTTAGTCTTGGGCATCAGCTTTCTCATTCATCACATATCTCTTTTATTTTCTTGCTTTCTCCACCACTTGTGGTGTGTTTTTATTTACTCCTTGCTCCACGCTCCGACGTGTGTTTTCCTTTTCCTTAGCCTAATTTGATTGAGATAGCATGCCCATGCTAGAGCTAGCTTTGATTGCCTAGGTTCATGATCACATGTTCATAGGTTAAGAGCAGATCTTTGATTACTTGCTTGTCATTTCATCATTCAAAACCCCAAAGAAAAGATAGATAGGCAAAATAAAATCAACAGATAATTTTTTGGCTATCACGGTGGGACAAGTTGTGCCAATCGTGCTTTTGATTCCTGTTTGAACCTGCCATCATCTGCCTATTTGGTTTCCCTTGGATTTTTCTCTTATTCTTGCTGATTCTGGTTTTCTGAGTATTCTGACGGCCCTGTGTCCCTGCGCTACAGACCTCTGACGCAGGGGCATTAGACCGCCACTTTTGTTCTGTTGTGTGAGCTTCCACGGGTTTTCCTGTTATTTCTGTCCGATTTTGGCTCTGGCTCATTTGACGGACCCATCTCCCTGCGTTATATTATTTCTGGCGGTCTGGCCTTCGACCGTTATTGTATTCTGATGCAGGGATCCTTGACCGTCATACTCCAGGCAGGTACGCATCCGAGGTGCATTTACTTCCGCAGTTTCTGCTGTGATTTGGTGCTTGGGTGATACCTGACTTTCTCCTTGCTTTGTTCATATATTCATATCATTGTGTGCATCATTGATTGCTAGATTTTAGGCTAGACTTTGCATGCACTCCGGTGCACATAGGGTCATTCATCTTGTCATATCTTAGATTGCATTTTCCTACCTTGTTGTGAGGACCTCTCGTCTCCATATTCCTTGGGGCAGACTAGGAAATCACACCAGGGACCTCCATAAGTCCCCGCGAGCCGTGGATTCCCACACGGACGCCGGGCTGGTTGTACCTTTCCCACCCCGTGTCTAGGGTTGCATAAGTGAAGGAGTGATTACACTTAGAGTCAAACCAAGTCTCATACCCATCTCCTACTAGGAACCTATTGTTGAGAGCACATATTAATCAATTCACTAAAGTTCCGAAGGAGGAATCACAAAAATTGGGTTGCATCATCTTAAACAACTTGGTTGCCTTTGAGTGCCTTCATCTTTTATCACTTGCATCTTATCAGAATCATCTAAGTTTGATTACTCATCATTGTGTGATTGGTTGTGTTGGTTTTTGCATTTGTCAAGGTTGTCCGTTGCATATGGAGTTGTTTTCGTTCGTCCGGGTCATCTCCTCAAGTCAATTCCTTCTTCACCTTCTATTCCAATCCTCTTTTCGAGTCCACCATGGCATCCTTTAATCCTCCCCGCTCCCAAGAGGACTCCCTTCCTCAAGGGCTCCTTGAGAACCCTCCTAGGGTTGTTACCTTTTCCTCCGGGGAGGGGACTACCCCTCTTCCGTCCTCCACTTCTATGGAAGGTGGTCAAGCTACCCCTTCTTTCTCCACTCCTTCCGCGGGCTCCGTCCTTCAGATGATGGCCCAATTGGATCCGACCCAACTCCAAGTTCTTTATCAGACCATGCAAGTGTCCAACGCATCTCCTTCTACCATCATCCAAAATCAATCCAATCCTTCCACTGTTGGGCTCCCCGTTCAGCCCATTCCAATTGATCTTACTCCGGTCCAACCACGGACCATCACTTTCACGGGCATGGAAACGGGCCAGTCTTCCAATTCGGCCCAACAATCTTTCGATAAGGGAAAGTCGTCCATCCCTTCTTTTGTTCAAATGGATCATCACATATCTACTCCGGTAGCTCCGCAAGTTCTCATGGGCCCTTCCGACTTCTTACGCTCTCAGCAAGGGGCGGCCCAAGCTTATCCTAATCCGGGTCAAGCTTATGCCCAATATCCTTCTTACGGGCCCCCCATCTCTACTGTTTATCCCTCCACTCCTTCTGTGGGCACCCACCTTCTGCCACAACCGTTCCATCTGCTCCTCACATTCAATCAGCATCTTTCGCCGCCCCTGCTCCCTCCCGAGAGCAGGACTTGCTCGACAAGTGGGCCGCCATGCAGCAGCAACTCGATTTCCTCCAGAAGCGGGTTGGCCCACAATCTTTGGCCGATATTCCTGTTCCAAGCTTCCAGAATATCCGATTCCCTCCTCAATCAGAGCTCCCCAACTACCGCAAGTACGACGGGAACAGCAATCCCTTTATTCATGTGAGGGATTTTCTATATGAATCGGCGCAATTCCAGTATGATGATCGCCTTATGGCGTATTTATTCCGCCGATCTTTAGATGGTGTTGCTCTGGAATGGTTCTATTCTCTACCACTGGAAGAGGCTGAGAGTTTCAAGGTAGTCAAGGACAAGTTTATCCAGCGGTTCCAAGACAGGGTCGGCCCAGAATACTCGTTCACAGATCTGGTGGCCGAGAAGATGAAGCCAGACGAGGAGTTTGCCACTTATGCAGACAGGTGGAGACAGATGGCCGCTAGAGTGCCTGGCCACATCCCGGAGGAAGAGAAGGTCAAGCTGTTGATTTCAAATGCTACTCCAACCTTCCGGAACATCCTGGCAATGAATGACATAGCCAACATGCATCAGCTCTACAGCCGGGCGCGCTTCATCCAGACCCAGTTTAAGGATTCCCCCATCCACTCTTTATTTGAAAACCAAAAGCCCAAGTACCACAAGAAGCCACAAGGGCCGGTTACCGAGGGGGTCCAGACAAATGAACAAGTGCAAGCCGTTGCCTTCCCATTCCAGGCCGCACCATTCCGCTTCCCCCAAAACCCCCGCAATTCCCAAAACCCCGCTCCACAAAACTTCCAGGCAACCCCACAAAACCCTCCGCCTACCTTTGTCACTCCACAAAATGCCTTCACCAATCCACAACAACCACCACCTCCGCAATACCACAATGTCCCTCCACCTAACGGCTATAACAACAACCCTAACAGCAAGCGCCCGGCTCCCAGGAGAGCTCAATACCCTCCATTGCCAGAGACACTTACAGATATCTTCTCCGCCCTCATGTCAGTGAATGCGATCCAACTTCCTCCAGAACGGCCTACTTGGAACCCAGCCGTTGATCAGACTAAATATTGTATGTTCCATAGGCAGCCGGGCCATACCATAGAAGGATGTTTCCAGTTCCGGGATCTGGTATATGATCTCCATGAAGGGCAAAGGATAGATTGGGCCGCAATGCATCGGGCCATTGTTGAGATCAAGGAGAAAAGAGGGCAGCAGCCGAGGCCGCAAGTGCAGCAGCAACAGGCACCGCAGCCGCAGCAGCTACCACAACAGCAACCACAGCAACCACAGCAAGTACAGGACCTGGGCATCCATCAGAATCCGATGCCGAACCACCCACCCGCTCCTCAGCAGCAGCCGCCAGCACCAGCACCAGCACAAGTAAACGTGGTCCAACCACCGGCCCCCAATGCCGGGTGGTCTTTTGATGATGACGGTGCCGCACCACAAGTCATGGCCCTCCACCATAACCACCGCAATCCTCTCACTCCCTCCTTCATCCTTCCTGCACACCCAACATCCCCTCCATTCATCCTCACAATTACACCCGCTTCAGCAAATTCCTTACCACCCACCGTTCTAGCATACCCTCCACCACTTAACCCCGTCACCGTCATCACACCACCATCCAACCCTTCATCCATCCTTACCCTTCCGCTAGCCTTCCCTCCACCCGCATTGACACTCATCACCACCCTGCCTTCCACCAACCCTTCGCCCATCATCCGCTCACCACCCACTACCACCACCAACCTTACGCTCCACCAAACCGTCTCCCCCGCACCACCTATTCCATTCATCCACCCCGCAGGGCCCATCATACTATCTTCAGATGCCGTGGCGAATTGTGCTCTGAGGAGCGGGAAGATGTTCCATCGGAATTACCCCACTACTTCTAATCCCCAGTCCTCCCAGCCAACGGCCGAGCAAGAAGAAACTGAACCGCTGCTAGGTACTCAATATGACTTGTTACATCATCTAGACCGGGTGCCCGCTAAAATATCTGTGCTAGAGCTGATCAAAAGGTCTACCCTTCATCAGGATGCACTAAGAGACTTTTTACAGAAGGTAATGGTCAGTGAAGATATGGCAGTCGACAGCTTACCGACCGCACTAGCAACCATCTCCAAAGGGCCGGCAATTACATTTTCAGAAACTGAGCTAGCACCTTCAGAAGCTCGGCAAATGCCGCTCTGCATTACAATCACTCTGAACAAAGTCAGCATTGAAGCAGCGCTGGTTGACACAGGGGCTTCAATTAATGTTTGTCCACTTAGCACCCTCCGAGCGTGCAACATATCTGAAGAGTTACTACGGCCTACCCCCACCACTATAGCAGCATATGACAACTCGAGGCGAGCGTGTCACGGGGTGATCACCATTCAGGCAGAGCTCGGGCCCCTTACAATGGCCGTGGAATTCTATGTGCTCAATATCGACCCTATGTTCAAGGCTATCCTGGGTCGTCCGTGGATTGATACACTCAGTGCCGTGCCCTCCACCGCACATCAGTGCGTCAAATTCCCCTTCCAGGGGAGGGTCGTCAAAGTTAAAAGCTTGTCCGCGGTGCAGACAGTTAAGGCCATATCAGAGCAGGTTCTTCCCACACTTTGGCCAAGCAGCCGGCCCGTTATATCAGTGCTGGACTTGAACTTCCCCTGGGCGTATGCATCTCCCAAGCCCGCCGCTACTCCAGTCAACATCAAAGTGAAGCCGCAGATTCGAGATTCCAAGGGCTGGAACATCATACTGAAACTGGGCTATCAACCGGGGAGAGGCCTCGGTGTGCAATTACAAGGAATGACCAAGCCCATACCCAAGGGAAGAAAGATGGGCAGGAGAGGTCTCGGTTACCGAGAGACTGCATTATCTATGATGGGTGATTCTGGGCCACTCACCTGGGATTATCGCCAGCATTTTGTCAAAGGGCCTCTCCAGCCCGGTACATTAGCTTCAAGACCAGTTCAGCCAGAAAGAGATGCAGTCTGTCCGATTACCAACCCGCCCCCATTGCCGGGAGGGTCAGATGATGATATGCTCGACTATGGTCAGGCCTTGCAGGGGCTCTTTCATGAGGAAGAATGTCAAAAGTGACAAGAGGTTCGGCTTGTGCAGTGGAGGCCGAAGAAGCGGCCTGTTGTTGATTTACAGAAGGAGGGGAGCTCTCCAATTGTCTTTTCTTGGTCTCCCTCATGCTTTCAAGCTATTTTTCAGCAAGGGGACTTCATACCCCACCTTCCTCCCATCATAATAGATCCATCTTTCATTGATCCACCCGAGATTCTATTTATTCCTTGTGCTTACGGGAGGTGCCCACCCATTGATCTATCCACTCTCTTCACTCCTCCTCCTCCCAACACCCAACTCCATGAGATGTGGTTCTCTTCTTCCGATCCTTTCTTTGACTGCATTTTCCCCGAGCTGTTCCCTATGCTGCTCCCACCTCCTCCATCTTACTGTGTAGTCTCCGCTAATCTCCAAAAAAAAACGTCAAATTTGAAACGGAGATTTCAGTGGAAGATTACGCTATCCTGTCGCCATCCTCCTCCCAGGGGCACGAGTCCCCTGCTCCTTCCCTTCCACTAGGCTTCCTCTCTCCTAGGTTAGGATTAGGGTCCGTCGAGTCTAGGGAAGTAGAGTCGGTTAGGTCTAGAGAAGTAGGGTCTTGTTCTAGGTCGTCCAACCCTTCCTCTTCTAAGCCGCGCTCGCTTGCGCATCCATCCCGATCTGTTCCTGATAGGTTCTTGCAAGATTTAGCTCAGCGATGCCATGCTCTTTTGAAGTGCCCGGAATTCGTCGCCACGGCAATTGTGATTAAAGATGAAGAGGAAATAGAAGGGGTATGGAGCGATGACGGATTAGGCGTCTACGAGATCTTGGATGAAAAGGATCCAATTGATGAGGACAGCAATGTAGATGACACCGCCGACCTATACGCACAAGGATTGAAAAGATTCGACGAGCCGTCGACGTCGGTGGACGAACCTACAAAGGAAATCAACTTGGGAACCGAAGAAGACCCAAGGCCCATCATGATTGCTGCTAATCTCCCTTCACAAGTAGAAGAGGAATTGATTAAGGTACTAAGGGAGTATAGCGATTCCTTCCCCTGGTCTTACGAGGACATGCCAGGTCTTGACCCCTCTTTAGTGGAACATCGACTCGTGCTTAAACCAGGGGCAACACCTGTGAAACAAAGGTCAAGAAGATTTCACCCCCACATGGCCTTGAGGATCAAAGAAGAGGTCGACAAGCTATACAAAGCCAGATTCATCAGAGTTGTTTTATATCCTCAGTGGGTGGCAAACATAGTCCCGGTTCTTAAGAAAGATGGAAAAGTGCGCATATGCATTGACTTCAGGGATCTTAACAAAGCATGTCCCAAAGATGATTTCCCGCTACCCCATATAGACGTCCTAGTGGATAATACAGCCGGGTATGAAGCTCTATCATTCATGGATGGATACTCGGGCTACAATCAGATCCGTCTCGCTCCGGAAGATCAAGAGAAAACTTCCTTCACCACGCCCTGGGGCACGTATTGTTATGTGGTTATGCCATTCGTCTGAAGAACGCAGGTGCCACCTATCAAAGGGCGATGATGGCCATCTTCCACGACATGATGCATATCTATATGGAAGCTTACGTGGATGACATCCTGGTGAAGTCAAGAACTAAGGAAGAACACCCCTCTATCTGGCTAAGGTGCTGCAGAGAGCCAGGGAGTACAAGCTCAAGATGAATCTGAAGAAGTGCGTATTCGGAGTCTCCTCAGGGAAGCTGCTAGGGTTCATAGTAAGCAAACGAGGGATCCAGATTGATCCTAATAAAGCACAGGCCGTCATGGACATGCCTCCGCCAAAGAACATTACGGAACTTCGAGGATTGATTGGTAGATTGCAATTTATCAGAAGATTCATATCCCAGCATTCTCAAAGGTGCCGTCCGTTTTATGAATTGCTTAAGGCGGGGGTCAAGTTTGAATGGAATGAAGATTGTCAGAAGGCCTACGAGGACCTCAAGGAATATCTATCCAATCCCCCGGTTCTGCAACCTCCTGTCCCTGGGAAACCCCTAATCCTATACATCTCGGTCATTGAGGACTCCTTAGGGGCGGTCTTAGCACAAGTAGATGATGAAGGGAAAGAGCGGGCTGCTTACTACCTTTCTCGGTTGTTTAATCCAGCTGAATCCAGATACACCGCTATGGAGAAGACTTGTGCCGCCTTAGTGTGGGTAGCTCAGAAGCTGAAACACTACTTCCTTACCCACCCAGTAAGGTTGATCTCTAGAATGGACCCGATCCGCTATCTCTTAGAAAAGCCTGTCCTTTCTAGTAGGTTAGCTCACTGGCAGAGCTTCCTCTCTCAGTTCGACATCACCTTTGTTGTTCAGAAGTCAGTCAAAGGATATGCCATTACCGAGCATCTTGCCCATCTCCCCATCCCTCACACCGATTCCATTCAGGACGATTTCCCTGATGAGCATCTTTCTGTTATCTCTCATCACCCCTTCTGGTCTCTGCACTTCGACGGTGCACTCAACTCTCAAGGCCGAGGGATCGGTGCTGTTCTGCTTACCCCGGAGGGGGTAACCATTCCCTTTGCTTATCAACTTCGGTTTCCTGCTACCAACAACATCGCTGAGTATGAGGCTCTCCTGGCCGGCTTGAAGCACGCCTATCTCCTAGGCGCGCGTTATTTGAACATCATAGGAGATTCTCAGCTCGTCCTACGACAAGTTCTGTCCACTTACCGTACTCGTGACCCCAAGCTCAAACCTTATCAAGATTTGGTCACGCTTCTCGCTAGGTAATTCCGTAAGCTGATCTATATCCACACTCCCCGTTCTCAGAACATTCTAGCAGATGCTCTGGCATCTCTTGCTTCCTCCCTATCCTTCCCTCTCAGTCGGAATACTGAGACTATCGTCATCCAGAGATTGGACGCACCCTCTCTTCAGGATCCTTGGTACCTCAACCTTAGGAAATCCGTAGAGGCGAAAGCTGAGAAGGAAGATCTCAAGGAAGTTTCATTAGCAGAGCTAGAGGAGATTCTGGACGAAGAGGAATTACCTTGGTATCATGAAATCGAGTTATTTTGCAAAGAGGGGTCGTTCCCAGAAGGGGCAACAGCTGAGCAACGCAAGTCAATCAGAAGAGCCGCCGCAAGGTACACCATTGTTGCAGGAGAACTGTACAGGCGCGCTACTAACGGAATGCTCATGAGATGCTTAGATGATGTTGAAGCTTGGAAGTGGCTGAAGCAGCCCATTCTAGTGAGTGTGGGGGTCATGTCAATGGCCAGGCTCTAGCGAAGAAGATCCTTAGGCAGGGCTACTACTGGCCCACTCTAGAGGAAGATTGCTCCCTCTACGTCCGGAGGTGTCTTAAGTGCCAACTCCATGCTGATAAAATCCATTCTCCTGCTTCATCTCTCCATCCCATGACTGCTCCTTGGCCATTCTCTATGTGGGCTTTCGACGTTGTCGGCCCACTCGGTGATCCTAATTCTCAGATCAAGCAGAAATCCTTTATCCTTACCGCCACTGAGTACTTCACCAAATGGGCCGAAGCCGAGGCGTACGCAGAGATCAAAGCTACAACGGTGTGCCGCTTCATCATGAAGAATATCATCTCGCGGTTCGGAGTGCCAAGCAGCATCATCACCGACAACGGACCCCAGTTCGTCTCTCAAGAGCTTAAGGACCTCTGTAAGAAGTTCAATATTGCATTGCATCATTCATCTCCATATTATCCTCAAGGCAACGGTCAAGCCGAAGCCACTAATAAAACCCTTCTTAAAATCATCAAGAAAACATGCGAAGCTCATAAGTTCTCTGATTGGCCAGAAAGATTAGTAGAAGCTCTGTGGGTTTACCGCACCTCCGTCCGTACTCCTACGGACAAACTCCTATTCTCTTACCTACGGGATGGAGGCAGTGCTCCCATATGAGATCTTGATCCCTTCACTTAGAGTGCAGCTCGATAAGGAACTTAATCTCGATGAACGTCGAGAAGCGTTGCTGGTCCAGTTGGAACTCTTAGATGAAAAGAGGATGAATGCGGCCGATCACGTATCCGTCTATCAAAAGAGGGTTTCGCGTTATTTTCAAAAGAAGGTGATCGAACGTAAGTTTCTAAAAGGTGATATGGTTTTGGAACGCAAATTCATTCGGTCTGCAGGTCCAAGGTCTAAATTACAACCTAACTGGGAAGGGCCGTTTGTCGTAAAAGAAGCTTATCCAGGAAATGCTTACCGTTTAGTAAACGCGGAAGGTGAGGAGCTCTCTCACCCGTGGAATGGGTTGTATCTTAAGCGTTTCTTTCCTTAGAGTCTAAGCCACGTGTTTCCCCGGCAGCAGGATGCTCCCTCCTGTTTCACTAAGAAGGGTCCCGAGTAAGGCAATCACACACTACACGACATCCCTGGTCAGGTTTTCGATTCTAAAAGACACCGTTTCTCCTCGGCCATGCTTTAGGGGAAAATCGAAGTCCCTGTCCGCTTCATTCTTCGGCTGAATCCAGGGGCAAGAAGTGAATAAGGAGGCGACAACCAATCCAAACACCCTAACGAGAGGAGGTCTCAAATAAGGGCAAGTCCGTTATGACCTGACGCCACAAGAAAAGAAAGGAAAAGAAAAGGAGTAATCTCTGTGATAAAATCAAAAGCATCATCTCAAAAGTCTACCGATTCTGAACTCCAAAGCTCCAGGAATGCAAGAACAGAAAAACTAAGCATGACAAGAGTGGCAGTATAGTTCCCCGCGGGACGTCATGAGCCCGATCGAATGCATGCCTAGAGTGGACAAAGGTTCGATGACGGACACAAAGCCCCGGCGCAACAGACCAAATCTCTAACAGGGCTGTACGGTGAGAAATCAAGTCCTAAAAACTTCCATATCTGGCCTAAGCTTACCCCCGTGTTCTTTTTTCTCTTTTTAGGACCAAGATTAGTACCCTAGGTATGGCCTTGGTAGAAACACCGTCATGTGAATTGGGCCTTGGCCAAGGATTGTCACCCATATTACACACCAACCTCGGGACTTCTGATTCTGAACAAGGAAGCGCTCGTGTTACTAGGGAGGCACTGGTTTTCAAAAATCCAAAAACATCAAATATTTTTAAAATCCAAAAACATCAAATATTTTCAAAATCCAAAAACATCAAATATTTTCAAAATCCAAAAACATCAAATATTTTCAAAATCCAAAAACATCAAATATTTTCAAAATCCAAAAACATCAAATATTTTCAAAAATCCAAAAACACCAAATATTTCCAAAATCCAAAAAAACCAAATATCTGCGAAAATCCCACAAAAATTAGATGTTTTCCAAAACTCCATCATGTGCATAGCATGCATTGCATTTTTATTATATTTTCCGCCTATTTAATAAGGCTCCACCCCTTGACCAAATATCAAGAAACGGTCATTATCTAACTTGCTTCAAGGCAAGGGGTTGAGTCTAAGAACAGATCTAACTTGTTTCACGTCTTAGCATGTGCAGACAACAGGTTCAAATGCAGGATTGCAACTACGCAGGATGTGACGCATCAGTGTTCGACCGTCACAGTCATTTAACGGTCCCCCCCTTGACCGTTAATTCCCTTCAGGCGTGGGCTTTTTATTCTTTCAAACATTGTCCCTCTGACGGCCTGGTCCATACCGTCGTTTCTATATAACGGCCCATCTCCCATCCGTTACTTGCTTCAGAGAACAGGATTAATAAGGCTTTCATTCTGACGGCTCCTCATTAGACCGTCGTTCTTTATGGCGGTCCACTGCCCATCCGTTACATCCTCCAGAGGCTCTGCCTCTTCACATCATTCTAGCCAATCAACCCACAAAACTTATGCTCATTCAACTAAGCCAGTCTCATCTCATTCAAGCAAACTTAATAAAACATGAGTTCATAAAAATTCCAGCTTTGATTGTTAATTACAAACAATATCTCTCATGAACAAAAGAAAATCAAGGTACATTCAGTTTTCTATCCGCAAGAGGGCGGATTCTTCTCAGCTCTTTCACGTAATTACGACGTGCTTCGTCGTTCTCTTCTACTTCTGCTTGCCACGGGCGCACCTTGTTGATCTCCCACATGGTCAGCGTGTTCCGTACTGCTCTTTCATCTTCCTCGGTCCCCATCTTCCTAAGTAGAAGGGGAGGGTAGTGTGATAGTGCAGGAGCTTGGGTTCTTGGAAGTCCGATCTGAAGATGGCACCGGTGCGGGTTGTAGATCGCCATGGTGGTATTCCCCACTAGCTGGAGGTCCAAGCCTGGACGCCGCGGTATTTTAAGAGAGTGCTTCGAAGGATTCTTGGTCGCATGATGAACTTGTCAATTGGCAAAGTGTTGAAGAAGAGGCGCCATTCATCCCACGTTTTCTTATCCGCCGTCCTGCATTCAACCTGAGAAGAGTATCCAAATGCCCCTCCAATGAAGAAGAGAGGGTGGCTCCCGAAGATTCGGCTAGCTGAAGTTATGTCCTCCTTTGGTTGGAATTTGACTCTCACTCCCATCCAGCACTCAAGGAGTATCATGGAGCCGAACAAAAGTCCTCCTAGGCAAGCCGAGCTCAGTCCTTCATAGAGGTATGAGAGGACCGCTTGAGAGATGGACATTCCCCGCCACAGCCCGCTAATAATGCTAAGATTTTGGATGTCTAAGAGGTGGTCGGTCGTGGTGAAAAGGAAGACTCCGCATAAGCAAACCGCCACCGCCTTGGCTATTGCTTCGTGTCTCTCCCACTTATTTTTACAATGAGACACTATCCATTGCGCCAAGGGTATCAAGTGAATGTGGTGTGGGCTGATCATGATCCTCACATCCTTTGGGTTATGAATAAAATCACTCAAGATCAAGATGGGTCAATAGGCTCGATTGTGTAGCAAACCCGGTCTTCATCCCCCACCTTAATCCTAGGGAGGGCTAGGTAGGTTTCTACCTCTTCTAATAGGATCGTTGCTTCAAAAGAAGGGAAGATGAAGGTGTGAGTTTGTGGATGCCACAATTCTATGAGGGCTGAAGTGCTTGGCCAATCTAAGGACAATTTCTGGAAATTTTTGCCTAAAACCAAGAGAGGTTGAAGGTGCCAAACTTTGAGGATTGATGTGACTCTATAGGGAGAGCTTTACCATGGGAGCCACCCACTTCAGATTAGAGTAGCATCTTGGACCAGGAAGAGGCTTGAAGAAAGAAGAGAAGAAGAAGTCATAGAAGAATTGAAGTGCAGAATTCTCTGAACTTGGATGTGTTGTTGAGGAACTTACCACCCTTTGAACATTGGAGCTTAAGTGTTTGGGAATCGAAGTCAGCCGTTGGAGCTCTCCGTGTTCCCTCCTTGCAGCTTTAGGACCGGTGTAGACCTTCTCCTCCATAGCCATCACCTCAAAGCTCCTCTTCATCATGTTTGCTGCCCTTAGGAGAGGTTCTTCAGCCCTAGAGCAGGGGTTTTCAGCAAAGCTGCGATTTTTGGTTGAGTTTCCAAGTTGTTAAGGCTTAAATTTGGCTTTGAAAGGATAAGACTTGAGCTAGAAGGCTTTGTCTTCAATCAGGATAAGTTCTAGTAAGGGATTAGATGGCTAAGTCTCGGGTTTAGGCTCTCACGGCTCAATCCGTCTCGGAATACAACCCAGGCTCTAACGGTCCATCGTTGGACCGTTACTCATCTCCAACGCGCCAACCCTGGGCCGTCGCATTTCCTGTGGGTTTGATTTCACCCAAACCCCGTTCTGTGAAGATTGACGGTCTTATGATGGACCATCGTTTATTTGTAACCCGCGAACCCCAAGCCGTTGCACTGTCAGCCACTCAGCTTTTCTCTTCTGGTTAAGCACTACCCAACGGTCTTGGTTATGGCCGTTACTTTACTACGACGCGTCTCTTTTGGGCCATCACTTTTTTCTACTAGTTGCTATGCAAACCTTCGTTCTGCCGTGAGCAACGGTCTAGCATTAGGCCGTTGTATAGCCCTGACGCACCTTCAGTTGGCCGTCACTTTTTCTGCAGACCCAGCTACTCGGGGGGCCTCTGTCATGATTAACGGCCTTCGGCCAGCGCGTCATTTTGATTGCAACGGTCTGAACCTAGACCGTTACTTTCTCTGCTGCTGAATTCAGGCAATATCTTCTGCCCTTGCCTAGACCTGGCGGTCTTTCACATTGTACACCTCATTCTCTCCACACATTCTGCCCGCACATTTTTCACATACATACATTCCTGCATTTATCTCATTCCTGCATTTATGCACTCCTCATACACGCATCTTACGCATTCGCTCTCATATACTTAAAACAGTCATGCATTCATCCCTGTGTTTCACAAACACATGTCCACCTGCTAAAATCCTTGCACACATCTAGTCATTCACGCTTGCATAAAATAAAAATAAAGAAACCAAAAAAAAAGAGAGAGCATTTTCATTCCATTTGCCATAAGGTATGTATAAGTGATAAGAAAAAAAAAGAAAATATACATCATTCGGCCAGCTTGTCCGTCGGGCCGCCGTCGTCCTCTCCATCCTCGGGTCTCCTCGCAGGTGGCGGCGCTATGGAAGCACTCTCCTCCTGCTATCCTCTCTCTGCCCTCTCATTCCGCCGTTGACCCGAGGAGCTGGCAAGAAAGTCCCCTATCGAGCCTCTCGGGGCAGCACTCCTCCGTGCCCCACTTTGGGAGGCACTCCGCTCCGGTCCCCAGCCCATCATCCGGACCGTCCGCTCCAGCGTTCGCAGCTCGATCTTCAGCCTGAAGATCTGACGTCGCGTGTCCCGTGCCTCCGCCCGGTAGCGATCCAAGTCCGCCATCCCGATCCAGAGTCTCTCCACCTCAGCTTGTGACCGAGCTAGCTCCATCCGAAGTTGCTCTACCTCTGCGTCATCCAAGTGTCGCGGGGTCACCACTCTCAGTCGGGCCGTCTCTGCCCGTGCTAGCTCTGTCTCTGCTCGGGCCCGCTCAGTCTCAGCCCGGCTTCTCTCTATCTCTGCTTGGAGACGCTCTGCCTCCAATCGAGCCTGTCTAGCCTCGGCCACCGCTGCGGCTAGCTCTCTCGCCTGTAGATTGCATTTCATATAGTTAATCATAAGGCATTTAACTGGCATCATCATGAGCATAAGCATTTTTAGCATCTTATCCGCTCTGCGAGGGTGGCCTCCGCCTCCTCGGCCCAGGCAATCGCCCGAGCGAACTCGGCGTCTTGCTCTGCCCTGCCTCCCGCAGGCTGAGAGGAAGACGATGGGGCATCCGGTCCAGCTCGTTGGGCTCCCTCGGCCCGCTGCATTGTCATGATTAATCTCAGTAAGCATTTCATAAGCATAACCATTTAAGTTTAAGATTAGAGTCTCACCAGGAGCTCCAGGGCGGTCCGGTACTCATCCCGCTGCTGGATGGTGGAGTGAAGTAATCCCTCCAGCTCGGCTATCCGTCCCTCAGGGTCTAGCTGCATTTAGAAAGCATGTAAGTCATTTACATATAGCATTACATTTTTTGCATATAAAGAGGTTTGAGGTTTAGAATTGCATACCGGTCGTCGGGTACCTCGGTACACCCGGTCGCCGTAGAGTCGAGCGAAGGCCTTCAGATATGCCTCGTCGCTCTCATCTCGCTCCTTCACCGCTCGGCCCCGCCTGTTCCAGTCATGAACGTACTTCACCTTCCGGGCGCACCAATCCACATTGCCACTGATACCCCTTGCCGACTTGCCAGGGTGGTCATCGCTGTGGCGTGGAAAGGTCACCTCGGGCTGGTGTAGTCCCCGAGTCCGCAGGATCAGACAGTAGTGCAGAGGCTCGGTGATGTGGATGCAGTGTAGCCAGATGTCTCATCCTCGGTACGACAGAGTCGCCTCCACCCACGGCTGCCCCGTGTAACCCACGCCGCGGTACGGGGTCCATCTCACCTGAAAGCATTCAGTCCATTCATCAGCATTTAGAAGTATTTAAAAAGCATTTAGAAGCATTTAAAAGCATTCAGAAGCATATAAAAGCATGTAGAAATCATTTTGAGTTCTGGACTTACCGACGTGTGTGGGTAGAAGTCTAGGTCATCCTGGATCGTCCGGGTCAATCTGATGATCGACCCTGTGTCCCTCGCAACCGACCATCACCTCGCGATCGTTATGCGGCCAGGATGGAGTAGTGCGCCTCTCCCGACGCCCGGGAGGTACATATAGGTCCAGATCTGCATTATTAGAAATCAAGCCAGTCAAAATTGCATAGTCACATGGCATAACATTCCTACATAAACGTTTGTTGCATATAGAAGCATTTAAATTGCATTTACCTGTAGAAAAGGCGAGAAGCCGCCCAGCATGGTCTGCCGGTCCGTCGTGCTAAGGGACTCGAACAGGAACGCTAGCACTGTCGCTCCCCAAGCATATCTCCCAACTCTGTGCAAGTGCTCTATCATCGGCAGCAGTCTGCAGCTGATGACGTCCGCCCGAGTCACGAAGAGGAGCTTCCCGAATAGCAGCATCAGGAAGCGTCTGAGCACTCGGTCTCCCTCAGGTCCTTCCTCCGCCGCCACGCGAGGGCGCACCTGGTCTATCACTCTGCCCAAATGCTCCTCGGGTAGCTCTCCTACGGCTATCGCCGCTCCTCTCAGTCCCAGGCTCTCCTGCAGTACTGATCTCGAGAGCTGGGAGGAGGACTGTCCCGGCCTGATCAAGTCCAATCGAGCAGCTGCTGCGCCATCTCCCTGTAATCACCGTATGTCCATCCGGTCACTGCGGCTCCATGGACTCTCAGTCTTGTAATCCTCGCTATGTCTTCTAGCGTGGGGATCATGTGGCCCCACGGGAAGATGAACGCCCTGCTGATCGGGTCCCACCTCTCGTGCAGTGCGTACAGCAGGGGCGTGTCCATCCGGATCACCTCGATGCTGAGCACCTCGGTGAATCCCATGCCAGCCAGTCGCTCCCTCTGGTAATCCGACAGTGCTTGGTACACGGCCCGGATCTGTAGCCAGGAGATCCTTGTTCGTCGCTTTCCCTGCATTCATTTAGATCACAAGTCAGTCCATTGCTTCATAAAAATCATTGCATAAGCATTCATATAATCAAAACAAAACAAAAATTCAAAATTGAAAACCTAAAAATAAGTTTTGAATCCCTGGCAGATGTAACGGCCCTGGGGTAGGGCGTTACTTGTCTCTGACGCACTCATGGTGGCGCGTCAGACGTGTGACGGTCGCTGGCAGGACCGTCACATTGTCTGCTATTGGGACTCTTTTCCTTTGCCCTCCCGTGGTTGCCCACTATGGCCAAATGGCCTACAATCATTCCTAGTGGGTTCATGGACCCATTTCTACCCTTTAATCCCACATGCATTCATAATAAAAACACAAAAAAAAATCAAAATTTGAAAATTTAAGGCGGAGGCTTACCTCGCGGTCTTGCCCTCTCTTCCTTTTCTTCTCTGGTTCCTTGGGTTCCTCTTCACCCAAGGGGGCTTCCCCTGGGTCCTCTGCAGTCGTGGGAGCTTTCTCTTTCTCCCTTAGCTCTCTTCTCCTCGGTTCTTCTTCCGTGGTCGGCGTGATGATCTCCCGTTCAATCTGACGGTGGAGCCGCCGTATCGCCTTCCTCTTTCCTCGTTCCCTCCTCTGTGGTGGTGGCTGAGGTGCCTCATCGCCGGTCATGGCGGTGGTGGAGAGGGTGGTCGTCCGGTGGTTTCTCTCGGTTGGGGTTTTGGGGGTTGTTAAATGTGGAATGATGGCCGTGACCGTTCGGTTGTTATTTTTTTGAACGCTCAGGAAATGCGACGGTCTATCGTCTGGCCGTGACGCGTCTGGATGTGACCGTTACATATGATTGGACTATTTTATTGAAGAATGTGAACCGCCTGGTTTATGACGGACTAGGGATGGTCCGTTACTTGATGTGACGCCCTTTCATCAGACCGTTACAAACTTGCAAGTTTCTTGATGAATTAAATGGTCTATTTGATGTCAAAATGGTTCCATGTTCTGTCAAGATGTTCATTGTTGATGCCTCTCGCACGTACGAATGGTTATGCCTTGATTCATGATCATATTTAATTTTGGCTAACCTATCTTTTATGAAGGAATTTATGAACGAAATCACGCTTTGCCGTCCGTCCGAAGGTAAGTCAGGTATTTGTATCTCGTCCCTTATCCCTTAATGCATTACTATATGATACTTACGATATTATCTCGAGAACCGGCTGGTCATTCATGTGTTCTGGGATCTGATGTTCCCCTTAAACAAAAATGATGATGATCTAAGTTCACATGTTTAATCGTTGGATAGGCCGTTAGATTGGAATAAGTTTGGGGACGATGGTTCTATCTTGCACGCCGTGGTTGCAGATGGTGTCCTGACCCTAATTTCTCTGGTCTAGCAATATTATTCTCGAGTATCTTGATATTTTATCTTTCTTTGCATTTGTTTTGAAGATTTCTTTTCCTTTAGCCCAGCATGCATCATACGCATTCTTTGAGCATTTTGAAGCTTCATTTGTTCAAGTGTCTCGGTGTTGGTGAATAGCTGTGTTCTTGATCCCGAACAAGGAGAATCATTCCACTCTGAATTAGAAGGTTTTCCTTCGATCTGCTCGCTTGATCTGGTTGGCTGAAGATTCCTGTCTGGAGTTTAGTCTCTTGTTCTTTCTGTTGCCTCCGGCGGCTAGCCGTGTTTCCTTTCCTTAGTTATTAGCTCCTCCAGACTTGCATCCTTTGGTTGGCTATTTCCTTGTGATCAGTTTTGAAGCTTTCCAGAAAATTCCTATCGCTTGTTGGTTGAGAACGGGTGTCGTTTACCTTAACACCCTCTTTTTGATCCACTCCGCTTCATTTCCGCTTCATCTCCATGTTCCATTTCGCTTTCGCTTCACCTCCGCTCGTTCCCCTGCAAAGAGGACGTTAAGGAGGGGCATCTGTTGACACCCGTTTTATGACCAATAAGTCGGGTCATCTCCTTATTCATTCTATATGATGCTCCAAGTCGTTCACTCTTCATTGAGTCTCTTGATTAGTTGAAGCCTATTTCTTGGGTCTTAACTCCTTGATCGGATATGGTTCCTTGTGGCTATTTCATTGGATGAATCTTAGCAATGCCTCTATTCCTTTTTGATCTCCATTTTGATAATAACGGTCGGTCCTAGGCGCGTTGTTTCATTTGACGGATGGGTCCTGGACCGTTACTCTTTGAAGAGTCCTAAGGCTTAAGGCCTCTTTTTAAAGCTTATCCTTTTGATTACACATTGATAATAACGGTCTGTCGTGCAGCCGTTGTTTCATTCTGACGCCCTATGCCTTGGCCGTTGCTTCTTGAAGAGTCCAACTTGTTGGGTCTTCTTCCCGTTGATCTTATCTTTTAGGGATAAGGTTGATAGTGACGGATGTTCCTTGGTGCGTTATTTCCAAGTGGCGGTCTGTCGTGCAGCCGTTACTTCCTTCAGAGAGTCCTGCCAGTTCAGGCCTTTTCTCTGCTACTCCGTGGTCGAGATAAGGGTTTGGATTGACGATATCTCTTTCAAATCTGATCCTCAGAACCTTCTGTTTGTTTCTATGGACTCTTGGTGATATTATCTTCGAGGATTTGCTAAGAGTTATCCCTTTATCTTGCTGGATTATCCTCTACTCGACCTGAGAGTTTGAGGGTCTATAAATAGAACCCTTGACTTCATGGCCCAAGAGAGGAGGATTGGAAATTCACGACGAAGTGCTGCCGAACTCAGGAGCCATCTTCATCCAAGAGGAACTGCTTCCCACGTTCATCCATCTCATAATCAAGGGAGTACTTTGGTTTTAGTCTTTCAAGTTCATCATTGCATGCTTAAGTTCTTCCCTGGTTTTTCCTCAATCAAAGCATTGTCCCTCCTCTTTCTCCACATTTTTCACTGTTCTCTAAGCATCCAAACATCTTCCCCATCTTTTAAAAACGCCCAGAGGGGTTAAAAAAACCAAAAACTCCCCGGTAATCCCCTCTCCTTTTGATGTCCTTAAGTTCTTTGAGAATTGATGCTATATTATTGAAAGGGCTAATTTGGGTTGTTTTGTTCTTGTCTTCTACATCTTTGGCAGGTTTACAGGTTCACCAACACGAGGCCCAAGTCTTCTAGCCGGCTGGAAGAGTTGGAGTTAAAAGAATCTACACTTTGCTACTGCAGGTTATCTGACGGTCTGGTGCAGGCGCGTCATATTATTCTGGCGGTCTATCGGGTGGCCGTTACTTTCAAGTGACGCACAGGGTTCTAGCCGTTACTTCTAGCTGACCTGCAGGTTCTCTTTGGTTTTCTCTCCCGTGGGCGGGTGCTTCATCCACCTATTTCAAGGTATTCACAGGTCTTTTGCTTGTTTTTACTTTGGTGGCGATCACATCTTTCCTTAGTCTTGGGCATCAGCTTTCTCATTCATCACATATCTCTTTTATTTTCTTGCTTGCTCCACCCCTTGTGGTGTGTTTTTATTTACTCCTTGCTCCACGCTCCGGCGTGTGTTTTCCTTTTCCTTAGCCTAGTTTGATTGAGATAGCATGCCCATGCTAGAGCTAGCTTTGATTGCCTAGGTTCATGATCACATGTTCATAGGTTAAGAGCAGATCTTTGATTACTTGCTTGTCATTTCATCATTCAAAACCCCAAAGAAAAGATAGATAGGCAAAATAAAATCAACAATTTTGAACAATTATGATTAGATTTAATCCTTATGAACATCTGATCACAATTTTGTAAGGTCAAATGGTTTCTCTTAGATGAGGGTGGTCTTGTTAAGATATCTCTTGATTTGTAACGATAACATATTTTTATGACTGACTCCCCCTAAATGAATCCACAGACATTTAAGATAGAATAGGAAAAGCTTGACCTAGACGACATAGATGAGAGTGCAAGAAAGGATATGTCTATGAAGGTGAAGAGAGCTAAGATGGGTGAAATTGGTGGCCACATCTAAGTATGAGGAAAACTAAGGTCAGATTTGCAGACAACCAAAGATAGTTCAATAGATTTCCATCATGAGCACATCACATTAAGACAGCAAACTTCTCATTCCAGATATAGTGAGGTCGATGCATCTCTCATATGCTTTGACTTGCAAGTATGGTAAGGTCGGTGCACCTTTCTTACGCTTCGACCTACCTATATAGTAAGGTCGGTGCTCCTTCCATATACATCGACCTTCTATCTTATCCAGACTAAGGTTTCAGCCAAAAATCAATATAGCATTGACTCCACTTGACAGAGACTTGACCTTATAGAATTTTAACCAGCAGATGTTGCAAGAACACTTATTCAGATATCTGAAGCAGACCATCACTTTCTGACACCATTAACTCATATTCTTTCATTGAATTGTACTTTGCCAACTCAGATCAGAACATATCAAGCTCTCCCTTACTATGTGCAGTAATTCCAATCAAACAGCAGTCCTTTTCTCATTGTACACAAGTATGCAAATATGAAAAGTGCAAAATGCAAATTTATCACTATATGCAAGTTGGACTCTTGGTACTTGACGGAGGACTAGCATCTACGCAAGATGTGGGTTTCTAGACAGAAATGATCTGCCCTTCTCCCAGTGTACCATTTGATATACCAAAGGGTCATGCATGAAAATACTTCTAATTATGGACCATGAATGACTGTTCAATATACAGATGCTCATATGGAAATGCATGTGGCAGATTCTCAAATTAAAATCATTCATGACAAGATAGCATCGAACAATACTATTGAATTCAATCTGTCCAAACATACAATCATTCCAAAGAGAATTATTCAAACATCAGTTCAGAGAAAAGAAAGTGGGGTTTGACTAACCTTCATGTGCCTTGATTTTATTGTATCCCCCTTTTTATTTTCTGCCATCAAGGCACACCTGCAAGCAAGAATCATTTCGAACTTCTGGGAACCCAAGAATTCTTGGGTCCTGTTAGTTGAGTTACACCTTTCTTAGGTGCTTTCCATGATTTCAGAGCATTCAAATTATCAAATTTCATAGCAAAATAATTATTCATGACATGCCCCACATTCCCACAATAGTAGCATGAGTTAAATGCATTCATGTTCTTCTTTGATGCATAAGTAGAGTATTTCTGTGGGATGGCATTAATTTTTCCATTTCTATCATAGAACCCAAAATTTTCTCTCACATGCCAATAATCCTAGACTGTGTGGCCAACTCTTTTACAATTAAGACACTATGGCCTTTTGTTAGGGAATAGATTTGGCTTTCTTTGGTCATTGAAATTTCTATGGGCTTTTAGTTTATTATTCTTAAAAACCAAACAATCATTCATTATATGTCCAAATCTGTTACAGTGGAAACACCGAATATCCTTTTTCTATACCTCATGATTTCTGACATGAGCTTTTCCAGCATGCACATGAGGATTTTGAAACACAACCTTTTTATTTTAATTTGTCTTGGCATTTTTGAATTCATTAAGTTTCTTAGAGACATTCAAATCATCCAACTTCATGGCATGACAATCATACATCACATGCTCTGCCCTACCACAATAAAAACATGAAGTTCCAATTTTATTTCTATTTGCATGTATGGGTAAACTAACATTAGGCTTATCATGCAAATGGACACTACTAGCATGGATGTGTTTAGAATTTTTCTGCAAACCATTTTTCTATTTTCAAATTTTTATTTTGTTTTTCTGATCTCTGAGCAATAAATTGAAAGATTTATGAATGATTGATTGTGGCTATCTCAGAGTTGCCCTCAACAGATGTATGAAAATTGTTCTCAACCCCTTTCTTATTCTCTTGATTGTAACCCAGTCCTTCTCTCTGAAAGCTAACTTTAGCTCCAAGGATTTTATCTAAATTTTCTTTCCCTTCAACAAATTTAGACATACATTCATTCAAATCAGCCACTTGACCTTCCAGAGATGTTTTCATCAGTTCAGAATTAATTATTTCATCCTCACATTAAACTATTCTGATTTTTAAACTTTCATTTTCTTTTTGTAGAGTTGATAGATTTTTAGATTCATTGATGTCAACATATTTTCCTTTTTCAAAAGTTAATATTCTTTCTAATATGACAGTATTCAGCACCATGAGCTTTTTGTTTTGATCTTTCAAATTTTTATTTTCCAAATTCAATTTTTTAATTTTTTCATCGTGGTTATCTTTGCCCATCAACTTCAATTTCTCATTCAACTCTTCCTCAATCTTTTCTTGTTCTTTCTTCTTATCTAGCAACTCCTCATTCTTCTTCCCTTATTGGAGTAACCAGTTCTTCTAGCCATTTAATTTCAGATTGAAAACTGGCATTCAAATCTTTCAAAGACAAACACTTATTACATGATGAGCTATTACAAGAAGTATTGGGCATTTTTTGTTTAACTTTCTTTTTCAACTTCTTATTTTCAGATTTTATTCTCCGATACTTTTCATACAATTCAGCATACATATCTCTTAGATCATCAAAAGTCATTTCATCAATATCAGTTTCAGAGTTTACCTGATCCTCTCTTGCATTGCTCGAAGTATTGTTGTCTGCCATAGGACTTTTCTAGTTCTCATGAAATTTAATCACTAAATCCCAATTCTCCTTTGCAGTCCTGCATGTAGAAATAGAGGAAATGACATTAGTATCTACCGCATTCTTTAAAATATTCAGAACTTTTATATTCTTGAAATTCTTTTGTTTGTCCTTCTAGGACCAAGTACTCTCCTCTTGAGGCAAAACAAGTGGACCATGTTCAATAAGGTTCCACAGTTTTGGATCCATAGAGTTCATAAAACCGCACAAGTTGTCTAACCATTTATTGAAATTCGAACCATCGTATATCACAGGAGAGACCATTTTGACAGATAATCAGAAACAATCAAAGCACACACAACATGATCTGATCTGTAGATCGTTGGATCCGTTAACACAGACACATGCTCTGATACCAATTGTTGGGATAGTTGGTGCGGGCAGAATGCACACAGCTAAGATCCAGAGGGGGGTGAATGGATCCCCGTTAAAATCTTTTGCGGAATTAAAATTGTAACAACAGTCAATGATTTAAAGAGATAATAGCGCTCTCTTACAGAGTGAACTCCTCACTGAAAATCAAAGTCAAACACTAGGTGTCCAAACAAATTCAATACATAAACCCAGCAACACACCAACATAGGGAATGACCTTCAACCAATTCTTGTACTAGGTGGAGGTTTGATCTAGGATCTCCTCACGCAAGAGGTGGCATTCTAGATAGGCCTAACATATCTTTCCAGCCACTCCTTTTGATATACTCTTTGGTTGAAAGTAAATTAAAAACATATGAATAACAATGCAATAAGTATCATATGCCAATAGAGAACGACCCAAAGCATGCATCTAAACGAAGCTGTAAAGTTATAAACAAGCACACACAAGAGGCAACAATTTTAAGGTGGTTCGGTCTAAACCTTGAGACTGACGTCCACCCCTCACTCAACTAGAGTGAGGCTTCCCGCTGATACACAGCTTAACTCACTGATCCACAGCTTCGGGGACGAATCCCTACAATCCACTGATCCACAGCTTTGGTGTCACGTCCCGAACCGATAGCAGCGGGAAGCGATGCTCGAAACGTGGCAGCGAAACAGTCATGATAATTAGAGCAGAAAATAAATAAACACAATAAATAATATTCAACCACATGGAGGTCATTATTTGAGAAAAATATAGTTTTATTGATATTTAGAAATTTAAATACAATTTGACTCAATAAAAGAAATAAAGAAGAGAAAATAGCAAGACCCACTACTAACTAGACTCAAAAAAATAAAAAGACTCGGTCTCAAGGCTCCAGGTTCACTCGATCACGCTGACCCGATCCCAATTTCAAGCGTTCCATCTATCGCGTTACCTGAAAAGGATGGAAATAAGGGGGGTGAGCAAAAAGCTCAGTAGAAATTACTCTCTATCATCAGGCAAAATTTAAGTAATTAATCATTTTCAGGAATGTATAAATAATGCGAGAAACTCAATTAAAGCAAACTAAGTAACCAACAAGATCAGAAGATAATCGATAGATAAATGGAAAGGAATATTGCAAGTCGAGATATCAAGCACTGTTATCAAGAAATTTTCCATGAATGGACATTTTAAGTCAAGTCAGGTCAAGTCGAGTCATGTCATGTCATGCAAGCAAGTACTTCACTCATTCAAGCGAGTATAGCAAGTATCACGAGAGTGTGGAATGTCGTAGACCCAACACGCTAGATAGTACTCGGTGCCAAATGCCACACCTAGTCATTGACCTCTCCGGGGCACAAGTACACTTCGGGTGCTCCTCCCAGGACCAGACTGGGCCCTTAAATATGATTGCCTTGGCATTGATTTGTTTGGATCATAGATCCCACGAAACCTAGACATCCACGAATAACAATGGCCAAGAGTTCCAAGATCAAGCTCATGTAATCAAGGTAAAATGTGTAAGAACGTTGATTTTCTAGAGATTTCAATAATAAGCTCATTAATCGAGAGGAATAGTCATTTAAAGAAATGACTCTTGAATGGATAAATGTTGACAATAGACCTAATAATAGATCAAAATCTGAGGTACCATAGCCTAGTTAGGCAAGAGTAGCTTGCACATATCAAAACCATGAAAACATTAATTTTCAAAAAACTAGACTATGAAACGGTCAGCAAAGGACCGCTAAGATAGGAACACAGTCTAATCAGGACCGCAAAAAGGCTAGCTGAGTCAAAGATCCAAACCCAGAGTGAAAGAGTAGAAAACGGTCCAAAGTGGGCCGCGATCAGGACTAGACGGTCCTGTTTGGGCTGTGTGAAGAGGTAAACGGTCTAATAACAACCATGTACATCACTGAGTCCAGAGAACTACAGCCGATGCACAGCCGGTTAAAAACGGTCACAGGAGGGCTGTTCAAGTAGTCTGGCGGTCATGACTGGACCGCTTACTGACAGAACAGTCTCAGGAGGGCCACTATCAAATAGGACAGTCCCGTTTCCAGGATTTAGCAAAAATACGCGATTCGATTGAGTCAAAAAGGTTCAGTCTTGTCGGTACAACCCGCCCGGTGTCCTAGTGGGAATCCCAGGCTCACAGGGGCTTACGGAGGTCTCATAATAGAGGTCCTAGTCCGACGGAAGGAATATCTGATAGAGAGTCCCAACTATTACAAGAATTGAGGGCTAATTAAATCATGAAAAATGAACGTATAGCGGTCAGTCAACATCACCAGAGTGAAGTGACTGTCAAACAAATCCTAATGTTTAATCAATGACCAAAAACTTATGACTTTAACCATTTGTATATCAATTTAAATGAATAGACAAGAAGATACAAATGGATGAAAGGAAAGATATTGGCAGTTATGATCACAATTAATTACTCCACATGCTCTAATTACTTAGTGTGTTGCTACATTAATCATAATATCTAACAAATGGAATAAGCATAACTAGAACAACACATAAACGGTAGTTCACAGGGCCGCTAGGATCATAAACGGTCAGGTACAGGACCGCTACCCCAGATCTTGCGGTCTATCGAGGGGCTGTTTAGATCAAAAGGGATTTAAATCTATAGGGGGGAAAAATGGTCAGTTGCGAGACCGCCAGGGTCATAAGCGGTCACTATTACGACCGCGTACGTGACGCCCTATCCGACTCCGGTGAGCTCCGACCGACCCGGATAAAAATGACAATTTCGATCGCAGTACTCAATATAAATTGGGCAAACCACTACTGCTAGAAAGAGGATGAACATCCACACGAGATGGCATGATTAATTAGAAAATAAACTGGCGAAACTCAAACAACAGTTCGATACACAAGGAACTAGCATGGTCGGTGCCCTAATTGACATGCTTCCAATAAAAACTAAAATACGAAGTCAATGCTAAACTAAAATTAGGGCTTTTGATATCAAATGAAATAGGACACGAAGATGATCAAGCTAGGATGCCTTAATTAAAGTTTGACCTGAGAGAACCGTACCTTAATCGAAGAGAAAAGAGGAAGAAAAACCACGCCAGAACCTTAATATCACGCCGGCCTAGCACGCCCAAATTCGCTCAACTCTGGTCACGATCGCCCACGTTGCCAGCCAAGGAACCAAATAGAGAACCCTAGCCATCGAAGCCCTCTACTTATAGACCCTATTGAAGCTTCTAGAGATCGAATTCGACCCAAGAGTTCTGATAGAAGAAATCGGCGAAAAACTCAGTGTTCAACCCAATCCGCGCCGCCACCGTCGAATAGGAGCTTCTAGAATTAGGGTTTCCGATGGGAAAATGGGCTTCTATGATGGGCCTATCATTTGGGCTTGGTTTGGGCTCAAATGGTTAAGAATTGGGCTCCAATTTGGTCGTTTAAGATTGATCTATTAAAATAACGAATTTATCCATTAATTCCTTAATCCAGCCTAATAGAATTTTTATTAGGGGTCGGCCCAGTTGACATTATTGTTAAATACTTCGTTCTCTACAAGAATATAATTTTTTCATATTTTTAGAAATTAGTCAAAACTTTGGCCTACGGATGAAATTCAATTAATTTGATTTATACTTATTAAATTCAAATCATCGTAGAAAAATTTAGATTGCATCTTGGAATATGAAAGTCTTTTTATGGTGATTGTAGAAAAATAATTATTTATTTTTATTGATATAATTTGGTCACTTTCAAAATAAATAATATTTTTTAATTAAGAAAATTATTGAAGTCATTAAATAGCAAGTTAATATATCTTTAATCTGTTTTAATATATCTTACGTTGAATTAGTAATTCGATTAGTCAAAAAATTAGATTTTTTTTCTTTTCACATGCTTTTCATTTATTTCTATTTATCACATTTTATTCCAATACATATTATAAATTTTTACTTTTTATTTTATTATTTAACCCGGGTGTTACATCCTCCCCCACTTCAAGGAATTTGGTCCCCAAATTTGTCGATCGCCATTAGCTATTCGAAGAGTTAAACTAAGATGATCTTACCTATTCAAAATAATATGGTAATCATACAACTAATGGAATGCAAAAGAATTTTACGGATAAGGGAGAACGATACCTTATATAAAATTCTTCATTTGATAGAAATCAATGCTAATTCTCCATGTGTTTTTGCTTGTGGAAGTAGCTTAGGACAATTAGCCGTTATATGATCTTTATTTTCGCAACGAAGACACGCTCCACTTCTTCGCCAGAACTCCTTGATTAGATGACCAAATTTGTGACAGTGAAAACATTTCATTTGCGAAAGGTTATTCCTTTTTCTTCTTATTACTTCAAATTTCTTTACGACGGACTCGCCACCTTTGAACGGAACTAGATTTTAGGTTACTTGTAGACCCTCTTGCTTTCATGTCAAAAGGAGCTTGGATACCGGCAAAATAATTATAAGGTTAAAATTTTTATTACCCTTACACGTCGTGCTACGCAATCTTATACATATTTTATTACTTAACCCGAAGCACTACCCAATCTCACCAGGTGACAAAAGGGATGATAAGGATCACACGACCTATTACTTAGGGTAACCTATACTTATGGACAAGAACCTAAGGCTCAAACAACCGAGCCTCTGATAGCACTTCTGTCACGTCTCGAATCGATAGCAGCGGGAAGCGATGCTCGAAACGTGGCAGCGAAACAATCATGATAATTAAAGCAATAAATAAATAAACACAATAAATAATATTCAACCACATGGAGGTCATTATTTGAGAAAAATATAGTTTTATTGATATTTAGAAATTTAAATACAATTTGACTCAATAAAAGAAATAAAGAAGAGAAAATAGCAAGACCCACAACTAACTAGACTCAAAAAAATAAAAAGACTCGGTCTCGAGGCTCCAGGTTCACTCGATCACACTGACCCGATCTCAATTTCAAGCGTTCCATCTACCGCGTTACTTGAAAAGGATGGAAATAAGGGGGGTGAGTGAAAAGCTCAGAAGGAATTACTCTCTATCATCAGGTAAAATTTAAGTAATTAATCATTTTTAGGAATGTATAAATAATACGAGAAACTCAATTAAAGCAAACTAAGTAACCAACAAGATCAGAAGATAATCGATAGATAAATGGAAAGGAATATTGCAAGTCGAGATATCAGGCACTGTTATCAAGAACTTTTCCATGAATGGCCATTTTAAGTCAAGTCATGTCATGTCATGCAAGCAAGTACTTCGCTCATTCAAGCGAGTATAGCAAGTGTCACGAGAGTGTGGAATGTCTTAGACCCAACACGCTAGATAGTACTCAGTGTCAAATGCCACACCTAGTCATTCACCTCTCCGGGGCACAAGTACACTTCGGGTGCTCCTTCCAGGACCAGACTGGGCCCCTAAATATGATTGCCTTGGTATTGATTTGTTTGGATCATAGATCCCATGAAATCTAGACATCCACGAATAACAATGGCCAAGAGTTCCAAGATCAAGCTCATATAATCAAGGTAAAATGTGTAAGAACGTTGATTTTCTGGAGATTTCAATAATAAGCTCACTAATCGAGAGGAATAGTCATTTAAAGAAATGACTCTTGAATGGATAAATATTGACAACAGACCTAACAATAGGTCAAAATCCGAGGTACCATAGCCTAGTTAGGCTGGAGTAGCTTACACATATCAAAACCGTGAAAAAATCAATTTCCAAAAAATTGGACTGTGAAATGGTCAGCAAAGGACCGCTAAGATAGGAACACGGTCTAATCAGGACCACAAAATGCTAGCTGAGTCAAAGATCCAAACTCAGAGTGAAAGAGTAGATAATGGTCCAAAGTGGGCCGTGATCAGGACTAGACGGTCCAGGTTGGGCTGCGTGAAGAGGTAAACGGTCTAATAACAACCGTGTACATCACTGAGTCCAGAGGACTACAGCCGACGCACAGTCGGTTAAAAAAGGTCACAGGAGGGTCGTTCAAGCAGTCTGGCGGTCATGACTGGACCACTTACTGACAGAACAGTCTCAGGAGGGCCGCTATCAAATAGGACAGTCCCGATTTCAGGATTTAGCAAAAAGACGCGATTCGATTGAGTCAAAAAGGTTCAGTCTTGTGGGTACAACCCGCCCGACGTCCTAGTGGGAATCCCAGGCTCACAGGGGCTTACGGAGGTCTTATAATAGAGGTCCTAGTCCGACGGAAGGAATATCCGACAGAGAGTCCCAACTATTACAAGAATTGAGGGCTAATTAAATCACGGAAAACGAACGTATAGCGGTCAGTCAACATCACTGGAGTGAAGTGACTGTCAAACAAATCCTAATGTTTAATCAATGACCAAAAACTTATGACTTTAACCATTTGTATATCAATTTAAATGAATAGACAAGAAGATACAAATGGATGAAAGGAAAGATATTGGCATTTATGATCACAATTAATTACTCCACATGCTCTAATTACTTAGTGGGTTGCTACCTTAATCATAATATCTAACAAAAGGAATAAGCATAACTAGAACAGCACATAAACGGTCGTTCACAGGGCCACTAGGATCATAAATGGTCAGGTACAGGACCGCTACCCCAGATCTTGCAGTCTATCCAGGGGCCGTTTAGATCAAAAGAGATTTAAATATATAAGGGGGAAAAACAGTCAGTCGCGAGACCGCCAGGGTCATAAGCGGTCACTGTTACGACTGCGTACGTGACGCCCTATCCGACTTCGGTGAGCTCTGACCGACCTGGACAAAAATGACAATTTCGATCGCAGTACTCAATATAAATTGGGAAAACCACTACTGCTAGAAAGTGGATGAAGATCCGTACAAGATGGCATGATTAATTAGAAAATAAACTGGCGAAACTCAAACAACAGTTCAATACACAAGGAACTAGCATGGTCGGTGCCCTAATTGACATGCTTCCAATAAAAATTGAAATACGAACTCCATGCTAAACTAAAATTAGGGCTTTTGATATCAAATGAAAAAGGACATGAAGACAATCAAGATAGCATGCCTTAATTAAAGTTTGGCCCGAGAGAACCCTACCTTAATCAAAGAGAAAGGAGGAAGAAAAACCACGCCGAAACCTTAATCTTGCGCCGCCCTAGAACGCCCAAATTCGCTCGACTCCGGTCACGATCGCCCACGCTGCCGACAAAGGAACCAAATAGAGAACCATAGCCGTCGAAGCCCTCTACTTATAGACCCTATTGAAGCTTCTAGAGATCGAATTCGACCCAAGAGTTCTGATAGAAGAAATCGGCAAAAAACTCGATGTTGAACCCAATCCGCGCCGCCACCGTCGAATAGGAGCTTCTAGAATTAGGGTTTTCGATGCGAAAATGGGCTTCTACGATGGGCCTATGTTGGCACTCGAGATATATTCAGCAGTGATCAAGCCTCAAAGATGAATGATGTGGCCTACTGAAGCACAGAAGCTGAAAGAGATCAATACACTGAAGCCTTCTCAAGCTGCCAGAGCCTCGGGTAACCCAGTGTGAACATCGGGAACTTCACCTCAGGAGGATCGAGAAGAATACGCCGCCAGTCGGCAGTGTCGTCAAGACTGCCCGATGAACCGGTATCGACTCGATCGTACCGCGTATACCATGCCCATTGTCCGACCAAGGACGGGCATGCATCTGACGTCCGACCAAGGATGAGGATGTACCTGTCGTTCGACCAAGGAGGAGAATATATATCCATTGTCCGACCAAGAATAGGGGTATACTTGGTGGCCTGCCACCTGAATGAAAGATCCTCCCGAGGTGAAAGAACGCCCTTGGCCCTTCAGAACAGGGGACCGAAGGCTCTGTCAGCGGAAGACCCCGATGGCCCGGCATGGGTACGGCTTCTCAGCATATTGGGTCCGTTAGTGACCAAATGACCACCTAGTTAAGGCGAAAGCATTCTGGGAGGAATTCTGCCCTTTTAAAAAGGCTTTAAGCATGAGTCAAGCTGAGCTGGCAGCACGAACCACAGTGTCGAAAGCCGTGTCAGCGGAAAGCCCGCATGTTCAAACTGAAGATGCACGAGGTTCCGAAGAAGGTTGCACGCAGACCCGGGGGCTTCTTCAGGACTTCTCACCTGGGTTTTGCAAGACCACGGTGAGATGAATGGTCACGGTGACCCCCAGAACCAGTCCGGGACCCACTGTCTAACCTGTGTTAAGCAAATGAGGCTTATCTGGCGCGCCCTTTCACCGACGCGCCCCCTATCCCGGCGCCCTTCTACTCGATGCGCTAGCTGCAGATGGGGCTTCCCTGGCGCACATTCTCTATGCCAGGAGAGCCTTCGTATATATAATCTACTTGGTTCGACCAAGTTGAAAAAAAAAAGAAGGAGAGAAGATAGAAGAAGAGGGCGCGGAGAGAAACAACGCATCCGAAATCTGAAGAGAGAGGAGCCTTGGGAGAGAAGCAGGGTTACCACTGAGAGGGGTCCTCACCGCTGTCTTCCCCTGTCTTGCCTGAATAGCCTCGAAGCCGAAGAAGAAGCGTCGTTCCAATACTCTGTTTCCTGGAGTGATGGTTTAGGTGGGTTCCGGAGCTTTCTCCCGATCCCCTCCTATTGTTCTTCTTTGATGCTAATATAATGTAAATGAAGTGGGAAGGGCGATGATATGAGCCCTCTCCCCTTGATCATCTCCTTCTCCTTCCCTTTTCTCAGAGAACCCCTGCGTGGGTGCGATACTGTAGCATCCTGGGTGATGATATGAGCCTGCGATGCTCTGCTTCTTCAAACTCTCATCTATCCCTCTTATTCCCGGCTTGAATGCTGACTATGTGATGCGAAACATTTGTAATAATCCATTTGGGCATTCGCCCTTCTGATATTTGAATAAAAGCATCAATACCCATATATGTATCTGGAGATTCATTGCTGTCCATTCGATTGCGGTTTCTTCCGATGATTTCTCCGATGCATATGCCCAAGTGCTTTCAAGGGCAACAGTGATATCACCCTCTCCCCAAGGATTTCTCCTCGCATTAACTTCTAGTCCGTGGAGGGTTATTGACCAGAGGAATGCACCTCGATGCTCCCCTGGTCAGAACCCTGGGACCTTCTCCCATTACCCTCCCTCCGTTCCCCGTCATGAACGGAGGGGGGATGAGGGCATCCTTATAATCTAAACGCATTGTTCGTTGGTACTATTACCTCTCTGCTCACTATGCTGATTTTTCAGTGGTTTGCCCTCCCTTGATTGTGGAAAACCCCACGATAACAAGCTAACCTCTGTGCTAACAGGCTAACTCCGGTACCAGCATAGGCTAATCCTCCTGCTAGCTAGTTAATCGGCCGATTCATCGTGTGTATGGTCTAATTGGCTCTTTTCTATCGAATGCATCCTATCCTGTTCTACTCATGACTATTTTCCCGAAGAGTTTGCCAGATGGGGAGAGGGGACATCCCTCACTAATATTCATGAACCACCGTCGGATCACAAGGTCATGCCCCTCGATGGCATGCACTACTATGATCCATTAGAGGTGAACATTGATAGGGCTTTAGCCCGATACCAAATCCACTATGCTCAAGGATATTGTGGTGGCCATGGGTGGTATGCCCCTCGTAGGCTAGTCCTTGGGGCTTCCCTTTTCTATCGGTCGTTTCTTTTTGGATTGCGTTTGACCACGGGTTGTGCGCCCCTCGTAGGCAAGTCCTCGGGGCTTTCCTTCCCTTATTGGTCGTCTCATTCGATTACTTTCAACCCACGGAACCATGGTGCCCCTCGTAGGGTAGTCCTCGGGATTTTCCTATCTGATTGGGATCCACTGGCCACCATCATGCCGTCCAGCTTGTTAGGGGCTTACTCCGCACGTGAGTATGTCCCCGCTTCTCCCCTGCAATCCTTCAGGGATGGGGAGATACTGCCCAATTTTCACCATGGCTTAATTAATCAGTTGCCTTCGTGATTTGGACTTAATAAAATATGTGTTCCTAAACAATGAACCTCTGTGCTTGAGTATGAACCTTGCACGAGCTTATGACTCTGCTCCTAGAGGGCCCGAGGCTCTAATTCAATAAACAATCAACTCAATCAACCCCAAGATCCCTAAAAACATCTTAATAAACCAAATAGACTCAAAATATTTCAAAAATCAACTTAAACGGCGCGACCTTAACCCGGCGCGCCCTAATACGGTGCGGTACCCCCCCCCCCCCCGCGTCGGATTAACACTAGACTCAAACTAAAAGATTTTCAAATGGTCTATACCCGGCGCACCGTAATCCGGCGCGCCCCAAGGCCATCGCGCCGGGTAAGCCATCTTGCCATGCCGCGCCATTCAACTCCTTGTGCCTACGTTTGCCCGCTCTGGGGAACTCTTCTCCTACGCTTGATCGCGTCGGTTTTGAATAAATATTCTTTCCTTCGCACCGTTTTAATTCCCCACTCATCTTCGGGGTGATTTTCGTCTCCCTCGGCGGAGATCAATAAACCTGATTAATCATTGTCTATCTTCATGATCCTATTATCATGCTTTAGTATAATCATGAGCACCATGTTAATGCATGCTTGTTTGCATGGACCCTCGGTATGTCAAATGGCACTGATGAAAGGCCGGGTTACGCCCGACTGGAAGTCTTTGCTATGCGTGATGGTGGTCTTCAGACCTATGTCCTCCGCCACGTACTAAGGGCTCTACCTTAATGAACCATGCCTCTCTTGCATGATAGATAAAAGCATTTCATGTGACCCTGTCATATGCATCCTTTTGCATCTTATTTCGGCCTCGGACGGCTCACTATCTCGGTAATTAATCAAAGGTTTTCTCCCTTCTGGGAGATGTAATTAACGCCATATCCTTTACGGTATGGCGGACTGCTGGTCCCAACCCGAATCTCACTCTCGCCCCACACGGGTCAGAATGAGCGCATAATAAATCTGTCACTTCTGTGACTAGCACGCCTGTGCGGTCAACTAATCAATTGATTGTCAATTAAATAATTGGTTGGTCGAACCAGAATTTAAAAAAAAAGATAAAATAAAATCCCATCGAATAAGTCTGGCACACTCGGTGGGACTGGTGTCACCTTTCATCTCTTTGCCGAGATACATGGGCCCCGAGGCCCTCCCAAAGACTGCTGATCATTTGTTTGTTTTGTGTGGCAGGTAGACAATGGCATCATCGGGACTTGCTACTGTTACCTTTGGCCCCGCGATCATCACCGGCCATGCTGAACATGGGTACCTGGTAGTGCCCATTGTCCTCGGGACATTCCCTGCTGCTGTAGGCTTCCCCAACTTTTTGGGGCTGGCCTTCACTGATCTACTCCAAGTGGAGACCTCGGTGCCTTCCGAGGAGACTGCGAAGAAAGTCGAGGCCTTGAAGGCTCAATGCTCTGTGGGCTCGCTCAAGAGTCCGGTTCAGGTCGCCAGCTGCCTGGTGCACCACATCACCAATGGGGCGTGCCTCATTCCTGCCAAGAACTCCGGAGGATGCCAGCGCAGGGGCTTACGGAGGAATACTGCTACTATTACCGGATGTCTCTCCATGTCCGGCAAGTCCATGCTGATCGGTGGAGTCCGCATCTTCTTGGACGGACGCGACGCTCGGGTGGTCCCGGATCGGGTCATCCGCGCCGTACCTTTTTACAACTCTTGCCAGGTCCACTCTGGGAGGAGAGCTGAGAAAGAAGAAGCCGGCCGCCATGGCCATGAGAAGCTGGCCCCCAGGCCGAAGAAGTTCAAACAGGTTTGGGTCCCTAAGAAGATCCAACATGCTCACCAGGACGCACCAGTCCGTCATCGCCCTGCACGTGATGGATCAGAAATGGAGAAGGAAAGGGGCCTGGCCCCAAGAAAGGAAAAGACGGTTGTGGACCCTCCACGCCATGAAAGTTTCAGGGCCTGCGCCCGACAAGCCAACATCCCCACAGTGGGAAGAAGATTCCAACAACTCACCGGATGAGCCCTGTCACGCCCCGAGCCTTTATGACAGCGGAAGACTCGCTCGAGGAACGTGAACAGCCGGCATGGTAAGCCTCTCGCAAGTAAGAACGATCAGAGCGCAAGGCAATCACACATAAGAATGCAATCGCATAATAATTTATTCAAACTCCAACTTTATTTCATAAATGATCAAAATATTCTTTTACAATAATCTTTTCATCCTTTTCATTCCACTAGACTCAAGAAATGAGAAATTATAAAGACTCGATCTAAACATTGTAGACTTCCTAAGTCTCCACTCTCAATTTGATATGACTTTCATTCGCTCTCGGACCCGCTACTTGTATAACCCGAATCCGAATTTGTATCACTTCCATCTCCTGACAAAGATTGAGAATAGGTAATGAGCACACTTGCCCAGTAGGTATCTTCGCATCAACATGATTAGCACTATTAAAGTAATTAACATTTTTTCTTTAAAGAAATAAGGTAAAATCATGCGAATGCGATCAATCATGCGAATAACCATAGTAACAAAGAGGATCATTAAGATAGAATGAGAGCAAGTATGAACTAGCAAGAATGTAACAAGTATGATCAAGAATGCAGCATGGCCTTTCAAGAACAAGAATGTAACGAGAATGCACTTTCACTTTTCACTTTCATAACCACAAAGGTTACGCACAAGAATGTCAATCATGTAGCAATTCACTAGATTTTCACGAGTGCTCATGGATTTCACTTATTTATAAAGAAAGTACTCCCAGCGTAATGCGACGCCAGTAGCATCATACCCCATGGTTTATAATAGTATGTTTCCGGCAATCAGCTGAGAGGACTAGCATAGAGCCCTTGGACACAATCAACGCCCGAACTGCATCTTCACGTATAAATCAAGCAACTTCCATGAGTGTAACAATAAAGCGTGACTAGTAATATATCAAATTCAATCAATAAGCTCATGATAATGATTATCAAAGAATGAATGCTTCAATTAAGAATATGAGAGATCAAGAATGAATTAAGACAATGTTATGCTTATGGAAACAAATCGGCAGCATAACAGTGCATTCCTTAACTTTCATAATTTAAATTAAGTTTCCTTGGACAATATGACAAGTCCTAGACCATCAATAATCCATCTAGGAACTTAGAACATCAACTCTTGGGTCAAAACCTCAAGTTAACATACTCAAGCATTGTGACGGTCAAAGACTGGGCCGTTACATTAATGTGACGCTCCAGTATTGGGCCGTTACATTGGTTTGAATCCAGAACGATAGAATAGACTCAGAAAAATGTGACGGTCATATGTTGGGCCGTTATATGGGCCTGACGGTCCAATATAGGTCCGGTACATTGCTAGAACCAGAAAACATCGATAGTGCTTTCTAATCAATTGGGTTTTAATGGTACAACTAACTCGGCGTCCTAGTGGGAATCTCAGGCTCGCGGAGAATTACGGAGGCCTTGAAACAACATTTCCTAGTCCATTGGAAGGAATATCCAATAGAGATGTCCTCATGTTCAAGATAGTGTTCCTATAGTGCAAAGTGTAAACTAATGGACAACATACCAGAATACGTGCCATGTACTTAAAGAAAATGACTCTATTGATAGAGAGAGAATGTGTAACAACGTGAAACCAAGATAAAACTCCGTCCATACATCATTGAAAATCATGATTTAGATACAAACTATAGAATTTTGGCACATGAAATTAATCATAACTTAAAATAACTTAAGATACCTTAACCATGCAATTTCTATTATGAATCAGCAACTACACTTAAAGTCATGATAATAGGTCCACACTTAGATAACTGGGCTTATTTATAAGTAAAATTGACTATTTTCCAATTCTGTCTACAGTTCTCCTGACGGTCGAGAGTAGGGACGTCACAGTGATTGTGATGGTTTATCGAGGGGCTGTTACAGTAGTGTAACGTGATAGGATCGGTGCGATGGATTCAGAGGGGGGGTGAATGAATCCCACCCTTAAAAACTTTTCATTCAATAAAAATTCTAGAACGCTAACAAGGCAAGATAGACAAACTGAATATCTAATCAAATTCTCTTTTGAACCAAAGAACAAATATGTATCGCGCGCCTAAACAATCAACTAGCGGAAGCAGAAGAAAGCAATCAACCCACTGCACAGATAGAAACAAGAATGCTCAAGGCAACCTGTGAAGGAGGTAGAAGACAAGGAGCAAACGCTCAAGCCCAACCACACTGCACAGAAGATTTTTTAGGTGGTTCGGTCACCAAGACCTACGTCCACCCCTCACTCCAAACCGGAGTGAGGCTTCCACTAGCTAACGCTAGAACCGCAGACTCAGTCTGCAACAGGTGCTGCCTAACACCTTGACCAGGGGAACAACCTCCTCTCTTCCTCCAAACCGGAGGGAACCACTAGTGACACCCAGTCACTAGCAAACCAGAGACCGAAGTCTCTCTTCCTCCAGACCATGAGGGAACACCTGGACTTGCAACCTACAAGACCAGAACCGAAGACGAATCTCCCTTCCTCCAAACCGGAGGGGAACCCACAAGTGACACCCAGTCACTTGCAAACCAGAGGTCACGGACCTCTCTTCCTCCACACCAGAGGGAACCCCGATCTCAAACCAGAGAATCGGAAAACATAGTGACCAAATGAAAAGGAAAAACAAGAAATGAAAAATACACAGCGATCAGAAAGCTGTAAAGAATAATAACATAGATGTGGCTCCCATGGAGCTGACTGGCCTGGATTTGATCCACGGTCCAGTAGACAGATCTTCAATAGAGTCTTCTTTCTTCTTCTCCACGAACTCTCTCTCTTTCTCTTTTTCTTCTTCTGCTTTCACACTCTGCCTCTCTGCCCCTCCTCTCTTTTCTTCTCACTCTGTTCTCTCTTTTCTTCTTCTGTTGGATCTCTTTCTTCTTCTTCACTCTACCTCTCTGCTGCTCTCACCTTCTTCTATCACAGTCTCGATCATCCTTCTTCTGATGGAGGATGCTCCATATTTATACCAGCAGCAGCTAGGGCGTGTGCAGGGCTTGTGCCCTCTGTCCTCGGATCACATGCCAGGTGCCAACCTCGGATCACGTGCCCAGACATCTTTCTTCTCAAAGGATATACCTGTCACATAGTCATAAGAGAATATATTAGAGAGATGTACAGACTTGCTGGGTAACTCAAGACCGCCGTGTACAGACTTAGTATGAAAGATGCATATGCAATAGAATGTATAGACTTAGAGATAAAGAGTGTACAGACTTTGTCTTGAAGGAGATGCACATATGCACTGAAGTGTGTATAGTCTTCACTGAAGGATGTTCAAACTTTAAGTGCTGAAGTGTGTACAGACTCTGTTTGTTCGTGCATGCTACAATGTGTAGGCTTAGTGTTTGTGCAGAAGACAATGTATAGACTTGTGAACTGATGCAGACACAGGCTGTACAGGCTTGATCGATGCACAAACAAGCGGCGATGTATAGACATGCCAGCAACGAATGTATGGACTTAGAATGCATGAGACAGCAATGTATAGACTTGCACGAGCAGGCGACAATGTGTAGACTTGATGCACGAACTGTGCACATGAACACGGATGTACATACTTTAGTGAATGCATTCTATGCAAACGCTGTACAAACTTTGAGAGCAATGCAGGATGTACAGACTTGACGAGCATGAAGCAAAATAGTTGCAACGATGTATAGACTTCACCTAAGCAAGGGCTGTACAGACATTGGAGTAATGATGTACAGTGCACGCGATGTACAGACTTGCTTTGCGAACACAGGCTGTACATTCTTGAGAAATGATGCATGAATAGTGCTGCGATGTATAGACTTGGATAGGTGAGACGTTGAATGAGACGGTCGGATGTATAGACTTTAGTACTAGGTAAACGCTGTACAGAAGGAGAGACGATGCAAGAGACGATGCAATGTATAGACTTGGTCTTACAATGCATAGACTTGGAAGACGATGCATGAGACGATGCAATGTATAGACTTTGTCTTACAATGCATAGACTTGGAAGACGATGCATGAGACGAATGACGATGTACAGACTTTACTTCGTGCATGCTACAGAGCAATGTATAGACTTTAAGTGCAATGCAACAGGGCAATGTATAGACTTGTCGGATGCAAGGACTTTGTGTGCATGCAAACAGTGAACGTAGGTAAAGATGGGAATGTATGGACTTTGCGTGGATGACCAGACAGTGTATAGACTTAACCTGAGCATGCAACAGTGTATAGACTTGCCAGACGCATGGACCAAGTCTGTATGGACTTGCCACCAATGTACAGACTTTAAACGTGAGTGATGCAGCGATGTATAGACTTTGCATATGCTCTGAAGACGCTGAGTGAGACTTGAACTGCAAGGAGATGATGTGTAGGCTTGGCCAATGTATGGACTTGAAGCAAGGAGACGATGTGTAGACTTGGCCAATGTACAGACTTGAAGCAAGGAGACGATGTGTAGGCTTGCCCAATGTATAGACTTGCGAGTGTGTGAGCATGCAACAACCATTGATTAATGTACAAACTTTGCCAATGTACAGACTTGACAGTGGCATGAGACGTGAAATGCATTGGCTTTGGCTGAATAGACTTTGATGCCCAAATGCAATGTATGGACTTAAAGTTGATGCACAAACACAACTGCAAGGAATGTATAGACTTTGTGTTTGTAGTGTGCATGCTATGAGCAATGTCTAGACTTGATGAAGGATCGCACAGCCAAGGATGTGTAGACTATGCAGCGATGTGCAGACTATGCAGCAACGAATGTGCAGACTTTATGCAGTCTACAGGCAATGTGCAGACTCTATTTTGCAAGCAAAAAAGTGCATGGCTGTACAGGCTTGAATGCATGGACTTCTACGTGCTGACTCTGTTACATGAATGCATCGACCAGATGTCAGACAGATATAATGGAATGTCATTCACAAGCACACATTCACAAATACATGAACACATATGAATGCACTTAAATGAATAAACAAGGTCTTTCATGCACACATCGTATGGTGACTTATAGTATTTGCTATCATCAAAACCACAGGGGCACAACATAACGCTCCTGTTATGGTGCGTCAAAGACAACCGAGTAATTAAAAAGCAACAGAGGGTGTGACGGCTTATCGTAAGGCCGTTACATTGTTGTGATGGTCTAACTATGATGTGTCAGAGTCCCTGCTAATAGTATAAAGAAATTAAAAGACTATGATTTGAAACCATGTCATGTTTTGAAAAGATTTAACTACCCCAATCATGACAAAACGAAGTAAAGGTCATCTAGATGCATAGGTTGCAGTGAATTGACAAGATAATATCTTTGATCTTTGATTAGGGCTAAGGATATGTATGTATGCATGAACCCACTAAAACATGAAATTCATAGTCTATAATGCATGAAATCAAACACAATCAGAGGGCTTTTATCCTTAACAAGATGTTTTTACCAATCATGAGATAACCTACCGCTTAACTGGGCTTTAAACTTCTAATTTGAGTCTGAAAGACGTGCCCTAATTCTCCCCTTTCCTGTGAGTTTTCAGTAACTTCATGCTGCTCTAGCTCCTCAGCCTCTTGACCTAAGGATGTGAAATTTTGAGGGTAAGAAGATAAAACTATGGTGAACAAAAATTTCTAAAGGATTGAACTCTTATTACCTCGTTTAGACGTCTTAATCTGTTGATCTTCAAGGGTCTTGCGTTCAGTTTCCTGGGTTACTAAGGTCGAACCAGCAACTTTGGAAGCTTCTAACTCCTTGGTTGTTTGATCTCCTAGCACGAAATTTGGAGAGCTATGAGTCTAATGTATTATAAACAAAATCTTCTAAAGAACTTACCCGAAATTATGACTCCTTACTTTGTTTCTTCATGAGCCAAAAGTAAGGGTTGCTCAGTTCAGAACTAGGTCCTATTTATAGGGTTTTGGCTAGGGTTTGAAGATTAGATCGATTCTAGAGTCCTTGTTAAAGCTTAGATCGATCTTAGAGAGTCCTTTACACCTCTATTAGTCTTCCCATCTTGATCCCTAAGAGATAAGCTAGCAAAAATCCAATCTTTTGGCTTGTTCTTCACTTCACGGACTTACAGAGTGTAACACATCATGACTAGTGCGTTACATGGCTGTAGCGGTTGCCCGATAGACCGTTACATCCAACGTGTACAGAGTTTCAATTTATTAAAACTCTTTTATTCGTTTATCCTTCTAATTGTCTATATAAAAGAGTATTTATCTTTAAAATACTTGAATAGTCAAAATAGCCTTCTAGAATATGGGCCAAACTTAATGGGCTTGATCTTTTAACCTATTGGGTTTCAATTATCAAAGTTAGATTAAATACTTAACATAAATTAGGTCTTACAATGATTTATTTAATCTAATATTGATTTATTAATCCATTTTGGGTCTTTAAAATTCCCAGAAAATAATTAAATATACCAAAAATAATTTATAAAAATTCTTGGGCCTTGCACCCTTCCCCACTTAAGAGAATTTGGTCCCCAAATTCAATATATGAGTTTTTACGGAGAGTGTACGTATTTTAATGTATTAAGAATTAACGTAAGGCGAATGGGTTAAGAGAGTACCATTTATCATCTCACCTCCCTCATCTAGAATGGCATTTAATCGACCTCGCTTCCCGCGTCCATTGTTATCCCTTGATGATTATTCATTTATGAGAGGACACATGGGCAAGCGATGTTCCCGGCTTGCACATTTGAGAGAAGCGCCGAGACGCTTCCAACATTCTTCTGTCGGGTGCCCAAATTTTTCACAAAATGAGCAAGGTGCCACGGCTTGCTCCTTCTCTTCTTTAACTTTCTTGTTCTTTCCATTTCTTTTTCCATTTCCTTTTTCGTTACCGTTCCCATTATGGGACCTCTTAATGTGATGATTTTCATCCTCATCCACTTCTTTCTCTTCTTGCCTATCATGTTTTCGGCTTGACTTTTCTCCTTGGAGCCTCTCCACTTTCTCCATGGTTCTTTCACATATATGCGCTCTTTGAACCATCTTTGTGTAAGTGCGGATATTCTGGGTTCCAAGTTGTTGGACAAATCCGGACCTTAAACCATCCATAATCGGTTGGCCTTCAATAAATCTGTGCTTACCAAGTGAGGAGCATAAGGTGCTAGTCGAGAGAATTGTAATTCATATTCTGCCACGGACATCGCGCCTTATTTTAAGGAGGCAAATTCCATTACCTTCCTCTCCTTTACATGCTCGGAGAAGTACTTGGCTCGAAAAAGTGTAAGAAAACCCTCCCATGTATGAGGTGCATCTGCAGGTGGCGCCGGAATGGATTTCCACCATGTACGAGCATCCTTGTTGAGTTGGAACGTGGCAAGTCGAACTTTCTCCTGGTCAGTGCATTGCATGACATCGAATATTCGATTCATCTCGTCGATCCAATTTTATGCTTCATCCGGGTTAGAAGATCCAGAAAATCATGAAGGATTTAAACTTTAAAAATTGCCATGTATGTTCCCTGCGCCAGCCCTTCCACCAGCTTGGGCCACTGTTTGTAGGACTTGAGTAAGTCCCGCAACAGTTTGCTGCATCTCGTCCTAGTTTATACAATGAGCCATTGAGAATCAAGGTACCTGAGAATCATAGACATTTTAGTTATTTAGAGTAGGGAAGATTTACCTTAAGATAATTTCTATATAACTATCTTATCCCGGGCTCTACCCAATCCTCTCATGGGTATGGAAATTTCTTCCCTAGTTCATAGGTAGGGGTCCTTAACCTTGGACTTATCCTACGGCATGATTCTTCTCCCTAAGTCCTGATACTTAGGCTCTGATACCAACTTAACTGTCACGCCTCGAGCCTTTATGATAGTGGAATACTCGCTCGAGGAACGTGAACAGCTGGCATGGTAAGCCTCTTGCAAGCAAGAACGATCAGAGCACAAGGCAATCACACATAAGAATGTAATCGCACAATAATTTATTCAAACTCCAACTTTATTTCATAAATGATCAAAATATTCTTTTACAATAACCTTTTCATCCTTTTCATTCCACTAGACTCAAGAAATGAGAAATTACAAAGACTCGATCTAAACATTGTAGACTTCCTAAGTCTCCACTCTCACTTTGATATGTTCATTCGCTCTCGGACCCGCTACTTGTATAACCCGAATCCGAATTTGTATCACTTCTATCTCCTGAAAAAGATTGGGAATATGTAACGAACACAGTAGGTATCTTCGCATCAACATGATTAGCACTATTAAAGTAATTAACATTTTTACTCTAAAGAACTAAGGTAAAATCATGTGAATGCGATCAATCATGCGAATAACCATAGTAACAAAGAGGATCATTAAGATAGAATGAGAGCAAGTATGAACTAGCAAGAATGTAACAAGTATGATCAAGAATGTAGCATGGCCTTTCAAGAACAAGAATGTAATGAGAATGCACTTTCACTTTTCACTTTCATAACCACAAAGGTTACGCACTAGAACGTCAATCATGTAGCAATTCACTAGATTTTCACGAGTGCTCATGAATTTCACTTATTTATAAAGAAAGTACTCCCAGCGCAATGCGACGCCAGTAGCATCATACCCCATGATTTATAATAGTATGTTTCCGACAATCAGCCGGGGGGACTAGCATAGAGCCCTTGGACATAATCAGCGCTCGAACTGCATCTTCACGTATAAATCAAGCTACTTCCATGAGTGTAACAATAAAGCGTGGCCAGTAATATATCAAATTCAATCAATAAGCTCATGACAACGTCCCTCCTGTGGGAGGTCAACAATTATCCCCAGTCCTACATTAGGAACGGGGGCAAGAAGAAATGACTAACATGGCCAAAAACTACTTCAGGGGTTTGGGCAACCCCTCGTTGGGCCAACAACGGCTACTATAGGTAGCCGTGGCCGAAGAAGACTATTGCCCACCAATGCCAATTGAAGAAGAAGAAGAAGAAGAAAGAAGGATGGCATCATCGGTCGACGACAATGGTTATGAAGATGGCTTCGATTATGAAGCCGATGAGACCGCCCCTCGGTGGGAAGAAAGAAAAAGAATCTCTGTGTTTGAGAGGTTAACCTTCCTGGAGCATGCAAAGAGGAAGGTTCATAGACAGAAAAGAAGAATGCAGATCTTTACCTGCTACATGGCTGGCATATCTGGCAAATATGGAAGGCTTCCAGAGGATCCTCATGAGCGGGCAGAAGCCGCAAGAGAATTGTTGGCAGCAGCTAAGGGAAATCAAGCTCTAGCCCACCACCAACGATATGATGAAGTTACTGTTCTGACTGCCAATGTGGTGACGGTGGAAGAAGAAGAAGATGTCTTGCTCGACATCCTACCCGAGGGTGCTTCCGGGGAGACAACAGAAGCTATCCCTAGTACTGCAGCTATGGATCAAGTAGTACAAATGATGCTGTAAAAGTACCGCCAGGAGATAGAGATGCTTAAGAAGCAACTGATAGAGAAGACAGAGCAGTCTTCAGCCTCCAAGCAACTCGAGATGCAGGGCGAATCGTCACGAGGAGCCGTCAACCAGAATGACCCCCCGCCACTTTATACCATGCCCCAACCGGCAGAACCAAACTTGGCGATGACTCAGCAACGCCCACCACAGCCGCTGATGCTGCCAGTGCTACCACGGGTGCATCAGACACCTCCACTACTGCGTCCTCCTCCGTAGGCGACCACCCTGGTCACCCCTTACCTACAACCGGCACATTTCTACCCAGAACCGGTTGATCCAATCGTCATGAACAAAATGATGGTGGAGAGAATGATCGAGCTGAAGCTCGCTGAAAGAAGTGAAGGTGACTACGTCGCGTTTGATGCATACAGGGTTCCATACCCACCGCATCATGTTGCCAAGCGGCTCCCTCCTGGGAATAGCAAGCCGCCAAAATTCGACAAGTTCAATGGGAAGGGATCCCCAAAAGAACATGTCGCTTACAACATGACCGTCATTGGTGATCTGGCCATCGATGAGTCATATTTACTGTAAATTTTCAGGTCCTCACTAAAGGGACTCGCTTTTGAATGGTACTCCAGCCTCTCGGTCGGGTCGATCAGCGACTGGTCGGACATGTAGAGGAAGTTCAGAGAAAGATTTCATGTTACAGAGAGGGAGGTCACAGTGGCCGAACTCTACTCAACAAGACAGATGGCAGATGAGACAGCCCTTGATTATATCAAGAGGTGGAGGAACCTCGGCATGAGATGCAAGTGGCCCCCATATCAGGAGGACGCTGTACAGATATGTAAACAGAACCTCAGGAGAGAGGTTCTGGAAAAGATGATAGGAATGGAAATCCGGTCATTCGACCGACTAAACAACATTGTGGCCGAGGTGGAAGCCTTCTTGGCTAGACCCGCCCCTGCATCAACTACTGCTACTACACAAAAAGGCAAAGCAGTAGAATGGCGCAGGGCACCTAAAGAAGCAAATGCCCTTGATATTAAGGCATTTGAACAGCAGAAGGATAAAGGCAAGAAGGCGGTTGCCCCACAGCCTGCTAAAGTCAGAGATGGCAAAGAAGGTCCCTCACTGCGGGATAAAATGAAGAAGGCCTACTCCTTTCCAAAGGAGAAGACCAGAATTCTGTTCGACTGGGTAACCTAGTATGACAAGGTCACCCTGCCTGCGCCAAAGAGACCAGAGGACCTGAAAAGAAAAGATAGTCCAAGGTTCTGCCCCTATCACCAGATACTGGGGCATCCAATTGAAGATTGCTATGTCTTCAAAGATATTGTTGAAGGCATGGTGAAGAAAGATGAGATTGACTTGGGAGAGTACAGGGTCGACCCTCCGTAGCCTCATGAAGCTCCTCTGAAGAGAGCTGCAGTCAATATGGTCTCTGCATACCAGGCCTTGCTTGAGGAGATCTCTGAAGCCAGCACTCGGCACACTTATGAAGTCTGTTTCCTAGCGCCCATAGAAGAACAACAGGGATGGCTGCAAGTCCCTGCAAAGAACAAGAAAAAGACGGCACCTCACCCGAATGTGGGGGCACATGTTCGTGGCATCACACCACAACCTACTCCGCCGGTGGAAGCACTTGTGTGGACCAATCCACCTGCAGTCATCAGAATACCTACACACAATCGGAGAAGACAGACTCCATTACCGATGGTCAAGGAGATCAGTCCAGAAGCCCGGTGGCTACAAAATTACATAGATGGGCTAGATGAATATATACAGCCTGAATTGAAGCCTCTACTAATACGAGACCACGTCCCGTGGCAAGAGCTAGAGCAGCTTTCACTCAAGCAGGAGGGAGAAGCTGACGCGGCATCCAACAAGGATGGCAGCCTGTTCTGGGGGCAGGCACCAGCTAAAGAAAAGAAGAAAAAGAAACAAAAGAAGAAAAGAAAGGCCGCCAAGGTCAACAGAGGGCAGATTGTGTCCTGCAATACCCTCTCGACTCTCTTCAACTTGCTTGGTGAAGATGATGAGGAAGAAATATGCTTCACACCTACCACTGGGGCAAGCCAGGCTGAAGCAGCTACTACAGCACACGCAACCCGGTCAGGCCGGAAATGGGGGCGCTAGCCGCCTGCTAACCATTATATCATATTCAGGGGAGAGCAACCCTACAAGATACCTTCCTCGGAGGTCAAGGGTGTTGGTCCCCGGGTAGGCGAGTAGACAAGAAGGGGGGGTTGAATTGTCCCCCACGATCGATGGTAAATTTAAAACTTAACTAAGCAAAATTAACAATATTAACGAGATTGAAGATTTAACTAAACAAGATAATTAAATTCTCTCAATCTCGCCAATCTCACACGATCACATGAACAGATGAAACAAGCAAACCACACAATCCCAGAAAGTAAACCACAAGACAAAGGGATTTTTAAGGTGGTTCGGGACCACGACGGGCTCCCTACGTCCACCCCTCACCAAACCCGGTGAGGCTTCACTCGGGGATAAATCCCGAAACGGAGACGACGCTCCAAACACACACGGGATAAATCCCCACACACACATGGAGTCAAACTCCAACACACACGCGTAGGGCGACGCCTACGCAACCACATGGGACTAAACTCCCAACCACACACGGGGAACACACCCCAACCACATGGGAGTAAACTCCCAACCACACACGGGGAACACGCCCCAAAATATGCCCAAGTACACACGCGAATATGCTCCGCACAAAGCGACACACATGTGTCAACATAAACACTCGGAGAACCCTTTCTCCGAACACCCACACACAATATTCCTTCAGAAATGTATGAAGTCTAGACAAATAGATACAATGAATCCCAAACAAAGTCTAAAGACTGAAATGAAGAAGATATAGCATGTAGAGAGCTCCCCCTTCTTTGATTCTTCCGGTTCCTCTTGGTTTGTTGTCGGATGATGGCGATTTCGGCGTCCTCTTGTTCCTCTCCTCGAGTCGCTCCTCTTTCTCTTCTTCCACGAGCTCCAAAAATCACTTCAAGTATATCAAAACCACCTTGCAAGAGCTCCTCCCTTGTTTCCCCATTTTTCTTCTCCTACAAGAAAGAACATGAACACATTAGGGATTATTTTCCCCAAATTCGTAGGTCATATTTATATGCAAGGTAGAGAGCCCAAAAGACACATAAAACCCTCCCACAATGCCTTAAAGACACCTCCATATGCTTAGTAACCTTTGGGGGGTACTATGGTAAAGTTTGGAAGGGTTTAGAGTGGGTTCCGGACGAGTTCGCAAACCCCGACCGGAAAGGGTCGACCCTTGGGGTCGACCCTCGTGCAACCAGAGGGCAGCCGGGCCGAAAAAAAATGTCAACACCCAGGGGTCGACCCCTGCAGGCAGGGTTTAATAAAATGGTTTTTGTCTTCACAGAAACACTGAGGGTCGACCCATGCAGGAAAATGATGGAAAAGTCTATTTTTAGCCCCTTTAAGCTATCAAAAAAATTCCCAAAAATTAAGAACTAATTACCATGCATTCAACAATGTGTTAAGACCATTTAAACCACATTTCAACAAGATTTATGAGAATAGATTAAGCACATTAAAAAAACCCACAAACCTCATTTCAAAGATGCATAAAACACTTCCAATGCAATGCAACCTCATGAAAGATGTTCATGAAAATAACCCGAACTTAGCATAAAAAATGGTTAGATGTTACCATCATTCACTTGACATGAGAGGGTTTAAAAACCATCATTGAACCTGTAAAAACATGATAAACCAGGAGGTTAGATGATAATCAAAACTCATGAACCAAGCATTAACTCTTTGAACTAGTTCACATAAAAATACATCATTGAACTAACTCAACCAAGTATTTGGCTTCTCAAATCAATCAACAAAAATACATTCCACCAAATGACAAGGTTTTGTTATGATGAACATGGATCTCTCAATCAACCAAATATAATGACATGGGAGCTCAACCATTCAATCACAAGGCAACCAAATCTTCAACATCAAAATGCTTCATTACATAAGTGTTAACAATTATGCCAAATGCAAAGCATGCATAATATCATGGAACCACATTCATTCAAATGGAATTATTGTTGATTAAAAACTAACATTCATGAAGCATTATCTCACATGAACATTGATATAAAATCACATTCATCAAGATTCAAGTAAATAGGCTAAGTATATTTCTAGCCCAAAAGCCTTGTGAGGAAAATGCAAGGAAATACCCCAATCAAGACTTGAAACCTTATTTGATGAAATGTATGAATCATATAAGGATGAAATGCAATGCAATGAGAAAGGTAACTCCCTTTTTGAAGAATAACTTCATTGATGCACTCCTTTGAGTTCCAAAACGTGAGCCATGGATTTGATCCTGCAAACAAGATAAATATAGCATTAGTTCCTTAAACACCAAAGATTCATATGACTTTCAAGAATGAACCTTGAAGCCATCTTTCAACTCATCAATCACGATATACACATGTTGCTCAATGAAACACATACACACACAAACACAATCGTTTTGATATCATTGAAACCAAACACCAACTAGGGGATGCAACAATCTCCCCCTTTTTGATGATGATAAAACGATGTGTGTGATAATACAGATTTGCAAACATCTTTATGAGAGATCAGACTTTAGGCATTAAGATCAACATTGAGCACATACACCAATTCTTCAATTCTCCCCAAAATAACATCAACACACAAATATTCTCCCCCTTTTTGTCATCTACAAAAAGACATTGGGTTATGTGACATGATATGAACGTGTTAGGCCAAAAGATATGATACCAATGCAAATATCAAGTGATGTTAATTAAAGGCCCAAAAAATATGATACCAAATGTTGTTCAAATTAAAGGCCCAAAGATTTTTAATTTCAATTCTTGAAGAGTTGGCCCCAAAGATATGATACCAAAAGTTGGAAGAACTCTTTTAAGTATTTATGCAACATGATGTGTTCAAAATGATACATTTCAAAATGAACTATACCAATTGTTAGAAAGTATGAATTGTTTAAGATGATATCATGTATGAACTATATGCATGTTGAGAATGCCAAATATGCAAATATGCAGACGATGAGCTTCATCTTTCAAATGCAATGAATATGTACTATGTGAATGCTAATCATGCAAGACATGAAGCTGTGCATAATATGACTTCCATCCTTCAAATGCAAGATTTATGCTCAGAATTAGATCAAAGGGGAATGCATGAACATGCAAGCACACAAGAACAAACATCATGCACACGAATATTATATATAGTAACTCCCCCTAAATGAGGCACGGGTTAAGAAAAGAGCATGTGATTCAAATTCAAGAATGTAAGACATGAAGCATAACTAAGAGATTTATGCATACACAACTAGAGGTACTACATAAACCATGAATGTAGGTAAATTCATAAAATATATACATCATAAAAATACCCATGTGAAATGTGAGACAATGACTAATGAGCTTCAAAACATATGTATTTTCAAATTTTCTAAAGATTACTAGAAGGTAATCTCCTCTCTACACTTTCACTTTAGATTCTCGACTATCGGTAGCTTCGCACAACCCCTATTTTATTTCTTTTAATGGACTTCACCTTTCGGCGCGAGTTTCCTCATGTGTTGCAATGGGGATTCCCGGCTACTTGGATTCGTCACAGATATGGATTTGTTTCTCCTTTCGACCTGAGTTTCCTCCTTTATTTCAGGGGGGATTCCCGGTTACTCGGATCCATATTCCACTTATTGAATTTTTGTGGGGTACGCAGCTTTTTCCTCACGATTACTCTTTAATGTCCATGTAGAGATTCAAGTTCCCTTTAAAGTGTTGGAACGAATTTCTTAAATCCTTATCAAGTAAAGTCATTAAATTCATTAGGTGCAAGAGTGTGGGGGTAAATTTTTATTTTGCATGTATAAAATGAATTCGACAAGACACGGCTATGACTCTCCCTAAATGTATGCACGGTCGGAAATAAATCCTCCCCCTTAATATATGACATGAATCACATATGAATAAAATCATTGCATTGTTATTTAGTAAGGAGGTGTAGTCTTAGAATTTTCCAAGAAGGTGTTTCATAAACTAAATACATACACGCATGCAAGGATTCATGGAAACATTCATGCAAACATTCATGAATCAAGATATGAATGAGACTCGTATTCATAATGATATGCAAGGATCTATAAATGATATGTAAAAATGCCAATGCATTCTTTTTATATATGTTTTCAGTGTTTTGTAAGGACTTAAATATTTAAGAAAAGCATGAAGCAAGAGAATGCATGAGATGAGTTTTCAATGAATTTAGCACAGAACCATGAGCATTTTATTTCAGATCTTTTCATGATGAACCATTTTCCTTGGAACCCAAACATTTAACCATGATCATTCAAAAGCAACCTTGCATAAGACATAAGCTTCAGTTTGAACATGATATCCCCTGCATGTGTGAATAAGCAAATAATCAAGTGTCCAACAGATTTCACACAGACTTTGGCAAAAGAGCAAGATAAGTGTTTAAAACAACTTATCGATTTAGCAAAGCAATCACACATGGTCAATGAGCTTCAAACTGAGCCATGGTCAACATTCAATATCAATTGTTGCATTTGATCAAGCAAGTCCACAGTTCAGAAGTTTTGCCTTTTTGAAACAAGAGAATTTTTCAGATTCAGTTTAAAAGATATTGCAGTTCAAAGGTAAATTTAATTCATTCAAAACACGTGATTCATCATAAGCCAAATAATTCAATTTCTAAATTTGGTACAAGGCGGAGAACTTTGATCCGAGGATCAGCTCACGCATAGTGATAGCTTCCTGACAGACCTAATCTGTCATTTCACATATCACCATTTGATATACCAAATATTCGTCCATTGAAAGCTTGTATGACTCGTGAAGGAATGCAATTCAACCATGATATGAAAACCATAGAAAGATAATATAAGTAGAAGGCATCAAAATCACCAATCTGGCAAAAAGAAGCAAAGTTGGGGTTTTACCTTATGAGTGTGCCTTGTTCCATTTTATTGGAACCCCTTTCATTCTTTATTTACCTCAAGGCACACTTCACAACAACCGAATTCATTCACGATTTTGGCACCCAAGTCTTTTGGGTCCCTTGATGTTAGTAGCATTGCCACCAAACACTTTCTTCTTTTTCGTTGCCACAATATCATCATTCTTCATGATCCTGCAATCCTCAATGACATGTCCATGGTTTCCACAATAAAAGCATTGAGGAGTGACAACTTTGGCAAAAGATTTTCTTTTAACATGATCAAGAGAGTTTTCAAAACAGTTCCTTCTTCTATTTCCAAAATTTCTAGGTCTAACAAAATCAAACCTAGCATTCATTCTAGAAACATGAAAATTCTCAGTTTTCAAAAACCAACATTCATTCATAACATGACCGTATTTCCACAATGAAAGCAACAAGGAGTTGTGGGTCTACGGAATGACTTTTCATTGTTTGCATGAGTTTTTGGAAGCAAGTTTTTCTTAGAGGATACAAACCTTTGAGCATGAGACACATGTTCATTTCTGAATTTCCCTTGAACATTAAACTTAGCATTCATGGCATGAAAATCATCATTTTACTTCACAAAATAATTGTCAATGACATGGCCAAGTTTGTGACAATAAAAATAAGAAACATTCTTTTTCTCTTGAAAGCATTTTGTTTAACTTTCTGCTTTGAAAAATAATTTTTCATCGTGTGGCCTAGCTTACCACAATGAAAGTAAGAAATATTTCTTTGTGATTTGAAAATATTTTTCTTTTGGCATGCAAGTTTGTCATCCTCTTTCATGACAACACAATCATCCATCACATGTCCAAACACACCACAATAGAAGCATTCAACATTAGACTTCGATTTTAGAAATCCATTTGGCATGGTTGGTTTGACATTCTTCATTTTCTCAAATCTATTTTCAGAATTCTTCATTTGTGCAATTGGAGGTGGTGCTTTAGAAGTGCTAGGAATATCGGATGCATGAACAAATGATGTTTTCAATTTAGATTCAAAAGACTTTTTGTTGATCGGGGTGTATCCAAGACCCTCTTTTTGAAAGTTCACCTTAACACCCAACACTTTATCCAAATTTTCCTTCCCTTTGACAAATCTAGACAAATCATCTTTTAAGCTTCGCACTTCTTCTTCAAGAGCAGAAACATGCAATTCGACACTCGTGATTTCTTCTTCGCATGCACAAACTTTATCATTCAACAAGCAATTCATAGATTTGAAGTTTTCATTTTCTTCCTTGAGTTCTTTGTTTTCAACATTTATAGAATGTAATTTTTCAGTCAATTTCTCAAGGACTTTCTCAGTTTCAACAAGTTTTGAAATCCTAGCAAGCATTTGTTCATTTTCAGATTTCAACAACATGTTTTCTTTTTCAAGTTTATCAAAACTTTTCAAACTACCTTCAAGTAGAGAAATCTGAATCAACATGGCACCTTTTTCTTTTTTAAGTTCTTCATTTTCATTCATGATGCCTTTGCCATCAATTTCAGAATCAAGAAGTTTTTCAAACATCTTATCATCGTCAGACAGTAAAGCTAGCATGTTCTTAAGAGATTCTTCATTTTTCTCAAGCATGAAATTTTAGACAATAATGTTTCAATTTGCTCACGTAAATCATGACAATCATTTTCAAGATTTAAAGATCTATCAGATTTTGCAACCAAGGTGTGTTCTTTATGCATGTCAAACATTTCTTTATCAAGCTCATCTATTCTAGATTCCATATCTTCATTTTGTCTTTCCAAGCATTCATTTTTTGACTTCAAAGCTTCATTTTCCTTCTTCAAAGTTTTACAGTTTTCAGAAGAGGAGTTAGCATGTGCATTTTCACATGAAGCAGGGGAATTCACAACATATTGAATCTTCTTTGTCAATTTCTTATTTTCAGATTTGACCTTTTTGTATCTACCTAACAATTCCTCATAAAGCTCCATTAGCTCTTCAAAAGGAATTTCCTCACCTTCGGATCCTACCTCTGAGCTTTCTTTACTTTCTTCATCACTGGCCCTTAAGCTTGAGCCGACTTGTGAAGTCTTTTCATTAGTTTCAAATTTTGCCAGTTGATCCCACAAATCTCTCGCTGACCTGTACGAAGAAATTTGAGATAGAACATTAGACTCTATGTTGCTCCTAAGAAAATTCAAAGCTTGACAGTTAATTTCATTTTTGTTCACATACTTGTCATTCCATTTTCTTTCTTTTGACGAAAGTTTATGCGGACCATCACATATGACTTTCCAGATTTCATGTTCATTAAAACCAAGATAAGCACATATGCTATTTTTTCAAGAAATGTAATTATTTCCATCATAACGAGAAGGAAGAGTAAAGGTAGACATGTTGCTAAATGAAACTCGCCGAGGGATCACTCTAATGGTCGTTAGACCCTAGAAGATAGAGCCGTGGCTCTGATACCAATTATTGGTCCCCAAGTAGGCGAGTAGACAAGAAGGGGGGGTTGAATTGTCCCCCACGATCGATGGTAAATTTAAAACTTAACTAAGTAGAATTAACAATATTAACGAGATTGGAGATTTAACTAAACAAGATAATTAAATTCTCTCAATCTCGTCGATCTCACACGATCACATGAACAGATGAAACAAGCAAACCACACAATCCCACAAAGTAAACCACAAGACAAAGAGATTTTTAAGGTGGTTCGAGACAACGACGGGCTCCCTACGTCCAGCTCTCACCAAACCCGGTGAGGCTTCACTCGGGGATAAATCCCCAAATAGAGACGACACTCCAAACACACACAGGGATAAATCCCCACACACACATGGAGTCAAACTCCAACACACACGCGTAGGGCGACACCTACACAATCACATGGGAGTAAACTCACAACCACACACGGGGAACACACCCCAACCACACGGAAGTAAACTCCCAACCACACACGGGGAACACACCCTAAAATATGCCCAAGTACACACGCGAATATGCTCCGCACAAAGCGACACACATGTGTCAACACAAACACTCGGAGAACCCTTTCTCCGAACACCCACACACAATATTCCTTCACAAATGTATGAAGCCTAGACAAATAGATACAATGAATCCCAAACAAAGTCTAAAGACTGAAATGAAGAAGATATAGTATGTAGTGAGCTCCCCCTTCTTCGATTCTTCCGGTTCCTCTTGGTTCGTTGTCGGATGATGGCGATTTCGGCGTCCTCTTGTTCCTCTCCTCGAGTCGCTTCTCTTTCTCTTCTTCCACGAGCTCCAAAAATCACTTCAAGTAGATCAAAACCACCTTGCAAGAGCTCCTCCCTTATTTTCCCCTTTTTCTTCTCCTACAAGAAAGAACATGAACACATTAGGGCTTATTTTCCCCAAATTCGTAGGTCATATTTATATGCAAGGTAGAGAGCCCAAAAGACACATAAAACCCTCCCACAATGCCTTAAAGACACCTCCATATGCTTAGTAACCTTTGGGGGGTAGTATGGTAAAGTTTGGAAGGGTTTAGAGTGGGTTCCGGACGAGTTCGCAAACCACGACTGGAAATGGTCAACCCTTGGGGTCGACCCTCGTGCAACCAGAGGGCCGCCGGGCCAAAAAGAAAATGGCAACACCCAGGGGTCGACCCTTGGGGTCGACCCTTGCATATAATTGTTAACATTCGAGGAAGAGCTTATGTTAACAATTAACTTACAAAATTTTAATTGTTCAAAATTCTAAATCTATAATTATCGAAAAAAAACTTATATTTAATATATTATCTATTTTATTTATTTATTTAGTTGTGAATTTAATAAAACATGCACTAAACACATATTTTATCAATTTAAATAGTAGAAATGCTTTATAATTTTTCAAGAAAATTCCGGGCACTACAAGCCAGCTGCGAGGTGATCGCGACGTGGCCTGGCAGAGCAGCCAAGGCCGTGTCCGAGGTGCGGTGGTTTTCATGCGGGCCATCCTTGCCTGGTGGCTGTGGCGAAGCAGAGGTGCTTCTGGTGAGATTGGCTGGGGCACCCAGTTCATGATTGTCCCGAGCGGAGGCATTGCCTTAGGTGCGGTTGGGTCGGGCATGTGTCCCATGAGTCCCCCCAACTGCCACCACAGTGGTGATCGTCCTTTTGGTGGCCTCGTCGAGGCTTGCAGAGGCGTGTGGTTATGTTTTGACCCTAGCCGAGCCATCCATGTATAGAAGGTACGACTTTGATTTTTATGACGACCCAAGATCCGGATACCAGGAAGAATCCGATACCATTCGAATCTTGGCCCGTCGCCCACGAGCTGGAGGGCTCGGAAGGGCTAAAAGGAGTGTGGAGGTACAAAAAAATAAAAAAGAAAGGAGGACAATTCAACAATTAACAGAAATAAATAAATAACTACAATAGAGTCCAGTCTAATAGACGTACAGTCTAAGGCAGAGAAGCATACCCAACACTGAGTGATCACTCGGCCCAGCGAGATGGCCACTAAGAACCTCCTCATAGCACCCTCGAACCTCGAGGAAGAACCGTCACACCTGAAAAGTAGGGGTGAGCCTCCTATCTCTGGCTTAGTAGGGGTCCCGCGGAACCCCAACCGTAAACAACGACGGTAGCGGAAAGCAGCAACGACAGCAGGAACAGCAAACCGGTGGCCGGTAAAAACTCGGCGCTATAGCTACTCCTACTAGAACAGAAACCAACACCACGATCTCACGGTCGGGGAAACACCGGTCTAACGGAAAGACATCAAGCTACACCACCAGGGAACACACCACGACGAACCTAACATGGAGACCCACCTCACAGACAAAGGCCCAATCCAAGACCCCGCGGTCTGGGTAGACAAGATCACGACCTCACCGTCGTGAACCCTACACTGTCTAGGAAAACCCTCGGTGACGCTCACCAGAAACCCTAGGCCTCTGCCTCAGGAAACCACCCGGAAACTACTAGTAAAACCATGTCTTGCAGACGTGAATAGAAACTCGAGTCACTAGAAACTCACATCGCGTGACAGGAGCACTACCCACCAGAAGCAATGCTGAATGCGTCTACTGATGACTTAGTCCACAGCCTCAGGTGTCTCTCTACGACACCCTCGGCGGAGACAGAGACACAACAGTAACCAGGAACACAGAACAAGGATTGGCTAGGGTCACGCTCGTTAGCTCGGGTCTGATGTCCCCAACCACGTGTGCACACACAGACCATCAGCTCTAAGTCGTGTCCTCTAGCTGGTTTTCCCCCCAGCCTAGACGCAGGCTGTAAAGGCAAGGGGCCCTAGGGTAACTAGCCTAAAAACCGTCTCTCTCGGGTAAGCCGCTCCACCACGCCAGGGTGGGTCAGCACACGTGTGCTGCAAGAAGGCTACGACTAGTGGGAGGTCACTAAACGTGAACACGGAAAGCCACGCATGCACCCATCGCGAGTAACGCGGAGTAATAGGTGGCACGATGTCACCAGACTCTGGACAGCCCACTAGACCTACCAAATCCAAGGGTCCTTGAGTCACAAGACTCGGGCCAAGACTGTCATGCCGGGAAAGCTCCATGTCGTCAATATGGCCTATCCCTAGGTCAAAAACCACAGTAGCACAATTCCCAAGATAGCTTACAAGCCACCGAGTCGATCCCCTATCTAAGGGAAAAGCGCGAAACCTCCAGCTCCAGGCTGGGTGATTGGAATCACAGTCCAAGGGCCAAACCCACGGCCCACTCAGAAAAAGCTTACCAGAAAGCCAATGACGTGCGAGGATAGCCCTCCGCACTCACACCGACTCACGGCGACTCGATCTAGCTAAAGTACGGAAGCCCGAAATACATGGGGTCACCCGGACCCTCCAAACCTACGGGCATGCTAATCGAGGTAACGCGGTACCTCCAAACACCCCAAAAACACGGACACAGAACCCACGGGGTGTCCGGGACATCCACGAGACTGAAGGTCTACCACAGGGTCACAACCGAGTCGACCGGGCCCCAAAACAACCCGAGCGGAACACAGACAGCATAGAAACCAGGGTGGTGGTCCTACTTAGACCATCACACCGCTTGGCGGTCCTTAGTTGGACCGCAAACCAAGCCTAGCGGTCCAATCTGGACCGCTACCCTCGAGGAACACCAGAAAAGGAAACGGTCCTCCCAAGGACCGCAAGGCCCTAGTGGCGGTCCTGGCCTGACCGCTAGCGCCCTTTAGTGATCAGTCGCAAGGCCGCTACTACACTGGACTCAGACAAGAAAATAGCGGCCAGCCCCCTGGCCGCTAACGCCTAAAAATGGTCGCACCCAGACTGCTAGCCCCAGGTAGCAATCTATCGCGTGGCCGCTACCCGAAACTGACTTAACGGGAAAGTAGCGGCCCCCAAAGGACCGCCAGGGCTAGTGGCGGTCTCTGGTACGACCGCTACCTCGCTCCGAACCTGAAAACGACGAACTTGGTAGAAAACACCATACCACGCCCCGTTCACACCCATGTGAAAGGGAAAACACGGGGAAAGTATTCCCCAACCTCTCTAGCACCGAGAGGACCCATTTAAACCCCAAAAATGTGATCAAAACATAAAATCTGGCTCACACTCCAAAATCATCCATTTATACCCCGACAGAGAAATAAACCCTCTCGGCTCGCCTCGGGCTACCAAACTCGTGGGAAAGGAAGTACTCGAGCTAGGGAACCATCCCCCCTACCTCCACCGAAGATTCCGCACACCGAGGACACTGATCCTCCAAGAAAACACCATTTAACTCGCCGCCGGCTCGTGATCCCATGAACCGCCTCCACCATCACAATCCTCGTCTCGTGCCCATCGCTCCATGCCCCATGAGCATCCCCGCCCTGCCCTCGTCTGCCTCCATCGGCTGCCAGATTGACAGTGGGAGAGGAGAGAGCGTGAGAGAAGAGAGAGGGTGAGGGAGAGAAATGAGATATGGGGAGAGGGAAAAAGGAGGTTTATATATAGAAAATTTGGATTTTTTAGAAAAATACAAAAAATAGGGAAAAATACTCCCCACGATCCTCCGAAAATGCACAACGTGCCGGTAACGTCTCGGAGCTAGAGAACGCAACGGTTCGCCCTACAAGGGGTTCCGAAGTTCCGATAGGCAAAAAACAAGCGTAAACCGCAAAAACTCAATCCGGGACCCACAAAAGCAATCCAAAACCCACGGATCTTGATCCGAACAATGATCCAAAAAATCTGGGGCGTTACAGCCCTCCCCCCTTAAACAAATTTCATCCTTGAAATTCAGGACAAGCGCCACGCCACAGGGGGAGAACACCTCGAACAAACTGGCAACGCTGCCCGAGCTCCAGCTAAACCTCAATACTCGCGGAAGCACAGTTCCTGAGGAACACAACCAGACCTTAATCATGAACACCGCCTCGCTCATGACCCAGCACACATCTATCATCAGAGCAGGCATACTACAAAAACAAAAGTCTAGCATCCCCTCAGTCACAACAGAATCCAATCATGACATCGCTGCCACAATCTCACTCACCGAGGAGGCGCAATCCTCGTTACGAGAAACAGCCACCAATCCATCCCAGGGTCGGCGGGCAAATCAAACATCAGTTTCGCTACCAGCTGACTAATCTCACGCCCTTCGTAAGGGACAACCACCACTGAGCTTCCACCAGCTCACACCTGGCAAGCCGAACACTTATGGCAGCACAGGGCCAACTCTGCCAGAAGATAAACTTCTAGCAAATCCCAGATCAAATCCAGGAAGAGGGACACCTCATAATCGACCACCCAAGACCTCGCTGGTGCACAACTCGTGTCATTCTCGAACCGCTATAATCAGCATCTTCTGTATGTGAAAGACCATCCACCGGTCACCATCTACTCGTCAACGGGAAACCTCAACTTACCCAACTTCTTCCTTCTTTCCTGGTCATTCACCATGTCTGGAGGGCACATTCCAAATCTCTATAGGCCATATGTTGACTCTCACACAGATCAACACTGTAACTCGAGCCGAACCTCGCTCGGTGCCACATCCTGACCGATCCTCATGCCAACTCTACCCTCTCAAGGGAGCATGGCGAAACCAAATGACAAGATCCCGGAGTCTTCGGTCCTCACCTCACTCGACTCAAACTTACAGGGGAATTCTCCCATGCTGGTCACAGACCAAGGATCACCATATCCAACGCCAACGTCCCATTAAGGACTTCCACGCACAGGTATCAACCATCGTTCTGTCTCATCAAATCCTATCTCATCTCAATTACTCCAAATGGATGCATGCCGATGCCGATTCCGCTCTTACTCTAGAGCCACGGGACACAACCTGAGCAATTCATGGCACACGACTCCAAGGCAACCAAGTGCCACATGCCACCATGGCAACCTGGTTGACGACGCCACGAACAATGCACACAGGTACCCAGACAATACACATCTTACCATGGTCGACCACGTGACTAGCCTTACCAACCGCTCGTAACTACAAACTGGGACCCATAATCTCTCAGAGATCACTTCTCTAGAACATGACTTCATCCGAGAATACAGCCTCCAACACATGAACAGGGTACTCATGTGACACACTTGCCAACATATTTCCCCAACACTCCACCTGCTAGTGCCACGAACCACAATATCTCGAGCAATGGCACGGCAACAACACATCTCACACTGAGGAACCAATCATCCGATGCTCAACACATCCTCAGGAAATCTGCCCGTAGCAACCAACACTATGATCCAGAACCTGTGGGTTATGGGCCCACCAGGCTTCCGCTACGCAACCCTGATACACCGCACGGCCAACCCAAATGACTCGAGATCGGCTATCCCGACGATCCTTTGCAACTCCGCAGGCTCCGATCCTCAACACATCAGGAATCACAACACCAGCCACAAATTCTTACAAACACCGCCCAACCGGCACTCATCCTTCTGGAATAGTGCCAACGCACCCTCATGCAACAAGGGAAACTGGCACAACTTCTCACCTGCAACCACCTTGCCAACACACAGGACTCGTCTCGCACGGACTTCATGGCACACATGAAGGCCAACCAATCCGGACACACGATGCAAGACGATGAACCTTAGCCAAACGCGATCTCCTCTAACCAAGGGAAAAACTAAATATACCTCCGAATAACGGAAGGTCTCCACGCTCGACCTGACCTCGAACCTTGCACACGTTGGGAACAACACCTTCTAGCACCCTGAAAAACCCATCGCTACCGTTAGTTCAGCTCCTCCGACAACACTCGTCAAGTGTCTCGTCGAACCATGATCACCGCACCTCCTAATGCACCACCACTACAATTCCTTGAACTGCAACACGCCACACCAAGAGCCGCAACACGAGCCATAATCGACAACCGCCAACACTCATCTTCGAGTCCCGAACTTACCGTGGAACCTTCACATCTCAAATCAAATCCAGGGAGAACGCAACCCATCCACCCACAGAAGCGCATGACTTAGAGCTTACTGGGACAACTCTACCCAATCCTGCCTCAAAATTCATAAAAATAACTGGGACCGACACGTCATTTCTAATGCCATAGAGCATGACAAGAAAAATTAGGCTCAATAATTAGTAGCTCACCAAGAAGATCTTCCGCTCACCCGAGCACCTCTCGACCAGAGCACCCGCTCCAACACCTCAAACCACAACCTTAACACCTTAGGGGCTGGATAGATCTCAAGCTGGAGTGGTCAAAATGCCAATAACTCTCTCGGAGCACACTCACAGCCACTTAATCATGAGCAATCCTCGCTAGCCACCTGACCTTGCTACAAATTCCTCGAACGTAGCACCACAACAACACACCTGCCGGCAACCTCTGCCCAACGCTACACAACTAGGGCCACCACCCATCGGGAAGAAATCTCTCTATCACATCCCTCGGGCCCCACACTAGCACTCTGACGAAACAGCAACCACCATTACAGTGCCAACGCCGTGCACCCAAGCTCTTACGCGAGAAACCAAGCGTAAAACAAACACAAAACCCTATGCTAGCTGCCGACTGTACTGGACCTTATAGACTCTGACCACTACACTATCTCGAATTCCCATGTATGTCCATAACCACCGCTCTGATACCAACTGTGATGACCCAAGATCTGGATACCGAGAAGAACCTGATAACATTCGAATTCGGGCCCGCCGCCGACGAGCAAGAGGGCTCGGAAGGGCTAAAAGGAGTGTGTAGGTACAAAAAAATCAGAAATAAAGCAGGACAATTCAATAATTAACAGAAATAAATAAACAACTACAACAGAGTACAGTCAAACAGAAGCACAGTCTAAGGCATAGAAGTGTACCCAACACCGAGGGATCACTCGGCTTGGCGAGCTGGACACTAAGAACCTCCGCACAGCACCCTCGAACCTCGAGGAAGAACCACCACACCTGAAAAGTAGGGGTGAGCCTCCTATCTCTAGCTCAGTAGGGGTCCCGTGGAACCCCAACCGTAAACAACGGCGGTAGCGGAAAGCAGCAACGATAGCAGGAACAGCAAACTGGTGGCCGTTAAAAACTCGACATTATAGCTACTCCTACTAGAACGGAAACCAACACCCCGATCCCACGATCGGGGAAACACCGGTCTAACTGAAAGACCTCTGGCTACACCGCCAGAGAACACACCACGACGAACCTGATGTGGAGACCCGCCTCCCACATAAAGGCCCAATCCAAGACCACGCGGTCTGGGTAGACACGATCATGACCTCACCATCGTGAACCCTACACTCTCTAGGAAAACCCTCGGTGACGCTCACCAGAAACCTTAGGCCTATGCCTCAGGAAACCACCCGAAAACTATGAGTAAAATCACGTCTCGCAGACATGAACAGAAACTCGAGTCACTAGAAACTCACATCTTGTGACGGGAGCACTACCCACCAGAAGCAAGGCCAGATGCGTCCACTCATGACTTAGTCCACAGCCTCAGGTGTCTCTCTACGACGCCCCCGGTAGAGATAGAGACACAACAGTAACCAAGAACATAGAACAAGGACTGGCTGGGGTCGCACTCATTAGCGCGGGTGCTACGTCCCCAACCACGTGTGCACACACAGACCATCCGCTCTAAGTCGGGTCCTCTAGCTGGTTTCCCCCCCAGCCCGGACGCAGGCTGCAAAGCCGAGGGGCCCTACGGTAACCAGCCTAAAAATCATCTCTCTCGGGTAAGCCGCTCCACCATGTTAAGGTGCAAGTCACGGATTCAGAGGGGGGTGAATGAATCCCTGTTCAAAAAACAATTGCAGAATAAACCTTTTGCCTCGATTCAAAAGAATCTCAGATGGACTCGTGCTGAAATGAGATCAGATAGTTCTATCTGAATAGACTCTCACACGAACATAAGGCAAGCAACAGCCACTGTAATAGAATCAAAAGGAACTCGGTGAATCATATAGCAATTCCTATTAATCAACAATGAAATTATCGCACTGACTCCACACACAATAGCGCGCTTAAGAACTCTTCACACGATTAACACTAAGTAGCACCTGATTCTATTAGGCACTCAGATGAACAGTTAAGCTCATAATCAGCTTCAAACAGAGAGCACACAAGAAGACTTCTAATAATGAATGATCAAATAACCTGAGAAGGGGGATAGAAGATATGGAAGAGTACGCAAGGCAAACCACGATGGACAAGATATTTTTAGGTGGTTCGGCCAGACCCACAGTCTGCCTATGTCCATCCCTCACCCCAAATCGGAGTGAGGCTTCCCTTGTAAAAGCAAGAACCGTAGACTCAGTCTGCAACACACGATGCCTAACAGCTTGACCAGAGGAACACTCTCCTCTCTTCCTCTAACCTGGAGGGGAACCACCAGTGACACCCAGTCACTAGCAACCAGAGACCCAAGTCTCTCTTCCTCCAAACCGGAGGGAAACCACAAGTGACACCTAGTCACTTGCAAACCAGAGGTCCAATCCTCCCTTCCTCCAAACCGGAGGGAAGCCCACAAGTAGCACACCACTACTTGCAACCGGAGACTATGTCTCCCTTCTCCTAAGTCCACAGGAGGAACCCGACCTCAAACCTGAGGATCGGAAGAACAAAGATGGAAATGCAAAAGGGAAACCGAAAAATCAAAAGGAAAAATAAAAATAGTAAGCTCCAATGAGCATAGTCATTCTGGATTTGATCCATGAACAGACTAAACAGATCTTCAGGAAAAGCTCTCTCTCATCTCCTCTTCTCTTCCCAGTCTCTGGTTCTCTCTTCCTTTCTCTTTCTTTCTTGTTGCTCACTCACTGGTCCTTCTTCTTCTTCTTTTCTCAGCTCTCACCCTCTTCCTTCTTTTCTTCTTCTCTCTGGCGGCACTCCTTATCCTTTTCTCTGGTTCTTCGTTCCTTCATTTGATCGCAGAGGATGTCTTTTTATAGGGCTTCAGACCTAGACTCCCACGAGCTCACGCCTTGGGCGTGTGTAGGGCTTCTGCCCCATTTTCCAAGGAATCCACATGTCAGAATATCAGTCTTCTGGGATCACGTGCCCAGCACCTGCCTCACTTAGAGCCCACGTGCTTGCACTGTAATTAAGTTCCTGTTAACACAAACAGTCAAGTGACATTTTGTCAAACACTTGTAGGGAAGACTTAATTACTAATGTGCAAAGACCTTGACTTGCGTAAGCCAAAGATGCACAGACATGAAGTGCATTGCTAACACATGTGCACTGACTTGAAATGTAATGGAGGAAAGAACTTGCACAGACTTATATAGTGTAGTAGTAAAGCATGCACTGAGCTTATGCGAGGTTAAGCAAAGAAATGTGTACCATCCTTATTTGTTCATCGACTACATGTGTGTTCTATAGAAACATGCACTGACTGCTATAGTGGAATGCACGGACTATGTGCAAGCATAATGCAGAACATGCACAGATGTTATAAGACATTGCACAGACCTTGAATGTAAATGCACAAGGCAAAACTTGCACCGACCGTGTCTTGCCTAGATAAAATCATGCACCTACATTGATATGCACTGACCTGTGTATGAACGAAACAAAGAAACTTGCACCGACCTTATATTCCTTAGCACAGGCGTTGGGTAGCTCAAACATAGGTAAAGATAGGAGTGCACCGACGTTGATCCTTTGAAACCAAACCTTGCACCGACCGTGACTATGCATCAAACAGTAACTTGCACAAACTTGCAACATGCACCGACTATGTATATGCCTTAGACAAGTCATGAGACGTAGGCATGCATTGAGACGCAGAATGAGACGCAGTTCGTGCACTGTGACACATATGCACATGAGACGCAAATATGAAACACCTACGTGCACTGACCCTAGGTGTGCATGAGACACAATGTGAGACGTAAACTATGCACTGAGGTTATGCTAAGACACAAATGCATGAGACGCAGATGCAACGACTTAGACATGCACCGACTAGGCTATGTGAGACGCAAGATAAGACGCAGGATATGCACAGACTTCACATACCTTAGACGTAGACATGCTAGGCTATGTGAGATGCAAGATAAGACGTAGGATATGCACAGACTTCACAGACCTACATTGCACCGACCTTGCGAATGCCTTAGGCATATATATGCACGGACTCATCTAGCACAAATACAAGACCCACACCAACCTGGTATGCACGACGCAAGAGACTTGCACAGACATTGTGTGCGAGACGACAGCCTGCACTGTCTTATGTATGCGTATGACACCTGAACTAGCACCGGACTTATATGATGGAAATGCACTTACCTTATATGCAACTAGCCTCGACATTTCTAAGCATGCAAGACAACTAACACTGACCTGATGCGTATGCAACTCAACTACCATCGACTTCTCATGCCAGACATGCCGCACTAGCATCGACCCTTGTATGCACAAGATGCAACTAGCATCGGCCTTGACCATGATCTAACTGAACACTTAGGTTGACCTTAGTGGAGCAGGATGGCCTATATGAAAGGTGTGCATGCTACCTGTTCACTGAAATGACTAAATGCTTAAACAGATGCACATTGCAATCATTATTCAATCTTCATGCAAACACATGATGACTTATAGTGTTTGCTATCATCAAAATCACAGGGACACAACAATCTCCCCCTTTTTGATGATGGCAACACTATGAGTCATGAAGATAAAGTAAGATGCTGACAGACAAACTAACAAACTATTCTCCCCCTTTGACTTCATCAAAAAGAAAATAGTTTGATAAGCTATGCTCCCCCATACCAAAAGAGCCTAAACAGCCAGATAAGAACATGCGCAATATGTGACCCTACTCCCCCTGAAAATGTGAGGTGAAAAGAAGTAAGAATAGGGTAAGATGAAGGACAGCCAAGAAGGAGGGTCAAGAAGATTAATCTCCCCCTTAATGCCAGAAACATGCTGATGTGACAATTTCCCTCTCTGATAAAGCAAAGGTATTAGAGTGGAAGAAGTGATAAGTATCAATCAGCAAAAAATAAAGGGACAATCAAAGATAAGTTCTGGTCAGAATGAATGTTATCATCGATCAAATGACAGTGAGCAGAAGAATGCAGAATGAGCTTCAATCACATAAGTAATTCAATAAGATTTTCAAAGAGATACCAAATTCATAAATCAAATAGTAAGAGTATTTCGGAGTCTTCCATGATAAGGGCTTATGAATGAACATTATTGAACTATATGGTTTAAACATGATGTATACATGGTTTGTCAATAAAGTTCAGTACTCATATCTGAAATCAATTTTAATAAGAGTGAACCAAACCCTCATATTTACATCTTGATTAACCTCCCTACATCTTACACAATCTATTTCAATGACTTCTTTAGGAGAAATAGTCATGAGTATTGAGGTTAAACAATTTGACATTTCAGAATTTTCACCTTGTGGGTTCAGTAAAATTTTCATTTCTTTTTAATTTTCAGAACTGTCAGGAATAATTCATGCCTTTCGTCATAAAGGTAGGCGTTGATTAGACGCCAGTACCCCTAGCTTACTCAGCAGAATGTACCATTCTGTTTCAGGTATAGATGTCAACATTTTTCATAAGGGTATACGTTTACCAGACGCAGGTACCCCTGGTTACTCAGTGAAACTAACACTTGTTAATTTTTTGAACAGAGTTAGCCAAGAAGCATCATGACATTGGGTCCATTGTTTTTGACAAGGATCCTAATTTCTCAGCGCATTTGGCCATTGCTCTGCCATTGCAAAACTGAATTAACATTTCGACACAGCTACCCATAAGGTTTTGAAGAAAGACTTGTTTAAAAACAATACAAATTTCATGCATTTCAACCAAATAGGTCATGATTTCAAAAGTGCAGATTACAGAAGATTTTTCAAAATGTAACATGAAATAGTTGGTTAAAGTTAATTAGAACTTGATTCATATATTTCTCAAGACATTCAAGAACAAACTCAATGAATACATTAAACTTAAACCAATAATTCTAAATAGATCTTTTAGACATTCATAATTCTTTATAATAGAAGATTCCTTATTGACAAGATTTCCATATTTATGAATGAGATACGCAAATTGAAATCTTCCTGAAATTCAGAAGGATCAAGAAAGGATTCAGAAGTAGTCGACTTAACAAGAGAACCAGCAATTAAAATATGCATCATATGTGAGAACATTTGAAGTTCATGCATGTTGCAGAGAAGGCCCAGATTGCATCAGGCAAATGCAAGAGCAGTAATAGATTTCAGACTCAAGAAGAGTATCAGTTCAAGTGAATTTAGAAAGGTTAGATGGAAGTGATACTAACTGATGCCAGTTGTTGATGTATGTTGCAGAAGGAGGAGGAGCACGGATTGCAGAATGTGCAAGAATATGGCTAGACAATGAAGGTTTCGGTTGACTGAATGAGCAATTCAAGTTGGCCGAAATAGATAGCAAAGAAGCAGATGAATAACCATGCAATTCAAAAGTTGATTTATATGCTCCCCATGACAAAATGCACTCAATCTTTTGAAATTTCCAATGTGAATGATATGCAATTAACTCATGTATGAATATGCATTGACTCTTTTTCACAGAATGCATTGACCCATCATATATAACATGAAAACCATGCAGAGAGTTAAACTAACCAAATATGCATGATACACTAGGACTGTTTTGACCAGCTCCCCCTAACTTTATGCAATGTATGAGTATTCTAAATACAACATATGCAAATGATGAAAGATTCAGATGGAGTAGAGTTCTATGACAGAGAATTTTAAATTGAACAATGCAAATGACAAATGAACATTTAAAGAATCGTTTCTAGCTGATTTAACATACTATGCAGTTTAAAATAGATTCCTGAGAAATTCAACTGGACAGATGTGAAGATTGCAGATATTACCTAAAGAATACCAGAATGGGGTTTTCCCAACTTTGGTGCCTTGGTTTATTACCTCTTTATTCATCAGCTTCCAAGGCACACCTGCAAAGCATTTCCTTATTTTGCATCAACAGATACCCAAGATATCTTGGGTCCTATGGAGTGAGTGGCACTTCTAAAGGTGCTTTTAGCTTTTTTTGAGATAAACGATCATCCGAGTTCATCAACTGGCAATTAGGCATGAAATGACCAAACTGTCCACAATAATGACAGGAACTAACATATTTCATGTTCTTCTTATGTGAGTTAGCATGAACATGAAATTGGTGTGAATGAACATGGTTGTTTCTATTATTAACATCAAAGTTTATCTTTTCATTTCCAGCCAACCAACAATTAGCCACTCTGTGGCCTAGCTTTCCACAGTTAAAACATGGAGAGTTCATTCTGTTAGGGCTCCTATCAAAATCATGCCTTTTTACAGGGATTTTAGTAGATTTGGAATTAAATGTGTTTCCCTGAGCATGCCAACAGTCCTTGACTGTATGGCCATACTTTCCACATTCGAAGCACACAATGTGCTTTCTCTTAGAACCAAAATTATTTCTTTCAAAAGCATTCTTGTTAACAGGGAGATTGACAAATTCAGAATGAAATTTATTTCTCTGATTATGCCAACATTGAGCAGTAATGTGGCCTAATCTACCACAATGAAAATATTGAATGTTCTTCTTATGATTTACATGATTTTTAGCATGAACATTCCTATCATGTAATTTTCTAGCATTGAGGTCATCATGTTCCATTACTTTGCATTCATGCATGAGATGACCTACTCTATGACAGTAAAAGTATTTAATTCTCTTATTTTGAACATATGAAGGTTTCTTTATAATAGAATTCCTAGCATGAATTCTATCAAATTTCAATTCATCCTTCTTCATGATAAAATAATCATCCATCTCATGACCAAATTTATCACAATAGAAACACTAAACATTCATTCTTTTATCAGAAAACATCTTGGTCTGAGATTTTTCAGCATGCAATTCATTTCTCTTCTTTTTTGAATTTTTATTCTGTTTTCAAGTTTTAATTGCGGTAGATTTCTTTGGAGATGGCCTAGACGTCCCAGCTACATTAGTCCTTCGGACAAATGTGGTGTAAAGCTGGTTCCTCATGACCCTTTTTGTTTCAGAAAAAATTTCGGTCTCTTCACTTTGATTACTCACTTCATCTTTCAAGGAGGCTTTTGACTTCTCTTTACCTTTTACAGTTTTTGATAGTGAGTTTTTTAGTTCACAAATTTCTTTTTCTAGAGAAGCAATGGGTAATTCATAACTGGCAATCTCCAGTTCACTACAATCAACGCATTCACTTAGCACTTTGTTAGCAGTTTTATATTTCTCAATTTCTTGTTCCAGATTGCTTAGTTGTTTAGATTCTGCATTGTAGATAGTTTTCTTTTTTTCTAAGACAAGCAGTCTTTCAGACATGGCAGAGTTCAACATTTTCAGTTCTTCATTTTCTTTTATCAATTGCTCATTCTGAACTAGTTCATTAATTAGGACATTATCACCTTCTAATGATTTCAGCTTATTTTCTAGTTCAGAATTCTTAACAGCAAGTTCATTATTACCAGATTTCAGTTCACTCAGCTTCAAATTAAAATGATCAAGCTCTTTTATCAATTTCTCATTATCCACAGAATTCAAAGTCTGATGATTATCAGATTTGATCAATTTATCCTCTAATTCAAAAATCTTTGAATATAATTCATCATTCTCATTTTTCATCATAACCATGTGTTCTTTTTACTTGACAAGTTCAGCTTGGTTTTCTTCTTAAAGTCTTTTAACCTTTTTAGAGAGGGGGATTTATGTAGCCCAATTAAGAGCAGCCAAACTAGGCCCATCAGGACCGAACGAGGCTCAGCTCATCCAAGTGACAGCCCTCTAGGGCCCACTTCGGCAGAAAAGCCCAATAAAGATCACTCGGGATCCCATCCTTCCTCGGCGGCCCTTAGGCTCGGAAGGCCCGAACGATAGAACGGAGGAAGACCCACGTCCGAGCCATCAAGATGAAGGGCGAGCGCTCTGCGCCCACTCCGATCTGATTGCATCCGAGCTATGCCTATCGCCCGGACAGGGCTGGCATCTCTCATGCTTGGATCGACTGACAAATATTTATCCATGCAGCCGTTGACAGTCCTTTATGAGCAAGAGTTCAGCGGGATAAGGGAGCCACGATCCCCCAAGGTCATGAAGAGCCCACGACGAGAACGTAACGATCCCATGATGAGGACGTAACTCCCGCCTGAAACTCCTCAACTTATGGAACTCATCAGGGGAGCTCGCTATATAAACCAAGGACTCCCTCTGGCGGTGAAGGAAGGCAGATATAGGCCTAACAGTCCCTGAGCAGGAACCACTTCACCATCTTGGTGTTGGGGAATCTCGCGCATTTCTTTCTACCTCCCTCAATACCTTCCACCATTGCTCTACTGACTTAAGCATCAGAGGGTTTTCCCAGGGAACCATCCCTAGGCCCCCTGATTCATTTCCCTTTCTCTGTAGTTCACTATCTGGTGATCATCCTCCCAGCTCAGGACCAGCGCGAGATCACGCCCCTTCATCTGGCGCCGTCTGTGGGAAACGACCAATAAGCTAGTATGGTGAGAAGAAGTTCAGGGAGGAGGTCCGCCGGTGACAGGGGAAAGGCCGCGACGGAGGCGGGGGAAGGCCCCTCACAAGCCTCCCAAACCCCCCCTCCAGTGCCAACACTCCTACCGACGGACCGCCCCCTCCACCTGCGGCCGGGCTGCCACCCCCTCCTTTCATGATGGTAGGGCTACCGCTCAACGGCGGCGCCGACACCTTCCAAGCCCTCAACGTGAAACTGCACGTCCTCGTAGAACTCATGAGGACCCAGGCGGCTAGGGATGGAAGGTCACGCGCCCCTCCGGAGAGCCCTCCCCGCGAGAACGTGTCCCAGCACACCACCGAAGGCCACTTCACCCTCCGAGGACAGCAGCTCATCCGCAACAAAGTAGGAGGACCCTCGCAAGCCCCCCCTCTGGAGCAAGAGGCTTCCTCCACGCCGAAGCGGGCCAGGCATGGGGCACGCCGTCCCCTCCCGGAGATCGAAGTCCCCAGGGAGCGCCAGGACAACCTGCCTTCACGCCCCCTCAGCCCTACGGCGCAGCGGCAACCAGAGCTATCCCTCCGATTGCGAGAATTTGAGAGGTGTTTCGCAGAGCAGGAGCGTGCCCTGCGAGCCCTGTAGAAGACCTCTCCACCAGAGGACGAGGAGAGATCCCCGTTCTCCGACCATATCTTGAAGGCATAGGTATCTCCCAGAGCCTCCATCCCGACCTTCAAGCCCTACGACGGCTAGGGTGACCCGTCCGACCACTTCGACAGCTTCGACGCTCTGATGACCCTTCACGGAGCGTCCGACGCCATCAAATGTCGAGCCTTTGCGACCACCATGGTCCAAGGTGCCCAAGCATGGTTCTGAGCCCTCGCCCCCGGATCCATCCGAGACTTCAAACAATTCGGGCGAGTATTCAAGGAGAGTTTCACCGGTAGCGGCCCCCCAAGGTCGGTAGCGGGGCTTTTGGCCCTCAAACAGGTGCAAGGGGAGAACCTTCGGGCCTACAATCTCCGATTCAAATCAGAAACCCTGAGGATCCCCCGCCTGGACGTCGCCTCGGCCATAACCACTCTGACCGGGGGCACCCGAGACGAGAACCTCCGCCGCGGGCTTGTCCTCCACCCTCCCTCGACCCTTGCTGCGCTAGTGACTCTGGCATTGCGCCATGCCAAGTGCGAGGAAGTGCTCAGTGCATGCCGAGACGCAACCAGATCGGGTCGGGAGGGGGACAAGAAGCGGGCACCCGAGCCAAGCTCAGGCCAAGGAAAAAGGCGGAACCGAGACGGGGAACGCAAGGAACCATCACGTAAGTACGAGCGGTACACTCCCCTAATCGTTCCAGTATACGAGATTTATGAAGACATCAAAGGCTCGGGCCTCCTCCGCCAACCCGAGCCAATGAAGTCGAAGAACCGCAGTCACAGCAACCATTGCCTGTTCCACAGCGACCATGGGCATCATACCGGCGAGTGCCATCAGCTCCAGGATGAGATCGAGCGTCTCGTTCGTTAGGGGCACCTCTCCCGGTTCGTGGCCGGGCACCAGGAAGACCGAGGCACCCCAGAGGAGATCGACAACGCCCCCCGAGGGGTCCACATCAACGTCATCGCCGGAGGAGCTGCATCAGGAGGAGACAGTGGCCGAGGAAGGAAACGTCATGCTGAGTGGGCGAGCCGAGCCATCGAGCCTCCCAGGGCCCCGCCGAGCGAGCCCCAGGTCATAGTCTTCTCCGACCAAGACCTGGAGGGGCTGAGCACCCCGCATGACGATGCCCTAGTGATATCGGCCACAATAAACCATTCTAATGTAGACAGGATTTTGGTTGACAATGGAAGTGCCCCTGATGTATTATCCTACGAATGTTTCCTTAAGATGGGGGAGGATCCGTCTAAACTCCGCCTGATCCGAACCCCCCTATGCGGGTTCAATGGCTAGGCCACCTATCACGAGGGAGCCCTAAGCCTGCCGGTTACTCTTGGCACCCCACCCAAAACCGTTACGGTCATGGTGGACTTCATAGTGATCAAAGGTATGATAGCATACAACGCAATCTTCGGCCGAGGAATCCTCAGCCGAATGAAAGCAGTGCCTTCTACCTATCACCAAAAGATGAAGTTCCCCACCAAAAATAGGTTGGGGGAAGTCCGAGGTAACCAGGCAATGGCCCGAAGGTGCTACAATATCTCGGTTGAAGCCACAAGGCTAGACGGGAAGAACAAGGGCCCCCGAGAAGTCGAGAAAAAATCCGCAACCGCCGAACCTAGAGGCGAATTGCTAGCGGTTTTTCTAAACGACGACCCGACCCTAGGAGTAAAGATCAGAGCTGACCTAACATCTGAGGCTCAACAGCAATACAAAGAGTTTCTTTTCACGTACATCTGGGTCTTTGCATGGTCTGATGATCAACTTCTCGGGATACCGGAAGAGACGGTGGTGCATAAGCTCAACCTTGACCCAACCATGAAGCCCGTGCAACAACCCAGAAGGAAGCATGCGCCAGAGAAGCAGGCGATTATCAAGGAGCAGGTCACCAAGGGGCAGAAGACCGGTCCTGTACCCGACGTGGCTAGCTAACGTCGTCCTGGTGCCAAAAGCTTCAGGAAAGTTGCAGATGTGCATGGACTTCACCGACTTGAACAAGGCTACTCCAAAGGACTGCTATCCCTTACCGAGCATCGACCAACTGGTTGATTCAACCTCGGGCAATGAGATACTCAGCTTCCTGGATGCCTACTCAGGTTACCACCAGATCAGAATGCACCCTGAAGACATCGAGAAGACCGCCTTTATCACCAACTTCGGCATACGCTGCTACACCCGGATGCCTTTCGGGTTGAAGAATGCTGGAGCCACGTACCAGAGGCTGGTCAACCATATGTTCGAGGGATAGCTCGATCAGAACGTCGAGGCCTATATTGACGACATGCTCGTGAAGACCCCCAAGGCCGAGGACCACTTCGCCGACCTAGCAGAAACTTTCGACACCCTCCTGAAGTACAACATGAAGCTCAACCCCGCCAAGTGCCCCTTCAGAGTAAGGTCCGGGAAATTCTTGTGCTTCTTAGTCACCCAGCGTGGGATCGAGGCCAACCCCGACAAGGTCCAGGCCATCCTGGACATGCGCCCACCCACCTGCATCAAAGATGTTCAACGCCTTACCGGGCGCATTGCTGCGCTCAGCAGATTCCTGTCCCGCACGGCTGAACGATGCCTACCCTACTTCAAACTGTTGAGGGGGAACAAAATGGCATCTGCTACATTCACGTGGGACAAGGAATGCCAAAGAGCGTTCGCCGAGCTTAAGGAGTACCTAGCTTCACCCCCGGTGCTTTCCAAGCCCATCCCAGGTGAAGCCTTACATCTCTATCTCTCAGCGACTCCGTCTACGGTTAGATCGGTCCTAGTCAGAAATGACTTGGAAATCGAGAGATCGGTTTACTACACCAGCAAGGTGCTCAATGAGGCTGAGAAAAGGTACCCCGCAACTGAGAAACTCGTGCTAGCGTTGGTTACCTCGGCCAAGTGCCTCCGACCCTATTTTCAAGGGCACTCCATCACCGTGCTGACCGGCGAACCATTAAAGAGGATCCTCGCTCACCCTGAAGCCTCAGGACGCCTCATCAAGTGGGCCATCATGCTCGGGGCCTACGATATATCGTATCGGCCTCGCTCGGCTATCAAAGGCCAGGCGCTCACCGACTTCATCGCCGAGAGCACCATCCGACTGAA